>OX101753.1:24035211-24710211 GCA_944452675.1 Tachina lurida
ATAATTTATAATATATAATATATATATATATATATATGTATTATATATTATATACAAATTTGAAATGGTAGCGACGATATGTAATAATATACATTTGTATTACTAAAATAATTTTCTCATTTTCTTTATAAATTAAATATTTTTAAATAAATAGAATATAAAAAAATTTAATCTGTTTTTTAAATAAAATTGACTAGGTCAAACTAGTTTTTTCTTTTTCTTTATAAATTAAATATATTTTATCTTTTAGAACTAAAGAAGTTGGAATAAAAAAATTTCCAAAATAGAAAATAGCTCCAGAGCTGGCAAATTGTAACATTTGTTTTGGTATATATAATCAACTGCGTAAAACTAATTTTTTTCTTTGCTAATAAAACATATTTTAAATTTATAAGATTAAGGGTATGTAAAATTCGGCATAGCCTTATATAGCACTCTTACTTGTTAATGGTATGTTGATTACTATGGCTACAGCAACAATATGGCAGCAATAAATAGGCGTGTGTTTTAATATCTGGTCCTAAGGATGTGTGTTAATATTAAATACATCCCATACCAAATTTGTATTAAACAAGCGTACGTGATATGTGTTAAACTGACCCCATAAACTTACGCCACATACACGTGTAATACAACTTACGAAACATACAAACTCACATAACTATCCCTATGTTAACATAATTTATTTTCGTAAATACTTCATGGCTACTTAACAGACATCATTTGTGATAAATGCGATAAAAGTGTGAATTATTTTCATTTCATTGTGGTCACCAAAAATAAGCAAACAAAAAAAAAAGTTGAAATTGAAAGCACTTTATATGAGAGAACGAGTATGTATATTTTATTGTTTATAAATGTTGCTCATATATTATTCTCTGTTGTTTATTATAATATTGTATACAGCTTTATGACACTTACGCCCACTTTATGAATAATGGTCAGCTATTTAAGGTAGATTAAGTGGAGAAAGCATATTTTTGTGTTGAGGCCAAATTGTATAAATTACAAATGATAAATTTAAATTGCTGTTTTGATTGTATTATTTTATAAAATTTTTGTTTATTTTTATAGTATTTATTTGGGTTATTTTTTATTTCCAAGTTTATACCAAATAAAATTTGTTTGCTACTATGCTATTGAATTGAAATTAGGCTTTTTCACTAATAGCAAAATAAATAATGTTACTCTTTTATAGTCTGACTTTTTGTTTGGAGCCAAAAGCTCTATGAACCAACTTTCAAAGTTAAGATGTATGGCTACATTCCAGATGGTTCCAAGGAGTTATGAAACTCTAATGTATAGTTGATGCTTTGTTTATGATCTAAACCTGTGCCAATCGACTTGCAGTTGAGGATATCAGCGGTTAGTTTCAATTGAATTGGAAGCTTTATTTTATTTTATTATTATTAATTTTTTTGAGATCATTATTCTTGGGAGCCAATATTTTGCTTTTTGGGAAAGCCACTCACCACTCAGCTTTTAGTAAAGTAGAAATAAGCTTGTGTGAATTGAAACATAAAAATGAGAGAGACTTTTTGTTTGATTTCGAATTCGGCAGTTGGGTTTCCTTAACTGCCGAATTCAAATAAGCTAGAACAAATGGATATGATTATAAGCATAATCGGCGCTTTCGTTAGCTTGCTGATTTCATCAGGTTTTTTCAGTAGGAGGCTTTTGTATTCGCCATCGGAAAATGTAAACTCATATTACTTAATTCACCCCTGAAAAAGGGATGCGTCAAAAAGCATCATATTCGTGTTTTTTCCTGTAAGGCGTAAATAAGAAAATCGTCTTTTCATTTTTAAAAACAAGCGCAAATTTTAAGCACGAAAAGCGCTGATTTGACAACATTGATTTGAGATAGTTTGCCGACACCTCGTAAAAAGGTAACAAATTTTTTTAAAGTACAGCTTCTAATGCCGACTACACACTATGACATATTGTGACATACATAAGTATATATGACCATCTATTGAAAGACAATTGCGTTCAGAGCATAGGTTAGGTTAGGTTAGCAGGCTGCTAGTGAAGAATGAAAATATAGGAGTCCAGCTCACTTGGGTCCAATACGATGATCCCTTTGTGCTGCCTGTGAGTTGAAAGTATAAGAATAAGGGGGAGACCGGGAGTATAGGGAGAATATAGATGGAGAGGATATAGATCAGAGCCCACCAAACGTGACTGAGCGCTTTTGTGCGCATGTGTATGTTCTTTCTGCTTTTTATGTGTGTTTGTTGTTCTTTTTGCAGTTCGAGTCATCATCATCACACACACTTTGTCCGAAGTAGATGACGAAACAGCCAAACACACAACATCACACATACTTTGTACGAAGTATACGTGTGTCACCAAAACGTCGACTGCGCAAGCCCATGGGCTTGCAAATGAAATTTTGAGTGGCTATGATATAGATGGAGAGTTTTTGTACAATAAGAGAGAGTAGAGTAGAGAAGAAGTGAAGAAGTGGAACAAGGAGAGGGTCTGGTACATACACATGCCGTGAAGGCTAGCGGCCATACCAGCCGCTGCTCCTAATGTATAGACTTAGGTTTCTAAGTCCTATTTCTGATAGTTCGGACAAGCTATTGAAGGATATTCTGCCAAGGAAGTGCAGACGGAGATCCTCCAAAGCAGGGCAGAAGCAGAGAAGATGCGAAATGCTTTCCTCCTCTTCCTCATAATTGCAGCTGTAACAGTAATCATTGTAATAAATGTAATGATGTTTAAAAATTTTTCTTTATAGAGGTTTGTTTTATCAAACTTATTTTTATTTATTTATTTTCAAAATAAAAAATTAATTCCTGAGCTCAGCTAGGAGCTCTAGGAATGTTGATTAATAATTAATTTTAAAATAAAAATACATTGTCTTATATACTAGTTATGAGAATACAGCTTAACCTATCTTAACATAAGAGGGAAAAGAAAAGGTATATGCTTAATAAGCAAATTGTTCCTTTTAGTTTCCCACGGTAGGCGTGCAGCGTGTGTCTCATAAGAAATTTGAAAAACATGGATTTTGTATTGTTTAAATTTATTATATAAACACATGTGGTTATTAATTATGATTCATTCAAATGCATTATGCTGCGGCCTTCGATCAGACTGGTGAGTGTCAAATAACATTTGTACAAAATACATATTTACGTTGCAGTCTGTCTAATGCATTTGCATTAGTGTCAAATGTCCAGCGCAAAAATAATTTCAATGCCATTGGATGTTATGTATGTATATTGCGGTCAAGTTGACTTTAAATGTTTACTACGCAATGTAAGTCGTAGTGATAGTTAGAACACGCTACATCATTATACGGGAGGCCCATACGTTTAGCGTGGGTTCCGAAAGTGCAGTGGCCTGTAAGTGTGGCCAGAAGATTCCTCAGATGCTTTCTGGTAAAGCTAATGAGGTTTCTGGTTCTTTTAGTATCTAGCCGAGGCCAAAGGGTTATCGATATAACGCAGGTAAGCTCATTGCGCCATCTTTCCTGAGCTAAATTAAGAAAGGCAGTATCGAAGCGTCTCCAGCAAGACGACAGAGGGAGCCCACAGAGATTGTCAATATCGACTTCCCCGAGTAGGATTCCTATCTTCATCCGCAACTATATTGCCTGAATTGGTTCCGTGTCCACGCACCCAGTATAGTGTGATGGTTGAGTGCTGCGCCAGTTCATCCAGGACTGTGCGGCATTCTTGGACAAGTAATGATGTAGAATATACACCTGCAAGGGTTTTGATCGCGGGTTGGCTGTCCGTTATTATCTGGATATTACTATTGTGTATCCGATAATAACTCAATCAGTGTATTGCTCTTTTTATGGCGGATATTTCTGCCTGTAATATGCTACATTCGTTCGGGATCTGAAGGATATTTCAATTCCAAAATCTGGAATATATATCCCCCCTCCCACTCTTCCCCACCGTACAGAGCCGTCCGTGAAAACCTGCACGGCTCTGTCCACTGGGGAGAACCCTTCCGTCAAAGAAATATTGAAATTCCTATTGAAGTAGGGTTTGGGAGTGCAGTAGTCAATGAGTTTAGGTATATTGTTTGCTGTATTTAGGATGCTAGCGTGACCCCATGGTCTATAGTTCCACACGCCTATTGCGTTCAGCCTAACGGCCGTATGTAAGGCCAGTTTTCTAGCCATTAAGTCCACAGGAAGCCAACAAAGCATAGCGAAGAGTGCCTTTGTCGGCGTGGATCTAAGGGCAGCTGTTATCATAAGTGCCGCTTTGCGGAGAATACCTTCTATACGGGTCTGGTTTCCCGCTGATTCTAGTGCTTTCCACCAGACCGAGACCTCATAAAATAGGATAGGTTTTATGACCATCTCTAGTATTCAACCAACTCCTTTGGGGTTAATTCCCCAAGTAGAGCCAATTGCTTTCCTACAGATGTACATTGCCATAGCGGCTTTCTCTATCCTCACCTGAAGATTTTCCCTCCAGGAGAATTTACTATCTAGAACAACACCTAGATATTTTGCACTTTTCAACATGGTAAGTGCAGTATCATTCAATGCCGGCGGAATGAATTGTGGAACTTTGTATCTCCTGGTGTAGAGTACTAGTTCCGTTTTGGTCGGGTTGACACTCAGGCCGCTACTAGAGCACCAAGTATTAACCTCATTTAGTGCTGTTTCTAGCCTTTGTGATATCGTATCTAAGTGAAACCCTGATATTGCTATCGCTACATCATCTGCGTATGCAACGGTTTTAATGCTCAAGGATTCCAATTTTCTAAGCAGATTGTTGATTGTCACATTCCACAGTAGTGGTGACAGCACACCACCCTAAGGTGTACCTCTGTGGGCCTGCCTTTACGCATTCTGCTAGTCTCGGAGTAAGTTTCTACATTACTGCAGAATTCTCTCCAAGTTTTGCGTTTTGCGTTCCTGACTTCATTCTTGAATTTATTTATTTGTAGAGTGAGCAGTTTCCTGTCCTTTTTGCTTCATTGAAAAGTCTCCTGCAGGTTTTCCTAGTTTCTGCTATGTCTCCAGACCACCAAGGTAGCCTTCTTATCGGGCGCTGTACAGATGCCCTATAGGATGAGCCTGTGGCTGCTTTAAACGCATTTGTTAGCATGTCCACGGCCAAGCATAATTTTTATTACAAAAAATTTCAAGTTTCCAACTCTGGAATCTTATTTTTGATTTTTCTGATATTAATATTAATTAATTTTATTAGAAAATGTTAAATATTTTTAATTAACAAAGAAAAATAATTAGTTTTATATAGTTACTTATATATACCACAAAAAAAACGGTTAGAATTTGCCACCTCTGGAGCTGCTTTATTATACATTTGAAAGTTTTTTCATGAAACACTTTCCTTCTAGAAGATAAACTATATATAATTTATAAAGAGAAAGAAAAAATTTATTTGATCTAGTTAATTTTATACAAAAATAGTTAAAATTTTCCAACCCTGAAAGTATCCTTTGAAATTTTTGTACTTTTTTTATACCAATTTGATTATTTAAAATATATAAAATCTGTTTAATTTATAGAGAAAATTAATGCCCCTATCACGGTTTTCAACTTTTAAAATAGTTTGGTTGGGATTGATAAATTTGCATTGCCATTCTCCACTAAATTAACAGTTGACTTTTCAGTTGTGTTTTGTTATCGTCATTTACAACTCAGTGTAAGTTTGGTTGAGAAAAACGTTGAGTAGACACAACTGCTTTTTAGTAGTTGGGTCTGTGGTTGTGATTTTCTAATTATAAGTTGATGCGATATAAAATCAGAAAAAATGGAAAATTTTCAACTAGAAATATTTATTATTCTTAATATTTTTTTAACAGTTTCAGTATCGGTATACCGGGTACATACAAACATTTCTTTAAATGTGATGTTAGCTGATCCAACATACATATAACAAAGACTTTCTTTGTTCTGCCAGAAATAACTAAAAAACCTTCCAAAATATTTTTTAAGGAATTCGTTCCCTATTTTGATTATTCCTTACCTTGCATTAGGTAGTTCAAGAGGGTTGGAATCACCACGAATTTTTCTTTTGATACGTAGCACATTTTCGTCCTCATAAAACAAATTTAAACATATTTTTATCTATTTGGGATGATTTCTTTGAACTAAAACACTAAAAAAATTATATTTTCTAAAACTTTGTGTTTTTTAAATTTACACACAAATTAATTGTTTTCTGTCAGACTTGGTATTTTAAGTTGGCAACACGATGACAATTTCAACTAAAAGACAGTTGTGGTTCATGATACTAAAACACAGTTTGGTCGTGTGTAAATTTGGTCTACTCTTAGACGACCAAACAGAATTTGGTTGAGAACCGTGATAGGGGCATAAAATATTATTGTAGTGGGGTAGATAATTTTATATACCAAAAAAATTTTCCAACCCTGGATTTTTTTTAATTTCTTTATTTTAATACCAATTTAATTCTTACTAAAATATTAAATATGTTTATTTAGCAAAAAAAAATTAGTTTTAGATACACAGAGAAAAAACTGCCTCATAGAATCCATAAGATTTTCTCTATGAAACGTTTTTAGGCTAAGGGTATCCCAGCAGAAAGAAGAGAAGATTTTTTCATAGACATTCCTTATTGTTTTTATGTGGTAAATCTTATTAATTTTATCAAGAATAAAACCACATAAAATCAAGAAGAAATCTTATTATTTACAACTTTTTTTACTCAATTTCCGTTATTTTTGGCACCAAAAAACAATCCATAGAGAAAAACTTCTTGATTCTATTAGGTTTTCTTATAAATTGTGAACTATAGGGATTTCTTTACGATTTTATTAGGCTTTCTTCTTGATTTTATTAGGATATCTTATTGATTTTTTTTAATAAGGGTTTTTTCTTAATCTTAATAGGTTCCTATATGATTATGTGTAAAGCATATTATTGATTTCTTTTAATAAGGAAATCTTCTTGATTTTATGAGGTGTCTTGTTATTTCGTTTCTATAAATAGACATAGAGAATTTTTTTTTCATGATCTTTTTCATTTTTGTATAAGAATGTATGCACAATAATTTCAATGGTTATTCAGGCTGCTTGTTGGCATATTGGGTAGAGTGCTTGTCTATCAGGTAGAAGTTTGCTGGTTCAATACTTGGTGAGTAAGTTAGTTAAGAATATAACCTAATGTGTATGTATGTATGTATGTATAAATAAATAACATCTACAATATACTACATACATACATACGTATGAATATGGTATAGAATTTAAATTAAAATACATAAGTACAGAGATAAAGACGCAATTTTTTTTTATTGAAAAAATCAATAAGATAATCTCATAAAAACTACAAGATTTCTTCTTGAATTTTTCAAAAAGGTTTTCTCTATGAAATTAGTAAGATTTCCTTATTGAAAAAAAACCATAGAGATTTCCTATTAATTTTGTTCTATTTTATGAAGTATTTAGTTGGCACTGTTTTGTCTGTGTAGTTGATTTTACATGGCAAAATAAAGCTTAAACTCTCCAGCTCTGAAACCGTCTTTTCAATTTAGCTGATTTTCAGTATCAATCTATTTCGGATAATTTCTGATAATCTAGTCCAAAGTGCCTAGCTTTTCTGGAAGCTTCGGAAAACCGATTTCAGGTACAGACAGACGGACAGATGGACATCGCTTATTTATCGTCGGTATTTATAAAAACCCAGAATATATGTATATACTTTATGTGTCGCATATTAACATTCTGGAAATTACACATGGAATGACCAGTGTTGGTGAAGGTTATTAAAAGGTGTGTGAATTAGCTATATTGCAGTTGTTTGGTTTATAGTTTAGGATCAATAGCAATCAATGGTTTGGGCTTTAGATACCAAATCTGTATCTGTTATAGATTTTGGTAAAGATTTTGATTGAAATCTGCTAGATTTCTTACCGGTGTAATTGCCCTATAAAGCACTTAATTTTATTCCCAAGAAATTTGTTAATTAAATTTGATACTTCTTCTTAAATAAAATAAAATTTAACAAAATGTATTTAAAATTAAAGCTTAAAAAAAAATCTTACCACTTTGTCTCGAATTACTTGCAAATGAACTTCAATTTATTCATATGTATGTATGGATGTATGTCCCTTTTGTGACATTTTCTCGTTGACACATGTCAATTAGTGACATAATAACTGTCAATACACTGTGATGTATCATCTAGTTGAACTGCACAAGCAAGCAATAGTTAGTTACTCTGACACTACAGCAAATACAGAAAATTTTCCAAATTTACTATAACAAGCCAACGTACGCAAAAATATAAATGGAAGCCGGCCTACATGGACAATAATACTCCAAAAAATAAAGAAAGCTACAAAAACAAAATTAAATTATGTGCATAAATAAATATACAAACCTTTGATGCAAATAAACATGACAGGTGTGTGTACTACAATATAAAAATATGTAGATGTGACTGCCACTAGGTGTACCCACTGCCACACGAGTACAGTTTTGTTTTAAAAAGTTATAAATAAATGTATACGTATCCATTTGAGTTCATTTTCCAATATACATATATATGTATGTAGTAAAGGGGCTTTAAAAATGTATTAAGAGTAGTATGACTATTATGTGTAAATACATTCGTATCTCTGTCATTTATGTGTGCAACATAAGATGTGACACAAAATACCATACATCACTGCATAAAGACCAAGTAGATGGTAGAAGGTTAATAACAGACCGATAATAATTTAAACCATAGTTACCTAGAAAACTACTCATACAATACACACATACAAATATACTGGTGATGTGACATTTGCAAAACTTTTATGCATATCAATGATGTGAATTTTTTGGTACCACAATTAAGTAGCGAAGTCAACATAACAGGTTAGAATTATTGTGTGTGTGAAACTGAGTACGAATTTAATAATTTTTTGTTGTTGTTTATTAAGCACATCCAGATTCTAGAATCTAGATGCATATCTACCCTGACCAGACATCCCGCTTTAGGCGGGATTATCCCGCTTTTCTGAGGTTGATCCCGCCTTGAATTTTTATCCCGCTTTATCCCGCTTTTTAGAGTTTTGAAATTTCTTATCTCTTAATATATTTTTATTAATATGTAACTGATAAAAATTTATTCCAAATATTTTTTAGTGTAGTTATTGTTTATTTTTTTTTGGATCTGGCAGCTCCTCAAATGGAAAAAATAAAAATACAAACGTACACACTCAAAGATCCTTTTGTTACAGTGCTTTATATGTGCAGACATTCTGCTGCTTTAGGAATTTATTACCAAGAGGGCTTATTAGGAGAATAACAACTGACATTCACCAAACTGTCGATAATAAAATAAAAAGTTCTTGCTTATTTTTTTATAAAGAGTTTGACACATTGGTGTACTCAATTGATGATAATATGGACTAACAAGGCCACTTGCTATCATTCGCCTTAAGTTTTTGTACATTGTTTTGTATAAAAATCGTATTTTGTTTTGTAAATGAAGTCAAAAAATCTTTAATTTTATTTATTTTACGTTACTAAATAAAAATTTTTGTTAATAAAAACTTTTGGTTATTTAAAATCGATTCTTTTGAGTTAAAAACTGTGTTTCCTAAGTACATACGAAACTTTTTATGTGCGTATTACACATCCCGCTTTCAAATAGTTGTTTATTTAAAAATCCCGCTTTTTGGCCGTATTTTCGTCAAAATCCCGCTTTTTGAACGATCGTGTCCCGCTTTTTGTAAAAAGCTTCTGGTCACGTTATGCATATCTTTACTGCTTTTGAAAAAATTTATTGGCATACTGTGTTTTTAGTTTTGTAATTTTCAAGAACTTATTGGGAGCTTTTCTACAAGCATTGGGTTTTGTAAAATTTTTTGAATTCTTGCTGAAGTCTACTGATGAGTTGCCCAAGTGGCAACGAAATGCATCTAGATGTGATTCACCAAAAGTATATAAAAATGTTTATATATTTTTTTAAAACAATATACTTTTATATGCTTCACCAAAAATGCCAAGGATATATACATATGTGTAGATTTATTATACCATGGGTAATTTTCACAATATTCATATCAGATAATGACATATTGTTTAGAGTATTGACCGTAGAACAACTATAAAGCTGAATATAAAAAAACAGGCTCATATACAAGCACACGCATTAATTCTAAACCGATTACGTATAGCTATAAACAACCAACAACAATGTCTATACACATTTTTTAAATTACGCAGCATAAAAAACTATAACTAAAATTTATATTTATGAGTAGACTATTAGTCGGCTACACATGCTTAAATACAAGACTACTTCATTTACACACACATATAAAGTATGTTTTCAAACAGTAGCTCATACACATACCCATATATTTTTCATTCCATTTTAAAAACATAAGTCTATATATACGGTGGCGAATGGTGAATAAATATCCCGAGTATTATAAGTATAATTTTTTGTCTGATTAAATATCCATAGCGTGAGTGAGTATAAACATACTCAGAATATACATATGAGAGAGAGAGAGAGAGTTAATCTTTTTATTTTTTGTTGTAGCGTATTTTAGTTTTTCGCATAAACGAAGTAGAGATGCTCTTGTATGTTGGAATCGTCTATAGTGATATAAGTGGCTTGAGAGAAAATATTTGAACATGGAAATTGTTTGCCTCACAATTATACAAATATGCTTATACGCGGTTACTAAAATTAAGATTATTTACGTATGTTTTTTTTTTGAGCACTCCTTGTCATTTTCTGGTTCATATACTTATAAAGTATATTACTCTAGGTGCCCATGTCGGACAAACGTTGTCCGTCTGTCTGCCTATCTGTATGTGAAATATATTTTTCAAAGTCCCAGATCCCAGCAGAAAATAAACATACCAATTATTAGTTACAATATTAACAAGTAAGAGTGCTATATTCGGCTGTGCCGAATCTTATATACCCTTTACCAACGTACGTACATATATATATTTTTTGTAAGAAAATTTATAATTTTTTTAAAGTTTCCATCTATGGAGCTATAATTTTCATTTTTCAAATTTCATACGCCAAACTTTTCTTTCAGAAGCATAAAATATATTCAATTTATAAAGAAAAAGAAAAAAAATTTTAGACCTATTTAATTTTACATAACCCAAAAAGTGTGAGTTTTCCAACCCTGGAGTCATAATTTTGGATTTTTCTGATTATTGATACCAATCTAGATCTTTAAAAAATACATACAAAAACGAAATAAGAAAGAACCTAGTTTCATTTAATTCCTTTAATATTAAAAAATTCAGTAAAGTGCGACTTTGAATCGCGCACGAAAGGTAGGCTTTTTTGTTTTTTTGAATTTTTTTTCAGCTTAAACGATTTTTTCAGTTTTGTCGCTTTTTTCTCGTTTTGGCGATTTTTTTCTGTTTTTGGAGGTTTTTTTCATTTTGGCGATATTTTTCTGTTTTTGGGCTTTTCTTCATTTTGGAGATTTTTCCCATTTTGACGATTTTTTTTCATTTTGGCGATTTTTTTCTTTTTTTTTTTTGTTTTTTTTTAATTTTGGCGATTTTTTTGGGGTTTTTTTCGTTTTGGCGATTTTTTTTCATTTTGGCGATTTTTTTCCTTTTGGTGATTTTTGTCTGTTTTTAGGTTTTTTCTTTCGTTTTGGCGATTTTTTTCATTTTGGCGATTTTTTTTCATTTTGGCGATTTTCTTTCATTTAGGCGATTTTTTTTTGTTTTTATTTTTATTTAGGCGATTTTTTTGTTTTTTTTTTCATTTTGGCGATTTTTTTTTCATTTTGGCGATTTTTGTCTGTTTTTTAGGTTTTTTTTCGTTTTGGCGATTTTTTTCATTTTGGCGATTTTTTTTTTCGTTTTGGCAATTTTTTCTTTGTTTTTGGCGATTTTTTCCTGTTTTGGGTTTTTTTTCATTTTGGCGACTTTTTTCTGTTTTTTTGGGTTGTTTTCGTTTTGGCGGTTTTTTTTTCATCTTGGCGATTTTTTCATTTTAGCGATTTTCTTTCATTTTGGCGATTTTTTTTTTACATTTTAGCAATTCTTCCGTTTTATGCGATTTATTTTAGCTTTAGAAATTTTTTTTTAATTTGGTACTTTTTTTCGTTTTGGCGATTTTTTTTGTTTTTGGCGATTTTTTTCGTTTTGGCGATTTAATAATTTTTTGTTTTTTTAGTTTTACCGTTTTTGAAAATTTCAAGAGTTTTGCTCTTACGGTTTCCAAGATACAGCAAGTTGTAAAAATTGCATAGTCAAAATTGCATTAACTGATGGAACACCCTTTAATTTAAAATTTTGGAAATTTTAGTTTTAATTTTTGTAGTCTGTATAAAAAGTGTATATACATATAATTGTATGTATATTACATGGGATTTTAACATTTTTCGTTGCTCGTTTTGAAACACCCTTTAATTTCCAATTCTCATGTATTTGTTGTTGTAGCGGCCAAAGGTCTACACACTGTGTCCAAATTTCAGGTCTGTAGCTCTTACGGTTCTCGAGAAAATACTAATATAGTTTTAGACATAGTTAATTTTACATAATACAAAAAGTTAAAGTTTTCCAACCCTGGAAACGTCTTTTTAATTTTTTTCATATTTTTTTAATTTTAAATTCCAATTTTAGTCGTACTGAAATGTAAAATAAATTTATTTATTAAAAAAAATAAAAATTTGTTTTCGGTAGTTACTTTTATATGGCAAAATAAAGTTTAAGTTTTCCAGCTCTGCAATGGTCTGCTCGATTTTGCTGAATTTCAATACCAATCTATTTTGGAAAATTTCTGACACACCAGTCCAAGAACGAAGTCTCTAGCTTTTCTGGGAGCTTCGGAAAACCGATTTCACGTACAGACAGACGGACAGACGGACAGACGGACAGACGGACATCGCTTATTCGTCTTCCCTATGCATAAGGATCCAGAATATATATATTATATGGGTCGCTTATTGATATTATAGAAATTACAAACGGAATGACAAACCTATATATACCCTTTTACCATTTTTGTTGGTAAAGGGTATAATGAATCAGCTCCAAGTAGTTATATTTCTGGTGAAACATCAATGAATTTAGCACATGGTTGTCATAAGTGCATGGTATGCACTTAAAAAGTTGTCTAAAACTATTTTTAATATGAAGAACAGCCTTAGAATATGAAATTCAGTACGAGTACTACTCGTAGTGATTGGTACGAGTATGTTATGAAAGTGGTAAAACTTTGGAACTAGTTCCGATTTTTTTTTTGCTGGGAACTTATCTTAGATAGATCCTTACTCAAAAGTTGGTTCTTATAAAGAGTATATACAGCTTTGTCATTACGTGTGTAATTTCCACAATATTCATATGCGACCCTTTTTTTTTCTTTTTGCAGATTATAACCGAACTCTTGCAAATTTAAAATGAATACGTACAGTCCACCACAACGCATTAAAATTTTTGTTTATTGATTTTTATTATTCTTCTCAACGATCAATTGTTCTGACGCAGCGAAATTATGGCCGTTTTTTTAACGTAAGATCAGCGCCCACATCTTCCATGATTACAGGTTTAGTTCGCCGTTTTGAGGAACTGGGTTCAGTTGTCGACCGTCCAGGAAGAGGTGCTCATCGAAATATTCCTACTGTAGCCAACGTGGAAGCTGTACAGCAGAGTGTTGCAAGTGATCCATGTATCTCAACTCGTCGCCGTTCCGGCCAATTGGGTATACCTAGAACAACATTAGAGAGAATTTTAAAGTTGGACTTAAGATGTATCCATACAAAGTTCAAATTGTGTAACAGCTTCTACAGCAAGACCCCCCACAACGACTATGTTTAACATCACTAGGTCTCATTTGGGCCACCCTGTACATATGTATTCCGGGACGGAAGACAATGCCCGTCTGTCTGTCTGTGCGTCTGTATGTACATGAAGTCAGTTTTCCGAAGCTCCCAGAAATCTGGAGACTTTGGTCTTAGAATGGTGTATAAGAAATTGTGCGAAATAAATTTGTATTCAAAATCAGCAAAATTTAAAAGATGGTTTCAGAGCTGGACAATTTAACCTTTATTTTGGCCTGTAAAATTAACAAGCTGAAACTCATTTTTGTTTTTTCTTTATTAACTAAACATATTTTATATTACAGTAACAATTAAATTAATATTAAATAAAATATAAAATAGAAAAACGATTCCAGGGTTGGAAAATTGATTTCTTTTTGTATATAAATGTAACCTACTTAAATAGTTTTTTCATTTTCTCTATAAATAAAATATAGTTTATAATTTAAAAAAAAATACATTGGTACAACAACCCACAAAAATCTGACAGGATGATTCCAGGGTTGGAAACTTTATTTTTTTTATATAAAATTAATTTGGCCAAGATTTTTTATCTTTTTCTTTATAAATTAAATATATTTTATCTTTTAGAAAGCATAAAATAAATTTCAAAAATCTAAAACAGCTCCAGAGCTGGCAAATTTTAACCTTTTTTTTTTTGGTACATATAAGTAACTACATAAAACTATGTTTTTTTCTTTAAACATATTTTATATATAATAAAGAAATAAATTAGTATTAAAATCAGAAAAATCAAAAATAAGATGCCAGGGTTGGAAAAGGTACCAATTTTAAACTGGTACTAAATATACTACTGAAGCACAAGTTTTAGTCCTTAAGTAATACTAACATTCTGCTTGTAGGTAACAAATTAAAACTTATATTCGATTTGTTCTCTCTTCTGTCACTACATGTATCATTTATCATTTATTACGGCAAGTTTTTGTTGTTGTTACAAATTTTTATATGCCTTTTGCACAAAATATTCTGTAACCCTGTGTGTGAACTGGCTCGTTTATCTTCATTGTGTTCCAAGTTCCATTCAAGCGTATGTTAAAGGGGTTTAAAATGGTTACATTTTGTCGTATTTCCTATTTGGTACATTATTGTTTGAATTAACATTCTGTGCCATACTAACATGTATGCAAGTATGTACTATGTAAAATTATTCAGAGCACCTTATCTCTTATGACTTTAATTTATTTACTCAAACCATTTTTGGTTATTTTAAAATTTACACAAGACTTGCAAATTGCTGAAATACAAATCAACAAGCATATACAATGTATGTACATACATACATACTTAATTTATTATTTTGCAAATAGCATTCAAAGTATTTTGCAGTAAAAACCAAATTGATGGATAGGTGTTTGTGTGTCTATCTTTGCAATACACATATTTGCAAATATCACTAGCAATCTCTGCTAACCAAATGCAAATTATTATGAAAGGAAAGTATTTTCTAAATCAAATATCCAAGCTTTGGATACTTTTCTACACTTGAGCATATAGACAAGTTGAGGCCTAAAACTTGTGCATGATGTTTGGGTAAATTCTTTGGACTTGTAACTGAAGTTAAATTAATGCAACATCATTTGTAGTTCTCCAGCTACATGTATGTGATGAAAAACAACTACATGAAAGCATCAAGGCATTTTGTTTACTAAGCAACTGGAATCCTTACACATCCACACATACATGCATTCATGCATATGTATGTGTGTGTATAGTTAAATATTGCATATGAATAAGTCAAATCCAAATATGCATTCCTTATTGGTTGCATCATTCACTCATGCATCCCATCCTAACCAACGAATTCATTTATCTATCCATCTGTCCATCCATCTTTGTAACCTATTCATACTCTGCTTGTTTTAAGTTTTGCTTACCAAGTCAATCATTTTGTCAGAAACATTTACACAGACCTAAATGCTCCTGATGCTCCCTCCTTCTCCCCTTTCTAAGCATAAACTGATGCGTGTTATATGCAATGCAGAGTCTAATATTTAATATTTGGGTTTCTGTTTACAAAATCTTGTATCTACTGTTTGTATGCAATCACTTATTTATAGACATGAACATAAATAATATCACATTATGGTAGAAAAGATATTTGTTTCAACATTTTAAAATTTTTTTCTTTAAAATTTTTGTGAAGTATTATATTCAGAACTAATTTTTTTAACATCTAAACACAAATGCCAAATATATTGCAACATAGTCATATCTCAAAAAATGCAAATATATATGTATATAATTTATATCATATTTAAACTTGTGTACAAAAATTTTGTAAAAGACTTGTGCCGGACCTTTTTTAGAAAAGAAAATATTTATATATATTCATTGAGTTATATGTTAATTAGGAAAGTTATTTCTTGGATTTTTAAGTTATGTCTTTTTTGCAATAAAGGAGCGTTATGTATGTGTATTAGGCTAGAGCAATCTTTATGGATAAAAAATTAAAAAATAGTAGGCAATGCTTCTTCGAAGCCAATTTTCCTCAGAGATTACTAGCCAAAAAGGAATTTTAAGATTCAGAGATATATATGTTTTGCTTCAATTCAAAATTTTCCTTAACAGCAAGCAAAATATTTTGAATATGGCTCAAAATTCATGGCGTATTTGATTTTCAATATCCCAAAAGAAGTATCAACATGTCCAACTTATGCAGTAAAGATTTTTACAAGTAATTGTAATTCAAGGTTTCCAATTGCAATTACATTTTGCAAATGTAATTAAAATATTTTTCAATTACAATTACATTTTTTTAATTGTAATTTAAAAAATCTCAATTTCACTAACTTGTAATTGTAATTGAAATTAATATAATTGAAATTGCCCAAGTCTGGTAAATATTTATATAGCTGAGCACGGCAAACGTTGTCTTACGCCCCCACTTGAATGCATACACAAAAATTCATTCAAGTCGATCCAGCCGTTAAGTGGCAGTATAGATAAATAACCGACTACAGCGCCATCTTCCGGGCTGATTTCTGAATCTTAACCATCCAGGGTGCCACCTAAGCACATACGAAAAAATTCATTCAAATCGGTCGTTTAGGAGGAGTTCAGTGATATACACACGTACAGTAGAATATATATATATATGGCTGTTTCCACGGAAAGATTCACTGACCAAAAAAGTAAAATTTCCTGAAAATAAGTTTGATCTTATTCTTTAAAAAAAAACAAATTTAACTAATGAAAAAAAAATTTACATTTTTAAACATAACCCATTTTGATGTACATATTCGAATGCAAAGTCACAAAAGGAAAATTTTTTTCATTTAAATATTTTTTTTGCTGATTTGGTTTTTATTGACTTTTGCCCTCTAAAATTTGTCTGTGTTATACCATCAGAGTTAAAAAAATATTTAGGAAACTTTGCAAATTTTTACATATTTTAATGTCACGTGCGACATTGGGAAACAAAATATGTTATTAGTGTGTCCAAAGTATATGCAGAAAATTTATTAAATATTAATTACAATTAAAAAAGTTGCTGAAAAATATAAAGATTTGTTATCTCTTTAGCTATATTAAAATGGCCACGTGCGACATCGTAAATTTAAAATTATGAAAAAATTTTAATCAGGAATATTTTCTTAATCGGTCTTGAGTTTAGTATTTTCAATTCGTATTGAATGATATATTTATATTAAGTTTTTTTTCTAAAGAAGAGAACAAACTAGACTTTTAGCTAGGGAAAGGAGCATTTTCAATGCAGCCACGCACTTCATCAGCATGGGTCTGCTTGGGTACAAATTGTTATTAACATCATCTTAATTTAACGTGGATTTTTAATGAAATGGAATATGAGAAATGTTTCACTTTTTCTTAAATTATTTAAATATAGATAAGCAAAAATGGCGGGAAGAAATTCAGTGAATTTGCAAACGCCGCAGCACGCAGAGAGAAAAATTTAAGGATGATAAAATAATATTACGAAGTTATAAATAAAAAACAAGGAAATAATGCGAAATGCTTGGAAAAAGCAGAAAGCGTTTATTGAGAGAAAAATCATATGCTAGAAGAAGGGAGAAGGCGGAACATATAAGAGACGAAGTTAGCAGCAGCTTACAAATAAAATTAAACGTTTGTAAAAGCTGCAAAAAAAAATAGAGAATGTGTTGCCAAGAGACATGAATAAATAATTAAAGCTAATTTAACACTTTTGGTAGTTTGAAAACATTTTTACTAAGCTTATTTTTTATTTATGAGTTTGTTAAAAGGGCAACAGAAACAATATATAACTACCATGACGAAAAAAATAATGTCACGTGCAACTGTGATTAAAATTTATTATGATTTATAAACATATAAATTAGATTTTGGTAAAATCAAAACCACTTTAAGATACATCAGTGCACAATATTCTAAAATTAGTCACATTAAAATATTGCTTCTCGTTTCGCTGTAATAAGCAATTTAATCGTTAGTCACATGCAAATGCATCTCATTTTTGCAATTAAATCAAAATTAGTATTAATTATAGGGATAATTTAGAGCTGCAAGTTACGCTTATTGACAGATTGTTTGATTTTTTTCATTTTAAATGTATACGATGGTCACGTTCGACATCATGGAAATACTCATATATACTGTTACCTTGAGTTGTAAAGGAGCTAATTCCATATTCTTTGAAAAATCTGTTTTTAATGGAGAGCATCAAAAAAAATAAATTTTTTTTTTAAACGATATACAAAAGTATTAAAGTCTAATAGTTTTTAAGAAAAATTGCTTAAAGCCAATTGAAATTTTTAACATTCTTGATTGAAAATTTTAAATAAATAAAATAAGATTAATGATATCTTTTTTGCCAAATGGTTGGACATATATACATCAGACTCTCCTCTTCATAAGGACCCATAATATAAAGTTTTTATAGATTTGTATAAATCCAGCCTTATTTTCGATTTTATCGTAAGTGGCAAAAATTAAAGTTTTCAGGAGAAGGTTTTTTAATATATTCAAATATGTTTTTGTACGTAAATTGTCGCTTACGATAAAATTTTACAGCCATTACCTTAAAAATTATCAACAATTTTAATATTTTGATAACTCTACACTATGGGTAGGCCCATAAAATATTAATTTCAATAAAAAAGTTTATTTTCGATAATATGTCGCGTACGATAAAATCGAAAATCGATATGTTTATGTTAGGTGAAACTCAAAATCACGTATCTGCACTTTTTAAAATTTTTATAGGAGACAGAAAAACCTTAAATATATATATTCCAGTGACTGGAATAAAGTTTCTCTATTTTCATTTTTAATTCAGCTGATTTTTACGATAAGGGTGTGAAACTATGTAGGGACATGTGTTTCGATCTAATACGCAATAATTAACTATAAACGCGATTTTGAATTTTTTGTTAGTTACGTGGTTTTGCATTTAGTTGAAGGGTATAACGAGAAAAAAACATGACATTGAAATTGGCAAAAAATGGATATTAAGAACGTTACTCGCTTGTATAAATATTTTTTTTTTGGAAATTTGTACAGACAAGTTAATTTTGGGACCATAAGTACATTTAAATTATACTAAAAAAAGTTTTTCAACAATGTTGTTGTTTATTTTTCAATTTTAACCCACCCTCTTCAACCAATTAGTCTTCTTGAGTACCGAATAATTCCCCTCTTCAAAAGCAAACAATTTCTATTTAATTGCACATAAACTTAAGTGTCAAGTTTATTTTACGTTTTACAACTTCATAAATTCTCATTCAGTCCAATAAGCTGAATATGTGTAATAACACTACATCGTCATCATCATATTTCTTTTAATCCTTAAATGACAGTCCTAAGGGGATGATTTATGTACAATTTTCCAACTTTGTTATTCCCTGTTTGCTATTGAAATAATAAACATTTTGTGTTGTAACTACTTTTTTGATTGCAGAAAATAGTGTGATGTGTAAATGTGTAATGATTGACGTGACATTAAATGAAAATTTGACGTAAAATGTCATATGAGACACACAGTGAGCCAGTCAGAGCAAAAATTCTAATGACTTTCAATAGCAATACCTACAAAGAGAAATTTTTTCGAATATGAAACCGCAATTTCAGGTAGCTCTCAAAAAGATGATTGATGATTTCAATTAGTGTTGCAAATATTACAGACTGAGCCCAGCACAGCTAGAGAACTAAGGCCGTACACTAGATTTATTGTTAAATCTTTGCCCAGCATGAAGTGAAAAAAATTTGGCGGCAGCTTTAAGCACGTTGAATACTAGGCGATGAGCTGGAGTCCACATCGTGTCTATGAGAGACTACCACAATATCCACTTTCCTAATGCCGGTGCCAATACATATCACGTACGATAAAAAATTATTAAAATAAAAGGACTAAACTTAAATAAATTCATGTTGTTCCAACTTGGAATAACTTTGATTCAACATGGTTCTTCGTGTTCATATAGTATCAAGATCACTTCGTTTCCACTTGAAATAATTTTAATTCAACATGATTCTTCATTTTATTTTAACAGTACAGGAATATTAAATCAACATGAAGTAAAGTTGAACCAACATGAAATACATATGAAGCAAAATCATTGCAAAAAATTTTAATTTATCTTTTCTTTCGCACATTTAAATATTTAATTTTTCCTTGTGATGTAGTTGCAGACCATGAGGATATTTCGTGATTTCTTCGTCCATTTTATCGACGCAAAAAGTCAACGAAAGGAAACTAAATAAGATGGATGTAGAGGCGAATTCAATTACCCTAGGAGAATAGATAGACCATAAAGACAGAAAATAGAGATAAAACTAGAGACAGAGATAGAGACAGACAGAAATAAAGCAGCAGATACATATACAGATAGAGATCGATAGAGACAGAGGTAGATATAGAGATGGATATAGAGATAGATATAGAGATAAAGAAAGAGACACAGATAGATATAGAGATAGATATAGAGATGGAGAAATAGCGAGAGATAAAAATAAATATAGAAGTAGATATATAAATACAGATAGATAGAGATTGATATAGACACAGGGGTAGAGACAGCGGTAGAGACAGATATAGAGATAGAGATATAGATAAGATAGAGATAGAAATATATAGAGATATAGATAGAGATATGGATAAAAGTAGAGACAGAGATATAGATAGAAATAGAGATAGAGATAGAAATAGAGGAGATAGAAATATAGATAGAGATATAGCTACAGACACAGAAACAGACACTGATACAGATACAGATTAGAGATAGAGATAGAGATAGAGATAGAGATAGAGGTAGAGATAGAGATAGAGATAGAGATAGAGATAGAGATAGAGATAGAGATAGAGATAGAGATAGAGATAGAGATAGAGATAGAGATAGAGATGGAGATAGAGATAGAGATAGAAAAAGAGATAGAGATAGAGATAGAGATAGAGATAGAGATAGATATAGAGATAGAGATAGAGATAGAGATAGAGATAGAGATAGAGATAGAGATAGAGATAGAGATAGAGATAGAGATAGAGATAGAGATAGAGATAGAGATAGAGATAGAGATAGAGATAGAGATAGAGATAGAGATAGAGATATAGATATAGATATAGATAGAGATAGAGATAGAGATAGAGATAGAGATAGAGATAGAGATAGAGATAGAGATAGAGATAGAGATAGAGATAGAGATAGAGATAGAGATAGAGATAGAGATAGAGATAGAGACAGAGATAGAGATAGAGATAGAGATAGAGATAGAGATAGAGATAGAGATAGAGATAGAGATAGAGATAGAGATAGAGATAGAGATAGAAATAGAGTTAGAGATAGAGATAGAGATAGAGATAGAGATAGAGATAGAGATAGAGATAGAGATAGAGATAGAGATAGAGATAGAGATAGAGATAGAGATAGAGATAGAGATAGAGGTAGAGATAGAGATAGAGATAGAGATAGAGATAGAGATAGAGATAGAGATAGAGATAGAGATAGAGATAGAGATAGAGATAGAGATAGAGATAGAGATAGAGATAGAGATAGAGATAGAGATAGAGATAGAGATAGAGATAGAGATAGAGATAGAGATAGAGATAGAGATAGAGATAGAGATAGAGATAGAGATAGAGATAGAGATAGAGATAGAGATAGAGATAGAGATAGAGATAGAGATAGAGATAGAGATAGAGATAGAGATAGAGATAGAGATAGAGATAGAGATATAAATAGAGATAGAGATATAAATAGAGATAGAGATGGGGATAGAGATAGAGATATAGATATAAATAGAGATAGAGATGGGGATAGAGATAGAGATATAGACAGAAAAAATTTGATCAGCACGAGGTGAGTTGAAAATATTCTTTCTTTCAAGGTCTTGGCGCTAATATGTGCAAAAATATATTTTTCATCAATCCAAAAGAATTTTTTTGTATTTTGTTCTTCGTTTGAGTTATTTCTGAAAGTTTAGGGAAATTTCAGGTTTAAATTTATTGTGTTGTTGTTATGCCTTCCATGGGTATTGTTGCGTAAAGAGGCTCTCTTACACACCGTTTGATGTGTGCATTCTTAGTTATATTTTATATTTTCTGACATCTATAAATACATACATATGTACATATTATTATTTTGTTTTATTCTCAATATTCGCTTCATTTAACTTTGTGCTTTTTATACCCTTTACCAACAAAAATGGTAAAAGGGTATATATAGGTTTGTCATTCCGTTTGTAATTTCTATAATATCAATAAGCGATCCATATAATATATATATTCTGGATCCTTATGCATAGGGAAGACGAATAAGCGATGTCCGTCTGTCCGTCTGTCCGTCTGTCCGTCTGTCCGTCTGTCCGTCTGTCTGTACGTGAAATCGGTTTTCCGAAGCTCCCAGAAGAGCTAGAGACTTCGTTCTTGGACTGGTGAGTCAGAAATTTTCCAAAATAGATTGGTATTGAAATTCAGCAAAATCGGGCAGACGATTGCAGAGCTGGAAAACTTAAACTTCATTTTGCCATATAAAAGTAACTCCCGAAAACAAATTTTTATTTTTTTTTAATAAATGTACATATTTTACACTTCAGTACGACTAAAATTGGAATTTTAAATTAAAAAAATACAAAAAAATTAAAACGACGTTTCCAGGGTTGGAAAACTTTAACTTTTTGTATTATGTAAAATTAACTATGTCTAAAACTATATTAGTATTTTCTCGAGAACCGTAAGAGCTACAGACCTGAAATTTGGACACAGTATGTAGACCTTTGGCCGCTACAACAACAAATACATGATAATTGGAAATTAAAGGGTGTTCCAAAACGAGCAACGAAAAATTTTAAAATCCCATGTAGTATATATACAATTCTATATATATACACTTGAAATTTGTAAGGTTAGTGTATTTTTATACAGACTACAAAAATTAACACAAAAATTTAAAAAAATTTTAATTAAAGGGTGTTCCATCAGTTAATGCAATTTTGACTATGTAATTTCACAATTTGCTGTATCTTGGAAACCGTAAGAGCAAAACTCTTGAAATTTTCAAAAACGGTAAAAATGAAAAAATAAAAAATTATAAAATCGCCAAACCGAAAAAAATCGCCAAAAACAAGAAAAAATCGCCAAAACGAAAAAAAGCACCAAAACGAAAAAAACTAAAAAACAGAAAAAAATCGCCAAAATGAAAAAAAAAATCGCCAAAATGAAAAAAATCGCCAAAACGAAAAAAATCCCAAAAAACAGAAAAAAATCGCCAAAATGAAAAAAAAGCCAAAAACAGAAAAAAAATCGCCAAAACGAAAAAAAGCACCAAATTAAAAAAAAATTTATAAAACTAAAATAAATCGCAAAAAATCGGAAAAATTGCTAAAATGAAAAAAAAATCGCCAAAACGAAAAAAAAACCTAAAAAACAGAAAAAAATCGCCAAAATGAAAAAAAATCGCCAAAACAAGAAAAAAACCTAAAAAACAGAAAAAAATCGCCAAAATGAAAAAAAATCGCCAAAATGAAAAAAATCACTAAAACGAAAAAAACCCTAAAAAACAGAAAAAAATCGTCAAAATAAAAAAAAATCGCCAAAACGAAAAAAACCTAAAAAACAGAAAAAAATCGCCAAAATGAAAAAAATCGCCAAAAAAAGAAAAAACCTAAATAACAGAAAAAAAAATCGCCAAAACGAAAAAAAGCACCAAATTAAAAAAAAATTTCTAAGACTAAAATAAATCGCAAAAAAAAACGGAAAAATTGCTAAAATGAAAACAAAAATCGCCAAAATGAAAAAAAATCGCCAAAATGAAAAAAATCACCAAAACGAAAAAAAAACCTAAAAACAGAAAAAAATCGCCAAATGAAAAAAATCACCGAAACGAAAAAAACCCCAAAAAACAGAAAAAAATCGCCAAAATGAAAAAAGCACTAAATTAAAAGAAAATTTCTAAGACTAAAATAAATCGCAAAAAAACTAAAAAATTGCTAAAATGAAAAAAAAATCGCCAAAATGAAAAATATCGCTAAAACGAAAAAAAACCTAAAAAACAGAAAAAAAATCGCCAAAATGAAAAAAAAATCGCCAAAAAAGAAAAAAATCGCCAAAACGAAAAAAAAACTAAAAAACAGAAAAAAATCGCCAAAATGAAAAAAAATCGCCAAAATGAAAAAAAGATCTCCAAAATGAAAAAAATCACCAAAACGAAAAAAAAAACATAAAAAAAGAAAAAAATTGCCAAAATGAAAAAAAATCGCCAAAATGAAAAAAATCACCAAAACGAAAAAAATAAACAAAAAAATCGCCAAAAAAATCGCGAAAAAAAACCCAAAAAACAGAAAAAATCGTCAAAATGAGAAAAATCTCCAGAATGAAGAAAAGCCCAACAACAGAAAAAAATCGCCAAAATGAAAAAAACCTCCAAAAACAGACAAAATCGCCAAAACGAGAAAAAAGCGACAAAACTGAAAAAATCGTTTTAACTGAAAAAAACTTCAAAAAAGCTTGCTTTTTTTACTTAACATATTTTATGTATTTTTTTTTTGGAAAACTTACACTTTTTGTGTTATGTAAAATTAAATAGGTCTAGAAATTTTTTTCTTTTTCTTTATAAATTGAAGATATTTTATGCTTCTGAAAAAGTTTCGTGTATGAAATTTGAAAAATGAAAATTATAGCTCCAAAGATGGAAACTTTAAAAAAATTATAAATTTTTTCACAAAACAAATATGTATGTACGTGTCTGTATACTATATATATGTACGTACGTTGGTAAAGGGTATATAAGATTCGGCACAGCCGAATATAGCATTCTTACTTGTTTATACTTCTTTTTCTGCCAACGTCTGTCAATGTTAAAATTTGCCTTTAATATTAAATATACTGTGACACTTAGTTAAATCTTGCACTCACATGTCGTTTTAGTTTAATATAAAATTATTTTAATTATAAGTTACTTTATATACGAATACGCTTGATTAGTTTGAAATGCATATGTATGTTTATGAATGAGTATGCAGTCTGGTGCTGGGATCTGATTGAAAGTGGCGGAAAAGATAAAACATGCGATGATTTTAGAAATGATTGTTACACTTAATTGGGCACATGTTTTGAATTTTTAAATCATACAGAAAATACATAAGAGTGATTTAAGTATAAAATAAAATGACATGGATCCTTTCACGTCATTTAAATCAAAATTTTTGCAAAAGCTAAATGCATGAAGCATAGATCTAAATATCCAATGCTATAATATTCCCATTGATATAAATATTTTTTTCATGTAAAGACCACCTAAAATTCTTCGCAGGAAATCATACATAATATTCTCGTAATACCAATTGCGGTTCTTGTTTTCTTTTTAATCTGCAAAGTAGGCATGCAGGCTTTAAGACACGTAAAATTAAAGATGTACATAATTTCGGCATAATTTTAAACAAAAATATTTCTTTGAAATTGATTCTTAAACATTTGATAAAAATCTTGGAAATTTGTAGGAGTTCTGTTTTTATTCTAATGTGTCATTAATATGAAATGAAATTGTTAGACAAGGGTGTGTTCTGACAATTGCTAAGCAAATACCATATTTGACACATTGTTTAGTCATTATGTAAACAAGAAATAAACAAAAGACCAAAGGAAAATAACTAATCATGACTTAAAAACTAAGCTACCGAAAGTAGATATTTAGAGGAAACATTTAAAACAATAGAACAACTGGCATCGATTTCTTTTCACGATCACTTATACATACACGCAAGGAAACACAATAGGATATTGCTTATTTTACTGTCTTATTCTTTCCTGCTTTCGGGGTCTTAATGTTTTTTTTTTTGTACAAAAGGATGCCGAAATTTTTATTGAGAATTTTTTTTTGGCAACAACAAAAAAAGAATGAACAATAAAAAAGTAATATTTTTGCTTAGTTTGCAAAAATATTGAATGAAACAAATAAATTTCTTTTATTTATTATAAGTTCTTTGTTTGCTTTACTGTCACAAAAGGGCAAAGAACAGTTAAATTGAAACAAAAAGTCGGTAAAAACTTCAAAAGTCATTAAGAACACAATAGGTAATTTATGGTCTTATCCTGTTGTGTTGCTATAGGAGTTTAATTTTTTTCGTGCAGAGCTTGGTCACGGTAGAGTTTTTGTTTCATAAATTATAAAGAAATTATAATATGTTAAAAAATGGTTTTTTCTAATTAGCTTGCGCACTGCAAACATGAGAAATTATAAAAATTCAATATAAAAAATTGCTTCACATAACAGAAATATTTTATAGAAATCATATTCAAGAGCAAGCGTGAATGTTGAAAGGTTCATTAGGAAAAATATTCTAGACTCTAAAGAACTCCAGCTGAAAGTGATAGCTTTGCTAAGAAACAGTATAGCGATAATGACTTGAACATTGCTTGATACATCGTACACAAAAAGGAGCCCACTGATTCAATGCCACGCCATGTGAAGACGCATGTGCTGTCTGTACTCCCAAATATCCTTAATATTTGAGATTAAGTTTTAGCTACAGTTACTGTACAGATTCGCCTATAATGACACAGTAAAGCGTTTCTTCCAAATTAGTTAACATAACCTTCTGCATGTCTTTTATTTTTTAAATTAAATTTCAACTACAATTATGCTGAAAATGCTAAAAGTAGCATATTTTATCAATAATTAGATAACAAATTATCTTTAGTAAATTTCATTACAATCAGACCTAGAATATACTACATATGTTTCCCACGGATAGCCTAAATTGTAAAAATTAAGACTCAGCTAGAACTATTATTGGAATTCAATGAAAATAAACAATTGCAGAATGTACAGATATAAAGCTGTTACATGAAAACTTAAAGGTAATAGGAGCAAGGATATGCCAACTTTTTTCTTTGTCCTTAGCAATAAAATTGTAGTCTTAACAGCAATAATAATCAAAGTATATCAAATACATATAGCAACTAAACATAGAATAATATTATCAAACTTTGTAGCATTTTTCAATAAAGTCAGAACATAGATCGCCAAGCTCCCAACTGTCCTTTTTTCAAAAACTGATTTCTAAATAGAATTAAAGGTTATATTTTGCTTAGAATACAACAAACTAAAATATTTTTTTTTTTATTTCTATATACATCGATAACTTCCTCTGAAATCTAGTTATCATAAACGCCAGGTTACATCTACCTCAATGATGTCATGACTGAAAATTTTTTGTATAAGCCACAATTATATATAGCAAGTACATGTAGAATCATATAAATAATTTTTGTAGGATTTCACAAAGTGCTGAGCATAAGGATTCTCCAAGCTCCCATATGTCCTTTATTTTAAAAACTTAATTTATGCTATAATTCTGCTCAAAAAACAAACAAATAAACAATTTTTTTGTGGTAATATGCATATTTAGCTTCCTTGAAAATGTTGCACACAATAAGAGTTAGGATATAACTATATATATCGCTTCTACCGTTAATGAAAAAATAAATAAAAAATTAGCCACAATTATGTCTGAAAGGCAATAAAAAGAAGTAAATTTGTGTAAAAATATAAAGTTGAGCACTTTTAAAGATTTTAATATAATCACAGCAAGGACACACCAACCTCACACTCTCTGGATAACAGCAATTAAATTTTAAGAATACTATAACCGGAAGGTATGCGACATATACAGCAACTATTTGTGGAATCATATAGCAAATCTCTGGGTAATATTTCGATTTTCTCAGAGCAAAGATATGCCAGCCTCCCACATGTCCTTTATTTAAAAAAACTTAATATACACTAAAATGCTGCTCAGAATGCAATAAACTAACATAACTTTTCTATGTATATATACAACAGTTAATTTTCTCGAATATGTCGTCACAACAAGAGCAAGGATATATCTATCTCACTGCTGTTTTGAATGATATAAATGTAATATCAGCCACAACTATAATCGGAAAGCAATAAAAATAGATAAATTTTTCTGAAAAATACACAGTTGGGTCTTCTCGAAATTTTACATATAATCGTAGCAAGGATATGCCAACTTCAAACGTGCTGTGTATAACAACAATTAAGTTTTAAGAATAACTCTGATAGGAATGTGTGCCAAATATACCGCAACTATTTGTTGAATCATGCCACGAATCTTTGGGTAATATTTTGATTTTCTCCGAGCAAGGATTTGCCAACCTCCAACATGTCCTTTATTGTTAAAACAAGATTTTTTTATACAATTGTAAGTGGAATATGGCAAAATTTAAATATTTTGTCTCTGGTTATACATTTAAGACCCGCAAAGAACTTCGCTTTAGCTAGATACTGGAAATCTCTATAACAGGAATGTCCTTGTCAACATATGTGTATGTATATATGTATATACATATATGAAATTTAGCTACAACTATTATTGACATATAATGATAAGGAATTTGAAATATATGCAATAACAACAGTTGAGCACTCTTAAAGATTTAAATATATCCTTAATAAAGAAATTAAATTTTGGTCGAAACAATGCTATGTATGCATAAAAAACATATAGTAAGGGTATGTAGAATCATACCAATAAGCTGTCTGAGAAATTTCAAGACATTCGGCGAAAGGATATGTTCACCTCCCACATGTCCTTAATTTAAAAAACAGAATTTAATAAAAACAAAATTCCAGAATACAGTGAGACTAAAAACTTTTGCATGCGATTTCAAAATTGACACTCCCAAAAAATCTTGCTGCCATCACAACCAAGATATGTCTACATCGCGAATATCCTTTTTTAATAAAATTTTAAATTTGGTAGCAGTTATGATTGAAATGCAGCGAAAATTAATGAAAAAATACAGCTTCCAAGAAAATATTAATGCAATCTGATTGAGGATCTGAAAACTGTCAACATGTTAATAACAATAATTTAATTTTAACTTAAATGAGTTAAAATATGCCTCTAAAATATAGGATAAAGGTATGTAGAATCATATCATCAAGCTTTCTACAAAGATTTATTGAAGTGAGAACAAGAATATATTAAGCTCTCAAATGTCCTTTATTTTCATAATAAAATTTTAAATTAAATTTTGCTTAGAATTCAACGCACCCAGGTTAAAAATAAATATTCTAGCTACTGTTGGTCTTAAAATTAAGATCTGTAGCACATAAAACTACTAGAAGTTTTAAAAAATTTACAATGAGATGTATCAACAATAATTTTAATGAACTGAATGTACTTCAAAGCTTTTTATATTCCAAATGTTAAATTCAAATATTATTTTGTCATTGTTATATAAAATTTTGATTTTATTTAATATTCCTTAAAACAAATTTCATTAAATAAAGGATATATACTTATAAATCAATAAATCCAATTATAAGTAATAAAATCTGTTCATTAAAGCTCTTTATGTATTGAAAATATTGCTAATTAACATATTTTATGCATACAAATGTGCTGCAATAAAAACTTTATTAAAAACAATTTAAACAAAATCCATTATATATAACACAGATATACAATACAAGCAAACAATGTAATAAAACCCCAATAACATTACACAAGTGTTTTGTTGGTTAGTCACTTATATGTTACCAATGTAATTTTAACTTTTAAAAGCGAGGGTGGCACGAAAATAACTATTTACAACGAATGTTATAAATAATATAAAAAAATTTAATAGGTTGTAGGATTTAGCTTCAATGTCCTTTTTACTTAACAATGCCATTTGATTTATTTATAAAGAAAAATGGAAGCAAGTTGTCTTAAAGCCTTTTTCGAACTGCCTTCTTAAGCCCCATTTCCCTACTGATACAAACACACAGAATATAATTTTAATTTGTTGTCTCAAAACTTTTGTAAGTCTCGGCAACATTGTATGAATTGTGTTGGCTTTTTGTGAAATTTTTACACAGATATACACACTAATACAAATGCAAACACCTCCAGCACTTACTGACACTTGAACACACAAATATAAAAACAACTACCAAACAACTTTATGCCCGGAAAACATGAAAAACACAACAGAAAAATATCTAACAAACAGCAATAATACCAGAAAAATCTGTAAGAGGAGCAGAGTAACAAAAATTTTATACTATGCACGAGTGTAAAAGTTAAATAAGTGGAAAAACTTTTTTCCATGTGATTGTTTTTTCATTTTTATTATCAATGTAAAATAAAGTGTTTATAATGGTATGTTATGGTGTGTGTGTGTGTGTGTGTGTGTGTGAATGTATGGTGGTATGTTTGTGCAAATTGTTTTAAGCTGAAAAGCACATCTGTACGAATACCAAATTAACCATAATGAAAACAATGTTTTTATGAAGTGGCAAGAACTCTCTGGGAGTAAATATGATATCACAGATGCGTTAAAAAATATAGCAAAATCAGATATTTTAATTCATAGCAACAAATTTGTTACACTCTCAATTATGCATGCACATTTTCCTGATTAAATACTTCATTAAATTAAATCAATAAATGAATTCATGTTGCTTCAACTTTAGGTAAGTTTGACACAACATGGTTTTTCGTGTTATTTCAGCATTGTATTCATGTGGAAATAACTTTGTTCCAACATTGTTCTTCATGTTATAATAAGTCAACACGAAAAAAGTTAATTCGAAAGAAAAAAGTGTTCTTCGAAAATTGCTGTAAATCATATTGAATTAACATGCAACATATTTGATATAAAATCGTTGGTGAAAAAATATTAAATTAACCTTGTTCTAAATTCAGTATTCATAAGTATATGAAGACTTATTTTATACCCTTCACAAATATGGTAATGGGTATATATAGGTTTATCCTTCCGTATGTAATTTCCATAATATTCATATGCGACCCATAAGGATTTTATATTGTGGGTCCTTATTAATAAGAAAGACGAATAATCGATGTCCGCTCGTCTGTCTGTACGCGAAGTCGGGTTTCCGAAGCTCTTAGAAGAGCTAAACAATGATGTATCAGGAATTCTCCGAAATATATTGGTATTGAAAATAAGCAAAATCAAAAAGACGATTCCAGAGCTGGAAATTTTAACCTTTATTTTGCCATGTAAAATTAACTAGCTAAAGCTTTGCTGTTTTGTTAAATAAACATATTTTATATTTTAGTAAGAATTAAATTAGTATTAAAATAAAAAAAAAATATTAAAAACAATTCCAGGGTTGGAAAATTAATTTTTTTTTGGTATATTAAAGTAACCTACTAAAAAATTTTTAATTTTCTTTATAATTTAAACATATTTTATAATATTTAAGTAAACAGATTGACATAACATAGCACTAAAATCTAAAGGGATGATTCCAGGGTTGGACGATTAACTTTTTTTTAATAAAATTTACTAGATCAAACTATTTTTTTTGTGTGTTTCTTTTTAAATTAAATATATTTTATCATTTAGAAGGAAAGAATTTGGTATACAAAATCTTAAAAATATAAAACCGTATCAGAGCTGCAAACTTTAACCTTTTTTTCTTTGCTGTATGTAAGTAACTGCATAAAACTAATTTCTTTTTTAAATAACCATATTTTATATTTTATAACGCAATAAATTAGTATTAAAAACAGTAAAATCAAAACTAAGATTCCAGGGTTGGCAAATTTAAATTTTTTCGTAGTAAAAATTATGCTCGGAGCGCAATTATGTGTCAAATCGTTGGTCATACGGTGACAGCTTGCAAAGATTTCTTATTAATTTTTATTTTAATTTTTGAGATAACATAAAATATATCGCTAAAAACCAGTTATACGCAGAGAAAAAACTGCCTCATAGCACCAAGGAGATTTTCTCTATGAAACGTTTTTAGGCTAAGGGGTATCCCAGCAGAAAAAGCGAAGATTTTTCATTGTGATTCCTTATTGTTTTTATGTGGTAAATCTTATTAATTTTATCAAGAAGAAAACCACATAAAATCAAGAAGAAATCTTATTATTCACAGCTTTTTCTTACACAATTTCCGTTATTTTTGGCACCAAAAAACAATCCATACCGAAAAACTTTTTGATTCTATTAGGTTATCCTATAAATTGTGAACTATAGGGATTTCTTATTGAGTTTATTAAGTTGCCTTATTGATTTTTTATTGATTTTTTCAATAAAGTTTTCTTCTTGATTTTTGTAGGTTCCTGTATGATTACGTGTAAAGCATCTTATTGATTTTTTTAATAAGGAAATCTTTTTGATTTTATGAGGTTTCTTGTTATTTCGTTTCTATAAGTAGACATAGAGACAATTCTTTTTATGATCTTTTTCATTTTTGTATAAGAATGTTTGCACAAAAATTTCAATGGTTATTCAGGCATATTGCTTAGAGTGCTTGTCTATCAGTCAGAAGCTTGCTGGTTCATTACTTGGTGAGTAAGTTAGTTAAGAATATAACATGTGTATGTATGTATGTATAAATCGGAGTAAGTTAGTTAAAAGTATAACATGTGTATATGTGTGTGTATAAATCGGTTGAAATCAACTGGTTTTGTTGCAGTCTGAGCAGACTCCTAATAACTTTTGACCAGGGAAACAAGAAATATGCTCTAAAAGAGTGTTTTATGCGCATTCTATCAATATGCACTAAAAACTCAAAAATATGCTCTTAAAAATAAATGAGATTGGTTTATTTGTAGTTAAATTAAAATATAGTTTTAATCAAAATATTCAACAACATTTGCATATAAAATAAGACAAAAATAAAACAAACAAAAAAGGATACAATAAAAAAATTAACAAGGAATAATACTCCCGCTTCAAACGAGATCACGATATCAGAACTTGGGAACTGCCATGAACAAAAAATTATTGACCTTAATTTTCAGATAAAAATAGTTGCCTGCCACAAGTACATAAACTTTTATACATTGGAAATGTTTCTTCAACTTCTACAAGAGGCGGAGTTGGTCACAAATGGCAAAACCATTGAAAATGAGAAAAATAAAAATAAAAATAAAAATAAAAATAAAACTTTTGACCAACACACAAGATAGATAAATGGCTTTAAAGCATATTAAATTAATAAAAAAATCGATAAAATACCAAAATATGCCCTAAAAGCGTAAACTATGAACTAAAAATTCGAAAATATGCCAAAAATATGATTGTAATACGGAAATATGCAAAAACATGCTTTAAAGGGTAAAATATGCAAAAATATGCACTAACAAATCTATGCCAAAATTTATTAAACGGGATAAATATCTGGTCTCCGCATTAAAACGTCACACAAGATATAAAACATGCAATTGCATATTTGCGGTTTCCCTGCTTATGAGCCTTTAGTAATAAAAGCCACAAAGAACTGAAATGCACTGCTATCAGACTTAACACTACTTTTAAGCAAAAGTAAAAGCCTTTATTAAAAACGTTATACACGCAAATAAGTGGTAAGAAGTTGATACTTTGTGACTACTTGGCAAAGCAAACAAGCATTCGGTAACGAAGAATGAACTCCAAGTACTGCAATTTCCACCGCAACTGCTTTGTCTAGAGTTATATTGTATGTTTATATTAATCCCTTAATCACATTTGTGACATTTAATTTGGTGTGCTGTTTGTAAGCGTTTATTTTATATTTTTTTTCATGTTTTGTATTATTGCTGTAGTAGCTGCTCCACAGCATCATGCCACCAAGATCAACTGAACATGATGTCAGCAGAGCTCATGATGTTGATGTGTAAGATAATGATGATGCTGATGATGATGTTGAGGGTCGGGGCAAATGCTGTAGGCATTTGACTAACTCGTGTTCATGTTGGCGCTTATGTAAAAGAGATTTTCACTAAAAGCTTAAAGGTTTACCGAAAATACACACACACACTTTCAGACATACACACACACACAATAATGTATCTAGTTATATTTATATAAATGCAGCCAGGCGTATATTTAGATACATACTCGTATACAGCAAAAGTATTTGCGATAAGTTTTGCAACATGCTGTGTTAAAATATAATTTTTATATACTGGCAGTTTTCATTTACCAGAGTCTATATAATAAAAATGAATAAAATTGCAAAAACAATTGCCATTACGAATGTAGCAGAAGCATATTACAAAGAAACTTTTACAAAGTCACAACACCAAGCAAACAAATACTAATAGAGCGTGTATTACTTACCCACTTAACCTGAGGTTCGATAAAAACGAATGCTCACTAAAGCGAAGCAATTTCGAAACAAAATTGTTCGATATTTGTTCGAAAATCTAAAAAAAGTCGAATCTTCGCTAAAGCTTTGAACTTCAAACTTCTGTCGATAGTTTTTCGAATGTGTGACGGCAGTAGAGTGGATGTGTGGAAGCCTGTTTTTAGAGATACCAAGTTCGAGGCATCCCACTTGACCTGAGATTCGCTAAAAACGAATGCTCGATATTTGTTCGGAAATCTAAAAAAATTCGAATGTTCGCTAAAGCTTCGAACTTCAAACTTCTCTCGATAGTTTTTCGAACGTGTGACGGTAGTCGAGTGAATGTGTACCAACCTGTTGTAGTGTAGAGGTACCAAGTTCGAGGCATCCCACTTGACCTTAAATTCGATAAAAACGAAAGCTCACTAAAGCGAAGCAGTTTCGAAACAAAATTGTTCGATATTTGTTCGCAAATCTCAAAAGATTCGAATGTTTGCTAAAGCTTTGAACTTCAAACTTCTCTTGATAGTTTTTCGAATGTGTGACGGTAGTCGAGTGGATGTGTGCCAACCTGTTGTAGTGTAGAGGTACCAAGTTCGAGGCATGACAGCACTGTAAGTTAAAAAAAAATAAAATAAGAACACACACTTACATAAGTGTAATAATTGAACAGTCTAGTCTGTTAGAATGGAGGTGTTAACAGAAATTTAATAAAATAAGTAAGTTAAAATAAATAAATTTAAAAATAAAAATACTTTTATTTTTATTTTTTCTGAGCGACTGGTGAACTTTTTTCGATTAATTTTTGAGTGTCACTCTCGATAGTTTTACACGATAAATGTTCGAGATTTTATCGACATCGATATCATTAACTAAGGCCGTGGTCAACTAGGTAAAAACCTGCAAACGAAGGCCTGTGTATGTTCGTACATATGTATGCGTGTGTATGTGTGCCAGCCTGCCATTTTAAAAATTTGTTTTGTGGTTGTGTTGATTTGCGCTTTATACACTTGCACTTTTCCATTTATTTTTCATGGTTTGTGTGTATAACAAAAATATAAATGAAAATATTAGATGGAATTTCTTAACAAGTTTGTATGTCCACCACACAACAGAATGTTACAATTGTTTGAGTATATGTTGGAAGCAGAAGGAACAAACAACCTTTTCATGGTATAAGGGCCTAGTGAGCAAACCAGGCAACTTTTGTTGCCTTTAATGGAGACATAAATTAATTTGTTGGTCATCAGGGACATCTTTTTAATATATGGGCATTTTTCGGAGAAATTGCACTTTTTTGTCGCGTGCGACAGCAAGCAATTAACCTAATATTTCTGAACAACGTGACTCGTGACACCAAACAAATATGCTTGTTATTTTTTTTTTCAAAAAAAAAATAAAGTTTTTTTTTACTTCTTTATATATTTTAAGAAAACTCGAGTCATATCGTTTTGAAATGCAAGCTAAATATATTGCTGTCGCACGCGACAAAAAAGTGGAAGTGCATACATGTGATTTTTAATTTTTTATTAGTTATGCGGCTTAGCATTTCAGCTACCGATACATAGATTAAAGAAGTGAATTCTATCATGTCTGTAGCATTTAGGCCCAAAATTTTATCAGATCAATAGCTTAACATAATATTCTTTACAAAATTATATGGACATTTTGCGACATTTTTGTAACTCATTTCCATAGAAGTTTTGTATTGATTGTTTTTAATAATCCTTTTCAAATTATGTATAAGGATATTCAAATTTATATACATCTACATGTATTTAAAAGTCATATGGTAATGAAAATATTAATATTGTACTTACCATCATATTCAGGAATTGGCGGTGTTAGAGGAGTTGAAACGTCTTCTTTCGAATTTGCAGTCTTTCCTCTTGATTTATTACAATTAAATATCAGTTCAGAGCTGGCAATAGCATGTTAAGTATAGATATACAGAATCATTCAAGTTTTCTGAAGAAAAAAATTATAAAACAAGTAATTATAAATCAAAAATTAAATTAAAAAAAAAAATTAATGCAAACACAAACTAAATCAATCAATTGCAAGGTATTTAAAAAAAAAACTTAAAATGAATTCGAAATGTATTTGTTTTCAAATTATTCATACATAATTTTCCTAAAATGGATTTCAAATTTATATAATTTTTAATAAATGTGGGGGTTAATATATTACTGGACAGGTTAAATGAGCTGTTATATTTGAAAGTGGTATAAGCCCATTTATTCTTCTATTGGGATATTAAAGGGTTTGTGTTTGAGTAAATTTTGTAATATAAGTAATGTTTTTAAATCTTATTATGATAAATTAATCATTATAATTATTTAGAAAAATATTACCATTTCTTAGCTCCAAATGGAGTTATACCACTTTCAAAAATATCATATTATAAGAAATAAAAAAACAAGAGCACATTTCTTCCATATTTTAATAGACATTTGCTTTACTCCAATGGATTTATAAGGTAAAAACTAATTAACATGATTTTGTAAAAATTAGTAAAGTAGAACAGTATAAAATAATATATTAAATTTTAATGGGCGTGACTCCGCCCATTTTTTAAATGGAAAATTTTTCTGTGCGGTAAGTTTCGTAGAAATCGGTTATGTCCAACCACGTGAAATATAATAATAAATTTTAATGTGCGTAACCCCGCCTATTTTTTCAACTCTACAATTGTATAAATATAAGAATCAAAGGTGTTTGCTAAGTTTTGCAACAATCAAATCACAAGAAGATCATAAAATAAAATAAAAAAATGTATGGGCTTAGCCCCGCTCACTTTTTTTTACAATGGAAACAAATAGAAGCTTTAACCTCTCACACAAGAAAATAATTTTTACAATCGGTCTCAAACGTATTGAGTTATGAAGTAACAGTGTCAAAAAAAACCAAACAGGCGAATCGATAACCTCCTCTTTTTCTTTTGAAGTGGGTCAAAAATACAAATTAATAATTTGTAATAGAAAATGATAACCAAAAAATATTTAATCAATGTTTTAATACATTTTGCTTCACCATATCTTTTATTCATAAAAAAAGGGGGTATCATAGGGCCTGTCCCATGACATCGACAGAAAACGTTTAACCCACAGATTGTATTGAAAACAATAACAAAATAAAAAGTAAATAATAAAAATAATAAAAAAGAATAGAGGTGTCTTAGGACACCCGGTTAGAGCTATGCTGCTTAACTATATGAAACAAATTGTATGTGTTAAATAACAATGCAATAAAATTATATTATATATTATATGGTGGCAGCGATGCTAGCCTCTCAGTCCAGAGGTCGCTAGTTCGACCGTGGGTATTTTTCGCAGACAAGCTAATCGCTTCGCGGGTTGTGCTTGTTAAAAAAAATGTCAAATTCGGCGAAAATATTTAAAAACTTTTCCATTTGTTTCTCATTATTTTTCTTTCTAGCTGCGTACTATTAAATTCATGTATTGGTTGTGCTCATGTGCGAAAAAAAATTCAGCAATCGCTCGTCATTGTTTTTGTTTCAGTCACTTCAAAGAATGAAACAAAATAAAATAAAATATTTGGTTTCGTTTATTTCCGTATTTTTCTTTTATGCACATAGAAATTAAAACAAAAATAAATTAATAACTGTAATAGTATCGATTATTTTTGTTACGAAAATGACGTGGTAGCCCCTGTGTTGTGGCATAAAGAGCATAGCTCTAAAAATGTCAACATCGTGGAACAGGCGTGGGATAAACCTATTTATGATATCGACTTATGGTTCAATCTTACGTCTGACAATAAAATTTAAAGTCGCGCTTACAGCCAAGTGATAACATATCAAAATTTTGAATTAAAGTGAGCTAATAAATCAGCTGACAAGATTGAGTGACTCGTTTTTGTGAAGAAAATGAGAACCTTTCGAGTCAAAAAATTTTTATTAACTTGTTAAACACGGGATTTCGTTGATACATATTTTGTGTAAGTTTAGTTCAGTTTTTATACGAATACCTCTGTGTAAAATAGGACAACATATATAATTATTAAATTTTTCTCGATGCGAAATCTTCTCAGTTTTGCCTCAAAATTCAAAAGTCCATTCTGATCCTAGTTCAACTTCTGTTGCCCAAATCTTTGTGCAGACCTGTACAAAACAAAATTCCTTTTTACATTTATAAACATTATATTACAATCGTTTTGCCATATGAAAGCACAGTAAAAAAAAAACTAAAAAGCAACTGCCATTCGTAGTTAGTTTTAATACTTAAAATTGTAATTTTTAACACTCACACCTTTGGCTTGTTTTTGTTCAACGTGTTTTCAAGTAGTTGACATTCTTAAGCTTTTTCATTGTCGTTCTGTGGATTAAATAGTCTTTTGCTCCACAAGCATTCAGACAGAAAGACAAGCCAATGGACATTTAGAAAGACTATCAGAAGGGGTGGGAGGAAGGGACATACAATATATATGTATGTATTTAAGTACACTATGGTTAAAACTATTATGCCATGACACTTTATTTAGCTCTTGTTCACAAGTTGTTTTTCTAAGCCATTTCATTTACTTTTCTTTGTACAACAATGTTAAGTTTTTGTTTTTTTTTTTCTAGTTAAGATTTTAGTTTGCGGCTTTAACATTTACACTGGCAGAAAAACAGACAAATATTTTTTTGGCGATAAAAAATTTATCAAATAATGAAATATACGATCTTAAAGACAATATAACATCAATATCAGTTACTTAATTTAAATGTTTGGAAAATCTAAAAAAAAATTTTAATTAATTTTACAGTGTCCTTTATGCCTTTTGCAATCATATCGTTTATTATTGTTGTTGATGCCATGTGATTACCCCTAAAGGTATGTGCGAGTACATACATATGTAGTTATTACCTGGCAGTTTTTGTTGCTATTGCGTTGCGAGAAACTAACGTTACTAGCATTACTGTATTTCTTGTACATTTCGCCAGCACCAATTTCATGTTTCATGCATTTGTGGAATTTTCATTGCAATGTTTTAAATATTTGTTGGTAAGTCGTCTATATTACTGTACCCAGCAACAAAACAGAAAGTAATTTTAAACTAAAGAATTTCTTCACTGCTTCCATTGTATCAAAAATACAACTTTACTATAAGAAAAGTAAACTTTTCTATAAGAAAAGTGTTCTGTGACACATTGAACTTTTCTATAAGAAAAGTGTTCTGTGACACATTAAACTTTTCTATAAGAAAAGTGTTCTGTGACACATTAAACTTTTCTATAAGAAAATTGTTCTGTGACACATTAAACTTTTCTATAAGAAAAGTGTTCTGTGACACATTAAACTTTTCTATAAGAAAAGTGTTCTGTGACACATTAAACTTTTCTATAAGAAAAGTGTTCTGTGACACATTAAACTTTTCTATAAGAAAAGTGTTCTGTGACACATTCAACTTTTCTATAAGAAAAGTGTTCTGTGACACATTAAACTTTTCTATAAGAAAAGTTTTCTGTGACACATTAAACTTTTCTATAAGAAAAGTGTTCTGTGACACATTCAACTTTTCTATAAGAAAAGTGTTCTGTGACACATTCAACTTTTCTATAAGAAAAGTGTTCTGTGACACATTAAACTTTTCTATAAGAAAAGTGTTCTGTGACACATTCAACTTTTCTATAAGAAAAGTGTTCTGTGACACATTCAACTTTTCTATAAGAAACGTGTTCTGTGACACATTCAACTTTTCTATAAGAAAAGTGTTCTGTGACACATTAAACTTTTCTATAAGAAAAGTGTTCTGTGACACATTAAACTTTTCTATAAGAAAAGTGTTCTGTGACACATTAAACTTTTCTATAAGAAAAGTGTTCTGTGACACATTAAACTTTTCTATAAGAAAAGTGTTCTGTGACACATTAAACTTTTCTATAAGAAAAGTGTTCTGTGACACATTAAACTTTTCTATAAGAAAAGTGTTCTGTGACACATTCAACTTTTCTATAAGAAAAGTGTTCTGTGACACATTCAACTTTTCTATAAGAAAAGTGTTCTGTGACACATTCAACTTTTCTATAAGAAAAGTGTTCTGTGACACATTAAACTTTTCTATAAGAAAAGTGTTCTGTGACACATTAAACTTTTCTATAAGAAAAGTGTTCTGTGACACATTAAACTTTTCTATAAGAAAAGTTTTCTGTGACACATTAAACTTTTCTATAAGAAAAGTGTTCTGTAACACTTTTCTTAAAATAAAATATTAAATTTTAATAAGCGTGATTCCGTGGAAGATTGTGTCTATTTAAAAGCTAAGGGTTTGTGATAAACTTTGTAAGAATCGGTTAAGTAGAACCACGTGAAATATAATAAAAGTTTTTAATAGGCGTAGCCCCGCCCATTTTTCAACTTTATAATTACAAGAACCAAATAAGTTTACTAGTTTTCACAGCAATCAAATAAGTAGAATATCATATAATCAAACAAAAAATGTGTGGGCGTGTTCCCGCCCAGTGTTTTTTACAATTAGATCAATTGGAAGCTTTTGATTTTCAAACCAAAAAAAAGACTTTTTACAATCGCTTTAAAATGTAAATGAAGTAACAATTTAAAAAAAAATACAGACATATTGATAACCTAATCCTTTTTTGGAAGTCGATTAAATAGAATTTTATTTGCCTATCGTTATCCTGGATCCTTAATACTTCTGACTACCAGTTTAATATTGACTTTTTCCATTCTTTAAGTTTTGCTGGGCTATAAATAGCTTATAAGCTTGTGGGTTGTGCGTTTCCACTCTACATATTTCTATTTTTCTTGCTACTGCTGTAGAAGATGTCTTCAGTTGTTCCATGTGGTGGAGTTTGGTGAGGAACTGCAGAAGCAACAAAAAAACCAACTATTGTACTACAATATAATTTTGCGGAATGTTATTGGGTTTTGCAATTTGTGGCTTCCAACAATACTGTAACATAACTACAAATTGTAATTTAAAATTGGAATTTTCCTAATCGTAATTGACACTTAACATTGTTGGTTTTTCCTTTACTTTAGCCATTGTCGTCGTATGCTCACGTGTGTGAGCACAATATTTGATTGTATGTGTGTGTGTTCAAATACGTTTAAAAACATAAAAGGTGAATTATTTCTTAAAGAACATAAATGGGATTTAAAGTTAATTAGCAAGGAAGTAAATAAATAAAAAAATGAATATGAAATTGTAAATAAAATAATTAATATGACATTTAACAATAGCAGCTGTAGTTATGGCTAAACTATGCGAAAATAATTGCATCTGGAAAATTTTAAGTGTTAAGGGAAAATTCAAAAGAAATATTTTTTGGTTTACAAAAGTTTATTTCCACAAATTTGTATGTAAAATTTGGTTATTATACAATCCGAATCGAATGGAAATGTGTGCGAATTGCAATGTTAATAACATATAAAGTCGAACAGTTTTCGTTTCGAATCGAATTACATAATAGCCCCCCATAGTTCTTTTGAGCGATTGGAAATTGTTAGCCTCAAATTCTCGCACACACTTTCACGAACATTGAACACGTTGCACGAGTAGAACACCAATGAGTATTGGCCGTAGAAAACCTATGAATGCCTACAGCTAAAAATTAAAAAACAAGCTCATATGTAAGCACACGCAATAATTTTAAACCGAATGCGCATAACTATAAACAACCCACAACTATGTCCATACACTTTTTTTAAATTACTCAGAAATGTAAATGAAATTTATAGAATGTCATATGCATGCGTATACAAATAGTCTGACTATTATTCGGCTACAAATGCGTCTATTCTATTTACACACATATAAAACATGTTTTCAAATAGCTACACAAATACACTCACGGATTTTCCATTCCATTTTATACAAATGAGAATGTATATGGTGGTGAATACTGAATAAATATCCCGAGTATCATGCGTATATTTTTTTTTGTCCGACTCTTAATATAAGTATACTTCAACTATAAGTATGCGAGAGAGAGAGAGATAGTCAATGCGCTTGATATGAATGTGTCTTTTTATTTTTAGTTGTATGTTTGTTTAGTTTTTTGCATAAAAGAAGTAAAAGTAATTTTGTGTTTCTAAAGAGAAAATATATGACCGTACAAATTTTTTGCGCTACAATTATGATGATACGCAGTTAATAAAATTTAGACTATTTACTTGCGCATATTTTTTTCGAGTGCTCATTGTCATTATCTGATCTCGACTTGTAGTTTACGATCGAGAATATAGAGCAGAACCTTCAGCGCCTACACTTCAATGCCAATAAAATTGTGCTTCAAATCGATGTAAATAAAACCAAAGTGATGGGTTTTGGTACCAACAATACCGTACTATTAAAATTTTTAGAGACAGCCAATTAAGGACATAGATTGCTTTTCATATCTCGACATTTAATCTGTAAAGATTAAGGCTCTAGTACCGCTACGAGGTTGGGTCATTAAATCAGAGTCTTTTTGCATTTCCCGCTTCTTAATTGAAATTGCAACACTGATTCTGCAAGCGTCAGCTGAGTCCTGTCAAAATTTGAACCAGATACCTCCTGTAGTTTGTATTTGGCAGCCGTTGATAGCAGACTACAACGCATTTTGAGAAGAAAATGGAAAAAAAGTGAATTTCGTGTGCTGATTGAGTAGTCTTTTTTTGCGATAAAAGTAACTTATAATGCTAAGCTCGACAAATACCATGGGAACTCTTCACTATCAATTTCAATGGTAAAAAAATGGTTTACTGAATTTCATTGTGGCCGTGCAGTTCGAGCGTTCTGGACACCCAGTTCAGGTTTCTACAACCGAAACAATTGAAAAAATTCACGATATATTTTTAGTCCATTAGAGATTGAAAGTGAGAGAGATTATAGAAGCCATAGACACCTCACATGGCTCAGTGTTTTCAATTTTGAATGATCACTTGGATGTCAGAAAGCTTTCAGCAAGATGGGTGCCATGGTTGCTCACAATCGACCACAAACGCATGTGCAGTTTCCATTGCAGAAATGATTCTATTGGGCTACGAATTGCTGCCTCATCCACACTATTCTCCAGACTTAGGACCGAGTTGCTATTTCTTATTGCAAGTCTTTAAGAGATTTAATTCCAATATGGATCATCTCACAAGCAAATGCCTATTTTGATGACCTCGACAAATCATATTTTTCGGAAGGGATAACAAATTTGGAGAAACGTTGGACTAAGTGTTTAAAACTTAAAGGAGACTATGTTGAAAAATAAAATTACTTTTTATAGAAAAACTTATGAGTCTTAAAAAAGTCACAGAGTTAATGACCCACCCTTGTATATTCGACATAATCAATCAATCACGGACCGAAAATTTCATTCCTGACACAGAATATTGAGATCGAACAGCATAACCACCAGCATAAAGCTAAAATTCTTTATTTGCAGTATCAAATGGGTGGTTCTCTGTCGTTGCATTACTTGGAACATAACACAACTAACACGCAGAAAACTACAGACCCTCTGTAAAAGTGTTTAAAGCGAATTTTGCGAGCTTTTATCTGAACCTTAAACCAATATCACTAAGCGAATGGATAATGAAATCTGTAGACACAAGTGGACCCAGAGTGGTCGCACCTTCAGACGCAATTGCAAAACATGCACTATGACGTGAATTCACAGTTATATAGACAGACTGGAAGGTCACATTGTACTTGAATAAGAATGACGAAAATCGAATGTAAGTCTCGAAACATAACTTGGAACCAATCATCGAATAAAGCGGAACAAATTCGTTGATGCCTTGTGTTTCTGCTTGAACTTCTATTTATTTAGTAGGCAGACATGATTTTCAATGTTGCATATACAATTTAAAACAATCCTGGTGACATTAACTTATTCTGTATCGATCGAAATTTCCAAATTTTTTAATAGAGTTTAACTGCAAATATTTTTTAATTTTGTACAATATCGAATGCTTCAATCCACCCGTGGTTATTCTTCCATAGTTCCCACAATTTAAGACTAAAAAAAATATAACATTAATAAATTTACTTCCATGACCACCATCAAAAAAATATAATAATAATAAAACTCTTAAAAAAAGGGTACTGCAACACAAAGAATAATAATAAATCTGCAATCAAACAACAATAACATGTCAGCAACAAATCATCTTTTGCAAACCAAACAAATTATTTAAAAACCTCTTTTATTGTGAAATCTGAAACCTTTTAAAGGTTGGTTACATAATATCACAAAAAAAAAAACAAACCCAAATAAAAATCTATTCATACTTTTGACATTGTTTCCTTTTTTTTTCTATTATAAAGGGTAGTGTTGAACAAAAAAAAAATGGAAGGGAAGAATAAAGAAATTAAAGTACTTTAATATGAAAGTGTTACCATTCCACCCCTTTTTTTCTGGGTGATTTTAATATCCTTGTTTCTCTGTGGCAAATAAAAACTTTTATTTGAAAATCACACAGCAAAAGAAGGTCTTGTTAAGAAATTTACAATTTGATTTGCTTGTTTTGCTTGAAATGCTCGTGCATACTCAAATTAAAAGTGGCAAAGGTAGTGAAAAGTATTTTTATATAAATCAACAACATTTTACATTTTAAGCGTCTTTTCACAAGTACCACTCGAGATAATGACGCATTTATTTGGGCATTATATGCACTCTACATGCGGTATGTATGCATATTCAAATTTTGGGTTGATTAAATTTCTTGTCCTGAATTAATGAGGATTTTTTTCAAATCATTCAGTTCATGTGAAAATTGGCATATGAAAATTTTTGAATTATCTCAAACATAATAGAAGTTATAGTTTATATATACATACATATAACTGTGCTTAAAAGCGATAACAGCGCAAGTAGACTTAGGACAAAATCAAGTTATATCAATCTATGTATAAAATGATCGTTTCACGGTGTTTGTAATTGAACTCCTCCGAAACCGTTAGATTGATTTTTATAAAATTTTATATGTGTATTCGGTAGGTCCATAATACATAGGTCCTTATCTGTTTTTCATACCCCTAAGTGGCTGTGCCACGCCCATACTACCGAAATATCTTATATATTGAAAACTATAGAAGTCAGAGTATTCAATTTTTGTATGTACTCTTTTGGGAGCGAGGTGCTAGGTAATTAAAAATATTGCTAGAATAGGACCGCGGGAAGGGGCCCCCATACAAAGTAATTAATAATAAGCTCATATCTTGTGAAAGCTATAATAGCAGTGTCTCAGTGACTCAAAAGAGTCCATAGCAAACTGCTTCAGTTCAAAATAGTGGTAGATTAGGACCGTGGGAAGGGGCTCCCCCATACAAACTAATTCATAATAATATTATATCTTGCAAGCTATAATAGCAGGTCTTCAAAATTGATATGGACTCTTGTGAGAGTAAGGTGCGAGGTAATTAAAAATATTGGTAAAATAGGACCATGAGAAGGGGCTCCCCCCTTAGTAGTCTGACAAAAGCTCGCAAACTGTTAAACCGATTTACCTAATTTTGGGTTTCAAATATTTCTTAAAGTCCAAGGAACGTTTAAAAGGGTCAGATTAAGAGGGCTTAAAATGGAAAAAAGGGTAAAAATCGGTAACTTCATGTCTCCGAAACTAAGGCTGATAGATTAAAAATTCTAAAAATATGTAAAGGCTGATAAAAAAAATAAAGCAACTGAAATTTGGAACTTTTTGATATTTAAACTACTAAGAGTTAAAACGGGTCAAAATTAACTGTGGTACTTTTTTGCACCCTAGATATCTGCTAAACTATTACACATTAGATACAATTTTTTTAAATACGTTTTCCTTTTTTCGAAATTCAAACATATGAGGATGAAAATTGTATTCGCTTTGGCAACTTTAAGCTAGAGAATAAAAAACGGTTAACAAATTTGTACTTATAGTACTTTTTCACTTTTTTGATTAATTTGGCACACAGTTCATAAAATAATATCAGTTTTTTTTTATGCACGAGAACGAAGTCGAAAGAATATGCTAGTAATATAATAATTTTGAACTAGAGTCTTACCTTCCGCAGGCTGTTTGTTAGACGATTGTGTTTGATATACAACAACTTTAATCTTTTGATAATGATCTGAAGAATTACATAAACAAAAACATCTACGGCACTATGTATAAGCAAACATTGGCATGAAGTTAGCAAAAGTGACGCAATTGAATTAGGTATTAACGAGTTCCTCCATACAATTAGACATTAGAAATGGTTGCATTACCTAATTTTAACCCACCTCTACTCCCTAGCATAATTTTTAATGTGAAGTTTCATGGCAAAACTCTTTAAGATCAAGTTCAATTTTGCCACTTATGCTAACTTCATGCCAAATTTTGCTTATACATAGGGCCGCTACTTTCTAAATTATTTACACATTTTCTCATCGACGCTCGTCTTTTAATCTTGGAATGTTTAATATGCAATTCTTTAAAGAAAAGTTCAAATCATTACTTAAGGAGTACAAAACATTACTGTTATACTTTTTTATATTTATTCAAGTTCTTCGAAAACACTCGCCTCTTAATCTTGAAATGTTAAGTGGACGATGCTTAATTTTTTTTTATTTTAACATATTTTTTTGCTTTAAAGTAAAAAAAATAAATAAAGCTTAGAACAAAAAACTAAAGGCACACTTGGCAAACATTTTCCCAAAATGCGTAACCACTAAATATTTATGAAAATCCTTTTGATTCAGACACGTTTTTATTAAGTTAAACAGTTTTCACTCAAGGTGGATTGTCTATTAGTTATGATTGAAACTGTTTAAATTAATAAATATGTGTATGAATCAAATAGTTTTTAATTAGTATTGAAAGGTTACGCTTTTTTGGGCAAATTTTTGCCACGTGTGAACGTACCTTCAGACTAAAAAAATTGCAGCTTGTTTGAAAATTTTTTTAGATTTGAAAAATTTGAGTTCAAGTTATAACCTCCTAAGCCTTTTGTGATTCTCTTCACGAGTTGTAAGATAATCCTTACCTGAGACTCATACGATTTTTAATATGCTTTATAAAAGACTCAAACGATTCCCTTTACGAATAGTAGAAGCATCTTTCATAGCATTGTGAAAGAATCTCACCAAAAATTGAGCTCCTCTAATAGTTTCGTCCGTGTGAGGAAAATTCTACGTTTGAAAATTGTGCTCGATGACAACCAAAAATTCTCTTCATGAGATTCCGAGTAGATTCTTCTAAGATTGAAAATGCTAGTTGGGAGCTACCAGCATTTTTTAGGTTTGCAGACAACAAAATTTTACGATCTTCAGAAGAGTTGCTTTAAAGCACTGCAATACAACTTCAAGGAGAAAGGAGAAATGCCTTGCCTTGCCACCAACTCATTCCCTTATACGATATCATGCAGTCAAATTCATAGGACTTATAATACCTCATCTCTACAGTAGCGCAACGAGTTCTCAATAGTCGACTTAAACTTTTGTTTTATTAAATTTTTTACACATACAAAATAAATGTGGTGTAGTCGTGTGTGTATTTGTGCATTTGTAGCTGTGTATGTGCCAGTACTTAAGAGTATTATTTGTGAAAGGAAAAGTTTCAGGCAATATTCTTTTCATTTCCTCAAGTTGTTCCTTTATTTGCCAACATCATCGTCATCGTTATCGTCATCGACAACATCATTTTCACCCCTCATCATTATCATGAGTGGTAAAAGTCTGCACCAGCTACGAGTCAAGCAAAAGGGAAATGTAGCAAAAACAACAAACAAATCTTTTCCAGTTTGTATATTTTTTTTGTATTTACCAAAGAAGAAGAAGAGAAAAAAGCTGACAGACCAACTGTAAAAACAATTAAACTGCCATGTTTTTAAATGCCGGCTGTTGGTATGAGTGAATATCCTTAAAAACTTCGTCTCAAGCTCCCTGGCAAGTAAGTTTCTTTTTATTATTATTATTATTATTTATTTTTTGTTTCTTTATTGTTTCTGTGCATTTACGTTTCAGTTACTTTTGTATATAAAAACTGTTTTTGTTATTGTTAAGTAAAAAATTCTTTACCCAAGATTGTATGCAACATAATACAGGAGTTAAAAATACATTTTGTTTTGGTTTGCATTATTCGACGAGTATTTTGGTTTATAATTATTTTTATTGATGATGGTCGTCGTGGTGTGTTTGTGAAGTATTTCATTGCGACAAAATTACTTAACTTTATAATGTTTTATTCAAGTCCGAATCCAGCTCAGTATGATTTCAATTCTTTTATTCAGAAATGTATTTTTTGTTATTAATTAATGTACATTTTTTTCATAATCCAACAAAGGTTTAACCAGACTGGTTAGGGAAATTGTAGCCCTTTCTAATTCAAAACATAGTTTTTAAAAGAAATAGAATACGAGATTTGTTGTTTATTATACATACATAAAATTGTTGATTTACTGTCTGTAAACTATTACCCCCTGTTTGTGTAACACGTTGATGTTAGAAATTTTCACGTTTTTGTAATAGATTAAAGAAAACTTTTAAAACCTTTCTTTTATCTATTACAGAAACGTCAAGGTTTTACACAAACAGGCTGTTAATTTCTAGTTTAGTTTTTTATTTAGTTAAACTGTTAGTAAAAAATGTTTATGAAATACGATTACCATTATTATTTTTCCAGAATTTATGTTTGCTTGTTGTTTAAGGCACATCTATAGAGTTCATCCAAAAGATTTTTGAAATAAGCTAAAATACTGAATATACACACAGAAAAATGTCAACGTAAAATCTACTTAAACAAGGTTAATCTAATATTTTTCGGCAATGATTTTGATTCATATGTGTTTCATGTTAATCTAACATGATTTATATAGTAATTGTCAAAGAAAATGTTTCCTTCTGCAATAACCTTATTTCATGTTGAATCAAAGTTATTTCAAATTGGAACAACATGAATTTAATTTAATGTAGTAATTGTACTTTATTAATTATTTAACTTACGCATGGTTGACATAGACACCAGAAAAATGTTTGTATATGAATTAAATTGGCTTCCCCGGCCAAGATTTTAGCTCGGAGCTCATCGCGTGGTAGTCAACGTGCTTACCCCTGCAGCCGCAACAACTATCAATATTCTTACGATACACACTAATATGTACCATTTCGAATTAAATTGTAATTTAACACTATTTCGTTTATCATTTAACATACAATTTATTTTAAAAGTTTTAGTTTTAGTTTAAAAAAAAATAAAATGCTTTCACTTGAAAAGTTTTAGTTAAAAAAAAATACAAAATACTTTGACTTGACTCCAGGATTCGAACCTGCGATGGTCCGACTGCCAGACTAGTACACTGCCTACCAGCCAGCAGCAGTTTTTCGACTGTTTGCAAACAACCTACACAACTAAGCACAAAAGTGTTTTCCTATGAAACCGTTAAAAAATTTTGTACTGAATATGAGCATTTTAGGACTCCTAAATTAAACCATTTGTATGGAAAATTGTGAGCCTTTTTGTTCACAAATCAATCATAAAAGCCTCTTAAAAGAGTCATAAAAGAAGGATTTCGGAGCCAAAAAAGAGTGATATAGGAGTGTTTCTTTTTCTTGAAATTAGGGTATTCATGAATAAAAAAATGCATTTTATTTGTAAATTTGTGCTTTTTAGCTTTTAATGGAAAAGTTTTATTAATATCAATCATAAAAGTTCGCCAAATTTGGCGAATGAACTTGCAGGGATCTGACACTGAGTTGCATTTAAATATTTCGGTTTCCTAAAATAATTTGTTAAAGATATTAATCTAAAAAATACAATACTTACATAAATTCACGGCATTTAACTTACCAATTGGTTGTATATGTTGGATACATTTTCTCTTTTTATTTAAAAAACACGGAAATAAACTTACTTTTTGTACAATTTCTGAAAGATTTTATCAAAACCACAACCGAACAGCGCAAAATGATCACAATAATGACAGACAAACGCAAAATATTGAAATTATCAAGAAAAAGAAAACAAACTACCGTTATCCCTCAGAAAACCCTTATAAATAAGAGTTTTCTAGGAGTGTGCTCCTCAATCATAAATGCTCATTAATTGGGAGGGTAATCATAAAACCCTCAGAAAAAGGAGTCTGTTAAGAGTCATATTTAGGTGCGCTCCGAAAATTGTTTGCTGGGTATGAACAAAGGAAATAAACACCAACACACTCAAACAACATATTATTTTTTTATAAATTTAATGTGATTTGAAGGAGTTGAATCAACCTTTTTGCATGTTGATTTTGCATTGGTATTTTTTTCTGTGTATATGTACATATTTATAAAAAGTCCCGCTCTATATTATTGAGAATTTTAAAATTTACACCTTCGCATTGGATGCACTCACTTAATCGAATAATAAAATTTGTTATGACGGTTTAGCATGTAGAGTCCATGATCTCTTACATTTCATGATGGATATTTATTTAAAAACGAAAAAATCTCCATAACCCTAAGAAATCACTAAAAAGAAACAAGCGCCGTATTTAATTGTATCTTACAAGCCGCAAGAGGGAAACTCTAGATATATTCAGAAACGATGAAACTAAAAAGAACCCTAGTTAAATAGAATGCCGAATTCAAAAATCATCAAAATAAAACAAATTATCAAATAAAAAACATCACCAAAAATAAAATAAATCGCTTAAATGCAAAATAATAACCAAAAGTAAAAAGGCTTGCGACAAAAATGGCCAAAACCGGAAAAAATTCCTAAAGAAAAAACCGCCAAATATAAAAAATTGCTAAAACAAAAAGTATGTATTGAAGATAAAACAAAAAATATCGTCAAAAACCGAAAAGATCACCAAAATAAAAACAAAACGCCAAAACTAAGAATAGCGTCAATACTAATAAATCTCCAAAAACCGATAAAATCTCCGAAACCTGAGGAAATCGCTAAAAAGAAACAAACGGCCTATCTTGGAAACCTTAAGAGGCAAACTTTAAAATGCTAAAACCAATAAATCCCAAAATAAAAAAAAATGCCTAAACGAAAAATCACAAAAGTGACAGAAGCGCTTAAAAGAAAAATACTACCAAAAATAAATTGCTAAAATGCAAAAAATTATAAGAAGTAAAAATATAGCCAAAAAACAGAAAAATCGCCAAAAACTAAAAAAACGCCAAAGAAAAAACTACCAAATCTAAAAAATTCGCTAAAACTAAAAATATTTATAAAAAAAACAAATAAGATTCTCCAAAAAAAAAAAAATCGCCAAAATGAAAAAAAACGCCAAAACTAAAAAAGCTTCAACGCTAACAAATGCCAAAAACAAACAACAAATCTTCGAAACCCAAAGAAATCGCAAAAAAAGAAGCAGGATTCGGATCTTGCTGTAACTTGGAAAATGTAAGAGAAACTCTTTAAATATTTAAAAACGCTACAACAAAAAATCACAAAATAAAAAAAAAACTAAACGGAAAATCGCCAAAATGAAAAAGTGATGAAATGAAAAATATCACCAAAAATAAAAAAGTTACCCAAATGCAATAAAGTAATAAAGTATTGTTTAGTTATTCTTCTCCTCTTTAGAAACTCACGTTTATTAATAAACTTATTTCATTCAATAAAAATTCAATACTGAACTTAAGCCCGATTGAGGAATTATTTCTGATTAAAAAGTAAATATTTCATTAAGAAATTAAAAAATGGCGACAAAACTGACAAAAATCTCTAAAACTAAAAATATGTATAAAAAAATCGTCAAAATCCGAAAACCATCGCCAAAAGGAAACAAAAAACTAAAAAATTGCTAAAAAGAAATAAGCGCCATATCTTGGAAACCGTAAGAGGCAACTATTCAAAAACGCTAAAACTAAAAAATCCCGAATTTAAAAAAAAATGCCGAGACGAAAAATCGCTAAAACCGAAACAATCGCCAAAACGAAAAAAAGCACTAAAACTAAAAATCTCCACAAACAAAAAAAAACCGCTAAAACAAAAAAAAATTGGCAAAAGTAAAAAACGCTTAAAATAAAAAAATTTATTGAAAAAAAAACAAAACAAAAATAAGTCAGAAACTCAAAAAAATCGCCAAAATGAAAAACGCCAAAACTAATAAAATATCAATGCTACAATATAGCTTTAAAATAAAAAAATCGTCCAATAGAAATAAGCGCAGCACGGAAACCTTTGTTTGCTAGTCAAAGTTGCAGTTAATTGAATTTATTTATCAATATGCTTGGTGCAATATTTAATTGGTGCAAACCCTAATAAAGCAGAATCTTCAACATCCCACAGTCGCCGAATTACTATTTTTGTAAGACTCTGTAACGCAGAGTGATCTTAAAAACGCTACAAAATGACTGAATTATCCAGAGCCATGTTAACGATGAAGAAACCCCGCCAGTACCTCAGATTCTATACAGTCACCCAGTAAGATAAAAAATATATAAATATTCTTTGGAAACACCCTTTACATACTTGTATTGAAAGTGGAGTGTGAATCTCATTTGTATTTCAAATAAAACGAAAAAAAAAATATTTTGTTGAAAATATTGAAAACATCAGTTATATCAGTTGGCCATAGCAGCGTCATTTTACCCACAACTAATGATTTAAAAAAAAAAAACAAAATAAAAAGGAGTTATGAGAGATTTCAGTGGCGTGAATACAAAATTTATGTTGATTTATTCAATTTTACCATAAAATTAATTTGCGTTAATATAATGCCAACACGTTAATTTATTACCAAATTAAATTGAAAAATTTTAATATTAACACCTTATCCCATTTAAAAAATCAGTAAGTATTATTAAATGAAATGAAAAATAACGTATAATCGTCTGTAGGTATTTTTTCGTTTTTTATTTCTTCCGATAAAAATAACATATTAAATCACCAGAGACATAAATTTACTGATTATTCTTGAATTATTTTGATACCTAATTAAAAATGCATTTGCATACAGCCAATGGACACAAACACACACACACACACACACACACACACGTACACGGACACACCGTAAATAAATAACAACGAAAACTTAACATTGACTGAATTCGAAATTAAAAAAACAAAAACAACAGCAAACAAACACTGAGAAAAAAAGGCGAAGAAAAACGCTAAATCAAAAGATAGTTGCCGACACGGCTGCCGCCACTGCCACTTTACAAATACACAACACACACACACACAATATTAATATGTATGCGTATTATGTACACACATACATGCATATGCGGATATAAAATAAAACGTTTGAGAATTGTTAAACTTCAAACAACTTGCCGCCATGTAAAACAATGCTTAAGCCTATTTTAATCTCTACACGTTATGTTTTAAATGACCTGCAAAATATCGTAAATTCTTCTCCAAAAACCAAAACGTCTGAAATAAAATTTAAAAAAAAAGTAAATAAATAAATGAAGGGAAACCTCCAGATACGAGAAGAACGTTGTTTGTATATTCAACAGGGCACCCATGTTTAATTTAAACACAGAAAATTATATGAAAAAAAAAAATTAATGAAAATAAAAAAAAACTTACCAGCAAAATCATATGAATTGGAAATTTAAGTTTTATTGGAGGGCAGGCATACTAAACATTATTTTATTGTTTTGTCAATGAATTTATGAAACGTGTCTTTTACACAATTTATGCGATAATTTGTTTGTGTATAAAAGAAATCAACATTAAATAGATAAATTTGTTACTAGGGATTTATTATGGGGCGGCTTAAAGTGCTTTTGATGTACATATGTACGCACCGTTAGAAAAAAAAGAGAAATTATGAAGTGAGTGCCGAAATAATTAATAAAACAATTTTTTATAGGCCTTTAGTGGGTTAAAATCGGCCATTCCTATTAATTTGATACCCTACACGCAGGAAATAGGTTTAAATTGCATCTAATTGCACAGAATTTGAAATTTCCCTTGTCGTTATATTTATTTTCAATCACATACCTTTCTTTGACTTTCTTCTTTTTTTATACCCTTCACCAAAAATGGTAAAGGGTATATATAGGATTGTCATTCCGTGTGTAATTTCCGCAATATTAATAAGCGACCCATAAAGTATATGTATTCTGGATCCTTATACATAGGGAAGACGAATAAGCAATGTCCGTCTGCAAAATCGGTTTTCTGAAGCTTCCAGAAAAACTAAAGACCTCGGTCTTGAACTGGTGTGTCAGAAATCGAAATAGATTGGTATTGAAAATCAGCAAAATCGAGCAGACGGTTTCAGAGCTGGAAAACTTAAACTTTATTTTGCCAAGTAAAAATAACTAGCTTAAACTAATTTTTGTTAAATAAACTTATTTTATATTTCAGTACGAATAAAATTGGTATTAAAAAAAATATATTAAAAAAATCATAAAGACGTTTCCAGGATTGGAAAACTTTAACTTTTTTTGCTAAATAAAAGTAAACTAAACTAAAACTAATTTTTCCTTTTTCTCTATAAATTAAACATATCTTACATTTGAAGAAATCTATTATTTTAAATATCGTCAGCTTATTTTTTCTTTTGTGATTTTCAAAAATATTATTATTTTATGAATTCTCATATGGTTTTTAAATGTCTGTGCATAAAGTAAGAGGTTTGTGACTGTTCAAAATTTCTGGTTGAAGTGTACTGATGATTTGGTTTTGAAGCGCCAATGAAATGCGTATATAGACATGCTAAACCAACAGCAAATAAATTTCAATTATTTCACATATCTTATATTAAAAAAAACATTTTGATGAAAGAAATCAGAAAAATCTAAACTTATGATACCAGGGTTGGGAAACTTACAATTTTTGTGTTATAATAAATTTTTTTTTTCCTTATAAATTAAATATATTTTATGTTTGTGAAAGAAAAGTTTGGTGTAGAGAACTAGACAAATTAAGACCACAGCTTCACAGCTTTTTTTTGATATTACAGTAACTAAATAAAACTAAAGGAAATAAGTCCTTTTTGCTTTGTTCACTTAACATATTTTATATATGTATTTTTTAAAAGAACTAGGTTGGTGTAAGAAATCAGGAAAATCTAAAAGGATGATTCCAGGGTCGGAAAATTGAATTTTTATGTATATAAAAGTAACTAGGTCAAATTATTTTTTATTTTTTGCTTACAAATTAGATATACTTTATGTTTTAGTAAGAAGTAGTTTGACATTAAAATAAGAAAAATAAGAGAAATTGCTCCAGACCTGGAAAACTTAATTTTTTTCTGGTATATACAACTAATTATTTCTATATATTCTATATTTTAAAAAGAAATAAATTAGTACTAAGAAACAGAAAAATCAGAATTATGGTTACAGGGTTGGAAATTGAAAAAAAAAAATCGGGTAGAAAAATAACCAAATATAATTTTTTTCAGTTAAAAATATTTCATGACTTAGGAAGATCATGACTCAAGATTTCGTTCTATGTGAAGTTTTGAGAAAAACGCATTTAAAAAATAAAATTTTAAGGTTTTTCTCATTTTTATCGATTTTGACACACACACAGGTCGGAGAAGGTTACATATATGTTAAATTTTTATAGATATCTAATTGAAGTATAAACGAAGGTTTGTGCCATGTTGTGCCATGTGACGATAAAAATAAAATTTACTCTTATAGATCAACCATAACTATAAAATACATTAGAGGAAATGTTCCATTTCATTTCCCTGAAACTTTTCCTTTCTGCTGAACAAAATTCAAAATAAATTCTGTAGGAATAAACCGTTTACATAATACCGCGATGTATACCATTTGCAATAAGATGTTTAAATTAAGAGACTAAACAGTTTTTCAACATCAAACATTAATAAATACGGGAAAATATAAAACAAAATAGTTTACTTGATATAGATGTAAAATAATAAGACTATTTTAGGTTTATAAGTAGCAGCACGGTTTTTGAACATCTCGAGAGCGAGTAAACAAGCCCCGAGTTTTTGGTAATGTATTGACGTGGCGTCAATGTTGACTGGAATAAGGGTGAATGTAAAATATTTCTTAAATACAGAGTGAAGCATAATATATTCAACTATTTCTAATATCGAAAATAAATTATTTGAATCAAATTCTCTAATCGAAAAATACTGATACGTCACTTACTAAAAATTGCACTAGAGCAACTTTAAATTTTTTCACAAATCAAATATGTATGTATGTGTCTGTATACTACGTACCTCGGTGAATAGTATATAAGATTCTGCACAGCCAAATATAGCGCTCTTATGTGTTTGCATTAAACATGAAAATGCATACGCGTGTTAATAAATTATGAAAAAACAATAATGATGACATTTGAAATTAGAAGAAAATTAAATAAAAATTTGTTGCCATTTGCAATGTCAAAAAAAAAAACTTCGAAGCGCAGACTCAAAACATAGAAAAAAAACTTATTTCGAATCATTAATTGATGAAATAGATTATGATAATAAGAAATATTTATTTATTTATTTATTAATATTGATATTATAGATAAATACAATAACAATATAAGAGGGGTAGAAGCCGTAGCTACTAAGGCTATCGGCTAACAATAAGAAATAATATTTTATTTTCAATAATAATTTAGTTGACAATGACTGATTGAAGTTGTCAACAATTTTTATTAAAAACTGAAATTAGCGCTCATTAAAAGGCAGCGGTGAGACCGAAGAATATTGATTGATATTTGTATACCTTTTGCTAAGGATTTCAATTAATTAAAATATGTTTTGTAGCTCTACTATCTACCAGTTATGAAATTGAGCAACGTGTTAATAGTGGCATACATATTCTCATGTTAGTGTTGGTCTTACAATAGTATTTTCAGTCTAAGCTTTGCGTGCCTTCTATGTCTTTCCTTTCTATTCCATTCCAGATGCTATATTAAAGCAGCGTTGATAAAATAGATTTATGAACAACGCTGTTGACACATAAGCGAATTAATAGGATGAGTGGTTTAAATTATTCATGGTGATGATGTTAGTGTTAATGTTACTCATTTCATATCTGGTGCACCGGACAGATAATGTTCAATAAAATGTATTAGCTACATGTCATATTATGCAGTAATGGAAATTTCACTCTAAGAATTGTTTATAAAAAATTCAACTTCAATATGGCTGGAAGTTTGCTGAATAGAATAATTATGCGAAATTCTCTGTAACTAGCCAAGACTCTGTGATAAGTAGAATTAGTTTTTTATAGACTTATTATAGTCAAAGTAATTTTGATCAAAAAAATTACTTAAAAAGTGCTTAGTGTTTTGATCTATTGAAGTCGCAAGCTTTCGACTACAAATCGAAAATTAAACCTGAAAATTAACTGACTAACCTTAACATTAAAATATAATGAATACCCTCCTACACTTCCCCAGGCGGCAAAATAAAAACACCCCAACTAAAGCATCATTACCAACTGTTGACGACATCATTTATCATCAACCTGTCTGTCAAATGTTATAACAACAAAACAGCAACAGCATTTATATAAATTTTTCTTTCCTACTCTCCTATGCCACCACATGAATCTGTAAGATATCAATACATGCATGTATGTATGTATAAGACTGACTGACTGACACAACTCAGATATTCAATCACGCTGACATATAAATACAAACACATTAGCAAAGTTCATGCATGTACAGACAAACACTCAATCATTTAATTTCAGTTGAATATTTTATTTTCATATTTTTTTTTGTAATGAAGGGCTGTAGCTGACACTCCCAAATGCCTTAAGTATCCTTGGGCTGTCAGAAAGTTATTATGCCTATTAATTTAGCAAAGCCAACACACAAATACATATACATGTACAGCAACCATTCAATATTTGAGAAGGCAGAGTAACCTAATGAACATTTTTAGTTGAATAGTGTTAGATGTCTAGAGCAGAATAAGCAAAACCTAACAAGTTTATGCTTTGTGTATATTGCGTCTAAAATTGGTACCATGTTGTTACGTAAGTACACCGTGACCCTACTTAATAGTTTCCATAGAAACATTGACAAAATTAGAACAACCGTGAGATAAGAACATAACACACAAGCACACAAACATAGAAGACGATATCTAAGAGGAGAAAATGGACATCCAAAGCATAACAAGGACTGCAACGCCTTATTGTCATATACGCAAAACAACAGAAAGAGTGGTAACACGCCCTAAAGCCATAAACAATCGAAAACTGATAATTGTGCTGAGACTTTCTTGATGATGCTAACACTCCTCTGGAAGCTTTCTGATAAGTATAGGAAAGGATTTATGCATCAGTCACAATAACAACAATGTTAACATCGTGGTATTCCAACAATGAATAATTTAACATTGTGTGTTTAAAAGTTTTTACTAATAGCGTTGAGTAAACAAAGTGCTATAATTTGATAGGAATTTTGCACTGTTGGTGTAAACAAGAGCAAAAGTTAATATCGTGGTATTCCAGCAATAAAAAAGTTAACATCGTTTGTTTGAATGTTCAAAATATAAGTGTTGGGCAAACAACGTGTTACGATTTGATAATAATTGTACACTGATAAGTTTTAGTTTAATAAAATCTAATCTAAAATTGTTCACTGGGAAAACTCCAACACATACATATTCAATTACTTAACAACAGGATAACAAATGGCTGTTGGAAATTATGTATTAGAAAAATGAACAAAAGAAAAAACGAAAGACAGAAAAAAATACAATTTGGAAATGAAGTTTTGAAAAATGTAATTCATAGTATGCGTTAGTACTCACTGGCATAACTTGCAGTGTAGCTGTTCTGTTGTAGGAGGAAGCTAACTGATGGTGGTGGTGGTCTGAGTCGGCATGAGTGATATGACGATAATGTTCTTGATGGTTTCTGAAAGGTTGTAGTGATTCAGCTTTACTTTTGTAGTCCTGCCACATAGATTTATATATATTTTCTTATTCATTTGGCAGTAATTTATCCTGTCATGCTGTCATTTTGTTTAAATAAAAAATGAGTTGGGAAAAGTGGAAAAAATTAATTTTTGTTTATGGAATTTTAAATGGTAAATAACTGGAAGTTCAATGTAATTGTGGTGAAAATTGCGCATAGGTCCTAGAACAATATGTTGTTAATTTAAAAAAAAAATCAATTTTTCTCGAAATATAAATTTAAATGTACAAAAAACAGGAACAAAAATCAACAGGAATTAAAAACCTTTGGTCAGAATTTTCTTTTTTTGCACATGTACTCTTTTGGCTGTCAGCCACTATTTGAAAAAAATTAAATACATTTTTTGTACAAGCTTTAAGTAAAAAAAGTTAAGACTAGCATTAGTTTTGGGTAGCATTTTTAACGTTTTAAAGCCAGGGTGCGAAGAAATATACAGCAAAACGTTTCCTTTCCTTTAATTTTTTATTTGCAGCGATTACAACATAAACAGAATAAAAACAATCAGAACGAATTTATCTTTTAAATTTTTTATTGTTTAACTTATTATTTTATTATTATTATTATTATTAATTTTATTTTATTTTATTGTTTTTTTATTTAATGTCACCAGCTTAAAAAAAATTATATTGGCGGCATTCGCTGTTTGATGGAAATGGTCTAGCATAAGTTGAAAAATATGATAGCTTTTCTTTCGGTTGTGTGTATTTTATTGTTTGATTTAAAATAAATTTACAATGTTTTGCATTTACACTCACGTAAGAGCAAACAAGTCAAACGCATCGAATGCCGCCATTGTTTTGAGAAAAAAACTTTCCGAAACGTTTGTTGATGGATTTGCTCTTCATATACATATATATATATATATTATATATTATAGATATGTACATATATATATCGTTACCTTAGTATAGAAAGGTTCTAACTCGTTATTTTATTGATACCGTGATTTTTGCATTTTTCGATTCATAAGATTGTCTTCTAGCGAAATATACAAAAATCCCGATTAAGAAAATACTGAGTTAGGGCCTTTCTAAATTAAGGTAACGTCTTGTATATACATATGCATATTTATTTTCTTGATTGAAACTAAAATACTGTTTGTATACACAAAAAAAAATAGCAATGTAAAATCACCATGAAAAAATTTAGATTTGAAATCATATTAAATCATGTTGAACTAAAGTTTAAATCATGATGGTATATATTTAGTGTTATTGTGGCTGCAGCGGTAAGATCGTTGACTACCACCATATGACTTCCGAGTTCAAATATTGTCCGGGGAAGCCAATTATATACAAACAAACATTTTTCTGGTGCCTGTACCAATATACTCACGTAAGTTAAATAATTAATAGAATGCAATGACTACATTCAATTCATGTTGTTCCAACTTGAAATAACTTTGATTCTACATTATTGTTCATTTTGATTTAAGAGCACGAGAATGTTAAATCCACATGAAATAAAGTTATTTCAAAAGGAAAAATTTTCTTTGAAGATTATCAAAGAAACAAAATCATGGCAGAAAATAGTTAAATAAATCTTGTTTAGGTAGATTTTAAGTTGAAATTTTTCTTTCTGTAACATTTCTAGTTTTTAGTGTACTACAAGAATCTACAGAAAATTCAATACCCATATCTTATTTATATTCCATCCAATTTCTAAAAATCTTGTGCTATAATATTAATTTACTAACGCTAGTTGGCTTTTATAAATGTTGCATTTCAATTTCATTGCATTTCTGCTTCCTTTCATGTCAAATAAAACTGACAAATAAAATGTCATGAGTCATGACACTCGCAATTATAATAAAAGCGATTCCGCTGAGTATGAAATTAGTAAAACATGATGTTTTGTTTGCCCTATTGAACACTTAACTTTATATTTTTTTTCTTCTCTCTTAGCTATTCTGCTGCTACGAGTACCCCAGTTCTTTCGTTGGCTGTTGAAAAGTAAATTTTCAAAAACCACAACTTTGGAGAACAATCAAATTTGCCAAAAGCAAACAATCAATATCTGCTATAGAAATGAACCAAAGCGTGAAAATGTAGAGAAAATAGAACGAAAAATAAACTTCCAAGTTTAGTTTTCAACAACAGAGGGAGTATAACAAAAAAAAAAAATTGTAGTATGGGGGTTTCCATGTAAGAAGTGAAGGGTAAAGCTGGGAAGCTAATAAATGAATAAGTAAACAAGAAATAATTTCTTAAAATATATTTTGTGAGACATTTTCTTGAGCTTTAATTAATAAGATAAGTGAAAACGTAAAATTGAGTGATAAACAAGGTGAGAACTAAAAATCATGTTCACTCCATTTTCGTTTCTAGCTTCCCTTCTCGATATCGAAAATAGGAAATTAATGATATTACCCTGGTTTTCGTAAATATAGTTTTCACCAGATCTGGATATTTTGAAGACATGGCATGAATATATTGTGATTATTTTTACTGTGATGCCCTGAGCAGAAATCTACATCAACACACAGTGGACCAAACACAAAGAACGCTGCTGCTTAAGGTGTAGTGGCCTTCGAAAACAGCTAGTTGTTCCGTTTTACTACGCATTTGTCAGAATATTTACAATTAACTTTGGTGTTATTTGTTCATTAATAATTATCACATGTCATTTGGCTTACAAAGATATACGAACTTTATTTAGCCTGATCAAATTAAAATTTAGAAACAAATGAAGTTCGAACAATAATAATTAAAATTAACTGAAACAGTTTTATTTTTTTATTTTTTTGAGCTTCAAATTGCAGGCCATCTCTGGAACTTTCCCATTCCTATATTTTTTTTTTCATCAATAAATGGTTTATAAAAGGGTCTAAAAATTTTTTTGTGGCTTAATATAATTGTCTTATGTGAAAGTTCTGTTTCGGTTGACAAATAATTAATATCGTATTAGGTTTGTTCATTCACCTATTGTCGTGGAAAAATAATAATTTTTTTTATTTTTTAATTTTTTGTGCTTTTAATTGCAGGCCATTTCTGGAACTTGCCAATATTGCCATATTTCTCATTCCCATATATTTTTTTCATCAATAAAACTGTTTTAAATTTTTTTTGTGGCTTATGTGAAAGTTCAGTTTCAGTTGACAACACTTTTTGGACAAACAATTATTTTCATATAATTAATGAGTCAATCCATGGAACATTTAATTAGAACAACAACAACAATATGACCGAAGTCCTGCTCAGCAAAATAGCGGACTAAGCTAATCACAATTCAGGTAGCAGTTGTTGCCAATTCACAGCTGTTAAAAACCTTAAAAAAAACTTTATAACAGCCTTACAAACTTTTTAAATAAGAAAGCCCGGTAAAACAATTATTTTCCTTTAGTTAATAATTATATACACTCCTAAAATTTTTTTAAGCCTCTAGGTTATTTAAAATTTTATTTCTATAGAGTTGGCAGCTCTGCTTTGTAATTACCAACTCAAGAAATACTTAGAAAATAGAACAAATTATTTATTGTTGTTGTTGTTGTGGTAGCCGTCAATTGCATTTTAGTTTCTGCCGCAAGAAGCATATTGAAGCTTTGTTCTTGTTAAATTTTATATTCATGCAAATAAATCTTGACAGCTTTTTAAAACCAAAACCAAACCAAACCAAACCAAACCTCCCTCCCTCCCTCTAAATAAAATATGTTAAAATATTAAACTAAAATCATCATCAACCACCATGATTTGACATTTAATTGAAAAATATTCACACTCATCATCCTGCAAGCAATTTGCTACAAACAACCACAGCAACATTTATTTACTACTACAAAAATACTACTAGAGAATAGGAATAAGCCATGGATAAGTTATCGCTGGAAGGACGTACAATCAAGTTAAAAAGTCAGTGATGTCTTGCAACGCTTGCTCCGCCTGTCAAGTTGTTATGTAAATACGAGGATTAGGGGTGGCCTGGTGGCTTAGAAATTTCAAAAGGTTCTTAATAATAAATTAAAAAAATAAAATAAAAGTTGCTTTTATTTTTATAGCTATGCTACTTATTGCACGACATGATATGATTTTCGTAACAGCAATAATTGGCACTATTACAGTTAAAAAATTATTTTGGCTTTCGAATTTGTATGCTTATAACACGTAAACTCGAAAGCATTTCCTTTCGTTTCGAATTACAGAGTAGACCCCAGAGTACGAAAATAAACGAAACAAAATTTTTGGATTTTTTTTTGTTTCGTTCTTTAAAGTGAGTGAAACAAAAACAATGAGAAGGATTGCTCAATTTGTTTTTGTATTGTTTTTGCACATGAGCACAAACCAGAGAACACAGCCAATAAGCTGTAAGCCGCCGGCTGTTAAAGAAAATAATGGGAAATAAATGGAAACGTGTTGCAATATTTGCGGCAAAGTTTGACATCATCATACAATATATATATTTTATTGCATTGTTATTCATATAACACATTAAGTTTGTTTTACATATATAGCTAAGCAGCATAGCTCTAATCGGATATCCTAAGACAACTCTCTTCTTTTTTTATAAAAATTTTTATTTTTATAACTTTATTTATTTATTTATTATGAATGTTCTTTTATATAATTTAATAGTCTTATATTTCGAAAAATTTTATACTTTACTGCTTCACATTTTGGCAAATCAGATCAAAAAAAGTGCCAAAAATGCTTCAGAGATTCCTGTTACGTCACTTTTTTTAACCACTCTTTATAATAGCCCTGTTTTTAGCAAATAGAAAAGGTTTCGTGCAACAAAATTTTATAAATTTAAAAAGAAAATTCATAATGTAAATTTATTTTCACCCAATAGAAACATTTTTTAACTCAACCACTTTGTTAAACTATTCTAAAATAGTTACTTTACTTTCTTGCAATTTCTTCCACTTGCACTTTTCTGTATATTTTTTTTTTTGTTTCTCCTAGAAAACTCTATGTTTGTATGTATCTGAATTGCAATTTATGTAAAATTTTCTGAATAGGTGTCTGCGTTTGATAGCTGCTGCCTGCCAACTAACAAGTAAATCGAGTGTCGATTAAGGTGGCATAACCGCAAGTATTTCCTTCCGTTTGAATACTTCAGCAACGTAAACGAGAATGTTGACAAGCTTAAACGTTTGACAGACAGGTTTTCACTTCACACACATACACACACTTGTAGAAATAACTTTTGTGGAAAATCTTGCTGCATAAATGTTGCGAACATTCAGCAAGTGTGTTGTTGGATATAAAATTGATTTTAGAGTTAAGTAAGCTTATGCAAAAGTTGCATATTGAGTTTTTTTGTACGAGTAATAAGTGAAAACTTTAGCAAATTATGTAAAATTTTTTGTTAACTTGTTGCTAATGCTGATAAATTATGATGACTAATATCCAAAGTATAGTGAGTGAAAAGTGAAATAATGATTGTGATCTTAGAATATATTTATTGTTGCGCAAAAATAATGAACGTGTAAAAAATTAAATAATTCTTGTTTTAATTGTAACTTTCCTGCAGAAAATTGAACTGGAACAAGACTAGCCACGTGATAAGTCCCAAAGTCATAGAAACAAATCCGAATTCTAACACTTCCTAAGATGGGATGGCCTAGGATGGGGTTTTCTTGATACCTTGTATAAAATTCGTGGCTTGTCACTGAACCATCATAAAGCGACCTGTTTGGTGTAGAATAATATAGATTACACAGTGTGACAAAAAAAAATACCTGTGACGTATTACTATTTTTCTGATAGCTATTGTCGAGTATAACAACAACCTGTATTTGAAATTTTCGAAACACCTCCCAAATATTGTGTTGTGAGTACAAAACTGGTTTGTTGTACCCGTAGTCCCTTGTCAATTTGCAACTAACTTAAATATCAACCGATTTTAAATTTATAAACGGATTTAACAAGAACCATATATACTTTGTTTCAGAAAATTTTAGATATATAATAATTTTTCCGGTTTTATTCGACACTTTTCTACTTTGGATGAGGGCGGCATTGGCTGAAGTAGTTAGCAAGTTGACTACAAAACCGAAGGTCCTGGTTTTGAGTCCGGTCTCCGACAGTCATTAAAAATAACAACTCCGCACATTTTTCTGATGTGCATTAGAGTTCTTTGTATGAGTTGTTGTGGGAAAAGTTTTAGTGATGCAGGCATAAGGCACTGATCATTAAAAACTATACCGACTTCGTCATATACTAATCCTAATGTAACATCAGAGCGCCCTCCTTCGTTGTGTAGCAGAATCATCGGCGAAGTAAAATAACCAATAGACACAGCTTCAAAACTTAATATGCCTCATTTAACACCAGATGGCGTTGCAACACAGCATTATCAAAAAGCGTGCAAAGAGCAGAGTTGTAAAAGAATGAACCTTTCCCCTATCTTTTCCTTCACCACCTGTCTTCTCTATCCCTCTCCCTTCCCTATCACCCTCTCTCACTATCTTTTCTTCAACACAAAGGGATCATTGAATTGGACCCAAGTGAGCTGGACCAGCAGCCTGCTAACCTAACCTAACCTACATTGGATTCGTTCTTAGTCGGTATTTTTGTACTGGAACCATACCATTTATGACTTTATATATAAAACAGAATTGATTGAGAATAATTCAATAATTTGTGCTAATAAATGCTCTTGAAAGTGACTGAATTATAAAATTTTTTATTAAGAGACTTTTTGTTCCAAAACTAACCGCATGATGTTTTTTCGCGTTCTATTTATGCGCTTAGTATGTATTTAAGCTTTCAGGATGAAAGTACAATTCAATCCAAATTATAAAATTGGTACAACAGTGATCGCCAATTTTTTTTTTTCTTGAGAACCAAATTTTTCACACACACCAACTTTAATATTCCGCAAAATTATAATTAGTTATAGTATTATTACATGACTTAAGCTCTTTCTGCAAATTTTGAATTTAGTATAACAGTGATTTGCAACTGGCGGCACTCACACCGGACAATTCATATTAATTCTTATAGGTATAGGGTACTAATTAGCTATAAAGAAGCAATGCATATAAAATACCAGTTTTTTTCATTGCAGTATATCAAACAACCATGCTTACACCGAAATAAATTTTAATTTGGTGTAATTTAGCGGAATGTATGGTTGTTGTATAGATACCACTTAAGTTTGGGCTAGTATCTAGGTATAGTTTCGGAACTGGTTCCAGAATGACTTGGCATTCTCATTGGAAGGAATAATTAGCATTATATTGATACCATTTGATAGCTACTGGATCCAACTATATCGAACTTGTTTGGTGCCGTTTACTACAATACTAGACCGAGTCTCAATTAATTTTACTAAATATTAATACGCTATATTACGAAAATGATGGAACACTCCCACTTTCTCAAGTCATACGACGAGTACGTTTGGAACAAATTTTACCAGCGGTTATGAGGCCGAGTTAGAACTGCAGTTTCTAAAAGATTTAAGAACAGAAAAATATTTTCTATTCAGTTGTATTTTTATTAAATGTTCTTATGTTGTTTTCTTCTGAACTATCTTATTTATTAGCCGGTCATATTTCATTTACTTTTAAAGTTTAACAAGAAAACATAAGTTTAAGAAACAAGTCCATAAGTCCATTCAACATTATGAAGCGCAACAATTAATTTTGCTTATTTTTACTAAGAAAAAATAATATTTAGTAACAACAACGTACTTTATAAACTCGGTAAATATTTGAAGTTAGTTATTTATTTAGCAGAAAAATAGTTTGTTCCTCTAAAACACTTTAAAATTGAAGTAACAAATTAAAATTGTTTAGCTTAACCAGAAAAACTTGGTTGATTAACATTGACTATAAACTTGAGAAATTGAGATGCTAAGACTACACATACAAAATCAAACAGTCGAATTTGAAAATTGCATACATTATAAACTCGGTAAATATTTAAAGTTAGTTATTTGCTTAGCAGAAAAATTGTTTGTTCCTCTAAAACACTTTTAAAGTTAAATAACCAATCAAAATTGGTTACCTTAACCAGAAAAACTTGGTTGATTAACATTGACTGTAAACTTGACAAATTGAGTTTTTAAGACTTGACATACAAAACCAATTAATCAAATTAATAAATTGCATACATATATCGTTAGCTGAAATGCCAAAAGGTGTAACTAACAAAATTTTCAAAATTGAGGTTTTGGTTGATTATTATGAAGGTTATTAAACTAAATGTCTTGGCCAGATTTTATACTTCTGCCATCAAAAATGACGCAAAGAAGGGTATTGTGTTTATCAATTTATGTATGTATATACATATGTATATATGTATGTGTGTTCCTTTGCGGCACTATATAAAGCGAACGCGTGGACCGATTATGATGATTCTTACATCTATAGATTTGTCTTAATCCTAAAGATATGTCAGTTGTCAAAATTCAATATGGCGACCAACAGACGCCATTTTGTAAATACGTACGAAATAAAAAGTCGGCGAACTATATCAAAATGCGTATCATTCGACAGGTATTTTAAAATAATTTTTAGGTCCCTCTTATCATTTTTCATATCAAATGACCATTCAGGATATTTAACGGTTCAAAGTTGGTCGCAGTCGGCTTTTTTTTATATTTTTTAATTACTATTTGTTAACAAAAGAGGGGAGGTAACTGCAAGTTTGTTCTGTATTTTTTTTTTTTTTTTTTTGAGTAAAAATGATATTTTTCTTTGCTCACCTTTTTGCATTATAGCTGACGCTATGTATGTTTTCTGTTGTCTAAACTTAAAGATATTTACCTTGAAACATTTTGCTGTTGGTCGCGTGTACATATTTATTATATTCATATCTATTTTCCTAAATGATCTTAATATTTTAATACAAAAGATATTTATGTGTGTATTATACTCGTTGTCTGGCAGTAAATATAAAAGTCATAATGGATAATAAATTTTCTTGCAAAACAACATATTGCTAAAATGTGGAAAATTTTTGCAAAGAAAACATTATTTTACATCATTTAACAGGTCACGTTATTCTTTTTCACCATCTACGAGTACAACTTCTCACACCTACTTTTGTATTTTGTTATTTATTTTTTTTTTCTTTTTAATAAGAAGCAATAACAACTTTACTCTATTTAAACTACATTTATAAATAAAGTATAATAAATACAAACACTTGCACATACATACATACATACATTGATACATACATATGTATCTACGAAGTATGAGAAAAAAAAATTTTATTAGTATAGTGTTTGTATATCAGGGATATATTTCACTCTGGTAAAACTCCCAATTGCAATGCATTTGACAAATGATCAAGTGTTCTCAACCAGAGCAAAAGAAAAATTTATTGTATATATATAAGTCGTTTGTATGGATAAACCGAAGACGTCCAACATGTTGTAGCAAACAAACACACACACACACACTTACATACACAACAACTGCAGAAAAGCTCTGACAAAGAATTTTGCTGTAGAAGCTGCACATAACACGGGCATTGAAATCAAAAGCACAACCAGCAAATGCTTAAGTCTTTGTGTTAGTGTTAGTGCTTGTATTTCATAGCTAAATGGCGTAAGGAAACGAAAGGATAAATGAATGAATGAATTATTCAACGGACTGTTTGTATGTATTGTGTGTGTGTGTGTGTGCGTGTAACTACAAGAAAAATTGAAAATAATAGATGGCATCTGAACCAAAAAAGCGAATGAGCAAGGAAGGTGCTGGCAAATGAAAGCACAAACGTACCAGCCAAGCAAAGCTTGTTCTGTACGTCTGTGTCTTTATGTTCGCTTGGTATTGTGTATGTGTAAAAGAGCATGTGACTGTGTTTGTGTGCACGCGCGGCAAGAGGAGCCATCAAAATAACAAATAACATCGTCTCACAAAATTGATTGCATGTCATTAATTTTCATTTCAAATTACACTACCACTACGTCTTCCGGCGCGCCAAGTTAACGCGCGCGCTTATACTCCATGTTCACAGCATCTCTAAAATCGACATTGAAACATGCCACCAAAGCCATATCGGGCGAACAATAAACTAACAGCAATAGAAATAGCAGCACCACCAGCCGCTGCAGTAGCAGCAACAACATCACCCAGTGTCATATAACAAAATTTAATAAAAATTTAAGAGTAAATGTGAACGAAGCAATAGTTGCATAGTGGTAACTGTGCACGCAGAGGCATGGCTGGTAGTTTTCTATGAAATTAATAACAAGACTTTGCGAAAACAAAGGGTAACAAACCAAATAGTAGTATACGAGTATTTCTCATTACAGTGGTCGCAGAGATAGAAGAAAAGTTAATATATCTTTCCGAAAATTCATTTCGTGCATGTCCTTATGCGGTAAATGAAATAATTTTACTAGATAGCTAATGGTGGCCTGAGTCCTGTTTAGGATATTCAAAACCGGCAAAGAGCAAAAATGGTGGCAGAATGTAGCAGAATGACTGCTATACATAGCTACAACAATTTAATACGCCTGCTTGACACCAGAGGCGCTGCAACACTGCATTATTAAAAACGTGGAAAATGCAGAGTTGCTAAAGAATGAAGCTTTCCTCTAGCTCTTCCTTCACTACCTACCTATTTTCTCTATCACTATCCCTTTCCTAAGGAAGGTAACACATAGAATTACTAATAAGTATTCTTTGCCGGATAATACTTCAAATGCACTGCAAGAAATTTGGACAATTTTAACACAATTTTTTTTTTGTAGATTGTAGCAACATACATACGTATCTTATCATTTGTTTATTGGTTTTGCTCATTCCTTATGTATTTCTAATGTGGTTTCTTAAAACCTGTTGTTCAGATTTTATAATTCAGTGAAGGTCTTTTTTTCAGTGTACACAGTAGTTTCAGTTTCAGTTTCAGTTTCAGTGTTGTTCAGATTTTATAATTCAGTGAAGGTCTTTTTTTCAGTGTACACGGTGGAGAACTGTAGATTACTGCTAAATGAAAATGCATTTTTATACTTCAAAAAAAAAAAAAAAATAAATAAAAAATTACAGCATAATAAAGCATAAAAAGAAAAATTATATTCCAAGGAAAATTAGAAGTTGAGCGAACATTTGACGGTGTAATCACCTCGTTGGATACTTTGTCTGCAATAGTCAGTGAAAATCGAACATCGACTGCCGCTCACAAAAATAGTCTTACCCCCGTTTGTGTAAGACGTTTGAGTTAAAAATCTGGGCGTTTCTGTAATAGATTAAAGAAAAGTTGTACAAGTTTCCTTTAATCTATTACAAAAACGCCAAGATTTCTCACTCAAACGTCTTCATCAATCCACTGTCTTGCTGTTCTGCTCACGACTGCAAGCACGCTCTTCATTTTTTTCCAGTTTGTTTTAATTTTATTGAGTTTGAGTTTCTTGTTGTTGGTTTCTTTTTTGAAAGATTTATGTTCTGTTGTGCTGTTATTGCTGAATCGTCTGTTTCTATTTCTTCTTTGCAAACTACCATATTTTTTAATTTTCCAATTGCTTGCTGCTGCTATTACTTTTGTTGTTGCTGTTGTTGTTGTTGCTGTTGTTGTTGTTGTTGTTGTTGTTAATGTTGCTGCCAACATTATTACCGGAGGAAAATCTATGGCATTTAGTTGCTCCAATCTTTAACAACCACATTTACGTCACTTGTTTTTGGCATGCTTGCATTTTCATTGCTTTACTCTTATTCTTATATATTTTGGTTGTCTTTTTTTTTATTCTTTCAACTTCATCTCAGTTTTTGTATATTTAGCATGTGGCTCCTACTTACCACTTTTTGTGTTATTGTCCAACTTTATCCTGTTGTTTGGTTGTATTGTCCAGCCTGGAACGAGTAAAATCTAATAACATGACATGGTTAATGGCTGACAGTGCTCTTCTGTTTTGTTGCTGCCAGATAAAGGAATAGTGATGATGGTCGTGGTGTAGTGGTGCTGCTTCTTTTCTAGTTTTCATTTGAAATAATTTATTTCTCTTCAACAATTTCTTTTTTTTTTTTTTGTTTTGCGTATGAACTTTGTTGTTGTTGTGCAGCTTATTTTTCTTTTGCCTCTTGGGTGCAAAAGAAAATGAATAGTTTGATTGTGTTAAGTTCAATTTGAATTCATAATGGGTTAAAAGTAAAAAATATATATGTGACCCGGTCTATGAAAAGGTGGCTTATGACTCAAAAACAAAATTTCGAGAAATCAGCTAAAGATAAACAATGCACTTCATTAGTTTCTCGGTAATAATAAATAATTTTTTGAGTCATAAGCACCTTTTTCATAGACCGGGTCACATATGTATAAATTGTACCCCTCTTAGTCCCAGTTCACACACGTCAAGTTTTATTGATCAACTCGGTAACTCAGCTGTAAGAAAGACGGAGACGATAATAAAAACATCTCTTTTTTTCTACCAGCTGAATTGGAAGTTGATCAAGAAAAGTTGACGTGTGTGAACCAGGACTTACACACGGAAAGTTTACTTTGCAAAGCCTTAATTCAGCTATGAAAAAGACAGAAAGAGATAGTATTCCTCCCTCTGTCCTTCACACAGCTGAATTAAGACTTTGCAAAGTTAGCTTTGCGTGTCTAAAAGGTGTATAAGTTATATTTTCATGTTGAGAGAATTTTGAAATTGTTGAGCGGCTGTCCTGAATGTATTTTTATTTATAAGATATTTGATTGAAAATATTACTTTTAGCAAAAAGTGATAAAAATTTTAAAATCATTATACATATGATTGTTAAATTTAATAAACAAAGTAAAAGAAAATTATAGGGTAGTGTGGTTAAAAAGCTAATCATTTTGCTGTAAGCTTTCATCTTTCATTTTCTTTACTGAGATTTTATTATTTTATTTAACTTGTTTCTATATCTTTTCTTAGCAAGAAAAAAAACCAGACCCTTCATTAGCGTACACATGTATCGCATTGAATCCTCATAAATGTCAACAATAGAACAAGGATATACATACATAATTCATACAATAATTTTTGTAATATGCCAATTTGTTAAACATCCTTTTATTTTGTCTGCTTAACGATACATTTTTCCCAGAGTTTTTCCTACATAAATCTTAATTTTTTTTTTCTTTCAAAGAAAACAAGAACATTATTATTATTGTCAGTTTCAGACTCTGAGTCAAGAGCATGAAAAAAAATATTTTATTTTGTTGGTCACTGCGAAGCCAACAGTTAGTTGTAAACAACAACAATAATACAAACAAAAGAAAATTGGGAAAATGGGGAAAAAAATAAGATTTTTCAAATGAATAAAAACAAAAGCTAAAGACAAACGATATAGAATCACAATTTATAAAATGTGACAAAACAAACAACAGCAGTTGACAACTGTCAGTGTTGGTGTCAGACTGTCAAAAATGTTGGTGTCATTTGCAAAACGGCAGTAGCAGTAGTATGAAACTGAAAAAGGAAATGAAATAAATGAAATATATTTCCTTTTTTGTCACTTTATTTTTTTTTTAAGCGCACGTTTTTCTGGCGAATAGCAAAATAATATTTGCAAATGTATTTATTATGCTTAAAATTCTTTTTTTTTTTCATGCTTGGCAATTTTTTTTTCTATTCTTTATTAGGATTTCGTAAGTACACTAGAGGTGAAAAGGAACCCGTTTGTTTTCGCTACGATGTCCGCCTGTCTGTCATAGGGTGTTTTCTGGAGAAATGTAAGAGCTACGGAGCTGAACTTTTCACAGAGTATGTAAAACCTTGGCCCTTACAACAAAAAATATATGAAAGTTGAAAATTAAAGGGATGAACAACCAAAAATATTGAAATCTTAATGATATATGTGACGCGCAAAATAGAAAGGGACCTAAGGGTAAAAACCGGTTTTGTTCAGGAGAGCCATTTTAAAGATTTAAATACGTGTATCTTTGGTGTACCACCACTGAGCGTGTTGGTATTGGTCTCATTTGAAAGCGACACATCTCATGACGTCAAGAACGTATTGGTCAAGTTTGAAAACGCGCGTAGGTCGTCCCTACCTCTTGTTTTGTGTAGTTGGTTTTTACTGTCTTCTACCTAGCGCGCTGTTTCCATGAGTTTGATATCAATTTTGCTCGCGTTTTTTCGAATCCAGGTTTATTTTCTGAAATTATTGATTGTGAATTATAATAAATACACATTTATAATTCTTTTAAATCGTGAATATCACTCTGTTAGTACGAAAATTTTTTCACATAACCTTAGAATCGTCGACTTCAATTTCATAAAACGCGCATATCTCTCGGAGGCAACACTTTTGGGGCATGGGATCGGTCTCATTCGATGCTCAGGTGTTGTCCACATCAAAAAAAAGTGAAAATTGATTTTTTTACCCTTAGGTCCCTTTCTCTATGCGCTGTCACATATACAGAAAATTATATCGACGGCTTAATATAAGAAAGGCGTAACTCGAATTTTTGATATGTTACAGGATAAAGAAAAAACTGTAAAAACTAATTTTTTAAAATTAAACAAGTGTTTTATTTTTAATTGTTACTAATTTCGTTCTTGAAGAAGGTTGCAGTTATGCGTCGGCCACCAGAACACATTAAAAACGCGATTTCGAAAAAAAATTGAGATACGCCCTTTTCATATTTTAAGCCATCGATATATAGGTAGTCACTTGAAATTTTCAAAGTTAGTGTATTTTCATGCAGACTTAAATTGACTAAATATAATATATTATCATCACGAAAATGGGTTATATGTAAGATAACATACACTATTCCCTAATTTTGGAAAATCTCTAATTTTCTCAACTCACAGGACGAGTACGTTTGGATCAATTGTCACCAAATTTTCTGCAGGGGTATAATATAAATTTTCGAGTAGAAAGGTTCGCTATTCTTCATCGAAACATAAAATAAAATATAAAAAAAATAAATTTTTTGATGTGTTTCTTAATTTTATTTCAGTTTCTAGATCAAACAGGCAACCCAAAAATTTGTCGATGTTGACATCGACATCGACTTCACTTTAACACAATACCAAAAAAATTGAGGCTTGTTTACTCGCTCTCGAGAACAATTTTGTTCTCTAAGGTATAGAAAATAGCATAAATCTACCCAAGCACCAATTTTTTTTTTATATTGTGTTAAAGGGACGTCGATGTCGACAACTGGAATAAGGGTGATTACTTTCTAAATACTTTTTTCGTTTCTCTTTTGATTTATCTGCCATAATGTTTGATTTCTTTCCAGAATATTTTCTTAGTTTAATACATAATTTTCATCAGCATAACTAAAGCTTGTCCTGCTAGAAAAAAAGCTATAACTTAGTGGAATTCCTTTTCTGTATTATTATAAATTTTCTATTATTTCATTTTTTAAACAAATCCTGCCACGCATTATCCTTTGCTCAATTACATCAATCATACAATTACATATTACCATCCTGCCATGTATATTTCAACAATAGCGATCTTTTTTGGCTTATATTTTTTGCTCTTTCATTATTATCGTTTTATCATACATACCATGGTTTATCATTGCCTAACGATCAAAAGTGATTAATGTCCTTGTTATCAGCACTTAAAATATAAAACATTCATCCTTTTATGGTAGCAATGCTTGTCACAGATAATGCTTAATTATAATTTATTGTATAAGTATGGTAGTTGAATTTTTGAGTGCAACTTTTTATTTTTACTTTGTTCATTCAAAAGGAATAATAATAAAATGTAAAATTATATACAAATTTTATATTTGGTGCCCTGTCTGAATTCAGTTTATATTTCGCTTCTTTTTGGGGGTTGCAAAATTAACAAAGCCATTATTTTGCATTTATGTGCTCCTGTCTTTGACACTGAATTTCTTTTTTTACGTACTTGTATTTCTTTTGCTCGTAAGGCATACAAACACAAACACACATTAAAATTAATTGTTATTTTAATATTTATGACATCATATAAATTTTCTTTTATTGCACTTTAAATGCTACATTTTTATAACAGTAATAAGAACCCTGCGGAAGGATTTCTTTATCACATTTGCTAGCGTGTTCCTTTGGAAGGGTGCGTTTTTCTTTTGTTCATTTAAAAAGTTCAAGGATGTGAAGTATCTTGTATATTTTTATATATGTTTATACCTAAGCTTTTTGTAATAGGGGAAAAGTATTCTTAGAACTAATTTCGCCGTATAGCTCAAACAATTTTATATTAAATAAAAGGGTTCCTAATCGTAGCAAAAACCTCGCGTGTAACCGAATTTCATACCTTGCTTCTTCAGAGTCTCGTAGTAAAATTTTATGCCAAATATTCCTTCTTAAAGTTACTTATATAAAGATCAAAACTTTTTAGCTCTAGTGTACCAAAAAACTCTTCAAACAGAACCCTACCTGCATGAAATATAGCAGGTTTTAATAAACCTTGATCAAAATCTATACCTTTTACACTAAGTTCAAAAAAAAGGACTCCCTCCTTCTTAATCTAGTTACTTCATAACTCCTTACTTTGTGCAAGGATTTAAAATATTCTACTTTAGTCCGAGAGGATAAAGACACAGGGTTTGGTCGCATATCACCTGAGTGAGAAGTAACACTACTACTGATTAAAAGGCGCTACACGCCTCTCAGTTTCTTTGCGTTCGCACAACAATGTAAGCAAATAGTTATATCTTCATTATGAATCCATTTAATTTTCCCAATTAAACTGAGAAAGACGAAAGGAAGAAATTTCATTCGCGCCGCGCAAACTTTTCATTGCAGAGTCTTAATGAATCAAATTATTTTTTCATAGTAGAAAATTGTCGTCTCAAAATTTTTTTTATTAAACTAAAAAACTATTTTCTAAATAGGAAGTTTTAAAATATTATTAAAATATTATTTAAATTATATAAATAATATTAATATTCTTTAAAATATTGTTTAAAATATTATTATTTTATTTAACTATGAGAGATGAGAAATCAACAATCACTTATTGGAGCTATGCTCTTAATGGCGCGATACAGGGGTTAGGATGTGATTTTCGTAACCAAGGCGAACTCAGTATCAGGAGAACTCTTCCCTACAACATTTTTACAACACAAAAAAGAACATTTAGTTCGCTATGCTACAAAACCAATCTGTCAGAAAATTTCTAAACAAATTTTGACATTTTGGTTCAAATTGCTCAATTTGGCATCAGCAGCTGATAATCAGCCGGGCGGAAAAGGTCACTGATACTGAATTCGCCTTGTTTGTAACAAAGATAATCGACACTATTAAAGTTATGAATTTATTTTTGCTTTGATTTCTTTGTACTTAAAAGCGGAGTACGAAAATAAACGAAGCAAAAGGTTTGATTTAGTTTAGTTTCGTTCTCTCAAGAGAGTGAATCAATAGCAAAACAAAAACAATGAAAATGTTTGCTCATTTTTTTTGTATTGTTTTTGCACATGAGCACAAGCCAGAGAATGAAGCCGATCGGCTATTAGACGGCTAACAGCCGCCGCCGGCCACAAACAATACATTAATTTAATCGTACGCCGCTAGAAAAGAAAATGATAGAAAATCAATGGAAACGTTTTGAAATATTTTTGGCGAACTTGGCATCATCAGACTAGTATAATATAATTTTATGGCATTGTTATTTCAAACATAAACTTTATTTTATATAACTAAGCATCATAGCTCTAGCCGGGTATCCTAAGACACCTCTCTTCTATTCTTTTTCTTTGTGATATCACATTTAAATTTAAATTTATATAAATCTTGCATTAACTAACTTAAAAAACCCATCTGCTTCACATAAAACGCTTTCAAGCTTCAACTATAACGTTGTGACATGATTTTTCATAAAGAATTCTGACACATTTTTATTATTTCATTATATTATAATGTCATTCATTAAAACTGCAAGCGAGTACATAAATTAAAATACCATAACAAATTACAATAACTTAAACAATAACAACTTTAACGTAATTAAACTGGATGAATATAAAGGAAAACAACAAGAGAGAACTAAAACTAAAAATACAAAAATAAAAACATGAATGGCTTAAGCAAATTAACATATCAATTGAAAAACGTATTAAATTGTATACGAAAAGAAATACACGTAAGCAAATTCAAAGAAAAATTCAAACTATAAATTTTATATGTAAATAAAAATGAAAAACAATGAACATTTGTTATTGCGACGGGTTGTTATAATAAATAGCAAAAAAAAAGAAAAAAAAAGAAATAACTATGAAAAAAAAACTTTAATAAATCATAAATTGCCAACGGACATGCGAATGTTAAAAATAAAGGAAATTTATGGCAGCTTACGAACAAAAAAAAGCTCTTATTATAGAGTACACAAGAAATATGAATAAAAGCTATGGGTGAAATGGCATTAGATTAAGGAATAATTTATTGCAGTGTTCATAAAATATGATTTATATTTCAAATGAAAAATTTTCACAGAGTGAAATACATAAATGTGTACAAAATTATGCAGATAAGGTGGAACAAACACCATTAACTCTTGGTAAAGCCAGGAAAGTTGCATAAGCCCTGATGGTACTCTTAAGCAGTGGCTGTACTCTTAAGAATGTGACTGTACTCTTAAGAATGGGTTAGTCTTTACACAAAATTGTCAAATGCGGGACAATAACAAGAAGCACTACAAGTGAAAATATTTTTGCGCAAATATACGTGAACACACCTAATAAAAATATGTTACATCACAACATTTAACAATTAGAATTAGCCAGATATAATTACCTAACGAAGATAATAACCAAGCATACAAACAAACATACATGAATGAACGAAAGCAACCGAAAGTACTCAAACTTTCTGAATGTTGCTAACATTATTCTGTTACATAATCATAACAGATAGTTTTGAGCAAATAACATCAAAGTTAACATTGTGGCAGTGAATGGATATTGTCTGCTAAAATCAGTGTTGAGTAAATAAAGTGTTTTCATTTGATAAGAATTGTGCACTTGGGAATTTTAATTGACTTGCAAATAGTTGAACCTTCAAAATTAACATTTTTAAAATGCAAAAACGTAACAATCTACAGTACGTAATTTGACCTACTTTTTGGGCCAAAACTAATCTTATGCAAAGTTTTGGACTAATATGGATGAAATTTGGTATATATGTAAATGTTTTTCATAAGCACACACTGATGGGTTTTTTTATTTTTGTAATAGTGGAAATTTGTAGGGTTATTTTGTCAACCCAACAAATTTTCCCTATTACAAAAAAAAAAAAAAAAAGAAATTAAGAAAAAGTAAAAAAGAAGAGAGGTGTCTTACGGCACCTGGTTATAGCTATGCTGCTTAACTATATTAAACAAACGTAATGTGTTAAATAACAATGCAATAAAATTATATTATATGATGATGTCACATTCGCCGCAAATATTTCAAAACGTTTCCATTTAATTCCTATTATTTTATTTTCTAGTGGCGTACGATTATATATACGAAGGCGGATCAATAAGTCCGTGACTTTTGGAACTTCCCTCGTAGTTATATGAAATGCAGCACTGTTCCCATCAAATACTGTGTCGTCATTTACTTTGCGTTTAACAGCTGTTCAAAACATATAAGCTCGTGTATTTTTCTAAATATGGAAAAAATTTTGTTTTTGCGAATAAAAACCGTCATTAAAACCGAGGAAAAACTTGATAAATACTATGGGGAATCTGCACCATCGATTTTAATTAAAAAGGTTATTTACTGATTTTCGTTGTGGTCGAACAAGCACAAATAACGATAAACGTTCTGGACGACCAATTGAGGTCAGTAGACCCGAAAATATCGAAACAATCCACGATATGGTGTTGGCCGATCAAAGAGTAAAAGGGCGTGAGATTGTTGATAGGCATTTAATATGGTAGTGTGGTTTCGATTTTAAATGATCAGCTTTGTTTAGGAAAGTTGTCTGCAATATGGGGGTCATGGCAAAAATCCATGAATTGAGCTACGCATTGCTCCCTCATCCACTCTATGCTTCAGACTTAGCCCTAAGTTACTATTTCTTATTCCCAAACTTGAAGAAATGGCTCGTCGGAAAGAGATTTGACTCCAACAACAACTCATTCCACAAACAAAGGCCTATTTTAAGGACCTCGAAAAATCCTTTTTTGTGGAAGGGATACAACAACTTGAGAAACGTTGGACTAAGAATACTGAGTTAAAAGGAGATTATATTGAAAAATATATTTTTGATTTGCAAAAAAAAACTGTGTTTCATTCAAAAAGTCACGGACTTATTGATCCACCCTCGTATTAGATCCCTTAGTTCCTTTAAGGAGCATACCGCATACGATTAAGTTAATGTATTGTTTGTCGACGGCTGTTAGCGGGCTTAAGGCTCAGTTACCCAACTGTAATGTAAAGTAACTGCAACGTAGGAAACAGCTGATCGATATTTTTATATGAAAAGTAGATTACGTTACATTACATCTCTATAATCATTTTCATTACTTTTCACATAACAATATCGATCAGCTGTTTCCTACTGTTGCAGTTACTTTACATGACAGTCGGGTAACTGAGCCTTTACAGCCCATCGGCAGTGTTCTGTGGTTTGTGCTCATGTGCAAAAACAATACAAAAACAAATTTAGCAATCCTTCTCATTGTTGTTGTTTTTTTTGTGTTTCACTCAATTCAAAAAACGAAACAAAACAAAATCAAACAGTTTTAAGTACAAATAATTCAAAACAAAAATAAATTTATAACTGTAATAGTGTCCATTATTTTTCTTACGAAAATCCTAGCTACTATGTCGTGATATAAATAGCATAGCTATAAAAACTAAATATCTCCAAAAAGAACGAATAAGTTTGTTTGAAACTCAGCACGATAAAAAAAACGCAACGGGGCTAACGAAATGGCGTTTAAGCCATGTATACCAAATTTTGCTTGGAAAAGTCGATCACCCTTTAACAAAATACCAAAAAATTTAGGCTTGTTTACTTGCTCTCGAAAGCAATTTTGTGCTACTGGCAATCTATTTCTGGTCCCTAATCTAGAAAATAGCATAAACCTGCCAACAGGAGTCAGTTGTTTTCGCCAACGGATACACAAGCCTTAAATTTTTGGTGTTGTGTTAAAGTGACGTCGATGTCGACAATTAGAATAAGGGTGGATAATTTTCTGGGGATTTCATGCCACCTTAGCGCTAAATTTCTAAAAAAAGGTTGTCTTTTTCGATCAACAAAGCAAAGTTTCCTTTTTGAAACATTATTTAAATCCATTTCACTGCTAATAAAATAGCATCAGTGTTCTCCTTTTTATTCTTTTCATAAATCCGAACATTAACACTTCTCTATATTTGAAGCTGATGCTATCTCAAAGAATTTATGATATAAATCGAAAACCGAAACAAAAAATAAAAGAAAATTAATTCAGAACTATTTTATCAATACTTTTCATCAAAGAAGAACACGATAGTCCACGGCCAACAAAGCTTTTCCGAAGTTTATATTTTGGGAAAAAGTAATTTATTTGAGCTTAAGTTAGTTTTAGATATTTTTTAGTGTTGCGATTTCGTTTTAGCGATTTTTTCGGTTTTTGCGATTTTTGTTCGGTTTGGCGATTTTGTAATTTTGTAATTTTTTTTTAGAAAACTTGAAGAGTTTGCTTCAAACGGTTTCCAAGATACAGCAAGTTGTCAAAATTATATAGTCAAAATAACTTTAACTGATAGAACACCTTTTAATTTTAATTTTTTTAAATTTGAGTGTTAATTGTTGTAGTCTGTATAAAAATACAATAACCTTGCAAATTTCGTGTCTCTATATAAAATTGTATGTATATTCGGCCGTATCACAGAGTTCAATTCCGTTCGGAGTCGGAATTGAATAAACCTCAAAATGTCAAGCCCTAGTCGGAGCATACCCCAGCATAAATATATCTGTCATATATTTGCTGTTATAGCGGCCAAAGTTCTACTTATTCTATAAAAATTTCAGGTCCGTAACTTTTACACGGTTCTGGCGAAATCAGCCCGTGACCGACAGATGGACAGCGTAAATTATGGAAATATTAAATGTCACTGTGGGGCTATTCAGAAATCCATCACTGCGCATGTGTGATTAGTTTGCTCAGCTGATGCTTATTCATTGCTGCAGATATTTGTCAGCTGATGCCGATGCTTATCAGCTGATACAGATGCTTATCAGCTGATGTAAAGGACTATCATCTGATGCAGTAAGCATGTGAAGCTCAGCAATAATCTAATTACAATTACGAGCGATAAAACATTAAAAAGAGAAAAATTAATAATAAATATTTGTTTTGATTTTGATAAAAGCTAAAACATTTTAAAATTCTGCAACGTATTCAAATTGTACAACACTAATTAACTAACACTAATGAATTTTAATTTTATTTCAACAAAGTAAAATAATAAACAAGTAAGAGTGCTATATTCGGCTGTGCCGAATCTTATATACCCTTTACCAACGTACGTACATATATATAGTATACAGACACGTACATACATATTTGTTTTGTGAAAAAATTTATCATTTTTTTAAAGTTTCCATCTTTGGAGCTATAATTTTCATTTTTCAAATTTCATACACCAAACTTTTCTTTCAGAAGCATAAAATATATTCAATTTATAAAGAAAAAGAAAAAAATTTTTAGACCTATTTAATTTTACATAACACAAAAAGTGTAAGTTTTCCAACCCTGGAGTCATAATTTTGGATTTTTCTGATTATTGATACCAATCTAGTTCTTTAAAAAATACATAAAATATGTTAAGTGAAAAAAGCAAGAACGAAATAAGCAAAAACTTAGTTTCATTTAATTCCTTTAATATTAAAAAAATCAGTTAAGTGCGACTTTGAATCGCGCACGAAAGGAAGGTTTTTTGCTTTTTTGAAGTTTTTTTCAGTTAAAACGATTTTTTCAGTTTTGTCGCTTTTTTCTCGTTTTGGCTATTTTGTCTGTTTTTGGAGGTTTTTTTCATTTTGGCGATTTTTTTCTGTTGTTGGGCTTTTCTTCATTTTGGAGATTTTTCTCATTTTGACGATTTTTTCTGTTTTTTTGGGTTTTTTTCGCGATTTTTTTGTTTTTTTTTCGTTTTGGTGATTTTTTTCATTTTGGCGATTTTTTTCATTTTGGCAATTTTTTTCTTTTTTTTAGTTTTTTTTTCGTATTGGCGATTTGTTGTTGGGCTTTTCTTCATTATAGAGATTTTTCTCATTTTGACGATTTTTTCTGTTTTTTGGGTTTTTTTTCGCGATTTTTTTGTTTTTTTCATTTTGGCGATTTTTTTTCATTTTGGCGATTTTTTTCTGTTTTTTAGTTTTTTTTCGTATTGGCGATTTTTTTTCTTTTTTTGGCGATATTTTTTAATTTTGGCGATTTTTTTCTGTTTTTTAGGTTTTTTTTTTCGTTTTAGCGATATTTTTCATTTTGGCGATTTTTATTTCATTTTACAATTTTTTCGTTTTTTTGCGTCTTATTTTAGTCTTACAAATTTTCTTTTAATTTAGTGCTTTTTTTTCATTTTGGCGATTTTTTCTGTTTTTGGGGTTTTTTTGTTTTGTTGATTTTTTTTCATTTTGGCGATTTTTTTCTGTTTTTAGCAGTGTTACCAAAATATATATTTAAAATTACACCTCGTAGGAGTCAAAATTACCCGATTTGAAAGGAATTACACCCAATATTAAAATAAATATTTGACACATTTCAAAAATCTTGTTTAAGGTCTACTTATGCTTTGGTATCAGCCGCAGTAAAATGGAAATCAAATTTTCTCAAAATGAGTTTCCGATGGCAAATAACTCTTCTATATAATGTTCATCTGTAATATAAATTTCGAATCAAAAAAAAAAATAATAAAATCAGAGAAAATTATAATAAAAAGAGGTCAAAATATTAGAAGAATTATTTTTTCGTGTTTTGTATAAATTTTTTATGTGTTTTAACATCCACACTCACAAGAAAACATGTGAAAACGATGTGAAAGCTAGAACACACACGATTTATTATACAAAACAAACGAATTTCAAATTACACGTAAATTACACCTGAGAGCAATTACCCACGCGCTACACATGCACATAAAAATTACACCTGATTCGGGTAATTACCCGCAATTCGGCAACACTAACCAGTGTTCTTTTTCGTTTTGGTGATTTTTTCATTTTGGCGATTTTTTTTTCATTTTGGCGATTTTCTTACATTTTGCCGATTTTTGTTTTCATTTTAGCACTTTTTCCGTTTTTTTGCGATTTATTTTAGTCTTAGAAATTTTTTTTTTTAATTTGGTGCTTTTTTTCGTTTTGGCGATTTTTTTTCTGTTATTTAGGTTTTCCTTTTTTTTTTGGCGATTTTTTTCATTTTGGCGATTTTTTTCTGTTTTTAGGGGTTTTTTCGTTTTGGTGATTTTTTTCATTTTGGCGATTTTTTTTTCATTTTGGCGATTTTTTTCTGTTATTTGAGTTTCTTCTTATTTTGGCGATTTTTTTTCATTTTGGCGATTTTTTTCTGTTTTTTTAGGTTTTTTTTTCGTTTTGGCGATTTTTTTTTCATTTTAGCAATTTTTCCGTTTTTTGCGATTTATTTTAGTTTTAGAAATTTTTTTTTTTGGTGATTTTTTTCGTTTTGGCGATTTTTTTCTGTTTTTGGCTTTTTTTCATTTTGGCGATTTTTTTCTGTTTTTGGGGTTTTTTTCATTTTGGCGATTTTTTTTTTTTTTGCGATTTTTTTCTGTTTTTTAGGGTTTTTTTTTCGTTTTGGTGATTTTTTTTCATTATGGCGATTTTCATTTTGGCGATTTTCTTTCATTTTGGCGATTTTTGTTTTCATTTTAGCAATTTTTCCGTTTTTTTTGCGATTTATTTTAGTCTTAGAATTTTTTTTAATTTGGTGCTTTTTTTCGTTTTGGCGATTTTTTCTTGTTTTTGGCGATTTTTTTGGGTTTGGCGATTTTATAATTTTTTATCTTTTCAGTTTTACCGTTTTTGAAAATTTCAAGAGTTTTGCTGTTACGGTTTCCAAGATACAGCAAATTGTCAAAATTACATAGTCAAAATTGCATTAACTGATGGAACACCCTTTAATTTAATTTTTTTTAAATTTTGTAGTCTGTATAAAAATACACTAACCTTACAAATTTCAAGTGTACAATTGTATATATACTACATGGGATTTTAAAATTTTTCGTTGCTCGTTTTGGAACACCCTTTAATTTCCAATTATCATGTATTTGTTGTTGTAGCGGCCAAAGGTCTACATACTGTGTCCAAATTTCAGGTCTCTAGCTCTTACGGTTCTCGAGAAAATACTAATATAGTTTTAGACATAGTTAATTTTACATAATACAAAAAGTTAAAGTTTTCCAACCCTGGAAACGTCTTTTTAATTTTTTTGTATTTTTTTTATTTAAAATTCCAATTTTAGTCGTACTGAAGTGTAAAATATGTACATTTATTAAAAAAAAATAAAAATTTGTTTTCGGGAGTTACTTTTATATGGCAAAATGAAGTTTAAGTTTTCCAGCTCTGCAATCGTCTGCCCGATTTTGCTGAATTTCAATACCAATCTATTTTGGAAAATTTCTGACACACCAGTCCAAGAACGAAGTCTCTAGCTCTTCTGGGAGCTTCGGAAAACCGATTTCACGTACAGACAGACGGACAGACGGACAGACGGACAGACGGACAGACGGACAGACGGACAGACGGACAGACGGACAGACGGACATCGCTTATTCGTCTTCCCTATGCATAAGGATCCAGAATATATATATTTTATGGATCGCTTATTGATATTATAGAAATTACAAACGGAATGACAAACCTATATATACCCTTTTACCATTTTTGTTGGTAAAGGGTATAATAACAAATTAAATGACGTTTGCAGTGTTGCCAGTTGCTGATTTCCGCAAGCAGTACAAGACTGCTCTGCAGCCCAGTGAACAGGCCTTATATTTTTGAAACTACGAGCTGCTGATGAAGTCATCGTAATAATTTCTCTTAATTTAACCAAAAACTATAAACAAAAGTCTTGAAAACTTTTCACTTTTCAGTGCTATCTTTGCGTTAAGAATAATAGTAAAAGTTGTTAAAATTATGTTGCAACATACAAATTTAATTCTAACTCCAAATCATCTGTCTCATTTCATATTCCACATACTGTAAAGAAAATGAATGATTGAATGATTACCATATAATAAGACTAAAGGTGATGAATAACTTGTTTTAATAAAACCTCAATTATCATATTTTATGAGTACGAAAAGTTCAGGCCAAACGAAATCCAAAGTTAACAATATTTAAAAAAAAGGGGGAAAGTTATGAAATGCCAAAAAGAAACACCAAATTATTTAATTTATAATACTACGAGTAATACAAACTACGTACCATAAAAAATTCATGGTAGTATTTACTGAAAATAATCATGTTCAGTCTACAATTTACCTCCAAAAAAAGTTTTCCTTGTTTATTACAAGTATAATTTACCTTCAGTTCGGAGAAACTTTAAACAAAATAAATTTACTAAATGCATGTTAAATGGCAGTTAAATCAAATGACTGAAGCAACGACACAACAACAAAAATATGGTAATAATTTTTAAATACCAGTAATTTATGTACATATGTGTGTGGTAAAAATTATTATTATTATAATTTTTTTCTTTGTTTCTAATTCTATTAAAATTTATTTAATGCGACACGACATTACAATTGAGCTAAAGTGACAAACAAGAACAGCTTATGAACGAATTTGTATTTATAATGCATGTGGTTTCGTCTTGGGTTATTTTAAGTCAGAGCTGGTCAACCTTAAAATTTTATAAAACTGCATTTATACTAATTTTTTTTAGTTTGTTAACTTAAATAGGAACTTAAATTAACTTGAGAATTCCTAATTTTAATCATTTGTATTGAGCATTATAGCCATAGGTTGTCATAAATAAAGAAGACGTGTTTCCACTAACCATTAGTTCAAATATGTGACTAGGGATTGCTAGGAATATTGTACAAAATAATAAAAAATAGATCGCAAGGCGTTTCTTCGTATAATCTTGGGTGGTATCAAAATCTGTGCTATACCTAAATTTGCTAAAAATTACTTTTCTTATGTAAGAAATACCCAAGTGCTGCGCAAAACTATTGGCACAGCAAGACTTTTCGACTCTGTCACTATTTTAAAGCCATTTTGATAACTATTTATTATTATTTATTAATTTATTATAATAAATACCTCATATACTGATTTACCGAATATCATTGTTTTTTTTTATTAAAATACACTGAACAGATCTTCTATAGCACATGTAGCAGAAAACGTTTATAGTTCTAATCAGAAATAATTTCTTAATCAGGCTTGAGTTCAGTAATTTCAATTCTTATGAATGAAATATTTTTATTAATTAATGTGAGTACCTAAAGAAGAGAAGAAAAATTAAACTAGACACTATTAGCTGGGGGAAATACCGATATTTTTCTGTGCAGCCACGCACTTCATCAGCACCCATGTCTATCTACTGGGGTAGAGATTATTATTAACATCAGCTATTAAACTTAAATTTCTATGAAATGGAATATGAGAATTGATTGTGTATACAATTATTGATTTGCCTTTGGCAAACACATTTATAAGTATCACTATTCATTTTCTGTTTTTCCATTTTCTATTTAGGTTAGCACGAAGTTATATCACTCTACCTATGTATGTTTAACTATTCTTACTTATCTTTTACGATCATCACATTAATTATTTTTACTTATTCGATGCACCATCGGTACATACATATAAGTATTATTGTAGTGGCTTTATGTTACTTTGTTTTTGCTTTCTACAGTTGACTTAGCTTTCCAGCATTCTGAAGCAGTTCTGGCCAAGTGAACAGTGATCGCCAAGTGAACATATTTTTGTCACGTGCCCATGATGAATTAAATGAGACATTATTAGATTTAATTGAACTATAGTGAATTTTAATCAGAAATAATTTCTTAATCAGGCTTGAGTTCAGTAATTTCAATTCTTATGAATGAAATATTTTTATTAATTAATGTGAGTATCTAAAGAAGAGAAGAAAAATTAAACTAGACACTATTAGCTGGGGGAAATACCGATATTTTTCTGTGCAGCCACGCACTTCATCAGCACCCATGTCTATCTACTGGGGTAGAGATTATTATTAACATCAGCTATTAAACTTAAATTTCTATGAAATGGAATATGAGAATTGATTGTGTATACAATTATTGATTTGCCTTTGGCAAACACATTTATAAGTATCACTATTCATTTTCTGTTTTTCCATTTTCTATTTAGGTTAGCACGAAGTTATATCACTCTACCTATGTATGTTTAACTATTCTTACTTATCTTTTACGATCATCACATTAATTATTTTTACTTATTCGATGCACCATCGGTACATACATATAAGTATTATTGTAGTGGCTTTATGTTACTTTGTTTTTGCTTTCTACAGTTGACTTAGCTTTCCAGCATTCTGAAGCAGTTCTGGCCAAGTGAACAGTGATCGCCAAGTGAACATATTTTTGTCACGTGCCCATGATGAATTAAATGAGACATTATTAGATTTAATTGAACTATAGTGAATTTTAATCAGAAATAATTTCTTAATCAGGCTTGAGTTCAGTAATTTCAATTCTTATGAATGAAATATTTTTATTAATTAATGTGAGTATCTAAAGAAGAGAAGAAAAATTAAACTAGACACTATTAGCTGGGGGAAATACCGATATTTTTCTGTGCAGCCACGCACTTCATCAGCACCCATGTCTATCTACTGGGGTAGAGATTATTATTAACATCAGCTATTAAACTTAAATTTCTATGAAATGGAATATGAGAATTGATTGTGTATACAATTATTGATTTGCCTTTGGCAAACACATTTATAAGTATCACTATTCATTTTCTGTTTTTCCATTTTCTATTTAGGTTAGCACGAAGTTATATCACTCTACCTATGTATGTTTAACTATTCTTACTTATCTTTTACGATCATCACATTAATTATTTTTACTTGTTCGATGCACCATCGGTACATACATATAAGTATTATTGTAGTGGCTTTATGTTACTTTGTTTTTGCTTTCTACAGTTGACTTAGCTTTCCAGCATTCTGAAGCAGTTCTGGCCAAGTGAACAGTGATCGCCAAGTGAACATATTTTTGTCACGTGCACTGATCTAGGTCGAGAGATTGAAGACAGGTGGCAACGTAGTTGTAGAAGATATATGAGTTTTTATTCTTATGCTAATAGCAGTTTTTGTAAAAGTAGCGTGTTTAGTGCTTTCCGTAAAAGTGAAATAAAATATTTAATTGTTCGTTTAATTCGTGTTGTGGCTTCATTTCTAGGGAGTATTACATTGGCGACGAGTGGTAAATATCCATATATTAGATAGAAAGAGCCTCGGGTTTTGAGAAAAAAGGATTTTTTTTTCTTTTTGGTGTTCGTTTTGTAATGCAATGGCACAATATAATGTGTGCGTGTGTGTTTTCTTTGCTTCTAGGCGATTCCATTAAACAGGATCAATTGTGTGATCGAAGGGACAGCACATTAAATTGTGAAATCGGAATCACATTAAATTGTGCAGTCGGAGTCACATTTAATTGTGGAAGGGGTGTCACATTAAATTGTGAAATTGGTGGCATATTCAATTGTGCTCGGGTATGTACAAATATACATATAAATCACATTAAATTGTGTAACACGAGGATTTAAAGGAATTATTGTCTGTTTTCTAGGCGTTAATTTTCTGAAGCGCATTTAATTGTGGAAGTGACAACACATTCAATTGTGAAATTGGCAACACATTCAATTGTGCTTGGGTATGTTTATAAATCACATTAAATTGTGTAACAGAAGGATATTAAGGGCTTATTTTCTGTTTCTTATGTGTTAATTTTTTTTTGAAGCACATTTGATTCTGGAGTTGACAGCACATTCAATTGTGACATTTCCTTGTAAAGAATAATAATGGCCGACATAAAGCCGTTTTTGTGCGATGCGATAGACAAAGCTTTACTGCGTGCGGAGTGGGAAAAATGGTACCGATCCTTTAAGCTGTATTTGGCATCGGAGGAAATAGTCACCTCAGTTAAAAAGAAAAACAAGTTGCTTCATTTGGGAGGCCCGCAACTACAAGAGGTGATATACAATATCCCTGGCGCCTTGGTCGAGTACGATCCAAAAGAAGATAACGATGTATTCACAGTATTGGTTACGAAGTTGGATGAATATTTTTCACCTAAGAGAAATTCGACATTCGAAAGACATTTGTACAGGAGTCTAACACCATCTGATGGAGAGCCTTTTAACAAATTTCTATTGCGCCTAAGGCAACAAGTTGCGAAATGTTCCTTCGGATCGACAAAAACGGAAATAGAGGAAATATGTATTAAGGACAAAATTATTGACTCTTGGGCTCCACTTGAGCTGAAAAAGCGGTTATTGGAAAAAGAACAAAGTTTAAACGAAATAATGGAAGCTTGTCAAATCTATGAGCAAATTAACAAACAGTCTCAAAGTTTGCTGGCAAGAGGCGATGGAGAGACAGTAAATAAGATCTCATTGAAAAAGCGGTTTACTCAGAATCCAGATGCGGAGTGCTTTAGATGTGGACGAAAAGGTCACATTGGCAACTCCATGAATTGTCCGGCTCGAAATGCAAAGTGCAACAAATGTTTGCTTATTGGCCATTTTGCCCTCAAATGCAAAACAAAGAGTTTTAAAAGAAGATTTGACGAAGGGAGTGATGGAAAACAACGCCACACTAGACCGACAAAAGTACGGTGCATTCAGAATGAAGAAGGAATGTGCTCAGATGATGGTGACGCATTGCGCGAATTTGACTGCTTCAAAATCGACGACAACTGCAAAAGTGATGAAATCATAGAGTGCCGCGTTGGGGGACAAGCAATTTTAATGGTCATCGATTCCGGCTCGCGGTTTAATCTGGTGAGTGGAAAAGACTGGACGATGCTGAAGACTAAAAATGCGGTCTTATGGAATATCCGATCGAATTCATCAAACCAATTCAAGGCATATGCTTCCGATCAGGTTCTCAAAGTCATCTGTGTGTTTGATGCTCCAATTGCAGTAAGGGATGAGTCAGAAATGGTTGCTACATTTTATGTAATTGAGAATGGGAGTCAGTCGTTATTAGGTCGTGAGACATCGGTGAAACTGGATGTATTACGTCTTGGACTAGATGTTAATCATATAGAGAATGTAAATCCATTTCCCAAAATGAAGGGTGTACAAGTTAAATTGTCTATCGATACATCTGTGAAACCTGTACAGCAACCACTACGACGCATACCAGTAGCCCTCGAGGAGAAAGTGGCATCCAAACTGGAGGAGGCAATCAGTTTGGACATTATCGAACCTGTGGTTGGTCCAAGTCCATGGATTTCGCCGGTGGTGATTGTGTTTAAAGAAAACGGCGAAATGAGGCTATGTATTGATATGCGCCGAGCGAACAAGGCGATTTTGAGGGAAAACTACCCGTTACCAATTTTTGACTCTTTCATGACAAAATTGAGAGGAGCCAAGTACTTTTCAAGATTGGACCTTAAAAGCGCATACCACCAGCTTGAACTACACGAATGTAGCCGCGAAATAACAACTTTTATAACCCATAAGGGGTTATTTAGATATAAAAGGCTAATGTTTGGCGTAAATTCGGCGCCTGAAATTTTCCAACGTATGGTAGAAGGACTATTGGCAACATGTAGTAATTGCCTTAACTATATAGATGATGTTATTATATTTGGCAGCACTGAGGAAGAACATGACAAGGCCGTGAGAGAAGTACTTCATATATTTAAGGAACATAATCTGGCACTCAACGATAACAAATGCGTTTGGAAAACTCAGAAATTAAAATTTTTGGGACACATTCTGTCCGATAAAGGTTTCACGGCAGATCCAGAAAAAATCAAGGTGATTACAGAATTTCGAGCTCCAAATACTAGAGAAGAAACTAGAAGTTTTTTGGGTTTGATCACGTACGTTGGAAAATTCATCCCTGACTTGGCAGATGTTACTGAACCATTGAGAATCTTATTAAAATCGGGCGAGAAATTTGTTTGGGGCCCGGATCAGGCGAACGCTTTTCAAACTCTCAAAACGCAACTATCTCGGATTCCCAACTTATCATACTTTGACCCAAAGAGAAGAACTCGCGTAGTAGCAGACGCCAGCCCAGTGGCCTTGGGCGCGGTCTTGATCCAATTTGATTCCAATGGCGATCCGAAAATTATATCTTTCGCTAGCAAGAGTCTGTCTGATGTTGAGAAGAGATACTCACAGACGGAAAAGGAGAGTTTGGCTTTAGTTTGGTCTGTAGAAAAGTTCTACTATTACCTAGCGGGTTTGGAATTCGAGTTGGTGACGGACCACAAACCACTGGAGGCCATCTTTAAACCAACATCTAAGCCTCCGGCCAGAATAGAACGATGGTTATTGCGGCTACAATCATTTAAATTCCGAGTAGTTTATCGTACCGGAAAAGAAAATATAGCCGATTCGGTATCTAGGCTTTGCAAAATCTCTGACACAGGGTCATTCGACGGGAATTGTGAGGAGAACATATTTCATATTGTGGCGAACTTGATCACTCCACCTCTTACGATCACCGAGATAGCAAAAAGAAGTGCGGAAGAGGAAGAAATCTCCAACAATATTGCACATGTCAGAAACGAGTCATGGGAGGCGGATAAATCGAGTATTTATTATCCATTCCGGTTTGAGCTCTCGGCAATTGGAAGTATTCTTCTGCGGGGCACTCGCATTGTAATGCCTAAGTCGCTGCGAAGTAAGACACTTCAACTAGCCCATGAAGGACACCCTGGAGAGTCAGCTATGAAACGCAGATTAAGAGCCAAAGTCTGGTGGCCGTTGATAGATAGAGAAGCAGAAAACTTTGTTAAAAACTGTCGCGACTGCCTGCTTGTTTCCCAAGTATCAAATCCGGCGCCGATGCAGAGGCATGTGTTTCCAAATGGTCCCTGGCAATGTGTGGCAACAGACTTATTAGGGCCGCTTCCCAACAATGAGTACGTTCTGGTACTAATAGACTACTATTCACGATATCAGGAGGTAGTGTTTCTGAAGAACATATCGTCCGAAAAAATTATAAAGGCCATGGAGGAGATATTTTGTAGATTGGGATTACCAAAATCATTGAGAACGGATAATGGCCGTCAATACGTGAGCACAGAATTTAAAAATTTTTGTAAGGTGAATGACATCACACAAATCACAACGCCACCGTACTGGCCGCAGGCCAATGGAGAGGTGGAGAATATGAACAGATCCCTGGTCAAAAGATTAAAAATTGCGAGCGTCAACAGAAGCAACTATAAACAGGAAATTCAAAAGTTTATATTAATGTATAACGTCACACCTCATGGCACGACAGGATCACCTCCATCTGAATTAATGTTTAACCGAGTTATCCGAGACAAAATTCCAAGTATTCAGGACATAACAGAGGAAATGATTGACTCGTCAGCAAGAGATTTGGACTGCATAAATAAACAGAAAGGGAAAGAAAGAGGAGATAAAAAACGAAAAGCGAAAGAATCAGAGATAGCTGTTGGGGACAAAGTGCTACTCAAGAATGTCGTCTTTCCACATAAGCTTACAACAAATTTTGATGTAACAGAGTATGAAGTAGTACACAGGAGTGGAAACGAAGTGGAAATATCTGGTAATGGGAAATCGTTTAAGAGAAACATTAGCCACGTCAAAAAGATACCGTCATCGACAATGTCGCAAGAAACATCGTCACCAGTTGGGGACTCGTCACAGATATCGGCATCGACATCGATTAATACTCCGCCACCAGGTCATGGGGACGATTCATCAGCTGCTTTGGAGAAATCAGAAGACCCTGGAATAAAATTAAAGCTAAAAAGAATAGGAGGGATGTGGCAGCACTGATCTAGGTCGAGAGATTGAAGACAGGTGGCAACGTAGTTGTAGAAGATATATGAGTTTTTATTCTTATGCTAATAGCAGTTTTTGTAAAAGTAGCGTGTTTAGTGCTTTCCGTAAAAGTGAAATAAAATATTTAATTGTTCGTTTAATTCGTGTTGTGGCTTCATTTCTAGGGAGTATTACATTGGCGACGAGTGGTAAATATCCATATATTAGATAGAAAGAGCCTCGGGTTTTGAGAAAAAAGGATTTTTTTTTCTTTTTGGTGTTCGTTTTGTAATGCAATGGCACAATATAATGTGTGCGTGTGTGTTTTCTTTGCTTCTAGGCGATTCCATTAAACAGGATCAATTGTGTGATCGAAGGGACAGCACATTAAATTGTGAAATCGGAATCACATTAAATTGTGCAGTCGGAGTCACATTTAATTGTGGAAGGGGTGTCACATTAAATTGTGAAATTGGTGGCATATTCAATTGTGCTCGGGTATGTACAAATATACATATAAATCACATTAAATTGTGTAACACGAGGATTTAAAGGAATTATTGTCTGTTTTCTAGGCGTTAATTTTCTGAAGCGCATTTAATTGTGGAAGTGACAACACATTCAATTGTGAAATTGGCAACACATTCAATTGTGCTTGGGTATGTTTATAAATCACATTAAATTGTGTAACAGAAGGATATTAAGGGCTTATTTTCTGTTTCTTATGTGTTAATTTTTTTTTGAAGCACATTTGATTCTGGAGTTGACAGCACATTCAATTGTGACATTTCCTTGTAAAGAATAATAATGGCCGACATAAAGCCGTTTTTGTGCGATGCGATAGACAAAGCTTTACTGCGTGCGGAGTGGGAAAAATGGTACCGATCCTTTAAGCTGTATTTGGCATCGGAGGAAATAGTCACCTCAGTTAAAAAGAAAAACAAGTTGCTTCATTTGGGAGGCCCGCAACTACAAGAGGTGATATACAATATCCCTGGCGCCTTGGTCGAGTACGATCCAAAAGAAGATAACGATGTATTCACAGTATTGGTTACGAAGTTGGATGAATATTTTTCACCTAAGAGAAATTCGACATTCGAAAGACATTTGTACAGGAGTCTAACACCATCTGATGGAGAGCCTTTTAACAAATTTCTATTGCGCCTAAGGCAACAAGTTGCGAAATGTTCCTTCGGATCGACAAAAACGGAAATAGAGGAAATATGTATTAAGGACAAAATTATTGACTCTTGGGCTCCACTTGAGCTGAAAAAGCGGTTATTGGAAAAAGAACAAAGTTTAAACGAAATAATGGAAGCTTGTCAAATCTATGAGCAAATTAACAAACAGTCTCAAAGTTTGCTGGCAAGAGGCGATGGAGAGACAGTAAATAAGATCTCATTGAAAAAGCGGTTTACTCAGAATCCAGATGCGGAGTGCTTTAGATGTGGACGAAAAGGTCACATTGGCAACTCCATGAATTGTCCGGCTCGAAATGCAAAGTGCAACAAATGTTTGCTTATTGGCCATTTTGCCCTCAAATGCAAAACAAAGAGTTTTAAAAGAAGATTTGACGAAGGGAGTGATGGAAAACAACGCCACACTAGACCGACAAAAGTACGGTGCATTCAGAATGAAGAAGGAATGTGCTCAGATGATGGTGACGCATTGCGCGAATTTGACTGCTTCAAAATCGACGACAACTGCAAAAGTGATGAAATCATAGAGTGCCGCGTTGGGGGACAAGCAATTTTAATGGTCATCGATTCCGGCTCGCGGTTTAATCTGGTGAGTGGAAAAGACTGGACGATGCTGAAGACTAAAAATGCGGTCTTATGGAATATCCGATCGAATTCATCAAACCAATTCAAGGCATATGCTTCCGATCAGGTTCTCAAAGTCATCTGTGTGTTTGATGCTCCAATTGCAGTAAGGGATGAGTCAGAAATGGTTGCTACATTTTATGTAATTGAGAATGGGAGTCAGTCGTTATTAGGTCGTGAGACATCGGTGAAACTGGATGTATTACGTCTTGGACTAGATGTTAATCATATAGAGAATGTAAATCCATTTCCCAAAATGAAGGGTGTACAAGTTAAATTGTCTATCGATACATCTGTGAAACCTGTACAGCAACCACTACGACGCATACCAGTAGCCCTCGAGGAGAAAGTGGCATCCAAACTGGAGGAGGCAATCAGTTTGGACATTATCGAACCTGTGGTTGGTCCAAGTCCATGGATTTCGCCGGTGGTGATTGTGTTTAAAGAAAACGGCGAAATGAGGCTATGTATTGATATGCGCCGAGCGAACAAGGCGATTTTGAGGGAAAACTACCCGTTACCAATTTTTGACTCTTTCATGACAAAATTGAGAGGAGCCAAGTACTTTTCAAGATTGGACCTTAAAAGCGCATACCACCAGCTTGAACTACACGAATGTAGCCGCGAAATAACAACTTTTATAACCCATAAGGGGTTATTTAGATATAAAAGGCTAATGTTTGGCGTAAATTCGGCGCCTGAAATTTTCCAACGTATGGTAGAAGGACTATTGGCAACATGTAGTAATTGCCTTAACTATATAGATGATGTTATTATATTTGGCAGCACTGAGGAAGAACATGACAAGGCCGTGAGAGAAGTACTTCATATATTTAAGGAACATAATCTGGCACTCAACGATAACAAATGCGTTTGGAAAACTCAGAAATTAAAATTTTTGGGACACATTCTGTCCGATAAAGGTTTCACGGCAGATCCAGAAAAAATCAAGGTGATTACAGAATTTCGAGCTCCAAATACTAGAGAAGAAACTAGAAGTTTTTTGGGTTTGATCACGTACGTTGGAAAATTCATCCCTGACTTGGCAGATGTTACTGAACCATTGAGAATCTTATTAAAATCGGGCGAGAAATTTGTTTGGGGCCCGGATCAGGCGAACGCTTTTCAAACTCTCAAAACGCAACTATCTCGGATTCCCAACTTATCATACTTTGACCCAAAGAGAAGAACTCGCGTAGTAGCAGACGCCAGCCCAGTGGCCTTGGGCGCGGTCTTGATCCAATTTGATTCCAATGGCGATCCGAAAATTATATCTTTCGCTAGCAAGAGTCTGTCTGATGTTGAGAAGAGATACTCACAGACGGAAAAGGAGAGTTTGGCTTTAGTTTGGTCTGTAGAAAAGTTCTACTATTACCTAGCGGGTTTGGAATTCGAGTTGGTGACGGACCACAAACCACTGGAGGCCATCTTTAAACCAACATCTAAGCCTCCGGCCAGAATAGAACGATGGTTATTGCGGCTACAATCATTTAAATTCCGAGTAGTTTATCGTACCGGAAAAGAAAATATAGCCGATTCGGTATCTAGGCTTTGCAAAATCTCTGACACAGGGTCATTCGACGGGAATTGTGAGGAGAACATATTTCATATTGTGGCGAACTTGATCACTCCACCTCTTACGATCACCGAGATAGCAAAAAGAAGTGCGGAAGAGGAAGAAATCTCCAACAATATTGCACATGTCAGAAACGAGTCATGGGAGGCGGATAAATCGAGTATTTATTATCCATTCCGGTTTGAGCTCTCGGCAATTGGAAGTATTCTTCTGCGGGGCACTCGCATTGTAATGCCTAAGTCGCTGCGAAGTAAGACACTTCAACTAGCCCATGAAGGACACCCTGGAGAGTCAGCTATGAAACGCAGATTAAGAGCCAAAGTCTGGTGGCCGTTGATAGATAGAGAAGCAGAAAACTTTGTTAAAAACTGTCGCGACTGCCTGCTTGTTTCCCAAGTATCAAATCCGGCGCCGATGCAGAGGCATGTGTTTCCAAATGGTCCCTGGCAATGTGTGGCAACAGACTTATTAGGGCCGCTTCCCAACAATGAGTACGTTCTGGTACTAATAGACTACTATTCACGATATCAGGAGGTAGTGTTTCTGAAGAACATATCGTCCGAAAAAATTATAAAGGCCATGGAGGAGATATTTTGTAGATTGGGATTACCAAAATCATTGAGAACGGATAATGGCCGTCAATACGTGAGCACAGAATTTAAAAATTTTTGTAAGGTGAATGACATCACACAAATCACAACGCCACCGTACTGGCCGCAGGCCAATGGAGAGGTGGAGAATATGAACAGATCCCTGGTCAAAAGATTAAAAATTGCGAGCGTCAACAGAAGCAACTATAAACAGGAAATTCAAAAGTTTATATTAATGTATAACGTCACACCTCATGGCACGACAGGATCACCTCCATCTGAATTAATGTTTAACCGAGTTATCCGAGACAAAATTCCAAGTATTCAGGACATAACAGAGGAAATGATTGACTCGTCAGCAAGAGATTTGGACTGCATAAATAAACAGAAAGGGAAAGAAAGAGGAGATAAAAAACGAAAAGCGAAAGAATCAGAGATAGCTGTTGGGGACAAAGTGCTACTCAAGAATGTCGTCTTTCCACATAAGCTTACAACAAATTTTGATGTAACAGAGTATGAAGTAGTACACAGGAGTGGAAACGAAGTGGAAATATCTGGTAATGGGAAATCGTTTAAGAGAAACATTAGCCACGTCAAAAAGATACCGTCATCGACAATGTCGCAAGAAACATCGTCACCAGTTGGGGACTCGTCACAGATATCGGCATCGACATCGATTAATACTCCGCCACCAGGTCATGGGGACGATTCATCAGCTGCTTTGGAGAAATCAGAAGACCCTGGAATAAAATTAAAGCTAAAAAGAATAGGAGGGATGTGGCAGCACTGATCTAGGTCGAGAGATTGAAGACAGGTGGCAACGTAGTTGTAGAAGATATATGAGTTTTTATTCTTATGCTAATAGCAGTTTTTGTAAAAGTAGCGTGTTTAGTGCTTTCCGTAAAAGTGAAATAAAATATTTAATTGTTCGTTTAATTCGTGTTGTGGCTTCATTTCTAGGGAGTATTACATTGGCGACGAGTGGTAAATATCCATATATTAGATAGAAAGAGCCTCGGGTTTTGAGAAAAAAGGATTTTTTTTTCTTTTTGGTGTTCGTTTTGTAATGCAATGGCACAATATAATGTGTGCGTGTGTGTTTTCTTTGCTTCTAGGCGATTCCATTAAACAGGATCAATTGTGTGATCGAAGGGACAGCACATTAAATTGTGAAATCGGAATCACATTAAATTGTGCAGTCGGAGTCACATTTAATTGTGGAAGGGGTGTCACATTAAATTGTGAAATTGGTGGCATATTCAATTGTGCTCGGGTATGTACAAATATACATATAAATCACATTAAATTGTGTAACACGAGGATTTAAAGGAATTATTGTCTGTTTTCTAGGCGTTAATTTTCTGAAGCGCATTTAATTGTGGAAGTGACAACACATTCAATTGTGAAATTGGCAACACATTCAATTGTGCTTGGGTATGTTTATAAATCACATTAAATTGTGTAACAGAAGGATATTAAGGGCTTATTTTCTGTTTCTTATGTGTTAATTTTTTTTTGAAGCACATTTGATTCTGGAGTTGACAGCACATTCAATTGTGACATTTCCTTGTAAAGAATAATAATGGCCGACATAAAGCCGTTTTTGTGCGATGCGATAGACAAAGCTTTACTGCGTGCGGAGTGGGAAAAATGGTACCGATCCTTTAAGCTGTATTTGGCATCGGAGGAAATAGTCACCTCAGTTAAAAAGAAAAACAAGTTGCTTCATTTGGGAGGCCCGCAACTACAAGAGGGGATATACAATATCCCTGGCGCCTTGGTCGAGTACGATCCAAAAGAAGATAACGATGTATTCACAGTATTGGTTACGAAGTTGGATGAATATTTTTCACCTAAGAGAAATTCGACATTCGAAAGACATTTGTACAGGAGTCTAACACCATCTGATGGAGAGCCTTTTAACAAATTTCTATTGCGCCTAAGGCAACAAGTTGCGAAATGTTCCTTCGGATCGACAAAAACGGAAATAGAGGAAATATGTATTAAGGACAAAATTATTGACTCTTGGGCTCCACTTGAGCTGAAAAAGCGGTTATTGGAAAAAGAACAAAGTTTAAACGAAATAATGGAAGCTTGTCAAATCTATGAGCAAATTAACAAACAGTCTCAAAGTTTGCTGGCAAGAGGCGATGGAGAGACAGTAAATAAGATCTCATTGAAAAAGCGGTTTACTCAGAATCCAGATGCGGAGTGCTTTAGATGTGGACGAAAAGGTCACATTGGCAACTCCATGAATTGTCCGGCTCGAAATGCAAAGTGCAACAAATGTTTGCTTATTGGCCATTTTGCCCTCAAATGCAAAACAAAGAGTTTTAAAAGAAGATTTGACGAAGGGAGTGATGGAAAACAACGCCACACTAGACCGACAAAAGTACGGTGCATTCAGAATGAAGAAGGAATGTGCTCAGATGATGGTGACGCATTGCGCGAATTTGACTGCTTCAAAATCGACGACAACTGCAAAAGTGATGAAATCATAGAGTGCCGCGTTGGGGGACAAGCAATTTTAATGGTCATCGATTCCGGCTCGCGGTTTAATCTGGTGAGTGGAAAAGACTGGACGATGCTGAAGACTAAAAATGCGGTCTTATGGAATATCCGATCGAATTCATCAAACCAATTCAAGGCATATGCTTCCGATCAGGTTCTCAAAGTCATCTGTGTGTTTGATGCTCCAATTGCAGTAAGGGATGAGTCAGAAATGGTTGCTACATTTTATGTAATTGAGAATGGGAGTCAGTCGTTATTAGGTCGTGAGACATCGGTGAAACTGGATGTATTACGTCTTGGACTAGATGTTAATCATATAGAGAATGTAAATCCATTTCCCAAAATGAAGGGTGTACAAGTTAAATTGTCTATCGATACATCTGTGAAACCTGTACAGCAACCACTACGACGCATACCAGTAGCCCTCGAGGAGAAAGTGGCATCCAAACTGGAGGAGGCAATCAGTTTGGACATTATCGAACCTGTGGTTGGTCCAAGTCCATGGATTTCGCCGGTGGTGATTGTGTTTAAAGAAAACGGCGAAATGAGGCTATGTATTGATATGCGCCGAGCGAACAAGGCGATTTTGAGGGAAAACTACCCGTTACCAATTTTTGACTCTTTCATGACAAAATTGAGAGGAGCCAAGTACTTTTCAAGATTGGACCTTAAAAGCGCATACCACCAGCTTGAACTACACGAATGTAGCCGCGAAATAACAACTTTTATAACCCATAAGGGGTTATTTAGATATAAAAGGCTAATGTTTGGCGTAAATTCGGCGCCTGAAATTTTCCAACGTATGGTAGAAGGACTATTGGCAACATGTAGTAATTGCCTTAACTATATAGATGATGTTATTATATTTGGCAGCACTGAGGAAGAACATGACAAGGCCGTGAGAGAAGTACTTCATATATTTAAGGAACATAATCTGGCACTCAACGATAACAAATGCGTTTGGAAAACTCAGAAATTAAAATTTTTGGGACACATTCTGTCCGATAAAGGTTTCACGGCAGATCCAGAAAAAATCAAGGTGATTACAGAATTTCGAGCTCCAAATACTAGAGAAGAAACTAGAAGTTTTTTGGGTTTGATCACGTACGTTGGAAAATTCATCCCTGACTTGGCAGATGTTACTGAACCATTGAGAATCTTATTAAAATCGGGCGAGAAATTTGTTTGGGGCCCGGATCAGGCGAACGCTTTTCAAACTCTCAAAACGCAACTATCTCGGATTCCCAACTTATCATACTTTGACCCAAAGAGAAGAACTCGCGTAGTAGCAGACGCCAGCCCAGTGGCCTTGGGCGCGGTCTTGATCCAATTTGATTCCAATGGCGATCCGAAAATTATATCTTTCGCTAGCAAGAGTCTGTCTGATGTTGAGAAGAGATACTCACAGACGGAAAAGGAGAGTTTGGCTTTAGTTTGGTCTGTAGAAAAGTTCTACTATTACCTAGCGGGTTTGGAATTCCAGTTGGTGACGGACCACAAACCACTGGAGGCCATCTTTAAACCAACATCTAAGCCTCCGGCCAGAATAGAACGATGGTTATTGCGGCTACAATCATTTAAATTCCGAGTAGTTTATCGTACCGGAAAAGAAAATATAGCCGATTCGGTATCTAGGCTTTGCAAAATCTCTGACACAGGGTCATTCGACGGGAATTGTGAGGAGAACATATTTCATATTGTGGCGAACTTGATCACTCCACCTCTTACGATCACCGAGATAGCAAAAAGAAGTGCGGAAGAGGAAGAAATCTCCAACAATATTGCACATGTCAGAAACGAGTCATGGGAGGCGGATAAATCGAGTATTTATTATCCATTCCGGTTTGAGCTCTCGGCAATTGGAAGTATTCTTCTGCGGGGCACTCGCATTGTAATGCCTAAGTCGCTGCGAAGTAAGACACTTCAACTAGCCCATGAAGGACACCCTGGAGAGTCAGCTATGAAACGCAGATTAAGAGCCAAAGTCTGGTGGCCGTTGATAGATAGAGAAGCAGAAAACTTTGTTAAAAACTGTCGCGACTGCCTGCTTGTTTCCCAAGTATCAAATCCGGCGCCGATGCAGAGGCATGTGTTTCCAAATGGTCCCTGGCAATGTGTGGCAACAGACTTATTAGGGCCGCTTCCCAACAATGAGTACGTTCTGGTACTAATAGACTACTATTCACGATATCAGGAGGTAGTGTTTCTGAAGAACATATCGTCCGAAAAAATTATAAAGGCCATGGAGGAGATATTTTGTAGATTGGGATTACCAAAATCATTGAGAACGGATAATGGCCGTCAATACGTGAGCACAGAATTTAAAAATTTTTGTAAGGTGAATGACATCACACAAATCACAACGCCACCGTACTGGCCGCAGGCCAATGGAGAGGTGGAGAATATGAACAGATCCCTGGTCAAAAGATTAAAAATTGCGAGCGTCAACAGAAGCAACTATAAACAGGAAATTCAAAAGTTTATATTAATGTATAACGTCACACCTCATGGCACGACAGGATCACCTCCATCTGAATTAATGTTTAACCGAGTTATCCGAGACAAAATTCCAAGTATTCAGGACATAACAGAGGAAATGATTGACTCGTCAGCAAGAGATTTGGACTGCATAAATAAACAGAAAGGGAAAGAAAGAGGAGATAAAAAACGAAAAGCGAAAGAATCAGAGATAGCTGTTGGGGACAAAGTGCTACTCAAGAATGTCGTCTTTCCACATAAGCTTACAACAAATTTTGATGTAACAGAGTATGAAGTAGTACACAGGAGTGGAAACGAAGTGGAAATATCTGGTAATGGGAAATCGTTTAAGAGAAACATTAGCCACGTCAAAAAGATACCGTCATCGACAATGTCGCAAGAAACATCGTCACCAGTTGGGGACTCGTCACAGATATCGGCATCGACATCGATTAATACTCCGCCACCAGGTCATGGGGACGATTCATCAGCTGCTTTGGAGAAATCAGAAGACCCTGGAATAAAATTAAAGCTAAAAAGAATAGGAGGGATGTGGCAGCACTGATCTAGGTCGAGAGATTGAAGACAGGTGGCAACGTAGTTGTAGAAGATATATGAGTTTTTATTCTTATGCTAATAGCAGTTTTTGTAAAAGTAGCGTGTTTAGTGCTTTCCGTAAAAGTGAAATAAAATATTTAATTGTTCGTTTAATTCGTGTTGTGGCTTCATTTCTAGGGAGTATTACAGATAACATTTAAACTAGTTGTTGCTATTGTTATTTTTATAGTTATAAAAATGTTTGACGGTTAGGCTTATGCCTGAGGTTAAGGCTTGTTGTATTTAAACTAAAGCAATGCTGTCCACTGAGAGAAACACAAGATAAATATATTCGCGTGTGTCTATTAATTTTTATAAGAAGCCGATTGATTTTCGGCTCTCTAGTGCCAGTTTGAACAGCCTGGAACTAGAGCAGTGATAACCAAGCCCCGAACGCACGCACACAAAGATATTATGTGCTTGTGTGTGGTCGCAAACAGAAGTAGAATTATTGAACATTGTTACTCTGTGTGCTTTTGTGTTGATTACGAAAAAGAAACAAAACCAAAGCCAAACAAGCGTGCGTGGCGTTGCTTTCACAAAGCTTGAGCAGAGACTGATGTTTTGAAACGAACAAAGTTGTTGTATACATGTGAATTGCCGACCGTGTCTGTGTGAAAAATACGATTATTGACTGCCTCGCGAGGCTATGGAGTGGTTATGACTGAACTAGAGCAATTGATTTATGCGATTTTATTGCTTTAAAGAGTGTTGTGGGAAAATTGAAAAAATTGCGGATAAAAATAAGAAGTGGAGAATTTAATGCATATTTACAGGGAAGAGTGAGACTAGATATCGAGGCAAAACCGCCAAATAAGCCTAACCGACACATATTAGCAAATAGTCGATGTTGGTCAAAAAGTTAAGATAGAAAATTATGTCACTTAAGCCTTTTTGGCGGTTATGGCACGATATGACAGATTTGACAGATACGTTTCTAAAAAAATATATATACATATAATTATGATTTCTAATTTTTTATTCTGGCTCAAAAAAACTAAACTAGCATTTGTGTAAAAATTTTTAATGAAAAATATGTTTTATTTTATTTTTTATTTTTTTTTTTTTGAAACAAAGAAAATAAATATTTATTATCTCTGTTATTCTAGCACCCGCTGTATAGTGTCGTTTGGAAGACCCACAAATAACACAACAATAATTTATTTAAGAGTTTCTTAAAGCGTTTATATCAGTATGAATTTATTTTGTAACAAATTGAAATGTTTATTATCACAACACACACTGTCAAGCCGAAGTTTAGGTCAGGCAGCCTAGAAAAAACAACAGAAACTGTAAATAATATATGGCTGGAAGTGATAACATGAATGTATGTGGTGTGGTGTGGTGTGGTGTGGTGTGGTGATGATGGTGGTGGTGGCATAACATCCCAGTGGGAAAATTTGGAAGACCTTTTTACTTCAGCCCTATCTCAGCAAAAATATTCGTCTACCTGAAAGCAGTTTGGTAAGGGAGAGCGAGCACAACTCTCGCTTACCAACCTGTTTCGATATCACATGATTTTTGTTCGTGGTTTCCCACTTGGTAGCTCTCTAGGTATGAGCTTCTGAATGCATACAGGATGTGCATTATATATTAAATATAATATTCAAATTATATTTATTATATATTAAATACAATATCAAATCAAATACATTATCGTGCCATAACCGCCAAAAAAGCTTAAGCGACATAATTTTCGAACTTAGTTTTTTGACCAAAATCCATTATTTGCGATCGTAAATAGTCGATTTTCGTCAAAATAACAAAGTCCGAAAAATGTGTCGCTTAAGCTATTTTAGCGGTTATGGCACGTTATGTTCGCGCGTTCAATCAGGATCTCCGTATGAACTTCCGAAGCACATATTTATTTTCGTACAAAAATTCATATATTCAAATAAAAAATCAAAACTAGAAGTAAAAATTTCAATAACATCCAAATTTGTATCCAGGTAAGCGAGAGAGGATGCACTATAAATGACTTTGAGAATTTGAGTATAAACAGCCGACCAACTTCGTAGTGTTTGTGTAAAACTTCGTCATTCGCTTACGCTATTGCATCTTCGTAAGGTAGAGGGGATGTACTAGGTGCTTTCCCGCGCTTCCAAAGCGCTTTTTTTTTTGTTTAAGTGCTTACTTGTATCAAATTTATTTTTGCTGGGATTAAAGTCCTGCTTAGATTTTTTTAATCAATTAATATCCTTATCTAACTAGTAAACAATTCCTTTTAGAGAAGGCCTTAACTCTTTCCTATAAAAGATAATATACAAATTCCACATTCCCTTCTATGAGAAGCAAAAGCAAAATCCAATCATTAAAAGGCCTTCCAGGATATCTGTTGAAAGAAGTGAGAGCGAGAGGCTGACACCGCAATGACAAAGCGTCTAAAAGAGATCTAGATCTAGATCGAGCAGGCCTGGTTCAACCATAAGAATAAGTACAAAGGCCTTCTACAAGGTATCTTTACTCTTACTTCTTTTTCCGGCTGGGATCTTTCAGATATGTGTACATGTATTAGTTTGAGCCACACGTACATCACGTTTTTATTTTCTTAATTTGTTTTTGTGGAATAGCACTTGAAAACAATTTGTTGCCTAGTAATTTATAAGTCAGTTTTATATGAGTATGTGTGTGTATCTTTTGAATGACCCTTGACAGCCTGTGTTTTTAAAGTGCCATATCCGTTGATATGATTGTATCATATCCGTGTCTTAGCGTATCGCATCACAAATGTTATATTGTATGTTATGTTTTTATTAATTCTCTATATTTGTCTCTATTTTGTTGTTTTTAGAAGGAAACAAATTGTTTTCTATACTTTGGAAGATGTTGTCTTTTTATTTGGGTTAAAACTAAAGCAAACATTTTGGTGTACCGGAAATTATATATTTGTTTAAGTGTCTTGAATAAAGATAGCAAGGGAAGCAAGATAAACAGGTACAATATTTTTGAAAGACTTTTCTTGTTGATAGTATGCATAGTGCCATATTTGTTGTTAAAATACAACATAAATGTCGCTCATTGTTACCCTATGTTAAGCTTCAAAGTCGGAAATTTTAATGCAAAAAATTAATACTAAATTTAAATTGTTTTGCATATTTTACACTTAATCGGAAATATGTTTGCAATATGCAAATATATCAAAATATAAATCATTTGATCCTTTATTAAAAGACATTGTAAGTTTGACATACGAGTATTTCTAAGTATTTTATTATACAGAACTTCTAGGAACTGTCAAAAAAGACCAAGAGTCTGTTTCTAAAAACATACAAGTGTTGTAATAGAAATAAAATAGTCGTGAAACTGATTTTTATGAAAATAATATATTTTCACAGGTTTTTTATTTGTATTACAGCACTTGTTAATTTTGAGAAACAGGCTGTAGGTTTTTATTTCAAAGTACTTTTTGGATGTTTTTTTTTATAAATGTTCTTAGCGAGAGGCATTATTCATTGACTTTTGCTCTCAAAAAAATTTTCTGAGGCTACCAATAGCCAAAATCACATATTTCTAAGTCACGTGCGACATTTGAAAACAATATTTGCAATCAGAGATAATTAATACAATTAAAATAAAAAACACCTTGCTGAGAAATATAAGGATCTCGTTGCCTATATAAAGATGGTCACGTGTGACATCGTATATTTTTTTATTTTAGGAAAAAAAATACACATTATTGAATTATTTCAATTTAGATGAGCAAAAATAGCGAAAAAATAAAGGGAGGCGCTAGCGATGGAGAAAAAAAATTTAACGGAAGTGAAATATTATTTCAGAGAGACACTAATTCTGTTTGACAATTCTATCGCCTTATTTATGGACGGAAAAAAGTGTCTATGTTAGCAGTTTTGTGTGTATGCTTTACACTATTGTTCCCAAGAGAAATTTTTTCATATATATTTTTCAAACAATCATATGATATTTTAATTTAATTTTGTGCTTTAAAAATATGGTGTTAATAAGTTTAATTTTAATTATCAAGGACAAGAACCATTTCTGCAGAAATTGATTTAGAGAACTCAGAAAGAAACGTTCAACGACATTTTCAAAGAAAAACGTACTAAATATTTTTACTGAAGAAAACAATTAAATGATTAAAGAGAAATGCGAAATACCCAAGAAGGACCAAACTAATCTAACAAATGGAAGCAAACTTTTGCAAAAGCTGTAATAGCGAATGCCTTGCCAAGAGACATGAAAAAACTACACTTGAAAAGAACAGAATCAATATAAATATTTTAGTAGAAAAAATTTCGTGTGCGTCATGTCACGTGCGACTGAGACTAAGATTTAATTTTAAAATATGTGTATAATTGTTGGGGTAAATTCAAAACCATTTTAAAGCGACATGAATGCACAACATTCTTATATTAGGCCCTTTAAAATATTGCTTCAGATTTCGCTGAAATCAGCATAATAATCGTTGACTGGCACTACAACTTTTGTTTTTTTCTCATGCCTTGTCACATGCCTTGGTTGTTTGCAATTATCATGAAAACGAAAAATTGCTTAAAAGCAAACTGAATACAAATTTGAAGGGCTAATTACACGTATGATCTATATAAAAATCCATTTTATTTTAACTTTTTCCATTCGATATGTGAGCGACGGTCACGTTTCACATCATGTAAATGCTAAAACTTTTCATCAAGTTGCTTTTTCTTTCAATTGTTTTAAATATCTCTGTTTGTACAAAATATTTGATGAGCATTTTGCATGCACTTTCGCCGCACCGATAACAAATTTGTTTCCCAATGTCGCACGTGACACCGAAGTTTGGGATTATCTTAAAACTTTGTTAAGTGATATTTAAATTTTTATAGGTTCATTTAACTAAACATGAATTTTTAAACAAGGTTTGAGATATTGTAGGTTATAGGCAGATTTTATATTTAAAATTTCTTTTATAAAAGTTCAAAATTTTTATGAAAAATAGCGAAAATTCGTTTAAAAAAATTTTGTTCCCATAAAAATTTTACAAACGAAAAAGTCGTTTTGTATTTACAAAGTATATTCTTAACAAACGAAAAGCTATTGAAAAGATTGTTATTTTTTCACTTTGGCATTTGGCTTTGAGAAGCATGAAATTCTTAGAACAAAATTATCAAAATCAGAAATAAATTTTCTCCCACTGAATCTTTGAAGTCATTGACTTCTACCACAAAGAGATGGTTTAGATCTATCATAATTTTCTTTTCAGTTTTTGAATAGCGCCCAGAACTTTAGTAAGAAAATTTACAAATTGCACTTATTGCATCAATTTGATATAAAAGGGAAATTTTAGCAAAATTGCCAAATTTCTGGAAAAATTTTGTAAAATGTTAGTTTTTGAACTTTGACTCGAAGTTTAGTAAAGCTTTTGCTGTCGTGTTTGGTGAGGTCAAGATTACTATGGAGTCGGGTTTGGTGAAAGTTTGGTATCTCTGTGGCTGAGTGGTAGAAATGCTAGTATGCCAGTCCAGAGGTCGCGGGTTCGATTCCCGCCATAGACCCGGGGTGTTTTCCGCAGACAAGATAATCACTTTCCGAGGTTCTGTTTGTTAAAAAAAGAACTATTGGACCACTTGAGACACCTGAATGAAGTTTACCTGGGTGCGCCTGATTCCGGGAGCCCTGGGCTTACTGACTTCAAGGTCGCTAAGATTGACTTTCGTAAGACACTTATTGGTAATACTCCATGAGGACTTTTGCGTCAAATCGGATATTCTATACGAAGGTTGTGCTATTTTTACAGATGGGTTTAAGTTAGTCAGAGGAACAGGTGCAGCAATCCTTCAGATCTAAGAACAAGGGAACAGATTTATTGGTAGAGGATCCAGCGATCAGAAGGGCCAAGGAATAAGTGGCCAAAAATACCGACTAAAAGCGAAGAGGCTATCATCTGCGTCGATAGTTTAGCCGCCCTATTGCCAAGTCAAAACTTAAGATTTCGAAAGTGTAACTCTATGTAAGGTAAGGATGTTTTAAATTTCAAATTTTAAAAGAAAAAAATCTCAACTTCCCAAACTACTTTGCACTGCCATTACATCACGAACCCAGCTAATGTCGCTACCCTGTTTTAGTGTTCATAAAAATTCTCTTAAAAACCGCATTCAATATACCAAAAGCAATAAAAAATCCTGTTGATAAAAGTATGCTCAGCATTTTGATGAGCAAATATGTACTAACATAAAAGTAACAAACAACAATAATGCTTGTAATAAAAACTAAATTATATCCTTGAAGGGTATAAAGAATTTTTGCCGCTACACGTTGTCTTTATGTTGCATCAAAACACACAGACAAGGCAGTGAAATGCAACGCCTGTTTTTTTCTCTACTCGCTGTTGTTTATGCAGGCAGTCAGTCAGGTTTGAAAACCATGATTATGATGCATTTACTTAAACATTTTATGTATGACAAGCACACACACACGCTCTTACATACTTAATTTTATAATATCACATTTAGCAGCAACATGAGCAAAACCAACAACAAAAGCAGCTCAAAGTAAAACGGCCTGCAATATTGATGTTGGAGATACTTCAAAAGAAAAATAAATAAAGTAACAACAAAAAACCCACGCATTATTTAATTTACTCTATACAAACATATAATCGTTAAAAGCATAAAAAGAAATAAAAGAACAAACAATTTAATTCAGCATAACATTAGCACATCAAATTATCGTCATCGTGCTACGAGCAGGAATCGCATGAATGTGTGTATATATGCCGTCGCCCCGTCATGTCAATCTATAAATCTGTTTGTCATTTTTATGCATGATGAGCATTGAATAAACGGAATAAGTTAAATACTAAAAATAATACAAATCAGACACGTATAAAGTTGCGATATAGCAGATAATCGGCCAGAAACGACATGTCGGAATCACTAAGAAAATGTTTTACGTATATTTTGAGTCCTTGGACTGGGCCAGATTAAGTTGCAGTTGTTATTTAGAGTATTATCCTTTTTTCGACTATTATTATTTTGCAATTAATTTAGCAGAGAGTTTATTTGAATAGTTTTAGATATAATAACAAACTTTCTGGTCATTTTGATCATAATTTAAGCTGAATTTTAAAATTTTTAAAAAGGACATATGAAAGGTATGTCCTCTAACCGATATGAATGAAACTTAACAGAAAGATACATGGAATGAATGTACAACAAGGATATTTGAAAGGCATGCAAATTCTTTTAATACATATATTAAATATATTAAAAATAAAGGATATATGAGAGATAAACAGGATCTTGCAGCGATTTGAAAGAAGCACAGAAACACACAGTGCTGTATAATTTCATCCATTATAAAAAGTGCTTCCTGACCATAATTTTAGATTAAATTAAATTTTTAATATAAAGGATATATCACAGCCGAGAGGGTCCTTGTACCAATAAAAGTAAATCTGAAAAAATAAGACTAACTATCTTAACTCAAAACTAATTACCAATTTCCACTACACTCAGATGTAGCCATAATTGAAATTGAAATTTGATAAAAAAGGACATTTGGGAGGAAGGACTGTTGCTGGTACGATTTTAATTAAGCTTTGCAGAGACTTTAGTTACTACATTCTACATTCAATCACAAAGTTTTAGTGCTCTATGACCACAATTTTAGCACAAATAATTTAAAATACATAAAGGACATATTAGAATTGAGCATGTCCTTCTATCAATAAAAGTGAAACTAAAATAATATTAGCTGTATTGATTCAAAGGTAAATACCAATTTTCTCTACAGTCGGACTGTAATTATGGTTGAATTTTAAATGTTAACAAAAAGGACACTAGGGAGGAAATAATGATCCTGGGACGATTTTAACAAAAGTTGGCATAGAGTTACAGGATTGGGTTTTACAACCAATAACAAGTTGTTGTTGCTTTCAGAGCACAATTTTAGCATAAACAAGATTTTTAACATAAAAGATATATGAGAGCTGAACGTGTCCTTGCAGCGATAGGAGTGGAACTAAACAATAATTTATTTATTTATTAAACGTACTTTACAAAGTAAATTTGCATAGTATGGTGTTGCACGAATATGGGCGGAGTAACTAGACCATATGCCCTAGATGTTATTAACAGTATTTTCAAAAAAGTTCCGTGACTGGCTGTACGACCTATGCCTTCACATAGAAAGTAGCAACGTGGTTGTTAAAGAAATTCCACAAAAAACCGCAAGATTATACGGTTATCCGTGTCAGATCAGTCAACCAGTGCGAGCGAGACGAAAAACTCTCGAAGGCCTAAAAACAGACATAAGCCTGACCGCACTTAAGAAATAATTACGATGATGCGAAATGATGTTCTTCGACCCAGAGCTGAACGACTCTAAAAAATAATATTCAATGCATATATTTAAAAGTAACTACCAATTTTCTCTACACTCAGACTGTAATTGTAGTTGAAATTTGCACTTTAATAAAAAGGATATATGGGAGAAAAAACTGTTCTTGGGAAGATTTTAGCGTAATTTTGTAAGGAGCTAAATTATTTACTTCTACAATGAACCACACATTTTTTGTGCTTTCTGATCTCCTCAGCACAAATAAGATTTTTAACATAAAGGATGCATGAGAGCTGATCGTGTCTGTATAACGAAACTAAAAACTAATATTAACTGCATAAATTTAAATGTAACTACCAATTTTCTCGGAACTCAGACTGCAGTAATAATTAAAATTTAAATTTGATAAAAAAAGGACATATGGAAGGAAGGAATGTTTCTGTGACGATTTTAACAAAAGTTGGCATAGAGCTAAATGATTCAGTTCTACAATCAATCACAAATTTTTGGTGTTCTCTGTTCACAATTTTAACAAAAATACGATTTTAGTTCAACGGATATTTGAGAGCTGAGCATGTCCTTGTGCCGGTGGCAGTAAAACTAAAAAATATATTAACAGCATAAATTCAAAAGTAACTACTAAATTGCTCTACTCGCATTCTGTAAATATGGTTGAAATATAAATTTCAACAAAAAGGATATATGGGAGGAAGAAGTATTCTTGGTACAATTTTAACAAAATTTGGCATATAGTTAAATGATTAAATTCTACAACCAATCACAAGTTTTTGGTACTTTCTGATTACAATTTTAGCACAAGTAAGTTTTTTAACACAAAGGATATATGTATGATAAATGATCATGTCCTTGCACCGATAGGAGTGAGGCTCAAAAAATGCAAGATTAACTGCATAAATTAAGAAGCAATTACCAATTTTCTCTATACTAAAACTGTTGTAATAATTGAATTTGAAATTTGATAAAAAAAGGACATTTGGGAGGATGGAATGTTCATGGGACTATTTAAACGCAAATTTGCTGGAAGTTTTGTTATTAACTTCTACACTCAATCACAGATTTTTGGTGCTTTCTGATCACAATTTTAGATCAAGTAAGATTTTTAACATTAGGGATGTATAAGAGAAGATCAAGTCCTTATAGAGATAGATATTAAATTAAATAGAGTTCTTTAATGTGTAAATTTTGGGCTCGCCAAATGATTTCGGTTTATTGTGGCAGTATTTGTAAACAAATTTCTATTTTAAAAATAAAGTATACATGGCAGGTAATCAGATTCTTGGGCCGATTTAAAAAAAAACTCAACAAAAAATGTCTTAAGTTTAGTTCTAGAAATAAATTCTAATTTTATATATATTTGTTTCATGATTTTAGCTGAAAGCGAATTTTCTGATAAGGGCAAAAAAAACAACAATTTACTATTCGACTTTTCAAATAACCACAGATTTTCGGTGAACTTTGGTCATAATTTTCACTGAAACTAAATTGCTTAACAACAAGGACACATAGGGAGGTAAGAAGATAATTAAACTGATTTAAGTAAAAGCTAGCAGTTTCACTGCAATTTTATCATCAATTCGATTTTAAATCAAATTTTAAAATTAAGGATATTTTGGATGTGGGCACATCCTTGCACCGATTTAAAAGGAATTGGTATAAAAAGCTTATCTATGTAGCTCTAAGAAATAAATACTAAATAGGGAGGTAAAAAGATACTAAGACTGATTTAAGTGAAACTTAGCAGTTTCAATGCAATTTTATTATCAATTTAATTTTAAATAAATTTTTGAAATTAAGGATATATCGGAAGTGGGCATATTCCTGCACCAACTCAAAAGGAATTGGGATAAAAAGCTTATATGTGTAGCTCTAAAAAATAAATGCTAGTCTATCTTTTTTATTTTTAATCGAAATTTTAGTTTTAAAATTAAGGATATATGGGAGGCAAGCAGGTCCTTGAACATACATATATTAAAAAAAATCTAACTTTTGAAGCTTGATAGGTGCACTATAGCTCCAATAGTTTTGTTTTGTGATTTTCTATATTAAAACATATGATAGCATTGCACTATGGGGATGACGCAACAACAATGATGATTAAACATTTAGTTTAAGTTCACCCACTTCTTTATTTTTTTGTAAGTTGCCTACTTTACTGAGTACCCCCCAAATTAAACCCAGCAAACTCTAAAAAATATTAAGAAACACACATTATATATAACCGATTATGCCCATCTTCCCATAGTACTGCGCTACACATTAAAATAAAGGAAATTAAGTGTGAATGTCTGTCTGACAGGAGGTCGTATATTTTGCTCTTGATAATATTCTGTTCATTTTAAACTGTTGTATGTCGTAAGTTAAAACTTTATTCTCTTCATTCCTTTTTCTGTTAAGAATAATTGCAGACAGTCAGAAGCTTAAAAGAAAAGAAAAAACAACAACGAGAAACCAACTAAAGAACCAAAACGAACAACCATCCAAGCAACCAGTTTTAAATGATGGCGGCTTATTTGTTTTTATGTTATTTGTTGTTGTTTTTTGTTTGTTTGCAAGGATTTTTATTTATTGCCACATAAATTTTGTATTAAATCATTAGGATTTACTTTAGCGTTTAGTGGTTGTTTTAATTCATTCTTCGCCCGTGTGTCTTCACGTTCTTTCTCCCGTACTAACTTTCATACAAACATGTATGTATGTACTCGTATGTATGTATGTATGTATTTATGTAAGAACCAGCCAAGTGCATTCAAGCATTGTACATATTTTTATACATTTTAGTACATTTTTCTTTTTTTCTCTTCTTTTTTAACTCTTTAAACTTTTTATTTGTCTTTAAAGCCTTCAGGTTGAGTACATTTATTTTCTTTCGTCTTAAGATTTATTTACAGAACGTGAGTGATAATTAATGAGCGTTTAATGTTTAAAGGAATGAAGTAAAAAGCCTTTCAACCCGTATGTAGTTATTAGGTGTGCATGTATTTATATGAATATGTTAATTTGACGCAATATTCTTCAACAGTTACCTTAAAGGTTTGTTACAACTTTATTATTTTCCTTTGAACAACAATGTGAAAGAAAGAAAATTCATGGTTGTTTTGTTGACTTGGGGCTATATACCCGTATACAAATTTGTATGGAGAAATTGTTGTTCAAAATAAAAAAAAAAAACAAATTATCTTTAGAAGCAATAAAACGAGATAACCAGAAGTTTGAATAAATAATGGAAAAAGGGTTTTCCCGGATGAAACTTATGTTATTAAGGCCTGCCATCATATCTTTCTATTTAAGGCTCAAATATAATTTCTTGCAATAATATCGAGCCATAACCACCAAAAAGGCTTAAGAAACTTATTTTTTTAACGACAACGATCGACTTGTCGCACACTTACATTTGAAACAACAACAAAATATTAAAATTTGTTATTGTTTTGAATGTAAGTGTGCGACAAGTCGAACGCTGTCGACATCGTGGGTTTGGCCCTTAATTTTTTGACGAAAATCTATTAAATATATTTTAAGCTTTTTTGTGGTTATGGCCGATATCGAGCCATAACCGGCAAAAGAACTTAACATTAACACATCTTTTTTTTGGACCTCGCATTTTTGACGGAAATCTTTCATTTATGATCGCAAATGATGGATTTTGGTAAAAAAAATTAGTTCGAATATTATGTCGCTTAACTTCTTCTGGCGGTTATGGCACGATTTATTGTTAATTTAATATAATTAAGTTCATGTGAACATACCTTGGTGTACACCGTAGTCTTGTGCAACCATTAAGTGCAGCAGTTTTACGCCTTTTACTACAGCCACACTTTCAAAATCGTGTTACTCTGTTATTGCAGCTTTTAATGGCAGCTCTCACGTTTTTGTTTCCAATTTGTTCTCAGATTTTCGCAAAGTTGCAGCAGCAACTGAAATAGCCCTCGGAAGTTTATGAAACTCATAAAGGCGATCGTTACTGCTACAGAGTCTGGCTTTCCTAGAAAAGATCAAAAGAGTTGATTATCATTTATATAACAATAATTTTTTTTTTAAAGAGAAGTAACACTCAGGCCATAAATGCCTACTACTACTAATAGGTGTTACTTTCTTTAGGAAAGGGTTAGTGATAGAGAAAACAGGTGGTGAATGAAAAGATAGAGGAAAGCTTAATTCTTTTACAGCTCTTATTTATACACGCTTTTTTTTTAAATAGTACTAAGTTGCAGCGCCTCTGGTGTCAATGAGGCGCATTAAATTTTTAAAGCTGTTTTTAGCAATCATTTGACCGGTTATTTTACTTCGCCTATGAATCTGCTACATAATACAGACGAAGGAGAGTTGGAAAAAACAAAATTGGTATGAGAGCTATTGTTAGCTTTTCCAGAACTTTCTCAATTAGGTTTTTAGTGATCAAAAATAATTAAAAAATTTTTAAATTTTTGATATTTATGTATAGTAACGGGAAGAAAATGCAACTCTGTACTATATGGTACTATACGGAGACTCGAAACTAATAATTAATATCCTATGCCACTCATTCTTTGTTTTTTAAGCATTGTTTGCTTTTATGCAAACTTGATTTCTTAGGGTCTCTTACGCCAAATGTGAATGGAACCCTATTGTTTTTGCTACGATTTCCGTCCATCCGTCTATCTGTCTGTCTGTTTGTAATAGGCTGTTTTCACGAGAACCCTAGGAGTTACGCACCTGCAATTTTCACAGAATATGTAAAACTTTGGCCGCTATAACAACAAATATATGGCAGGTAAAAGTTAAAGGGTTTTCAAAAGCGAGCAGCGAAACATATTGAAATCTCAATGTAATATACAGACAATTGTATACAGACACTTGAAATTTTCAATGTGCAAAGTGCATTTTTACGCAGACTACACCCATTGACAGTGAAATTTAAAAACCCAAAATTAAAGGCTATTCTATCAGTTGATGTAATTTTGAATATCTTATTTCGATAAATTGCTGTAAAAATAAAAATAAAAAAAATCTCCAAAGAAAAAACACAAAACCAAAAAAAAAAATCGTGATAACTAAACAAAATGCTGAAACGTATATAAATAGCCAAACGCCAAAAAATTGCCTAAATTTAAAAAACAGCAAACTTTTAAAAATCGCCAAACAAACCCAATAAAACGCCGGAATGAAAAAAACGCTAGAACTAAAGAAATCGCTAAAACTAAAAACATGTCTTGTAAAACTACAAAAATAAATCGCCAAAACCGCAAAAAATTGCAAAAATGCCAAACCAAAAAACATGCCAAAAACCGAAAAAATAGTCAAAGCGAAAAAAGCACCGCAACTAAAAAAATCGCCATAAATACCAAAAAAATCGTCAGAATGAAAACAACGCTAAAACTTAAAATATCGCTAAAACTAAAATATGTATTGTAAAGCCACAAAAAATAAATCGCCAAAAATCCAAAAATAATCGCAAAAACGGGAAACGCCGAAACATAACAAAACGCCAATACTACCAAATCGCCAAAAATAAAAAAAAAACTCGAAACGAAAAAAGCACCGAAACTAAAAAAGTCGCCCAGCAAACCGAAAAAATCGTAAGAACGAAAAAAACGCTAGAACTAAAATAATCGCTAAAACTTAAAAGACGTACTGCAAGACCGAAAAAATCGAAAAAAAACAAAAAAAAATCTAAAAAACAAAAAACGCCAATAATAAAAAATCGCCAAACAAAAAAGCACCAAAACTAAAAATACCGAAAAAAATCGCCAAAAACTGAAAAAGATCGCCAAAGCGAAAAGAAGCTCTAAATATAAAAAAATCGTCAAAAAGAAACAAGTGTCGTAGAACACCCTTCGTGTGCACTTTACTGATTTTTTTTTATATTTATCTAAAAACGTCAATAAAATGAATTTGGTGGAAAAAAAATGCAATGCATTGTGTTAGAAGTAAAATAAAAGCAAGATGTTTTTATAAAAATAAAAATTTGAAAATTATTAGTTTTATAATACTTGTAGCTGCCAGCTGGAAGCTCATACCAAGCTGGAAGCTAATAGCAAACTTAAGGTTATACCGGCTTTGGAATAAGGCTAATGATGCAAATCGATGCACGGAAGACACATAAACGAACAATTAAGAGTTCACACTACCAAAAATATAAATTATATTTATTAGAAATAGGCAAATTTAGTAGCTAGAAGACCAGACATGACACCACTCACATATATGTAAGTTAGGTCAATAACAAAAGGGCTTAATTTTGACCTCTATTGGTGAAAGAATTTAAATAATTTGACTCTGCTGACATTAGTTGCCTGCACCCGCCGCCAAGCCAAGGATATTCACCCAGATTCAATAATGGTCTGGGATACGGAACAATATATTTATGTAAAGAAAAACTAAGATAATTTACAAGTGCTTTCTATAGTGATGGTACTAATCCTATAACCCAAATTGAAGGGACAGTGAATGCCATTAAGACCGCGAGATTTGTGAAAAATAATAGCTACTGGAGGCATATTTCAGCAGAATAATGATTTTAGGTTTAACAGTTGCTAATTTCGCCAGTTTCTAAGTGCTCATAATGTTCAAATTTTGGATTGACCTCCGCAATCTCAATATTTTTACCCATAGAAAACCTATTGGAAAAGAAAAAGCCATCAACTTTGCAACTGTTAGAAGAAATTATGAAAACAGAATAGGAAAATGTTCTCTAACCATTTCATATTCATATTCCACTTCTTTAAAGGTAGCCAGTGTGAATTATACCACGTGTATGACAAACATCGGCCGCCTTGACTTAATTAGCTGAAAAACCTAGCCTGGACTTCTTGGCTGCCGATTTACGTCGAGAAACCCCACTCTTTGGACTGCAGTTTGTTTTCTGGTCTCTTGTGGTGAATTCCCGTTTTTGTCCACGTTTGTCAAACGGCGCAGAAACGCATCCATATGGCCTTTGAACAACGCTAAGTACTCCTGCAAAGTTTTTACACCAATGCATTTGTGCTGGATGGTGACAAAATGTGGCAGCCATCTTGTAGAAAGCTTTTTCATACCCAAGTAATCACTCAAGATTTAAACTACTTAGCCATACGAGATTTCTTTAGCTTCCATAATCTCTCTGACGTTCAATGCGCGATCGTCTAACTCCATATCGTGAATTTTTTCAATTGTTTCCGACTTATAGACCTCAATCCGACATCCAGAATATTCGGTATCTTCGGTTCACAACGAAAATCAGTGAACCACTTTTTTGTCATTGAAATTGATGATGAAGAGTTCTCATAGTGCCCACAAAGCTCAGCCTTGATTTGAGTGATGTTTATTTCTGCAAAAAATAATGTTTAATGAGCTTGAGAAAATCACTTTCGTCCATTTTCTTTTCATCCCACGCAGTAGTGGGCTTACATTTGCTGTCAAACTCAAACTTAATGACGCAGTTTGTTAAAATTGTGACAGCAGTCAACAGACAGTAGTTACCTGTTGATAGGAGCAGTGTTTTCCGTTCAGTTAAGAGGCGAGAAACACAAAAATTGGGGGACTTATTGACCCGCTTTCTTATAACACGTAGAGCTATAGCTGTAGAGATGAAAAAATACTTGCACAGTATTTGTGTCACTGTCCAGCATTTAGTCATATCAGCCGTTAGTCAAATCTTCTATATGGAAATTATGCCAGATGGATAATATTTTAAGGATTCACATTGGAAAATCTTAAGAGAGTTTATTGAGGAAACAAGGTTTTTTCGGTTTTCGTTTTATTAATTGGAAACTCTTAATTCATATTTTTAAAGGTAGTGCAAAACAAAATGCTTTAGGAGCATAACTTCACTGCCATTATAGGATTAGATAAACACAGAATACCCCTCTTTTTCAACTTAAGCTAACTTTTCATAAAATTTTCAGTGGTTCTCAGGAGCTGACATTTTTAGAATTTCATATACGAGTATCTAGACAAATGATTTCCTCAACTTTTCAGTGGCCCTAGAAGCCTCTGCTGTGCGTATCCAAACTAATATCAGCTAAGTGAAATGTACAACTACACTGTGGTTTACACTTCCCCACGACATCTCCAACACATTTGCCAAACGCACACATCTTCAATTAACTAATAAATTTATAAAAGCCTGAAAAAAAATCTAATAAACAAACATCAAAGTAAAGAAGCAAGAACAAAAAACATTTTTAAAACAAAATTTGTTCAAAATTGCAACAGCCCTCCATCACACACAGCATGCCGCACACATGGTTGTCTTCATATTTTTTTGGCATTTCCACGTTACGTCCGTCCGTCCGTTTGACTAACACAACGCGCGTATTTCTATACGTACCCTGCAGGAAATGCGACTATTGAAATTGTAGTGATTTATTAGTGACATTGTCAATAGTACTACTGACCAGGTGTAGCCCAGCCAATTTAATCATCTATTGACATTAAACATATATTTTAGGGGTTCTAGTCTACAATATCGATATTTCCTCTCTCGATGTAAATAGTAAACTTGTAGTGATTTACTAGTGACGTTGTCAATAGTACTACCTACTAGGTGTACCCCAGCCAATGTAATCGCCTATTGACTACCACATAGGGTTGTCATTGAAAATCTACCAGTAGACTTTAGCACTATTTTTCTACGACCATATAAAGACATTTGAACTAAAGATTCACATTTTAGTGACCTTCGTCTACAATTTTATAAGGGCTGGGTCAACAAACTTAAATACATATATACATATATCTGTATGTACATAAGTTTTTAACATTAATGCATAGCATAATAAAAAAGAAAACCAAACTACTGATGCGTTCATTGACAATGTCACTAGAAATACACTGTAACTTTTGTCTCTAACATATCTCTACTCGCGCATAAAAGGAAAGTTGTCGACATTTCAACTAGTGCAATTGTCGCTGGAGAAAAGAGTGTTGACATAGAGACGTATGGATCTAGACTGACTAGAGGGTACATACGAGTACAATAAGTACTTTTATCGCACAAGTTTGTTTGTCTAACAATCTGTCTGATTTCTTATTTAGACAAAGTGAAAGAATATTGATGTTTTCGTTATGTTTCAGTGTGTGTGTGTGTGTGTTTCAGTGTGTGTGTGTGTGTGTGTAAATAATGCACCCCATAATAATAAAATGAAGATAATTCAGGAAAATACTTTGCAACAACTAAAAATGTCATCATGGTAATATTTTGAGACCAAAGCCATAAAAATTACTAAATGGCAATACGATGTGAAAATTTATGGAGCAATTTCGTACAAAATAAATGGCACGAATGGCATGGCTTGTCGTTTGATATTTTCAGTATTTTGTTTTTTGTTTTTTGGCGAGACACACACACACAAAAGTTAAATAAAATATTTGCTGTTAGCACTATGAATTTCCGAGACTTTCATACACTGTTTGGGGGGCTAACAAAAAAAAAGAAATTTTGCAATTTCATAGCTCCCAGTTCATTTCAATATGAACAAATTCTCCCCACAATACGATAGAGAGAGAGAAAAAAACAAATAATTTAAAAGGAAAAATAAAGTAGTTATGCCCACAAGGCAAAAAGCAAAATAATGTTTAAGACTGCTAATACAAATGGTTGTGTGCAGTAAAATTGTGTTTGGGGAAGGTAACATAAATTTCTTATTTAAGTTAAAAAAAAAAAATTATGGCCTGAAAATAGCTAAAGAAACCCTAGTCTAGTCCTACATAGTCTGCACATAAAAACAAAATATGTATGTTTTTGTAGGCTTTTCGTTGCTACTCCTTTACAGCAGCAATAAGACAAAAAGTCTTTTTTTTATACATTTAATATTTTGGCCACTTTATCAACCATACCAAAACTATAACATAAATCTAATTTTATTCAGACAAGGCAAGTATCTATGGCTGTATCTGTGTGTGCAAGTGCATTTATGTTGGCAAATAATTTCATTTAGTGGCATTTAGTAAAGCCTTCTAAGTAGAATGTAAGCACCATTTGCTGAAATCAACAGTATTTTATGGTAAAAAATATTTTCTATCATAAACTCATAATTTATATAGTTTTATGCGAACTTTTTGGCCCAGAGTTTAAGGGTAGCTAAAGAACAATTTTATCTAGTTGAATTTAATGAAATATGGTTTTAGAAAAGGTTTAGCACAATTTATTTGTGTGTGTTGTAAATATAAGTTTCTAAATTAGATATATTCCCAAAAATGTTTGTTATGCCTGTTATGAAGTGCAAAGATTTTAAGGTCCTTTAAATATACTTAGTTTTTTTATGGATTTATTTGGTATAAAAGGAAACAGTTGCATATCAAAAAGGTTTTGTTTTAAGATTTTATAGCATAGTTTTGGGCACAGGAAAACTATTTAAGATATTTATATTTAGATCCTTTGGAAAAGAGAATGGGCAAATAGGATTTCTTTTGATATATTTAAAGCTGTTTGTGCTCAAGCACTTCAATATACTCAGCCCCTTATTACAAGCAACTTTCGATCTTCGACTGTAGTCGAAACTACTTATCGAACGAATTTTCATTTGGTATTATGACGAGCATTCGACAAAGAATGTCTTTATTGTGAATATCACTCAAAGTAATTTTTAAAATTTGCAACAACTTTACCTAAAAATTAAAAACAATCGTTTATAATAATTTTTATATTAAAATACTTCATCGAAAGCTAAACTCTGTTCGATAGAAAATACAATGCTAACGAAATTTTCGATGCTCATAATATGAATTTAACATTCGATTTTCGATGTTCGATAGCCAGCGAAGATCGAAAATCGAATGCAACTCATAATAAGGGCCTCAATTTGGGAGGTATATCTTATATAACCATAACACAGACTCATTTGGTTTTAATGAATACCTAGTTTAACAAATTATCGCATATAACGAATGACTGGCGTAAGTCGGTCCACTTTAACATCTCTGATCAAAGAAGATCGATCGCTAAGGAAATGTGGCGGTCTTCTCCTGGTTTAAGACAGGACAAAGCTTTGATGCCGCCATTTATATATAATGGCATCCTGAACCTCAACAGGACTAATTTACGTCGTGTTACTGGTTTTCTTTCTGGTCACTTTGGACTGAACTATCCTCTGTGGAAAAGTAACCAAGTTCGTTCACCCTTGTATCGTTTATGCCTGGAAGATGACGATATGACGACACACATTCTTTGTGCGTGTATCGTATTATGTGACAGTAGAAGGCGTGTGTTTTATTCTGAGTTTCTGTGTTCAGCTGATATTAGCCGGGCTGCTCCAATATCTGTACTGATGTTCACAAGGAAAGTCATACAGAGAATGATTTAATTTAATTCACAGATCTATGGTACTAAAGATCCATGAGGTGTCGCAGTGCCGGTCTTTGGACCAAATTTCCCGCCCTATTCTATTCTAACGTTTATAAATGCATATTTCCTAAAAATTATAACATTTAAAATGAACTCTGTATAAAGTGAATTATGCCTTAAAATTAACTTGTTTCAAAGTTCGATAGATAAAATAATAACAATAACAGAAATAGTTGTTAGTTGTTTCAGAGAAGGTAATTCCACCACTCATACCAGAGTAAGCGGCTTTCAAGCCCCTTAAATCCGCCATCGATCATATTAACAGCCTCCGTGTTATCGCCCAGAGCAGTCCATGGAACAGAATACGCTATTTTATCTCATTTTCATTGATTTAATCGCGAAAGCCTTGGAGAAACAAAACCACAGCATCCTTTTAAGTGCACTTAGACTAAAAAAATTGTCCACTTAAGATAATCTCACTCACATGGCAAAATGCTCAGCTAATGCTATAAAAGTGGAAGCTAGAATCCGATAAGGCAGCGTCATATTATACTCGTATTAAAAGACGAGGACTACAAGATAACTGAAATAATCTGGATTACTCAGACGATATCTGTCTTTTAGTGTAGAGCTTCTTAGATCTCAAAATCAGATCTAAGCAATATGTATATCATAAGCAATAGTAGCAGCAGGCTTAAAAATAAATACGGGCATAACCAAAACCCTTCGTGTCAAGACGTCAAATTAAGGATTAATGAACTTAATAATATTCAAATTGATATGATGCCGGCCTTGATAGCATAACGTCAAAAACAGCGTGTAAGGCATAGTCATTGACAATCGCTTATAAAAACATCCACAAGCTTTCGGTCGATTGAGACCCATCTGAACTTGGATTCAGTTTATTTTATTACGATAATCATTTTGCTACAAAAATATAAGACAACTTTGTCATTTTGACGATATTTGCTTCCCCTTGATGTAAAAAAGTAAAATCATAAGCTCAATAAAATTTTTAGGTGAGCAACTTTTGAGCTTAGTCCTAATTTACACTATGCAAGTCTTATTGCTAGGCTAATTAATTTGTGAGAGAGAGACGAGGAGAACAAAAACTTTTATTTTCCCCTCGTCTCTCTCTCCTAAAAAACTTATCAGCTTAGCAATAATACTTGCATAGTGTAAATTAGGACTTAAGGAAGAGAGAGGAGAAGTAATGAAGAGGAAAGCCAGCATATCTGCCTCTCTCGCCAATGAACTAAAAAGTTACTCAACTGAAATTGCCGTATGTGAAAGGTTTTTAGTGCATATACATATCTATTTATTGCACTATCGAAAATTAATAATTATTAGGCAAAACCTGAGAGCACAACCGTTCCATAAGGTATCGAAATAGCGGTCTTTGGCCCAAATCTTTTCCCTATTCTATTCCCCTATTCCACCATTTTCCTATTTCGAATACAAAAATGCTACATGAAAGAGTCTCCAACACGTTTTGACACTTTCTGAAAATAAGCACTTATAAGGGGTAAAATCGTACCCGCCTTCGGAACTTTTTTGTCAATGATAACGTACATATGTACATATTTTTGGTAAATGATACTTTTTTGAAAATGTAATTTTTTAAATATAGTTTCGGAAAATTCAATTTTGGGATATAAAAACATTTGGAAAATACGTTTTTATAGATATGTCCTTTTTGAGGAAGGTACTTTATGCAAAGAGTACTTTTCCAAAAAAAGTACTTTTAAGAAAAGCTACACGCAAAGAAAAGATATGGTTGTAAAATGGTTGAGAAAACAATATTATGTTCTCTGAAACAAATGTGTGGTCGTTGAAAACTAGTTATTGTTATTTTAAACATTAATTTCGTTACGATAAGCAAAGTAATGTTTGATTTTAATAATTACATTATTATATTCATAGAAAGTGCGATATGGTTAGAGTGTAACAATATAGTTTTGTTAAAAATTTATGACTACAATATAGTTTCTATTATTGTGTAAAAATAATATGATGTAAATAACAATATAATGTTATCCAAAACCATACTATGTTAAGTTTAAAAAAAAATCTTTTTCAGAAACATCTTCTGTCAGTTCAGTGTTTGGTTTGTAAGCTATCGGTAGTGCACGCGTGGTGTTAAATAAATAAAAAAACTATAAACTAAAGGGTAGATAAATTAAAATAATATGTACATATGTATGTATGTATATCTCTTTATACAGATATGTCTGCATTTCGTGTATACACGTTTATGTAAGTATACATTTCTATACACACATACACACATTTTCTTTCAACAATATTAATTTATTTTGATATCGGATTTTCTCACAGCTGTTTTAAACAACAGATTTGCCAATATATGATTAAAAAACAAAATATTATTATTACATAAAATAATACTATGGTCATATTTAACAAAATTATTATAATATTAGAACATGGTATGGTAAGTCTCAATTATATTTTAGTCGCATCTAACAATAGTGTTGTCATATTTACAATACTAAGATTAGGTATAACAAACTTTATTTGTTTTTGTGGATAATATTATTATTAACTCAGAAAATAATATTATTTAAACTTTGCTTTTCCATTGACAATAATATGATTTGACTGCAACCATATTATTCAATCATAGTGTGTTGCTGTTTGATTATGGTTACCTCAACCATATTTTTTCTTTGCGTGTATGCTTTAAGAAATAAATATACTTTTTCAAAAAGAATTTTTTGAAAAAAAGCACTTTTTGAAAAAAGGTACTTTTTGGAAAAAGTACTTCTTGATTAAGGCACGTTTGAGAAAAAGAGCTTTTTGGAAAAAGTACTTTTTGAATGAGGTACTTTTTGCAAGAAGTAATATTTGAAAAATGTACTTTTTGGAAAAAGTATTTTTTGAATATCATACTCTTTTTTACTATTTTGAACCTCCCCAATGATACGAGAATTAAAGAGAATTTAAAGAAAATAAACAAAAGTAATGAAGTCGGTCCGAACACAATATGAGCGACCAAAACCCAGTCCTATGACAGGAAAGAAATTTTCCAATATTTTCAGACAAGAAATACACCTCTCAATATGGATCTCAAATAATATGTGTGATCGTTTTAAGGAATTTACAAGAAAAGTGTCTCATTAGATCACAATATCAATATTTACAAGTGGAGTATGCTTTTTATATTGGGACGCTATCTATATGGTTTTCAAAACAAAGAGCTTTTGGTTAGTAGATTTAACAAAGTAGCAGGCAATAAGCTAGTTATTGTTATAAATGAACACTATTTGAAAAATCCGTATTTTTAAAACGCAATTATTGAATCTTTCAGACGTTCCCTAAGCTCGAAAATACATATCTCATTTTATGTTAATTATCAATTTCCTTTTTATTTTTGATGAAAGTATGTTTTCAAAAGATTTATATATTTTTTAAAGATAAAATTGTGTTTCTGTATTTTATTATTATTTTTTTATATATAGAACTAATTTGCTAGTATTATTATTAACCCAGATAAGGTTCAGCATTTTTTCTCATTTCGTTATAGCCGAACTCCACTGTATTACTTGAGACATTCGTCTTAAACTTATGGGTAATCAGACAAGTCTACTAGGAAAGTTACAATTAATTATATTTTTTATTATGTAGTATTTAGTTATAAATATAAGTAGCAATATGGAATTCCAGCTCAAGTAGACTTAATGAAATTTGTCTTTATTATGCTGTATTATGTTCCAGTGCTAATTTTATTTCGTATGAGACTATGAGTCGAAAAAAGATAATAACCAATTTATTGCACTATAACTTCCTGAAAAATAGCACAAACTAATGGACCTACACAGCGGTAGCTAGACCAATTCTACTCTATGGAATACTTGTATGGTGGAGGGCGACTGAGACGAAAACATACTTAAAAAAGTTAGAAAACACCCAGAGACTGGCAGAACTCTGCATCACTGGAGCTCTGAAAAGTACACCTACTGCAGCCTTAGATGTTATGTTGGACCTTAAACCAAAAAAACTAACCGCTTTGAACGCGGCATGCAAGTCCGTAATCCGACTGAGAATAACAGGACAGATGTCGTACAAACCATTTGGTCACGGTAAATTGCTGGAAGACATGGAGTGTAATTCGGACTACATCATTCCAGAAATTAACTTTCTTGAAAAGCCACAGATCACTTTAAGGGAAGAAGGCTATCTCGAAGGTCTTAACTATAGGGGGCATAGTTTCAATTTATTCACTGATGGTTCAAAGATGGAGGAAGGGGTAGGAGCTGCGGTTTACTGCCCAGAGCTCAGTATAGAGGAATCTTATAAACTTCCTGATTACTGTAGCATATTCCAGGCGGAAATCTATGCAGCCAAAATGGCTGCAGAATTAGCTTTTACCCCTCAAACCATGAATGCGCGTGTGAATATATATATAGACAGTCAAGCAGCAATTAAGGCTATTTCAGCAGACTGTAACTACTCCTCGGTTGTGCTCATGTGTAGGAATGCCCTAAATAGGCTATGTGCTGACAGACAAGTACATGTTTTTTGGGTACGAGGATACATGGGGATTGAGGGAAACGAAATGGCAGATACACTGGCTAAAAGAGGAATCCAATTACCTGTGGAAGAAATGGTATATGTTCGGAAACCAATTCAGCACTTGAAAGGGATCTTAGACTCTAAGATGAAGAAATAAGCGGAGGAAAGTTGGCGTGCGACGAAAACTTGTAAAACTTCTAAAATCATGTGGAGTTCCTATGATCCTAAATCGACTAAATTCCTTTTATCACTAACCAGAAGAAACTGTAGACTTCTAGTGGGGATATTAACTGGACACTGTTGGACGGCTTCATATGCCGTCAAAATAGGACAAATACTTGACGGCACCTGCAGGAAATGTAAGGAACCTGAGGTAATTGAGACAGTGGAACATCTACTGTGCCACTGTCCAGCTCTAAACCGCACTAGATATGACTGCCTTGGTGATCACACTTTTCGTAGTCTTGATCTTGTATCGGGAATAGAAATGTGTAGGCTGCTAAGGTTTGCTAAATCTGTGTGGGAGTCATTCGATACAGGCACCGCGAACTAGGCCGCCATACTTGCAGATTTCTTGTCACTTTTGGGTATCGTTAAGGATCAATCTTGGTCTATGCGAGGTCCTTTAACCACCCAGGCTAACCTAACCTAACCTAATGGAAATTTTTGTCAGAGTTACTTTTGAAGATTACAGAGGTGCCACTAACTCAAAATGAACTTATCTCAACTTACGCATTTTTCCCTTTTTGCCACAGATATATTTATTTAAATTAAGCGTTAATAAGTGCATGTTTAAGTTATAATTATGCCTTAAGAACAGCCATAGCACACGTTTCTTTATTCTGTTATTAAAATTCTTTCCTATAATAAAGAAATTTCTGAACAAATTTAACGCAATAGCGCTGTACAGGTCAGTGATACGTCTAAATTATTCATAACTCATTCCCAACACATCTCAACAGCTCCCTTTATTTTTGTAATATAAAAAATTATAATGAATAGAGCAATAAAATATTTTTTAAAAGAAAGAACACACACACACACACACTAATGTTTCCAATTATTCCTGCAAACCGGAAATATTACATTTTCATAATTCTAAATTATGATCTCATAAATTAGAAATGCTAAAGTAAAATGAAAGCACTTTTTTAAACATTTAACACGCTTGCTAACAATTAATTATAACGTGAACCATTCAAATGCATTGAGCATAAGGAAATTCTTAAGAAAACAGAAATTAATTCCAAAATTTATCGCTCAAATATTTTACACTAAATTAATTAACAAGCGTAGCGCAGCACAACAAATAACCATATTATGCAGAATATATGGCACTTCAAAAAAAGAAATTGTTTGGGAAAAACCTAACGTATGGAATATATTAACCAGATGAAAATTTTTACACACACACACACACATATGTTTTGTTTTCCTTTAAAAGAAAAAGGACATTTGAATATTATATTCCATTTATTTTTTCTTCAAAAAGAAAACAAAACTTAAACCAAAAACTCACCACCATTTTTGCTTAATTTGCTGACAATTAATTAAAATTTCATATGTGAAATGTTTATTTAGGCAAACAACTTCAAGAGTGTATACAAAAGGACACTCTTGGCTTGTTCATAAATTTTACATAATGGACTGGTTTTGGGTTACAAATTTCACAGATTTTCACACAAAAAAAAATATAACAAAGTAAATAAATTTAAACAATATTTGTTGTTGGTCATTTGCATTTGTATACTAAAATGAGAAATATGTTAATAAGGTCCAGTTTTAGGTACCTTATCCTGTTTTTTGTTTTTTGAGGCAGCAAAAGTAAAGAAATTTTTTAGGAGTTGTTATTTACAGTGTGAAGATTGCTCATAATCCTGTTATTTACTTGTTAAGCAAAATTTCTGAGAAAACATAAAAAAAACAAAAATTTAATAGCAGAAAATGAAGGAAGTTTGTCGGCAGGAGCACTTTTTTCTTTAATAGTTCATTTAGTTTGTTTTAATTTATTTTCATAATTTAAAATGACCTTTAAAGGCGGTATATAATGGAGTTGAAATTTAATATCAAACTGGTTTTACATAACATTGGTGTACAAAATTAAGTATTTAGGTTTTAAGATTTATGGCCCAACATATTTTTTGTGTGCAACCTACTGAAAGAATTAAAACTAGTTATCAGCTTCAATATTTACTAACGTTCTATGATATAGAGCACTGAAAGTTTACCGGCAAGCAACATTGCTGTACCTAAACAACTTTTAATTTTTTACAGCAGTAGCAAACATTATTGTGCTCTTTAATTTTGTAAGGAAACTTTAAAGTCAGATTTCAGTTCAAATCTTTATGAAAACCTATATCGTGTACAACAAGTTTTGTTTTGACATTTATCAAGAATTTATGTCCAAAACAAAACCCATTAACTTGAAATTTTCCAAAAATGCAACCCAAGAACTGCATTATAACTAGTTCACAAACCATTTTATGCACACAGGCTGACTTTTCACTACAAATTTAAAAAGAAACCACAGTTCTACGGATGTCCTTGGCTGAAGTAGTTAGCACGTTGCATACAAAACGAAGGTCCTGGGTTCGAGCCGGCATTTTTCTGATGTCCTTTAGTGTCCGTTTGTGATTCAGTTGTAGTAGGAAAGTTATGAAGGCTTCAGAGGATACTAATCCTAATGTAACCTCAGAGCACCCTCCTTCGACTGTATTGTGTAGTCATTAAGTCTATAAAATGGCTACTAAGCACAGCTTCAAAAAATTTAATACGCCTCATTGACACCAGAGGCGCTGCAACATTGCATTATTAAAAACGTGCTAAAAGCAGAGTTGTGAAATAATGAAGCTTTTCTCTATGTCTTCCTTCACCATCTGTCTTCTCTATCACTTTCCCGTTCCAACAGAAGGCAACACCCAGTAATAGTAGAAGGCAGTCCTTGCCTTAGTGTTACTCTCTTAAACTAAAAAAAATTTCTACTAGATTTTAAGTACATTTGGACAAAATCTAGTGACAAAGTAGATTTTGTTTTGTATGGGATATCTACTAGACTTAGCTCAAATGTAAGCACACTAAAGATAAGTACATATATATCGTCACATTAAATGCAAACGGACGTAACTACACAAAAATTCGAAATTGAGTTTTTGATTGATTGTGTTTCATTTTATCAAACTACATGTTCACGCAAAAATTTAGAACTCTGCGATCAAAAATGACGACTTTTTTAAAGAAATTCAAATGGGCGTGATTTCGAATTTATCTATTTTTTATTGCAAAGATCGTATCTAACATAAAAGCTGAAATATATATAAAAAGGAAATGAATGGCTAAAAATATATAAGTATCCATACTACAAGAAAAATTTCGAAGAAAATTGTCAAGAACACTATTATTATTGATTTTGAAACGTTTTTTGTTTCTCCTGTAAAAAATATATGATATATATCATAGCCTAAGATCTAAAAAGCCATAACTGCACTTATTTTTTTATTTCTTAAAATTTTATAAATTTAAGACTATTTATTTTTTGGTAGCCAAATTTTATAATTAAGGTTAAAAAACCTATGCGGATGTCATCATCCAGTAAGAAAACGAAGAACCTATAGCCATCACAATCCTAATGGTAATTACAGCCTTTTAGAATAGCTTTTTCTGAAATCAAGAAGCCGTAAGGGCATTGAGTTTTTTTAATTAATTTTTTTTTGAATAAAAGTGCAATTACTGCTTTTTGGGTAATACACTTACTGATAATGTAGCTACATTCTTTTGAATGTCGTTAATAGAATCGAAACAAATTGTTTAACAAACAACAAAATATTTCATATTAAAATCTACGAAAACAATGTTACCTCAACATTTTTCGGCAAAGATTTTCCTTCAAATGTGATTCATTATAATTCAAAGAAAATTTTTCCTTTTAAAATAACTATATTTCATGTTGATTTGACATTCCAGTCAAATGAGGAAGCATGTTGAATCAAAGTCACCTTAACACGTTAGCCACTCAGAGTCACATATGTCACATTTAAGTTTACATAAAAACTCGTGTCTCATATATGTTTTATCTAACTGACCTATCTAACATTTTTAAAATTTTACGGGAGAGCAGCTTTTATGATTGTTTTCTATATGTATTCTTATGAAAACTTCCGAAATATGTTTAATGTTATAGGCTCACACAGAGAAAACAGTGCCTACTAAATATATCATAAAATAGAACAAAACTTATAAGAAATCTCTGTGGTTTTTTTTAATAAGGAAATCTTATTAATTTCATAGAGAAACCCTTTTTGAAAAAATTAAGAAGAAATCTTGTAGTTTTTATGAGGTTATCTTATTGATTTTTTCAATAAAAAAATAATTGCGTCTTTGTTCTCTGTACTTATGTATTTTCAATTAAATTATATACCATATAAATATGTATGTATGTATGTAGTATGTTGTAGATGTTATTTATTTATACATACATACATACATGCATACATACATGTATACATACATACATACATCCATACACATTAGGTCATATTCTTAACTAACTTATTCACCAAGTATTGAACCAGCGAACTTCTACCTGATAGACAAGCACTCTACCCAATATGCTAACAAGCAGCCTAAATATCCAATGAAATTATTGTGCAAACATTCTTATACAAAAATGAAAAAGATCATGAAAAAAATTTTCTCTATGTCCATTTATAGAAACGAAATAACAGGACACCTCATAAAATGAAGAAGATTTCCTTATTAAAAAAATCAATAAGATGCCTTACACTTCTCATATAGGAACCTACTAAAATCAAGAAGAAACCCTTATTGAAAAAATCAATAAAGCAACATAATAAAATCAAGAAGAAAACCTTTTTAAAGGCAACCTAATAAAATCAATAAAAAATCCCTATAGTTTACAATTTAAAAGAAAACCTAATAGAATCAAGAAGTTTTTCTCTATGGTATGTTTTTTTGGTGCCAAAAGTAACGGAAATTGAGTAAAAAAAGTTGTGAATAATAAGATCTCTTCTTGATTTTATGTGGGTTTCTTCTTGATAAAATTAATAAGTAATATTTACAGTCCTAAAAATTGTGGACAAGGTCTATTATGACTCATCAAGTCTAATAGTGGACTTAACTAATTTTTCAAATAAATGTCAGTTAGGTGCGTTAGTTAAAATATCGACGATATATGTGTGGCATTATTACGGAAATTTATTTAGCTTTAGTTTCACAGAAGTCTGTAGGAGGTAACTTTCTTGTATGTTTTAGTTTCTGGAAGAGTGTCAGATATATACGAGTGCAGTGGTTTGTGGATATGCTAAGCATTTACTTAAAAATTTCGGTTTTTAGGGATATTCCCAGGCGATCCATACGCTGGTTTTGTTTTCATAATAAAATAAATTTTGATAGAGAACCAATTAAAATTTTGTCATTCAGAGAAAGGATTATAAAATCATATTTGGCTGAAACTCTAAGAGGACCGCAACAAAGTATAGATGTGGAGTCTGCAGAGACAAAGATAGTGAATTATGCCCATATATTTATTTCAAAATTTGGCATAACCAATAAATTGTATATTTACAGTGAACTTTTAATAAATACATAACATAAAATTTCTGAGACGTGACACTCAGTTTGTCTCAAGAATTTTTTTTGAAAACTCATGTGACATATATGTGACATATTTTCTTGTTCCTGACTTTTTATTGAAAGCTCCACAAATTGATGAGTGGCGAATGTGAAGCAACGTGAACTTGATACTGAAAGTATTCCAAGAATCATGTTGAATCAAAGTTATTTCAAGTTGAAACAACATGAATTTAATTTAACGTAGTCATGTTATTTTTTTGCTTATTTAATTAACTATGCTCTAAATCAGTAAGAAGATTGGTAAATATTGCAATATATAGGTGCAATATTTACCAATTTTGTTCTGTCTCTTTTCTTTCTATTGCAAATGGTTAAGGACGCCGCATTTCATGGTGAACATTGTTGCTCAGTCATATGTATGTTCGGGCATGCATGTCAGAGCATGGACGAAACATGGACATGAGCGGTCTCCATTAGACATTTGCAATGTCCAACATGATGCCCATACCAAGTTCATGGCTAGTGGAGACCGCTAGTTATCAATCAAAAAGTCTATTTTGAACATTTTGTTGTCAGTTAAGTCCTCTTAACGTGCCTCTCACGTTCTTGCTAACAACAACGATCACGACAAATCATGTTTTCTTATGATGAATTTTTTTCTTTTCTTTTATTCTGTTCTACAATTTGAATATTTTGGCACTTTTCTTTGTTGAGTGATGATGTGATTTCCTCCTCTTCATTTTCTTATTTAACAAAAAAAAAATTTCTTCTTTTTTTCATTATGACCGTTTTAAGATAAGCCTCTTCAAGACGTTAAGCGAGGGATGTTTGTGAAATGTTTTTATTATGTGATTTTTATAAAAAAGGAAAAAATTAAATGAAACATTTCACAATATCGCAAAAAAAATCGATGTTATTTGCGCTAGTAATGTATAAATTAAAATTATTTTTATAAAGTTAAAAAAAGCAATGTGAGTCCGATCACACGGGAGATGTGTAAACATCTAGTAATGAAAACTTTTTTTTTTAATATTGGCTTCTGGTAACTAAAATAAGATATGTAAATTTTTGACTGTACTATGGAAAACTGCATCTATAGTAGTGGAATTATTAGTTGTGGGGGTTTGTAGCAAATTGCTCATATGCAAGTGGAAAACGTCAAATACAAATTTTGATAAAGCTTGCGACTGTGAGTTTATAAAATTTGTATTAAAATCTCCACCCATAATAAATTCATGAGATGGATATAGTTACCCAATTGTCGTGCACCAGCTTCAGTGTAAGGCAACAGTACGTAATGAAGATATGTTATAATATAATATTATAAATTCTTTACAAAGACTGCTATATATCTTTTAAACAAATATTTGACATTTAAGACATTTATTTTATATTTTTCAACTTTTTAACAAAATTATCCCCATTGGCAACAAACACTATTAAACTTCACAAGCAATTTCTATTAAAATTAACATTGCTCCTGAAGGTATGCTTTAAAATTCGGTTGAATGTATTTCTATGCAGCTATTAAGTTTCTCTCTACTTCTTGTTGCCTGTATGATTATACTAATACACTCATACATAGCTCACACCGATTTGATAACGCTTTACGATATTACTCAAAATTTGTGATTGTATTGTGAAAAAGATTTTTACTCCTTAGCATATAGATGTTTACACATCAAAATCTCTTACAGCCCTCGCATTATTATATATCTTTTTGTTTACTCTCTACTTGTAAAGTCAATATTGCATTTACAATACGCCTGATTTGTTAGCTGGAAAGGTTCATGCATATCAAAAGCAAACTATTTTTAAAAATAGATGAAAAATAAGCAAAAAAAAAACTACAATAAAAACGTATAAAAAGAAAATTTTTTTGAAAGAAACCGACGAAGCGAGTCAAGTCAAATACCGCCATCATTATTACAAGAAGTAAAAAACTCTAACAACACTCACACACACACATACATACACACACCATCAACAACAGCAACATGAATACTAAAATCACAGGAAAACATAACGACAACTAAACACTTGATGTCGACGACAGCTTTAATATATTCATTATAATGTCGTAGTGGTTTATGTTAATGGATATGAATTTAATTGGTGAGGAGGATCTTTTTTTAAACACACAATACAGACGTTTCATTTCTGTGTGTGTGTGTGTGTGTATGTGTGTGTGTTTGTGTGTGTAAATACTTACACACTTAAGTGGTTGTATTTTGTTAAATAAAAATCATTTAATTTGTCAAGAAGTTTTTTTACTCAATGCTTTTGGGGAAATAACTTTTTTCTTTTGGTAAATTTTCCATTTTAAGAATGTGTTTGTTGATTACTAAGGGAGTCACAAGATAGTGGTAAGATGTTGTTGGTGTTGGAAGGGTGAGCAGGAAGCAATATCAAGGACTTTTTATCCGCATTTTATTTAAGTATATTCACAACAATAATGTAATTATCATTAATTTTTTTTTCATAAATTTAATGTTTAATTAGTGGAAAATGGATTTTTGTTTTTCTTCTTGCACATTGAGCAGCTCAAGTTTGTGAAATCTTCAGCAATTATGAAAGTTTAATAATGCTTAGAAGGTATTTTGTGGGAAATATTAAATTAAATTCACTGCTAATTAAATGGTAATAATGATTTTGTGAAGGTACACACTTACTTAGGGATGTATACAAACAAGTATACAAGAATTGAGAGGGGGCTCAAAGGAATGAGGAAGTTAAAGGCGTTTTGGGAATTATTAAAATTAAGTTAAACAGTTTCTATCACACTTTCAGTAACAGATGAATTGTTTTTTTAACATTGAAACCCATTACGGAATCAAGAAATGGTACATATGCATCACCAACTTTCTTCAAATTATGTCATGTAACAACAATTTACACAGTAAACTAACAAAAAAAATTGTTACTTTAAGCACATAAACAGTTTGCTCGTGTATATCACAAAAAAAACTTTTGTTTATAGTAAAACTAACGACTAGAATTTGTTACACCAAATTTTCTTATAACTCAAGATTTTGGAGGTGTTTGGAAAATTTAAAATACAGACTGTTGTTATACTCGACAATACCTACCTCACAGGTATTTTTTTTTTGTCACACTGTGTAATTATTAAAATACAATTACCACATTAAATTAAATTCATGTTGTTCCAACTTGAAATAAGTTTGATGCAACATGATTCCTCATTTTGATCTTAACAGTACGTAATGGTTAAATCAACGTGAAATAAAGTTATTTCAAAAGGAAAAATTTTCTTTGAATATTACTACAAATCATTAACACAATAAACATTTGAAGCAAAATCATTGCTGAAAAATACTAAATTAACCTTGTTAATGCAGATTTTAAGTTTAAATTTTTCTGTGTCTATACATATACCCTGCAGAAAACTTTGTGACAATTCATCCAAACGTACTGGTCCTATAACTAGAGAAAATATGGGTGTTATCAAAAGTACAGAGTAGTGTATGGTGAAATAAATTCAGTACAGTGCGACTTTGACTCGCGCACGAAGGGTTCCAAACGTTAGGCTTTAAGCATTTTTTTAATAGTGTTTTTTACGTTTTTTCAGCTAAAATAATTTTTTTTTTTATTATTTTTCGCTTTTTTCTCGTTTTGGCGATTTTTTTAATTTTGGCGATTTTTTTTTTAATTTTGGCGATTTTTTTCATTTTGGCGATTTTTTTCATTTTGGCGATTTTTTTTCATTTTGGCGATTTTTTTAATTTTGGCGATTTTTTTAATTTTGGCGATTTTTTGGCAATTTTTCCGGTTTTTCGCGATTTATTTTCGATTTAGAATTTTTTTTTAATTTGGTGCTTTTTTTCGTTTTGGCGATTTTTTTTTATTTTGGCGATTTTTTTTCGGTTTGGTGATTTTATAATTTTGAGATTTTTTTGTTTTACCGTTTTTGAAAATTTCAAGAAGTTTGCTCTTACGGTTTCCAAGATACAGCAAGTTATCAAAATTACATAGTCGAAATTATATTAACTGATGGTACACCCTCTAATTAAAATTTTTTAAATTTTAGTGTTAATTGTTGTAGTCTGTATAAAAATACACTAACTTTACAAATTTCAAGAGCATATACATACAATTGTATGTATATTACATGGGATTTTAACATTTTTCGTTGCTCGTTTTGGCACACCCTTTAATTTCCAACTCTCATGTATTTGTTGTTGTAGCGGCCAAGGGTCTACACTAGAGATCGACCGAAGGCGTTTTTTTTTGGCCGAAGCCGCAGCCGAACTTCGGATAAAATCCTAAACTTCGGTCAAAACCGAAGCCGAAGCCGAATGTTTTAAATTTTAAAAATTATACTTGTTTTATATGAATTAAGAAAAAAGTTTGCTTTTTTGAGATCACTGAAATAGCTGTAATATCTATTGTACACATAACAGGAAAAATAAAACTATTTTGGAATTTCTAGATTGCTTTTTCATATGATCACTCACAAGAACGTCCAAGTAAAAGAAAATAGAAAGCAACAGGGTTGTATTTCAAAGCAACCCTTTCAAAACGTTAAATACAATAGAAACTGTCTGCGAGCAACGACCACAAATAATGTTATTTTTCAAGCTTGGAATGAAAAATATTCGGCTTCGGGTAATCGACCGATTTTTGCCATAGGCCGAATGTTGGCCAATTACCAATTTTCGGCCGAAGGCCAAAGCCGAAGCCGATTAATCGGTCGAACTCTAGTCTACACACTGTGTCCAAATTTCAGGTCCGTAGCTCTTACGGTTCTCGAGAAAATACCCTGTGACTAGAGATGCTAAACGGGAAATCCCGAGCCCGGAAATCCCGGGATTTTCGGGACTATGCAAACCCCGGAGCCCGGGATTTTTTAATTTTAAAGCCCGGGATTTTCGGGATTATCTGAATCCCGGTTTTTTTTTTCATAAAATAATATTTTTGACTGTCATCTTATATATTAAAAATTATTAGAAACTCCCTTTTATAAAAAGTTAAAATAAAAAATTTGCTCGAATAAATATTTTAGTAAATAATATTATATTGTATATATCGATGGCTTAATATAAAAAGGGCCTAACTAAATTTTTTTCGAAATCGCGTTTTTAATGTTTTCTGGGCGGCAACGTATAATTGCATCCTCCTTGAAGATCTTAGTACGTTAAATTTCAAAATCAAGGACTTATGGCAACTTAAAAAAGAGTTAGGCCTTTTTTATATTAAGCCATCGATATGTACATAATATATCTTATGGCGTTTTATTTTCTGGGAAAAAATTTTACATACATTGCACTTTTCAATGAAAATTTACAATGAAATGTCCGTATGTACCTTTTAAATATGAAAAAAAAATTGTAAAATTAAAAAATTATTTTTAATATAAAGACGCACTTTTGTGCACAATGTTTTCGGGATTTTGTAAGTCCCGAAAATCCCGGGGTCCCGGTTCGGGATTTCGAGACTCCATCACTAAATCCCGAAGCCCGGGATTTCAAAAAACCTGTCCCGATTAGCATCTCTACCTGTGACGGACAGACGGACAGACGGACAGACGGACAGCGTAGCGAAAACAATAGAGTTCCATTTCACCTTTGGAGTACGGAACCCTAAAAAGTCATATCGTTAAAATGATGACATATTAACAATTTTCGTGATGTATCGTCTTGATCTTGAGCCAATTTAATTTGGACTTGGTCTAGTATTGTAGTAAACTGTTCGATCTGGTCGAATACAGGACATATCAAATAGTGTAAATATAATGTTAATTGCTCCCTGCAATGTGACTCTGGAACCAGTCCCGTAATTATACTTAAATATTAACCTAAGCTTAACTGGTATTTATACTTTTGAAATATGAGTGGCCGTGTGGTCGAGTGGGTATTGTGCCAGCCTGTCATACACGAGGTTGTCGGTTCGAATCTCCAAAAAATTTGAGATTAAAAATAAAATGTAATTGCATTTGTAGCAATAAAAAAATTTATAAGCGTTAATTGTTACAGTTAAATGTCGAAATTTTATTTATACATAATTTATGTTAAGTCACAAGGTGCATACAAAGTATCAATTAACCCCATCCCAGGCCATCCCCATGTAAAAGTGACTGGTCCGCTTCATAGGAAATGTTAGAACTCGAACTGGTCCCTATCACTTGGGGACCGGTCACGTGACTATTTATCAGTTCCATTTCCTGCAGGGTAGTTATGAGCCAAACAAATTTTTTTTAGGTAGAAAGCTAATTTTTTTTACTTCCTAGCGAACGTGGAATCTATTTAACTCTTTAAGGGAAAACAAAAATAATGTGCCCTTTTTTCAAACAAGAAAACTTTATAAATTCAAAGGCATTTTTTTAGCAATATCAATGACAAATTTAAAAGCTTTCAAATTCTCAATAAATTTTCACTTTATTATAGTAGATTTCTTTAATTTATATCCTGAAAAGGTAGACAAATTTTCAAATTTTTTTATAAAAAAAAGAACGTTATGATTACCTTTAGAATATCGAACAAATACTTAGTTTTTAGTCTTAAGGATTTTGCAATTAATTTCAAAAAAAGGCAATAAATTTATAATATCCTTTTTCTCGGTACCAAAAAAAAACACCAAAGTTCAACTTTAGTTTAAGTTTATTTTCTACGGAGTAAAAACAATTAAAATATTTAAAACAAATAAACAAGAGTGCATAATAAAATAATTTCTAAAACATTTGCAGCAATTTTATATGACAGTTAATGAAGTGAACGACAGGAGCAAAAAAAAAAAGAAATAGGAAAAGGAAAAGGGTGTAACCAGCCAATAAAAAAAGGGTTTTTATAGCACTCATATTTCAATGAAGGTGCAGTTTGCAGTACAATTGTCGTGGTTTAACCAACATAATTTCATACGAGTGTATGTGTGAATGTGTGTGTGTGAGTGTATGTATGAATGGAATAATAATGTTACCACTACAATATAAAGTAGTTTCTTTGTCATATTTGGCCTTTTATTTCCTTATTTAAATAGACTCTTTTTAAACACAAAATTTACTCAAGCATAAAACCTGACTGCTGCTAAAGTCATAAAATAAAATAAAAATCACACAAAACTAAAAGGAAATATTTCTTTTTTTTTAATTTATGAAACAAAATTTATTTTAACTAATTCCATAAACACTTGGTAGTTTTGTTTCTTAATTTTTTCGTGGCTCAGAGACAATATAAATTAGGGTATAAAAGACAATTCGAAAATTTTACCTAAATGTCAGTTTAACCCTTTTCTTTTAGTGTGGAAAACGTAAATAAAAGGTTTTTTTTCGTGGTACCCTTGTGTTCTTGTGTAACTATTTGTACATGTCACTTGATAATGAAATTGAATGATTACCACAAAATTGTCAATTTATTATAAGCAATTTGATAAAAAAATTTCGTTTAAATTGTATATGATTCCAAAGAGAAAATTAAGGAGCGTTAAAATGTTCGAATGAAAGTATATACAGTGGAATTTAACGCAACATAAAAGCCATAAAAATATTATTTAGTGTAAGAGCACAGTTACTTGATTAGGCAAAGACCCGAAGCTCGCAAAAACTTCCAGAGAATCGAAGCCAAAGCCGAACTTAAGATAGGTTAGGTTAGTTTAACAGGCTGCTGGCAAAGAAGGGTAAAATTTAGAGTCCAGCTTACTTAGGTTAAATACAACTACCCCTTTGTGCTACCTGTGAGTTGAAGAGCAGATAGTGAGAGAAGGTGTTAGGGAAGGGATAGCGATAGAGAAGAGATAGAGGAAAGCTTCATTCTTTTTTTACAACTCTGCTTTTTTGCACGTTTTTAACAATACAAAGTTGAAGCGCCTCTGGTGTCAATGAGGCGTACTAAATTTTGAAACTGTGCTTAGTAGCCATTTTATTGGTTATTTTACTTCACCGATGATACTGCTACACAATATCGACGAAGGAGGACGCTCTGTAGTTACATTAGGATTAGCATAGGCTGAAGCCGTTGTAGTTTTAGTGACCAGTGCCTTATGCCTGCATCTCTAGTACGTTTCCTACAACAACTGATACAAAGCCACTAATGCACATCAGAAATATGCGTGGTGTTGTTTTTTAGTGACTTTCGGGAACTGGGATCGAACCCAGGACCTTCAGTCTTGTAGTCAACGTACTAACTACTTCAGTTAATGCCACTCCCGAACTTAAGGTAATCCTGTAAGTGTTGGAAATCGCTAGATTTCACAAAGCTTATAATAGCCAAATAAGTATTCCGTATATCGCACCATATAGCGAAATCAAATCTAAGTTCGAATAAAATATTCTAAGCCTCAAAAACCATAAAATTTGTGTATGTATTTACCACCGATTTTTTATGTGGCTCCCACTGTGCGCTGTTATTTTCAAAAACCCATAACACCATGAGAATTTCTCAAACTTATAAAACTAATAAATTTGTTAGACAAATTAAAACTGAAATGTTAAATGTTGTCGTTAGTGGAGGGTTTTAAAAATTCATTCCAGCTATAATTTAAAACGTTAACGTAGTTATTTCCTTACTATAGAGCAAAATTATCTTAAATTATTGAAGCTTAACCCCTTTTTTATTTTTTTCTTATATCTATTTATGAATATGAATTTGTTTAGGGGTAAATACTCGTATTTTATTTAAGTGGTATCGTATTTCTTATATTGTCTGAAAAATGAGAACATCAAATTAATAAAATAAAACTGCAATAAATGTTCATGAGAAAAATAATCAAAATTAAAAAAATTATTTTAAATTTCATATTTATTTCCTTGTTAATTTTACTCATTTTATGCCATTATTTTATTTAATTAGTACAGAAAGTTTTTACAAAAATTTACTATTTTCTTGGTGAATTTAAAAGATTTACAAAGTTAAAAAAACTCAGGCCAAAATTATACGAAAATCCAATCTAATAAAATTCAGGGATTTTTAATATAATTTACTATATTTTCAGTTAATTTAACGGATATACACAGTTAAAAAAAATTATTTATTAGTTTTTCTTTAAATAAAATCTATTTTTTTTTTGTAATTTATATGTATGCTTGATTAATCTAAATAATTTTATTGACTCTAATCTAATCTAATCTATTGTCAGTGTAAAATGTTATTACGTTGCAGTGGCAGAGCCTGAAAAATAAGTATATATGTACATATCTAACCAACTTGAGTTGTTAATTTTACTGTAAAAAAGGTTGCTATAATGATTAATATAAAGAAATTGCATGTTTGGTTAAATACAGCGAATTCAGTTTTTCGCTTACTGTTAAAGTAAGTTCCATTAAGAACTCAATATGTAATAAAATTATATATTTTCTTAGTTAATCCAAATATTGACTTAACGCAGCTTAAAGAAGTAACAGGCCAATTTGTGTTGTTAGTTTTACTGTTAATAAAAGTTCTTGTTTCAAATCGGTTGAACAAACTATTTTCGTTGGTTATTCAATTAATTTAAGTTCTTACACTGAAAAAAGTAAACATTTAACAACGATAATTTAGAAAAAAAAAATCAGGAAATTCAACAAAACCTGCATTTGATTAAAATATAATGGGTTTTATGGAGTAAATTTTTTAAGAAATTCATTACGGAAAAATAAAATTATTTTTAAACATTTTTTTTTATCAAGTCTGGGAAAATTTTTTGTCTTGGGAAATTTACCAATTTTTGTTATTGAATCAATACATTTCCCTAGAATAGTATTTAAAAACATTTATCACATGAAATTCAAAATTTTTTTCTGGGTAACATTAATGTAACCAACTTTAATTGTAAATGTACTATTTTGTTAGTAAAATCTTTTCGATTTTTAATTGTAAATGTAATATTCTTTCACTTGAACTGAGATTCGATAAAAACGAATGCTCACTATAGCGAAGAAATTTCGATACAAAATTTTTCGATATTTGTTCGCAAATTTAGAAAAAGTCTAATGTTTGCTAAAGCTTCGAACCGCGAACTTTTCTCGATAGTTTTTCGAATGGCTGAGTCTACCGTCACACAAGTCAAATAAGAACACATACTTACATATGTGCAATAACAGAAAAAACTTGCCACGATAGCCTAGTGGATGCGTTCTAATCTGTTAGAATGGAAATATTTTTCAGTTTACATAATTGATTTTATGCTGTAAATTTGAAATGAAGACCATGTGTTTAGTGGATAATTTTTCTGGAAAAAATAATATGAGCATCTAGTACATTTGCATTCATCGATAAACTGAAAGAGCATAATAATGTGTCTGATTAATGCTAGGAGCTTAGTTTCCACAATTGTGGTATGGGCTGCACATCACTGTTTTAAGTGCACTGGAGACGATCAAATAATACCGTCAAGCGGTGCATGTGTGGGAGTTTTTTATGATTATTGCTTAGAAGGAGACGTACAAGTAAACACATCAAAAGCCATTTTGATGTATTTTGAATTCGTTGGGCAATGTAAACGTTTGATCGGCTGCAGATGTGTGCATCAAGAATTGCAAAGAAACTTATGTTTTTTTTATCCAACGATCAAATAGTCCCCGCTCAAATAAAAAAAACGACTGCATACATACAATCATATGCCTGATGTGTTTATTTTATGGTATGCAGGGTACTTTATATTAATTTTTTGAAGTAAAAAAGTTAGTAAAGGTGTTTGCTTACAAATATATGATGAATCTTGCATGATGTAGGATATAAGATTATTGAAATATTAAATAATCTGAAAAAATGTAATATCAAAATATAGAGTTTATATCAGGACAATTGGAAGGTAATAAAAACTCTCAGACAATTGGAAGGTAATAAAAACTCTTAGCCCTAGGTAGTGAAATAATAACAAATTGTCACAGTTCTAAACTCATTTAATACGTATTTGTTTGGATGGGGATTGATTACTAAATGGGTTGAGATGAATGATGCCTAGAGTTACTAATAGTATTCTTCCCTACAAGAATTATATCTGTTGGCTGGAACAAAAGGAAGCTTAAGGACACAAAATTTTCATTTTTCTCTTCGAATGTATGGCTACAGCCATCTTTGTTTGTTTTCTGTATACATATGTAAAGAGAAGTAAGACTCAGAAAATGAATGCCTACTACTATTACTAGATGTTAGCTTCTTTAGGAAATTGATAGTAATAGAGAAGGCAGGTGATGAAGAAAGAGATAGAGAAAAGCTTTTTTTCTTTTACAACTCTGCCCTGTGCAATCTATTTGAAGCAGTTTTGCAGCGCCTCTGGTGTCAAGGAGCCGCATTAAATTTTCAAAGCTGTGCTTAGTAGCCATTTGAATGGTTATTTTACTACGCCAATGATTCTGCTATACAATACCGACAAAGGACGGCTAATGCACAGCAGAAAAATGCATTTTGTTGTTATGAAGATTAGATTTTTAACAAGTAAGAGTGCTATATTCGGCTGTGCCGAATCTTATATACCCTTTACCAACGTACGTACATATATATATTTTTTGTAAGAAAATTTATAATTTTTTTAAAGTTTCCATCTATGGAGCTATAATTTTCATTTTTCAAATTTCATACGCCAAACTTTTCTTTCAGAAGCATAAAATATATTCAATTTATAAAGAAAAAGAAAAAAAATTTTAGACCTATTTAATTTTACATAACCCAAAAAGTGTGAGTTTTCCAACCCTGGAGTCATAATTTTGGATTTTTCTGATTATTGATACCAATCTAGATCTTTAAAAATACATACAAAAACGAAATAAGAAAGAACCTAGTTTCATTTAATTCCTTTAATATTAAAAAATTCAGTAAAGTGCGACTTTGAATCGCGCACGAAAGGTAGGCTTTTTTGTTTTTTTGAATTTTTTTTCAGCTTAAACGATTTTTTCAGTTTTGTCGCTTTTTTCTCGTTTTGGCGATTTTTTTCTGTTTTTGGAGGTTTTTTTCATTTTGGCGATATTTTTCTGTTTTTGGGCTTTTCTTCATTTTGGAGATTTTTCCCATTTTGACGATTTTTTTTCATTTTGGCGATTTTTTTTTGTTTTTGGGTTGATCGCCTGAATAGGCGATTTTTTTCTTTTTTTTTTGTTTTTTTTTTAATTTTGGCGATTTTTTTGGGGTTTTTTTCGTTTTGGCGATTTTTTTTCATTTTGGCGATTTTTTTTCCTTTTGGTGATTTTTGTCTGTTTTTAGGTTTTTTTTTTCGTTTTGGCGATTTTTTTCATTTTGGCGATTTTTTTTCATTTTGGCGATTTTCTTTCATTTAGGCGATTTTTTTTTGTTTTTATTTTTATTTAGGCGATTTTTTTGTTTTTTTTCATTTTGGCGATTTTTTTTTTCATTTTGGCGATTTTTGTCTGTTTTTTAGGTTTTTTTCGTTTTGGCGATTTTTTTCATTTTGGCGATTTTTTTTTTTCGTTTTGGCAATTTTTTCTTTGTTTTTGGCGATTTTTTCCTGTTTTGGGTTTTTTTCATTTTGGCGACTTTTTTCTGTTTTTTTTGGGTTTTTTTCGTTTTGGCGGTTTTTTTTTCATCTTGGCGATTTTTTCATTTTAGCGATTTTCTTTCATTTTGGCGATTTTTTTTTTACATTTTAGCAATTCTTCCGTTTTATGCGATTTATTTTAGCTTTAGAAATTTTTTTTTAATTTGGTGCTTTTTTTCGTTTTGGCGATTTTTTTTGTTTTTGGCGATTTTTTTCGTTTTGGCGATTTAATAATTTTTTGTTTTTTTAGTTTTACCGTTTTTGAAAATTTCAAGAGTTTTGCTCTTACGGTTTCCAAGATACAGCAAGTTGTAAAAATTGCATAGTCAAAATTGCATTAACTGATGGAACACCCTTTAATTTAAAATTTTGGAAATTTTAGTGTTAATTTTTGTAGTCTGTATAAAAAGTGTATATACATATAATTGTATGTATATTACATGGGATTTTAACATTTTTCGTTGCTCGTTTTGGAACACCCTTTAATTTCCAATTCTCATGTATTTGTTGTTGTAGCGGCCAAAGGTCTACACACTGTGTCCAAATTTCAGGTCTGTAGCTCTTACGGTTCTCGAGAAAATACTAATATAGTTTTAGACATAGTTAATTTTACATAATACAAAAAGTTAAAGTTTTCCAACCCTGGAAACGTCTTTTTAATTTTTTTCATATTTTTTTAATTTAAAATTCCAATTTTAGTCGTACTGAAATGTAAAATAAATTTATTTATTAAAAAAAATAAAAATTTGTTTTCGGTAGTTACTTTTATATGGCAAAATAAAGTTTAAGTTTTCCAGCTCTGCAATGGTCTGCTCGATTTTGCTGAATTTCAATACCAATCTATTTCTGACACACCAGTCCAAGAACGAAGTCTCTAGCTTTTCTGGGAGCTTCGGAAAACCGATTTCACGTACAGACAGACGGACAGACGGACAGACGGACAGACGGACAGACGGACAGACGGACAGACGGACATCGCTTATTCGTCTTCCCTATGCATAAGGATCCAGAAAATATATATTTTATGTGTCGCTTATTGATATTATAGAAATTACAAACGGAATGACAAACCTATATATACCCTTTTACCATTTTTGTTGGTAAAGGGTATAATAAAAGTAAAAAAGTTTTATGTGTTTCTTAAATAGTAAATAAACATTTTGATATTTCTTGTCACATTTTGCAAATCCATGTACATGTGCATATTCACTACATAATTAATTATTCATTATAAAAGTTCCATTCGCTACAGTGAAAATTTTAATATTTTCCTCATAAGTCAGGATTAAAGCAAATAAAATAAAATTCAAATAAATGGCGCGTGACTAGAAAAATACATAAACGAATGTTTTTTTGCCGTCAGCGGGAATAGAGATCATAAAATAAATTGACATTAGCAGTTGATGTTCACGCAGTCATAAAATTTGATTTCTCAACATACATGAGAGAAGCATCTGGTGTAGTGGTGCACAGTTTTGTAAGGATAGAAAAATGTCAAAGGAAAAATAATAAATGAACAATTACATGCATACACACACATACACATTATACATACATACATATGTACCCTGTCGGAAATGCCGTTAACTTTAAACTAACTTTAAGCTAACTATTTCGCAACTAGTACTGACTGACACTTGGATTACTTTTCAATATAATCAACTGACTGTTTTAACAGTTCGATGTCCTAGGCGGTAGTCAATTGTCTTACTCTGCATTATTTTCAACTAACTTAAAGTTGATTTTTTTTTAAATCACCTGGTAGTCAGTAAACTTAAAAAAAAATTCTGTGGTTCGAACATGTATCATGACAGGTTGTGTACTCAACGCTCTTCCTAAACAGCTAAGGAACTATCTAAAATAATAACAGCAAAATGTTAATATGAAACTGAAATTAGTTTAAAAATAGCTGAGAATAAATTTGTTGGCTCTCACCAACTTAAGAATTAATTTTGGATTTGTTCTGGATGACATTGCAGTTAGCTTTTAGTTAGTCTAAGAAAAGCTAACTATAAGTTAATTATTTTTGTAGTCAACCACACATTCTCCGACAGGGTATATGTATATAAAGATAAAATAAAAAGGACATGGCTGAATGACGAGCTCAACGATGATGATGACAATGACTATGAGTGACAACACACATAAAATTTACCGCGTTACAAAGTGCTTCACACATAATTAAAAACCAAATACCAAATACAAAAAGCAAAAAGGAGGATGTATAATTTTGACAATAAATATATATTTGTCAATATGTCACAAAATAGAGAGAGAGATAAAAATAACAAGAACAATAGCGCGCACCCAGACACAATATGTCTGCCTTTTAAGGATGTTGCAGGAAGGCGCGCAAGGGGACACATGTAATAAAATTAGAAGCATAAAATGCAGCAGAAACAATAAACTAAATAATACTGGTAATGAATGGCGACGCATGATCATAAATCAAGAAGTAAACAACATCTTAGAACCGTCATAAAATCAAGCAAACGTTTCAAGGTTTAGAGGCTGGTAATAAATTAAATATTTTAAACAATGGACGACAACGTCAAAAAGAGAAAGCAAAAAAAAAAGGATCAACCTTGATTGACCACATTTTATATTGATGCTTAGCACGTACTATTGTTCAGGCTATTAAGGATATTAGAGTAACATAAATGGGGTTGATTTGTGTAACATTAAAGTATCCTTGAAGTAGTTGTTTGACAGCAGGAGCTGCTTTCCCATGTCATAAACAAGGAATTGTAACGCATTTTTTCATGCATCATAATTTCACATTTATTACTTAACATGAAAAAAAAGAAAGAAAGGAAAGTCTGCTAAAAAAAATGATCAGCCTTTAAAAAATACTACATATATTCATGTGAATGCGGAAATGTTTTTAAATATATTTTAAGATTGACAAAAATAAATGGAATTGCTGGTGTGCGAGGTAAACTGCTGCTGGCAGGTAGAACACTGCAAAGTCATAAAATTCTTTATATTTCCTGATTTTTTTCGCACTATGGCTTAATAAACTACATGAGTGGCAAGTAAAATAAAAAGGCACTCAATTTACAACAAAAGGCCATGTCCTTATAATGCGCTAGAGAGTTGCCAAGGATAAATTAATAGTTTTATTAAAATCAGCGACTCTCGATAATTTGAAACATAGAGGAAAAAATTTTAGTGGAAGCATAACTTTGTTAAGATCCAAGTGGGTCTACGAGGCTGCATGTTTATAAATTTACGTGACTGCAGCACCACCGTAAACTTATTCAGCAAGAGGCCAACATGTTCATACGTTTGGTTGGAGGCAAAATACACGAATTGTAGCGCAGCTTGTCATCAAAAAAGTTAAAAGTGTTTAATTGAGGGCAACATGCAAGATATTGCCACTAAAATTGTCCTGAACGATGATTTCCTTCAAATTCTCCCGAAGCAAACTAAATAACAGAGGATACACCATACAAGAATCATGGATGACAACTGAGAAGTCAATGAACACCAAAACACTTAAAGAACGTATTAATTTCTTGTAAATTTATTATTAGTTGCAATCAAAATTTTTTGCATGGTGATTTTACATTGATATTCTTCTTCTGTGTGTATAATTAAAATTCTTTGGCAACACTGTTCTTATTATGACAGCATTTTTGCAATGATCATAAAATTGGTAATAAAAATTTTGCTATACCAGGTCTACATATAATAACATTTTATGTTAACATTTTGTATCGTCGCTTTTTGGAATAAGGATTTCACACAACAACTTATAGAAAATCACACACATACACATACACACAATTATTACATTGCAAGTAATAATTTGCTTAGTTTATGAGCTTATCAAAAAGGATGTCGTCATTTTTAAATTTTAGTGCTAAAAAAATAAACACTGAAATATCTTTTTGTCATGTTCTTACAAAGAAACAGACGTGTAACGAAAATAATATCTATAGGATGCGGAAATAAGCGATGTTTGTTGTTTGCTTAGGTTTATGTCGGTCGATACGCTATTAAGTTAACATGAATGTGTTAGAAAATAAGTGGTTACTTTTTACGATTTTGCCTGCGCTCACCTTACAATGGAATACAGTCTGAAATTTCAATGTAAAAGAACACATAAGGTTGTTCTTTAAAATTTCATAATGTCATTACCATTTCATTATGTTTCCTTTGTAGTTGATGTTTATATACAAATATAGAACATACATTTTTTTATTAACTTGAATAGATTTTTTATATTGCAACTAAGGACAGTAATTAATTTTATGACCATTTCTAGAGTTATTTATATCTCTCTTTCTGTTTTGTCTTTTGTTAAATAGAAGTGTATTTTTTTTAAAGGAGACACACATTTTTTTATAGCCACTCGTATAAATGGTCTTTATTGATTCTATTGTTTAAATTAATTTAATATCATAAAATAAGGTTCCTTTGTAGGGCTTTTGTTTATATTTATAAAGTATCATTGTCCCAAAAATCTGTAGAGAGATTGTAATAAAATTTCCCTGGGAGTTCTGTAATATTTATAAAATATTGTATTATAAAAATATATCTATTACAAGCTCTATATAAGTCACTTTTAAAACCTGATAGAGAATTTTAGTTGGAAATTTTTCTGCTTTAGTTATTACAATGCAACTTTTAACTAATAAGTTATTTTTGGGAATTATTTAAATGCATTTGAATATGTGTTCTCATCATGTTGACTTCAGAGAATTCCTTACTACGTTCCACTGCCACTAGAGACCGTTAATCTTTTTCACAAATTTTCTTAAGAATTATAATAAAATTCCCATAAAAATACAGCTTTCATATAACTTCCCATTTAATTTATTTACGAGTATATTTACCAACAGAGTCTAGAAAATACACCCCCAAAAATTATCATGCTTAAGCTCAATTTCACTAAAAAATGTCATAAAAATACAATAAAGTTGGCATTATCTTGTTATTCACACAGTAATACTCGTAACAAATTTATGTTTGTATATATTTATATAGATGGCTGGTGTGTAGATTCTAAATAATAAAAAATATACACTTAGAATGGGTAAACAGGTTTATTATGCCCCAAGTAAAATATTTTGTGTGATAGAACGGCAGCTAAAGATACCTGGAGATAATAATAAAATTTACATGCTTTTAAGTCGTAAAAATTACACATACTTTAAGGAATATAAAAAACGATAAATGAATGAAAATAAATCGTAAAACAAATATTAATGAGAGATGGCGATAGTAAAGAAAAAATATAAGAGAGAAATAGAAACATTTTAAATGATGAATATTTTCTTAAAAAATTTTTAAATTTATTTTATTTTATTTTATTTTTTTAAGAGAGGTAACTAACACTCACTATTACTAGGTGTTACCTTCTTTAGGAGAGGGATAGTGATAGAGAAGATAGCTGGTGGAAAAAGAGATAGATTCATTCTTTTACAACTCTGGTTTTTGCAGTGTTGCAGCGCCTCTAGTGTCAATGAGGCATATTATATTTTCAAAGCTGTGTTCAGTAGCCATTTATTTGATTATTTTACTTCGCCGATGATTCTGCTACACAATACCGATAAAGGAGGGCATGCTAGTGTTACTTTAGGATAAGTATCCGCTGAAGACGGTGCAGTTCAGTGACCAGTGTCTATGCCTTCATCACTTTAACTTTCCTACAACAACTGATACAAAGCTACAATAATACACATCAGAAAAATGCGTGGAGTTGTTTTTTTATGACGGTTGGATACCGAGGTCGAATTCAGGACCTGCGGTTTTGTAGTCAACGTGCTAACAACGCTACTCTTGAGTATTAATCGGCTATACATGCGTATATGCAGGGCTATTTCATTTACACACACACACACACACACACACATTGTTCATTCCATTTTATCTGTATACAGTGGCGCATATTGAATAAATATCCCAAGTATCATGCGCATATTTTTCGCTGCAATTATGGCTATACGCAGTTACTAAAATTAAGACTATTTACTTATTTTTGATTAAAAATTTACTACAGTTCAATTAAATCTAAAGAAATTTCTCACTATTTACTTATCTATACTTATTTTGTCATTCTCCGAATGAATACTCGTTTCTATGCCTCACCTTCCTCCCATCTACAAAGTCGTCCTTTCTGCAAGAACATTCTTTTATCATTTAAACTAGGACATACTTTTTGCAGGAGGCGGGTCAATAACTCCGTGAATGAAACACAGATTTTGGACAGAAAATCATTTTTTTTTTTTAGGTAGGACCAGCACTCAGGGGATAACCCCTACTCATGCAGTTTCCTGTAAGTTCTATACACTTTAAGCTATGTTTCTCTAGTTTTTTCTTATCTCTTGCAAGAAAATAAGTCTGTGAGATGATTTCAACGCTGGAGTCAATTCTTTTTTTCTCCAAGAAATTACGTCAGTGCCTCGTTTCTGTAAGAAATGTGAGAACTTTTGGAGTTGATCAAATTTATATCATCCTATTAAATACAGGGTGAGTAAAAAAAGAAAAGTATAGTTGTTGATAATTTTTGTAAGTTTATAGGGCATTTACATCAACACAAAATCTAGCATATTTTGATTAAAATCTTTGTGAAAATCCATACCGTTTACACCAACTTTTTTTTTGACATTGAACAAGATTTATTTTTATGCAAAACAAAACCCATTAACTGAATTGTTTCCAAAACTGCAACCAAACAGCTGAAATGTAGCCATGTCACACACTTTTTTAAGCAGACCGTAGCTAATTCACTCACCTTTGGTTGTACAGGGTACTAAAGAATAAATAAAAACATTAGCTTTTTATTAGATTTCCTTCAAATTTACTGAACAATTAGATTTGGTTTGGTATGGGAAATCTGGAAAAAAGCAGCTTGATTTAGCTCGAAATCCCGAAAGTACTAGATTTCGAGACAGTGTAAATGCGCTATTATTTAAGTTTTTATGTAAATAAGCCAATATAATTCTTTAATTTTTCTCGAGAACATCTTACAAGTAACAGAAACGAGACACAGCCCTAAGATCTGAAGAATAGCCCGGATGCGAGAACAGTTCTTAAAACCAATTTACGGATTATTGCAAATTCTCTTTAAAGTGGCCATATAATTTGGTTTTATATTCGCTACTGATTGTTTTACTATTTTAAAGGTATTCAATGTGGATTATACCTCGTTCATCCCAAAAAAGAGGTCATCATGACTTAATTGGCTGACAAACCCACTTTGTCCTGCTGTGGCATCGATTCAGCCCGCGAAACCCACTGTTTTTAATGTTGTTTGGTCTCTGTTATGTTGTGATGGATCCATGTTTTTTCACGGTTATGGAATGAAGAAAAACTGCGACGTTGAGACACGATGGCGTCTGTGGTCGATTATGAGAACAAGTGGCACCCATTTTGTGGAAGGCTGCTTCACACCCAAGTGATCATTCAAAATGTAAACCACTAAGTCATGTGCAATGCCAATAGCTTACAAAATCTCTCTCATTTTCAATCTCCGATCGTGCAACATCACATCGTGAATTTTTTTAAAATTTATTTCGGGTATAGAGACATCAACTGGGGGTTCATAACGTGCGGCATTTACTGTGCTTGCACAGCCACAACGAATTACTGAATTTAACTATTTTTTGTCAATAAAATTGATCACAAAGAATCCAAATAGTGTCTATCAAGCTGAGCCTTGGTTTGAATGATCGTTTTAAAAATTTTATATTTAAATAAATTTTTAAATTTATATTTTTTTTAAATATAAGTGAACGACCAGGGAAACCCTGACGACATTGAAAAACATGCCCTTAGAGCGGTAATCAGCCATCAATGGCTGTCCAACATAAACTACTTGAGGCAGTTTGCTCTAATTTTGACAGCTGTAAACTGCCTGTGTTCCGTTTCAGTTAAGAGACGGAAAATTCAAAATATCACGGTTTTATTGAGCCGCCCTCTATATTTCTAAGTTCCTGAAAATATGGTGGAACTAATGCTTCGACTAATCGAAAAACTAACTTTCTAACAAAAAATTATCATTTTAATATCATATATATGAAAGTTTTTATGTTTGGATATTTGTTACCTTCTAGCGAAAGAACTTTTGAAGGAATTTTTTACAAAATAAGATATAAAGATTGGCTATATACTGAATTGGGATATAGGGTACTTTTTGTAGCGAAAATGAGACCGCTTAACCCGTTATGGCCTTGTATTTTTGTATTAAAAATTCCAATTAAGGGCATATTTTTGTAAATCAATACGAAAAAGATTATTGAGAAAAAGTTGTAAAATATTAAGCATGAATTAACCCATTGCGGGACGATAATTTGTCTAATATTATAAATGTGAAAGTTAGTATGCTTGTGAGCTTGAATGTTTGTTCCACTTTGACGTAAAAATGGCTTAATGGATTTAGATAAAATTTGATATATGGTATATTCAAATATAGAGTACTTTTAAGGGAGTAAAACGGGTAAATATTTGGTACTTTTACTCATTTTTCTGAGCTTGGTACAAAAGTAGTTTATAGGACAATTTAAGTTTTTTGTCTGATGCGAAAGTCTCGGGAAGATGTTACTTCTAAGACTTTTTTTTTTCTCCAAACAAATTTTAATTTTGTGTGCTTCCAAAATTAATTTCTTGAGATTCAAACATCATAGAACCAAAAAACAAATGTAATTTTTTTATCCATGAGTAAAACAAATAAATTAAAATCGACCCCACATAAAGACCATAAAATTGTTAAAAGACAGAAAGAGAAAAAAACGGTCAGCATATAAAAAAATACATTAATCTTCTACCAAAAGAAAAAATAAATAAAATAAAAACATATTGCAATAATAAAATATTTGAAAAGGTCTTAGAATAATAATTATTTATGTGTGTATCTTTCCACTACAGTTGGCAGCTGTAATATATTTTTTTCATTATATTTTTCTCTATACTGAAATCCCTGCAATAAAAGTTTGGCACTTCTTGTGTGCAAATGTCACATTTTTGTTCATTTTTCATTTAGAATGCATTTTTCATTTTAATTCTCTCTCTATTGGTGTGTAGATTTTAACCAATTGTTATCATTGACAGACAGTTTTTAGGTTTGTGTGAAATTTTCTTGGTTTTCGTAATGCGTTAATTAATTATACGTGATTTATGGCATAAGCGTGCTAATTTTTCAATCGATTTCATCTATGTCAAATAAAGAATGATTTAAAAAAAAAACATTGTTAATATTGAGGAATATATTATCAATATGATGGAAATAAAAAATTAGAACAATTTATTTTTAACATTTATTAACGCGTTAATTCTGTGCTTAAAGGCGATAGCGGCATAAGGCCGAGGACACGCAATGAGCGGCAAAGCGGTGAGTGGCAGAGCGGTGAGCGGCAAGTTTGAGATCCTTTTCTTTTTTTTCTTAATGGGACTGGAGTGAAACAATCAGTAGATGTATTGCTAGTGCTGGGCATATTATTATTAATCAATGTTAGTTCTTCATTACTGCTGCTGATAGGCGTATTGTTTACCAATATAATATCGTCCTCACTCAGAAGATCCTCAATAATAGCATTTTATACCCATGTTTATACTTCGCCACTCAGAAATCAACTAAAAATTAGAACAATTTCTATTCCTGAGCGGCACCGCTTACCCGCTCAGAAATGCCGCTGATTTTTTAATTTTTTGCCGCTCTCCGCTCAGTCGCTCACCGCTTTGCCGCTCACTTAAGACGAAATCGAGTTATAATTTCAAAATATAATTTTGATTATTCAGTACAACATCAGAACAACTAGAGATATTATACTAAATTTTTATACAAACAAATGAGAAGCTTAACTAACATCATAGCTGAAACAAGAACTTAATGATCAACATGTTTTATTTTATATTCTTACTTTACCATTACTTCACATGACTGGCTTCATTAAACAGCAATAACCTTGCAAACTTTATATCACTCTTTCAATATTATTTTGAAACATTATAAACTTCCGTCGATACTCACAGGCTACTTACATACAGATATTTAAAATTTTTTTTGTTGCCAACATTGAAATATCATAAAGTTTTTGTTATTATCACAAATCATTAATTCTTATTCCCTTAATACACTCGTAAAACTATAATTTATTAATACCTTTTAATTCTATTGTTATATGTCAAAATTATTAATTGGTCTTTATTACTATACAAAAACTACAAAATATAAATTATACGAGTATGTATAAAATCGAAACAAATGGAAAATCCCCTTCCTTTATTACCCTCACGTTTTAGCAACACCCCTCTGCCTTAGCTCCGTTTCTAAGGCAAAACACAGCATGATTTTTAAAAGAAAAACAATACATGATCGTTTAGATATGGTCATATTTTCACAGAAATGTAGAAAAGTGGCTGGAAAGAAAAAACACAGTGTGTTTTTAATGTCCTGCAGTTTGTAAATTGGCAAAAATACAGTTTATGAACACGTACAAAAGAAATCGTAAATTTTTCTTAATTTAACTGTAAAATTTTCAATGTCACATTATTTATTTCGGTACCAGGATAAATTTAACAAAAAAAATCTCCTTTGTATCTCTATTGTATTTACTTAACATTTACTTAAAGAGTTCCTTTGTGCAAGTGTGTGTGTATGTATGTGTGTGTGTACATTGGATTTATTTGTATAGTTTTTTTGACAGCCTTTCCATTCTATTAGATAAATTGTTGTCAATAAATTATGGAACATTTTTCAAAAACAGCAGTGGCAGTATTACTAAAAACAGCAGGCCGTACAGCGTTAAACAGCAGGATGTAGTTTGATGTAGTGATTTAATATAATTTTTTTCTTCTTTTAATAGAAACAATATTTCAAAAGAGCCAGCCCAGGCGAATTTTGGTAATAACAAAAGAAATGAGGGCCACAGGGGAAACTATTTATGCGTTTACATTATAAGCCTGATAGTCAAGAGATCATAAATTTTTTATATGAGTATGTGAATACTATTTGTCAATAGATTTAGATACTTTTGAATGAGATCTAGACCAATTTATTTGATATACCTTAAAATAATATTACGCCAATTGCATCCCATTACACTATGGTGTGGCATTACATCTGAAAATATTATTAGGTCGTACTTCTTCGAAAATGAAGATGGAAGTGCCGCAACCGCAAATCGCGAGCGATATCGATTTATGATATAATTTTTTTTTTCCATTCTGCTCTCGAAAACACATATAAGATGTGTTCTCAGCAGAATGAAGCAACTGTTCACACTGCCCGAGCAAAAGTTGCACATTTTAGTAAAATTTTTTGAGAACGAATGAATATTTTTATTCTCAAAAACCATTTACATAATTGCGAATTTTTAATTTAAAACTAAAATAAATGTAACATTATTTTATAGAAAAGAAAATTATATTAAACTCACTTTTTATAACACAGCAGTTAATCTTTACAATTAGGGAATTCACAATGATGCATTAAACACATTCACCACAGCAAGCTACCGACTACCAAATTTCAAGGATAGAATACACACGTTTATATAAAAATGATTATTTTGAAGAGAGCAAAGCAGCAGGGCGACAGGTTGTTGATATGCTGATTTTGTCGTTGTACTCCAATTAAACTAATTTCGGTTTCTCTGGCTACAATGAGCAAATGCAGTGTTGCCAGTATAATACAAAATGGTAAATGAATGATATCGTACAATTATTTCATACTATTTACCAGAAACAATATCCAAAAATTGAAGTAAATAAATTGATTCATAATTATTGTACTTTTATGTGAAATAAGTACATTTTAAAAGAGTAATTAATTTTTATAAATGCAAAATATATGAAAGTGGCAATACTGAACTATGTTTTTGTACTTCAATATCAGCTGAAGATGGTGCTGCTGCCGTCTTCAAAATAATTAAGTAGCTGGCTACGAGGCGACAAATGCTGCTAGCGGCATTTGAAGTCGTGTGTTCGTGTAGCCTGCTGTGGTGAATGTGTTTAATGCATGAGTAGTTATCTTAAAATGTTAACGTGGCAACACTGTGCAATCTTGAAATTTTCATTGTAAGCAGGCAACGATATAAAGCAACCCATACACGTTTCAATCCGATTGTCAACTGAGTTGGTAGATGCCCACTGTTGCCAATTCAGCTATTTTCTCGTCAAATCTAGCGATTTTTAAGTACATTTTGCGGGAAAAAATATGATTTAGCTATTAGCGGGAAATCTAGCGATTTTTTGTGCATCATAATTCGCTTTAAAATGTGAGCTTGATTAGAAAAGTGAACGTATATAAAGCAAGCTATATGAAAAAGGTGATTGATTAGAGCCACAACAATTCAAAAAAGGGATTTTGTGAGCAAAAATGTAGTACTCCAAACAGTGAACTCGTCATACAAAAATCAGCAGGCTTGTGAGCGCTACTTTTACTCTATAATAGCAGAAGCCTGCTTTATATGAAGCAATTTCTTACTATGGTAGTATGGAATTCAGTACTTAGCAAATTTGGTACCAATTATACAGCGATGCCAACTATTTATAACCCAAACGCGCTATACGCCTTCTCAAAACGCGCTAGAACGCGCTAAGTTACAGCATTATCAACAATTTATAGTCAAAACGCGCTATTTTCCTACGCGCTAAATTAAATTTTAATAAAGGTACAATTAATTTTTTAGTAACTCTTTTCCAGATTATTATTGCTTCTTCGAAATTATATCCTAAATAACTAAAATCATTTAATACAGAATCAGTCTCGCCTTCCAAATATTCGAAATTCTTAGTTTTGATTTTAATTTTATTTGTCAAACTTTGTGACAACTTATATAAATTGTCGAATAGTGTTGCGATTTAAGTGCTTTTTGAAGTACAAAAAGAACAGATGCTTAATAAGTTATACATATACATTTTTGGGTCGACTAGGAGTACATATTTTTAACTGTGAAATTTCAAAATATTTGCAATTTACAATATTAAAATGCGTTCTTAATTCTACCCACAGTGAAGAGAATTTTATTTACATCTAAATCATTATCTAACTAATTTAAACAAAAAGTTGCATTTTAATAAATTTATACAAAAAAGTAAAAAGATATTGAACTCAAATGATATTTTTGACTTTAATCAAAACGCGCTAGTTTAGCGCTTTTTTTATTAAGCGCGCTAAGACGAAAAAAAGCGCGTTTGGCATAGTTAAAACCCGCTAAAACTAGCGCGAAAGGCGCTAAGTTGGCATCGCTGCAATTATACCTACGAAAATATTAATATTGAAGATTCGCTTAAAATTTTTAGTTGAAAATAATACCGCGTATAATTTTGTATGTATATCAGAGCTGGCCACCGAGAGAAATGTATTCGCGTATATGTATTCATTTTTATAAGAAGTCGATTGTTGTTCGGCACCCTGGTGCTAATTTGGGCAGGCTGAAAGTATATGTCTTTAATCAAAGAATCCTTTTATATTGCTCTTATTTGATATTTTATAAAATTTCTAGGGACATTTTGGAAATATGAAAGAAGTTAACAAATTACAGTAGAATTTCTGAAAGATCCTAACAATAAATTTGTTTTTAGCTATTTATCACTAAGTCTTTAAATATTTTTGAAGTTTAGCTCTTTTCATGTTCACTTTAGCGATATTTGTTGAAAAAAGTTGGCAACAGTGTAGATGCCCAAATCAAGGCGTGTATGACTTTGTTAATTGATTAGTTTGGCAGTTGTCGAGTTTGTTGTTCAAAAAATTTTGATTTATCAAGTTGACTAGTAAATCTTTAAATTCGCTTGTCATGTGTGTGTTCAAATCTCTTGATCAGCTGTCAAAATTTATGTTTGCAGTTTAATTTTGTAAAGAAAAGGTTAATTACTTTTAAAATTGTATTTAATTTCATTGAATTTTGAATAAAAAATATAAAAATTAATGAATAAAAGTTTTTATTTTTTAAATTTATAATTGTGAAAAAATATAAATTTGGCAGTTGAATAAAAATCGTTTGGTTCAGTTTATGAAGTGTGTGGCCAAGCATCAATTAAATTGAAAGACTCAATTAGCAATTGTGCTGAAATGTGTATGGGGTGCTTAAAATACAGTCTACTCGTATTGAAGTACTAAAATAATAAAATTTTCTAAATTAGATATAACTGTTTGATAAAATTATCAATATAACTTATGTATTTGTATAATCTTTTTCATAAACTAAATTCATCATTACAATTGGGCCTAACGAAAGCTTCACCATTCAATTTTGCAAATACAGATAGGTATTAAAAATTATATAATTAAGAATTACCCTGTAATTAAAAATATAGATTTTTGACTAGGCAGTTTTTCTTGCTCAACTTTTGATTTTATATTTAGAAAGAAAAATATAGTTATACAATAGGTATGCATATATTACTTTCTCAACTCTCTCATACAAAATCAAAAGCTGAGCAACTAAAACTAAATAGTCTAAAATCTGACTAAACAAAACTTATTTAAATTTTAGATATTTCATTCTCAAGTTTGATAATCTTTCAACGAAACTTCAAAGAATGCCAAAATTTAATACTTATTCGAAGAATAAAATCATTAAAAAAAACAAGAAAAGTAAATCAATTACGTTAAATATCTTATTTTTGCGACCGAATGCACTTGCCCTTCGTATTTAATCAAAAACAATAACAAAACCAAATAGCATTAACAGATAACGAAGCCGATACGAATTTGTTAGCGGCAGCGGCTGACCAAAAAGGTCTCCCGCTGCAGCTTCCATTAATGTCAGAAACAGGCACATACTTTCCCGTTGATTTGAAAAAAATGGGCATTTTTTGAAAAAAGGAGTGTGTTTAAAACAAAGGGTTGTTAAAAAGTGCCAGCGGCGGCTGTTTGACGACTTACAGCCGATCGGCATTGTCCACTGACCATTACATAAAAATTAAAAGTCTTGCCACTAACAAAATTTAAATAAATCTTAAGATGGGGCAAAATTTCCACAGAAAATTCTATGTCCGCAGAAAATTCTTAATCATAAAAACCGGAAAAAGCGGATATATTTACTCGTATGTAGGTATACTTTGAATAACGAAAATAAAAACAAATATTAAAAATTGAAGGGTACGTTTTTAAGACGAAAGAGTTTTCAGTTACATCTGATCTACAACTAAAATACTCCTATTACACACGGAAAGTTTACTTTGCAAAGTCTTAATTCAGCTGGGCGAAAGACAGAAAGAGATAGTATTCCTCCCTCTGTCTTTCACACAGCTTAATTAAGACTTTGCAAAGTAAACTTTGCGTGTCTAAAAGGGGCAAAAGGAATTACACACGACAGTAAAATGCCCAATTGGGGCAATGACCCACGAAGTGCCAACACTGATGTATTTAATTCATCTCTTTCTTTCTTCTTTCCACGTTCTCTTGCAAATAAAATATACGAACAACAAGACAAACAAATTAATTACTTTACATACCTTATTTTTTTCGACCGAATGCACTTGCCCGTCGTATTAAATCAAAAACAATAACAACAACAAACACCAATAAATAAAAATCAGATACACACAAAAAAAGAAACAACAACAAATACTGAGAAGTTGATTTTTTTCTTATTACTTTTTGTGCGTACAAGTTTTGTTGGCACAAGAACTTTAAAAATGCATTTAACCACAAAGAAAACTTTTTAAATATTTACTTTCTTAACAATATTTAATAATTTTTTAATAATATACAAAATTTCAGCACTTTCTATTAAATAATACATGTACATATGTAAGTATGTAAGTATATACCATTGTATAGACGTATGTATGTATGTATGTATGTATGTATGTACATATTTTTATTGCATAAAACAAACTAATTTAAACACAAAACAACCTGTTACGCACAAATAGCCGGTAAGAACTAAAAGCCGAAAGAACATTTTCTTAGGAAGAATAAAAGAGTGAGTGAGTGATTGATGTTTTTATTTTAATTTGATCATAATTGAGAGGGGCCTTCGGTTTTATATCCATACATACATGTATGTACATGTGTGTATGTATTTGCACTGGTATGTAGAAATGTTTGCCATTATTATGTTAATAAAATGCATAATGACGTTATAATTATAATTAGAGTAGTTACTACGAGTAGTTTTATTAGTGGGATGAGTGGCTGTTTCATTGTTGTCAACGCTTTTTATACCCTTTACCAACAAAAATGGTAAAAGGGTATATATAGGTTTGTCATTCCGTTTGTAATTTCTATAATATCAATAAGCGACCCATATAATATATATATTCTGGATCCTTATGCATAGGGAAGACGAATAAGCGATGTCCGTCTGTCCGTCTGTCCGTCTGTCCGTCTGTCCGTCTGTCCGTCTGTCTGTACGTGAAATCGGTTTTCCGAAGCTCCCAGAAGAGCTAGAGACTTCGTTCTTGGACTGGTGTGTCAGAAATTTTCCAAAATAGATTGGTATTGAAATTCAGCAAAATCGGGCGGACGATTGCAGAGCTGGAAAACTTAAACTTCATTTTGCCATATAAAAGTAACTCCCGAAAACAAATTTTTATTTTTTTTAATAAATGTACATATTTTACACTTCAGTACGACTAAAATTGGAATTTTAAATTAAAAAAATACAAAAAAAATTAAAAAGACGTTTCCAGGGTTGGAAAACTTTAACTTTTTGTGTTATGTAAAATTAACTATGTCTAAAACTATATTAGTATTTTCTCGAGAACCGTAAGAGCTACAGGCCTGAAATTTGGACACAGTATGTAGACCTTTGGCCGCTACAACAACAAATACATGATAATTGGAAATTAAAGGGTGTTCCAAAACGAGCAACGAAAAATTTTAAAATCCCATGTAGTATATATACAATTGTATGTATATACACTTGAAATTTGTAAGGTTAGTGTATTTTTATACAGACTACAAAAATTAACACAAAAATTTAAAAAAATTTAAATTAAAGGGTGTTCCATCAGTTAATGCAATTTTGACTATGTAATTTTGACAATTTGCTGTATCTTGGAAACCGTAAGAGCAAAACTCTTGAAATTTTCAAAAACGGTAAAACTGAAAAAATAAAAAATTATAAAATCGCCAAACCGAAAAAAATCGCCAAAAACAAGAAAAAATCGCCAAAACGAAAAAAAGCACCAAATTAAAAAAAATTCTAAGACTAAAATAAATCGCAAAAAATAACGGAAAAATTGCTAAAATGAAAACAAAAATCGCCAAAATGAAAATCGCCATAATGAATAAAATCACCAAAACGAAAAAAAACCCAAAAAAAACAGAAAAAATCGCCAAAATGAAAAAAATCGCCAAAATGAAAAAAATCGCCAAAACGAAAAAAACCCCAAAAAACAAAAAAATCGCCAAAATGAAAAAAGCCAAAAACAGAAAAAAAATCGCCGAAACAAAAAAAGCACCAAATTAAAAAAAAATTATAAAACTAAAATAAATCGCAAAAAAACGGAAAAATTCTAAAATGAAAAAAAAAATCGCCAAAACGAAAAAAACAGAAATAAATCGCCAAAATGAAAAAAAAATCGCCAAAATGAAAAAAATCATCAAAACGAAAAAAAACGCTAAAAAACAGAAAAAAATCGTCAAAATGAAAAAAAATCGCCAAAACGAAAAAAACCCTAAAAAACAGAAAAAAATCGCCAAAATGAAAAAAAATCGCCAAAAAAAGAAAAAACCTAAATAACAGAAAAAAATCGCCAAAACGAAAAAAAGCACCAAATTAAAAAAAAATTTCTAAGACTAAAATAAATCGCAAAAAAACGGAAAAATTGCTAAAATGAAAACAGAAATCGCCAAAATGAAAGAAAATCGCCAAAATGAAAAAAAAATAGCCAAAATGAAAAAAAAAACACCAAAACGAAAAAAAAACCTAAAAACAGAAAAAAATCGCCAAATTAATAAAAAAAATCGCCAAAATGAAAAAAATCACCAAAACGAAAAAAACCCAAAAAAACAGAAAAAAATCGCCAAAATGAAAAAAAGCACTAAATTAAAAGAAAATTTCTAAGACTAAAATAAATCGCAAAAAAACGAAAAAATTGCTAAAATGAAAAAAAAATCGCCAAAATGAAAAATATCGCTAAAACGAAAAAAAACCTAAAAAACAGAAAAAAATCGCTAAAATGAAAAAAAAACGCCAAAAAAAGAAAAAAGATCGCCAAAACGAAAAAAAAACTAATAAACAGAAAAAAATCGCCAAAATGAAAAAAAATCGCCAAAATGAAAAAAATCACCAAAACGAAAAAAAAGAAAAAAATTGCCAAAATGAAAAAAAAATCGCCAAAATGAAAAAAATCACCAAAACGAAAAAAAAAACAAAAAATCGCCAAAAAAAATCGCGAAAAAAACCCAAAAAAACAGAAAAAATCGTCAAAATGAGAAAAATCTCCAAAATGAATAAAAGCCCAACAACAGAAAAAAATCGCCAAAATGAAAAAACCTCCAAAAACAGACAAAATCGCCAAAACGAGAAAAAAGCGACAAAACTGAAAAAATCGTTTTAACTGAAAAAAACTTCAAAAAAGCAAAAAACCTTCCTTTCGTGCGCGATTCAAAGTCGCACTTAACTGATTTTTTTAATATTAAAGGAATTAAATGAAACTAAGTTTTTGCTTATTTCGTTCTTGCTTTTTTCACTTAACATATTTTATGTATTTTTTAAAGAACTAGATTGGTAACAATAATCAGAAAAATCCAAAATTATGACTCCAGGGTTGGAAAACTTACACTTTTTGTTTTTTTTTCTTTTTCTTTATAAATTGAATATATTTTATGCTTCTGAAAGAAAAGTTTGGTGTATGAAATTTGAAAAATGAAAACTATAGCTCCAAAGATGGAAACTTTAAAAAAATGATAAATTTTTTCACAAAACAAATATGTATGTACGTGTCTGTATACTATATATATGTACGTACGTTGGTAAAGGGTATATAAGATTCGGCACAGCCGAATATAGCACTCTTACTTGTTTTTAATAAGATTTTTGATAATTGCGTTTCTAGAGAGCTGTATGAGTTGATTCACTTTAACTCTCCACCAGGGAAGGAAAATGACTTCTTGGATTTTGTACCAACTGCGAAAACAAAATGTACTTTTTGGACCATGACGGTACCATAGTTTTTAATATTTTTTAATAAGAACGGAAGCGTAAATTTTTTTTAATTCAGAAGTAAACAATAAACAGAAACTTAACAAAAATTTTTATAAAAATTCAGTATAAAAAATAAAAAATAACATGAAAAATATTAAATATTATATTCATAAGGGTACATTCGTAGATAAGACTTGTTAGAGATCGGTTATTTTACAAATTTTGCTAATTAACAGGCCTGTTATTTTCATGCACTATAAAAAAAAAGTTATGTAGTTAACAAAATTAAATATTACCACAGTCAAGGCGAGTTCATGTACAAGGTGCTGTCAGTTAAAATACTAGACAGTTTTTTTTGTTGCAGACTAGTCACCACCTGGTACACCAGGTATATGCAACTCTACAAAAACACAGCAATACAAAAAACAACTTTATGTTTAAGTTATCAGAAACACACACAAACATGAAATAAAGTATATGGTGCAAACAACTTTTGACAGCTTAAACACGAAAACACAGAATATCATCAGGACGATTGCATTGACCTGATAAATAGGCCTTGGGCAAAATTAATGTTACCATATAGTGAAACATTGGCATTTTTAAATTGTACCAAGTAACTCGCGGTAATACCACGGTACCAACGCGGTCAAAAATGTACCATAAAAACAAACAATTGTACCATGATTTCCATCCGTGCTCTCCACACACTATTACAATGCTTTTGTTTTGTTTTTCAACATCAGTATGTACTAATGATATTGCTTGCAGTGTTGCCTCACTAACAACTGACTGTCATTAACTCACTCTCTTTTTTTAAGTGTTGTTAGTAAAAATCAATAACAATTCTTATACCCCTTTTAGACAGGGAAAGTGTACTTTGCAAAGTCTTAATTCAGCTGTGTGAAAGACAGAGGGAGGAATACTATCTCTTTCTGTCTTTCTCCCAGCTGAATTAGACTTTGTAAAGTAAACTTTCCGTGTGCAAAAGGGGTATAAAACCCCTGCTCAGCCATCTAACGTCATAGGCGACGTTGCAGCAGTTCTGGTTCCACTTCATCCCCGCACATCCTACAAAAATCTGGAGTGCCAGTGTGCCAAATGCTGGTTCTTTCTCTGACCGAGGAGTGACCTGTCAACGCGCCTATCATGATTCGCATCGCCTTCGTATTTATGTCTAATAGCATTTTGGATCTTCCTGAGTCAATTTTTGGCCACAAAACTCCTCGAGACTCTACAATCGTCATGAAGTGGTGGTGCCAACTCTATTCTTGCCGTCTCATCGGCAATATCATTTTCCTAAACACTGTTGTGGCCAGGTACCCAACATAGACTGACACTATATTTATCCATAAGCAAGTTGAAGTGTCTCCTACAGTCACTAACAAGTTTCGATTTGGGATTGTGTCTCAAAGCTTTTAGCACTGCCTGGCTGTCGACGTAGAAGGTTGCCTTCTCACCTTTAGCTACAATCATAGCCAGCAGTTCCGTATCCCTGAGGATCGGCAAGAGCTCAGCCTGTACAACGCTCCATTCATTGGCAGCCTGAAAGAACTACGATTGTTTGTTCCCCGGATATAGACACCAGCCCCTATGCCTTCCCCTTTATAGTCCGTAAACCCAGGGTTTATGAATCATTTAAGATTGATGTGTAACCTGTTATTCCTGTCCTCACCAAAACTGTTTCTACGAGTCCAAGAAGACTTCTAGTCATTGTTCCCACCACAAGGTTCTCTATAGGAAGTGGATGAAGAATGACGTCCATGGAAACCTAAGGTGTGTAACCCGAGCGAGGCACACCTCTGCAAAGTTAATTTACTGAAAGTTAAAGTACGAACCATCTTTGTTTCGGAAGCCCTTTTTCATGATGGAAAGTGCTTTCACATAATGATACACCTAAATAAGTGCTTATTTTATATATTAGGAGACTTAATGCCAGTTAGCAAAAGTAGCAAAATGTAATAATGAAGGATGCATGATTGGTTTTCTGTATTTTATTTATGTATGTTATTGCCAACCTCACGATCCGTTTGTGTACACTTTGTAAAGACAACTTTCTCCGTTTCATATTTTCACCTTTATTCTCTTCATTTTTTATCATCAATGATGATATCACAACAAAAGCAATTTCTTAAATTCATTTTTGTTTGGCACAATTTATAGTTAATTTTAAAATTTAAAGGATGAAGCCAATCGGCTAAAATCCGCCGAAATTTATTTTCTTGTCTTCCAAAGGACAACAAGTTTTGCTTTATTTCAGGAGTTACTTTATTTTAAGAAAATAAACGTTGTAAACATTCATTAATAAAGCTAATGTGATAAACATACTATTAAATGGGCATTATATTCTTTCAAAAAGTGAGAAGGATATAACTGTTTTTTTTTTCAAAAAACTATTGAGTGAGACAGTCTTACAACATTTCGATTTTGTTTTACAATAGTCTTAAATATAAGATTTTACTTTAAACACCATATTATTTCTACTTAAGTTATAAATACTTAAACAACGGATTAGCATTAACAAAGGACAAAAGATTTTACCTGTACTTGCCCAAGTTTTAAGATCCTACTTTAACAAAATTTTGCTAATGATCCTGAAATCCAAAGACTAAGCTGCCAAATTGCTTTGTATCTTGTGCAATAATTTCAAGAAAAATATAAATGATATTTGAACATAAATATTTTTGTAATCTAAGGTTGTTTTGCCTAAGCTGTTGATTACTGTTGCGGCTTGTTTAATTTTCCAACATTGTTTTCGTTTAAACAAATATTTGTTGTATTTAAGGTACTCGTAACACAGATTTATGTATTTAAGCTGAAGAATTTTGTGGCTGCTAGATCTTTGAGAATTATATATTTCCTTGGAAAATATTTAGGTAAATTATATGTTCTTTGTTTAGTAAACGCGAAAGATATTGTCCTTGGTTAACATGTGACGTAATCTTAATGAGAAAACTATTATTTTCAAGATTGATTTATTTTCAGATTATTACTAGTTTTCCTTCAGATTTCTGGCAATTTTTGGATTCCATCGCAAATATATTCGTCGTGTTGTTAATCTATACCCAGAAAAAAGATTGGTTGGAAAATGGTTAGGCCAACAAAAGATCATTTGCATAAACTATATTTCAGTTCACACAATCAATTTTCTTTTAATCCAAAAAACAATCCGTGTTTATTGCCATAAGGGCATAATTGTAATAAAGATATGATTCTGACAATTCTTAAATTGATTGCATCAACCGAGCGTATGCTTTTGCCATGACTAATTCATTGATTGGTTAACACAACCGAATAAAATATTATGAATTGGATGTTACTACCAACTTTTGGTATTGGTAAATAAAAAATTGTCGTTCTATATTAAGGTTAATATAAATACTTTCTATCAGTTGCTGCAACTAACTAGAGGTTGAGTTACATATCATAGGTTGAGTTTTTACTCGTAGCAGCAAATTAAAAATTAACTTTTTTGTCTTTCAAAGATATTATGATTTATGAATTCTCAAATGGTTTTTGAAAGTCTGTGCATAAGACAACAGATTTGTGGCTGTTCAAAATGTGTGGTTGAAATAAATAAATTTCAATTGAAAATAACTTATGACAATATGTTAAATAATAAATTTCTTAAATTGTATATTTTTATTTGCGTTTATTGCTTATTTTATTTCAGCAAGGAACGCCAATTTTTCTTTCACAGGTACCAATTATAATATTGTTTCAGTTATACTAAAGCACATTTTCGGTAGCAAGAATAACTTTTTTTCAAATTCCATACTGTTAACCAATTTTTTCTGTTGCTGCAACTATTTGTTTAAGGGTTATAATTAAAATATAGTGGTACCACAAGAAAATTTCAGTCGTTATACCAAAAATCTATATAGTTGGTGCAACCACCAAAATTCGATTGGCAACAAATTCGGTTGTCTCAACGAATCTGTTTTGTCTGTGTACCAGAAATCGGAAGGGGCATTTTGTCCATCAAATAAGCTGGTATATTATTTTGCTTAAGCGTTTCGTAGAATTAACAATTTCAATAAATAACTTATTTTTGCGCATAATAAAGTCATGCAGTTTTCGTATTTATCGATATAAGCTGGTGTTGCAAGATTAAAGTCTCAGAAAACTGGACAGAGGCTTAAATAATTTAGAAATTGAATATCCAGAAAAAGTGACACAATCTTACCTCAACGCAGTTCTGATTTAACTTCTATTGTCCTGTTTCTATATCGCTGTTTGAAGACTTAGGATGACCCCATTAAACTGACTTCTTTGGCGCTCTTAAAAGAAAATGTATGCCGTCATGGATTCTGTCATTAGAAATTTTATACTGGATATAACCAGTGCCACCAGTTAGTTGTTATTTTCTTAAGAAATATGTAAGTTCTTGAAATATTTATTTCGATAAGTAACTGGAGATTATGTATACGGTTTTATATAAATTGGAGATTGTTTTACTTTGTTGGTTGGTTTATGTGGATTCTAGTTACCTTCAAGACAATGGACAATGACAGATCCAGTGATCCATCGTACTACCACTCCTCCGAGTCCTAAACTATGAAAAATGCTTGATCTAGTGACCAGGCGTACTACTACTCACCCGAGTCTTAACCCCAGAAAAATATCTATATCGAATGCTAGATCTAGTCTTTATAGATCTACTGGACTATACTACTATTGTGCGGTGTTTAACCCCAGAAAGGTCTATATGCAATGCCAGATACAGTGATCAGTAGTACTAGATCCACCACGTTTTGTAGAGGTACCGCATGAGGTCCCATAGATAAATTTATGATACCTCAGATGCCGGCCACTCGCGGAGCAGATGGCATACCATCACTTCTTTGTTCTTTTCTTGACAGCTGAGACAGAATATACTATAAGGAGAACCTCTCGATGTACCGTAAATACCAACACCAATATCAAAAATCTCTTGCTATTTTTGGTTACTATCTTCTGTGATGGCTTATTGTGAAAGGATGTCCACATCTAACATGGTAATAAAGCAAATACTTACGTATGATGCACTACGTATGGTGAATTTTACACCACGCACCACATCATCAAAACCACTCATTACAATGATGTACTAGCTTCCAGTAGATCCCATAGTCACTTTCGCGTATCCCCACAACATTCAACTTGGTGTATGAAAACCGGATGTCTCTAATCGAGAAAGCAATATATTCAAACCTAGAGTTACTCTGGATCCCAGGGCCTAACAATGTGTCCAAAAATATTGTTGGGGATGAACTGGTCAGATCTGAATCTAGAATCAAATATGAGGCGTTCCGTTAAAGTACTATAATACTAAAATTCACGAAGATGTGCTTAAAACCACACAGAATAGATAGTCTAACGGGACCACCTGCTCGATAACGAATCGACACAGCTTTGAAAACATAATATGCCTCTTTGACACCAGAGGCACTGCAACACATCTGTAGTAAAGACATATAAAAATCAGGGTTTCTATCACTATTCATTTTCTAAAGAAGGTAACACCTAATAATAGTAGTAGGCATTCATTGCCTGAGTATTACTTCTCTTAAAAAATTAAAAAGAAGCAAAAAAGCCGCAAAGCTCTTTTTCCTGAAGCATAATTATCGTACAATTCAAAAAATATTCTAAGAGTCGATCAATAGTTATTCAATACAAAAAATTCTGTAGAAAAAGTTGAATTGTTGGAACCTGTTTCTTCAGAGTATTACCGAATTCCCGCTCCAGAGTATACATTCCTACTTATTTCGAACCCTTTCATGTTGGCTTCGCCGGATATAATTTGAAAAAGTCTGATATATCGAATTCACCGGTAACGGCGAAAAAACGAAAGAGGTCAGCGAAATGCACGAAGGAATTTCGGAATAATATCAATATGATAAGACGCATATAACTATAACCATAAGCTAACGATATTATTTTAATAAGCCTTTTATAAAACTTTTAGGTACAGAGGCTTCGATTAGTTGTTTAAGGTCCTAGAAGCCGGCCATTTATACACAAAATTGTATGTCTGGTCAGAAAGAAGATCTAATTGAGACCAATGTGATTTTTGGCCATATTAGAAAGCCAGTCAGGTTTTACATTGTACCTACTCTTTTACAAGCAATTTATTTCTTAGGAATATATTTTTTGCTTTCATTCCTTAGTGTCGGAATTTGATGGTAGTTCAACTGTAGGAAGCGTTACTGCATCTTTGGAGCAGCGTGCATTAGCAGATTCCGGAAAACAGCAACTAGAAAAGGTGATCAATGAATTTCCTTTTTGTTTCAAATTAAGGTTTTGGTTGTATAAGTATAATTCCTCACGTTACAGACGTTGGTCAAGCTACACCCATAAAAAAAGAGACATTTCGCCGTATCTCCAGGGATCGAGAATTAAATTTATACAGAAATCGACCGAATGTTGAAAAACTATATGATAGATTATTCTGTGTTTGTCCTTAAGCCAGGAAAGAAAAGCTTATGTCTAAATAGCCGAAAACTAAACGCAGTAACGCTAAAAGACACTTACCCGCTTCCTTACATAGAAGGTATCTTGAGTCGCTTACCCAAAGCAGAGAATTTGTGACTATATTTAGACCTTAAGGATGCCTTGTAGATCTGTACTATATATAATCCTGAAGGATTCACCACTTAAGCAAATACACAAGTCACTATTTTATAGGTGCGCATGCTAGGAAATTAAATCTATCATATAAGGACTTCTGTAGACGTTATCGCAATGAAAAGAAGGAAGATGTGTTTCAGATTCATGTGAGCACATGCTTTTATCGCCTAATCTCATGATGGTATAAGCATGGGGTGAGATGCACCCCTAGAATGCAAGCACTCCGCAAGCACATAGGTTGCAATCTGTGAACATAGTTATCCTTGTACTACGTTCAAGTACTTTATTGAGGTGCTTAGAGTTATCTAAACTTTTGCTGTTAAGTCTTCTGTTGTATGGAAACAGCACCTAGAATAGTATCTGGCTGACACCATCATACCAATCAGTCGAATGGATTTAACACTCCAATCGTTTTTGGTAGCAACGACAGCCACCTCGTACGATTCTCTAAGTTCAAGCGTCGCGAGTGTAGTTGCTTACACCCACAGTGAGGTCTGCAAGAGAATTCCTTACCATTTGCTAAACCACTCATAAGAGCCAAACGCATACCTGGGAAGGTACGATTCAGCACCTACTCCACACTGCTCAACATCATCCCTTTAACCCCCGATGGGACGAAATCGACTTTTTGGTAAAGGATCATGACGACCGCTACACACATGCAACTGCTAGAGCAGCTCAGCTGTTGGGCCACCTGCACCCGTGGTACAAGAGTCAAGCTTCTGGTGAAACCTAGAAGTTCCAGCCCGAAAGGATTCACCTCTATCGTCTTTTGAATTCAGGGCAGTTCCAGGTGACACTGCACCTTCCTGACAACACATACCTGTTTTCTTTTATAAATATGATCACATCCATTGTTATTTCAGAGTTTAGGTATTAACATATAAGTTCTATGGGTAAATCACCAAATGTACGTCAATAAAACAATCCGCATTACCCTACCTGGGGCCCTTGCCATATCCGTGATCTACTATAGATCCCTCTGGGGTAGAGGGAAGAGATAGTAGAACACCTCCACTGCACATCACTGGGCAGTATGCTGCTGTAGGCTTTGGAAGCCTTCTTATATTGCGATATAAGTCAGATAAGCTCATTTATCCGATCCTCAGCACTGAAACGAATGGAGAAACGTTAAGAAATTAACGGCCTGGCTTACGATGTTTACTCAAAATATTCTATCGACAACTTGTATTGAAAACAAGAACATTTGCTTTTCTTTTCAATATAAGTAATCGATAGAATGTTTTGCGTCAATTAAGTGAACCAGGCTGTAATTACTTTCCCCTCTTCGTTTCAGTTAGCACAATGGTACTAAAAATTTAACTGGTTTTAACCTTTAAACCGGCAATCTGTGCAACCGAATTTAACCACGACCAATTTTTTTTGTGAGCTTAAAAATACTCAGCCTATTTCATCTATTTTCTGCTTTCTGAAGCTAATTTTTGCAGATATTATTCCGAATGGTGCCGAGCAGCATTGCGAATGACAATGCATTAGAGGCATCCATGGAAAATGCAGTCTCGGCTAGTTCATGCATCCTGTCATGGTCTGCTGAAGTTACTAAATGAAGGAACCGAGATAAGAGTGCTGTCGGTCTGACGACAAAGTCTATTTAACACAGTCTTACATTAATTAACTCATATTGAAGATATTTTAAGTGATCATAGCGCAAGAAGTGGTGCCGTGATTGTCGGCAAAATTTTAGAGAATTTCTTTCTTTTGTACTTTTGGTTTTGCATAAAGGATTACTTGCTTTTAAATCCTTCCACTGAATATAAGTTTTCTTTTGAGACATAATGTAAAAGGGAACTATAGTAAAAGATGCTTGGGAAATATTTCTTTGGGTTTACTCCGTGATTCGAAACAAAAGAAAATGCTTTCGAGTTTGCAGGCTATAAATATACAAATTCGAAAGCATTTTATTTCGTTACATACAAGATCCCCTGGTCAAAGGATGCGGTCATGGATTTTTTTTATTCCTTCTATAAAACTAATAAAACCCTTATACCCTACGAAATTCACTGTTTGCAAATAATTTTTGTTTATATACATACTTAAAGATGCATATAACTGATTCAGCTTAAACAGGTAGAGTAAACTCACAAAATTCATTATTATTAAAAAAAGCTCTAATATGAATAATGCCTCATAAAAAAATCTCGGTTTTATTAAACTTCCGAAGCTGTGTTATGAGCAAGGGCAATAACATTTAAAGTTTAAATGAAAAAAAAAAAAACTCAAACAAACAAAAATAAAAACAACCATCATCCGCCGGCAAAAATTAAAACCTTTTAAAAACTTTTTAAGCAAATTAATGCAAGAGTTAACACAAACTATTAAAAAAGCACACACAAACAAACAAAACCGCAAATCGCGGAGGCAATAAAAACTATATGTATATAAAATTATTTTTAATCTCTTGTATGGTTAAAGAAAATATAAAAATAAATTCAATTAAAAAAGTTTGACGTTCCAACAGCAATTTTCACTTAAACTACACAAAGCGGCGCTAGACAAAAAAAAAGGAATATATTTTACATTTCTAAAGCAAATAAAATCAACTTAAATGAGCTAAAACTAATTGTTTAAAAGTTTTCAAAAGGAAAATGAGGAAAAATTAAGTAGCTGAACAAAAAATGAAATAAAAGAAATAATCATTTCACGAATATCATTAACATGACATTAAAAAATATATAAATATTATATGAACTTTTTTTCTCTCTCTTTGGAAAATAAAAACCCAACCAACATAAACAGGAAGAACCCGCCATTAAAATGCTCTAACAACTAATGATTATAACGATTTTGAAAACTATTTTATTTTTGAAAGGCGTGATAAACGTGACAGTTTTATTACACTCAACAACATTTCGAGGCATATGTTTGAAAACTAACATTAATTTTACACATTAATGCAGTCAACAGTGAAATAAAAATTATATATAATCAACCGACAACACACTGTTTAAACAGGAGAGAGGAGTTTGCGGTTAAACCTGAAGAGCAAAATACTCACTTGGCTGTGAACTGCTACCAGTTGCTCTTCGCCTTTTAAAGTATAATGGTAACCCTAATTTCAAGTGTTACCATAACAAGTTTAAGGCAAATACTGCAATTTGATTGGTAATTTGCGTTAAAGAGCCATAATTTCCGTTAACCGCTCTTTAAAGAGCAAACTGCTTGGCTGTACTTATGTGTAAAGAGAAATTTGCTCTTTCACATACATTTGTCTAGCTCTTTTCAGTTAAAAACCTGTTTGCTGTGCTGGCAAGTGTTGTTGCACAACGATGTGCCTTTTCATTAAGACGGAAAACATCAAAGATTTTCCTGATGGCGCATGCTTAATGATTGGTTAATAAAGACGCCATATTTGAAAATTGCTCTGCTAATGTTTATGTCAGCCATTATTTTACTTCTCTGTCTGGCTTTAGTGATGGAAAATACTAACACTGTGAAACACTAGTATTGTATTAACTGAGTAAGTGAGTAATATTTAATTTAATGCCAGAGTGCGAGATAATTTTATTTACAGCCCGAGAAATAACATGAGAGTAAATAATGAAAATCCACCACTTTTGTTTTTTTTTTTAGGGCAGTAGAAAAATATTAACAAATTCTCGTGGAGGTAAAGTACACTAGTGCAGGCCGACATACAGTTCAGTTCGAGTTTAGCTCTCGCAGCGTTCAGACGTATTCGGAAAAAGTGAAATTGCAGAGAAAAAAATTTTAAAAAATATATACAATAAAATATTTATGAATATTTCATTGCAAATTTAAGAAATAAAAAAAAATATTTCATTATAAAAAAAGAAAAATAAAACAGAATCAACTTTTATTATTAAAGCAAATACTATCAAAAAAAAAGCTTCAAACAAAAAAAAAATAACAAACCAATAAAATTTACAAAAAAAAAAATTTGAATTTTTGTAACAAATAATTAAAGTGATTTCTGCATTATTAAACAATAAAATCTTGTGTTTAAGATATTTAAAGAGTAATTATTGTTTACTTAACCTTTTTGTGGATTACCTGTCATCACTTGGCCTTTTTAACTTTTGTGGATTAGCTGCAGCGTTTTTACAAATTTGATTACTTTTTTGTAAAAACTTTTCAACGCAAGTCATCAATCAGCAAGCATGGTGGTTTTAGAAGGTGGCGGTGGTGTTGTTACCATCGGCAATAATCAGTATTTGCAACCAGATTACTTGGCTCCTTTGCCAGCAGCGGTTAGTAGTTTTTGCTTAAAACAATTTAAATAAAAATAATTAGGCAAATTAGATCAAATAATAAAAGAAAAAATTTTTTAAATAAAGAGTAAAATTATTAAATTGTTATTTAATTTTTTAAATAATAAAACATAAGATTAAAGAAAAAAAAAATCAAATAATAAAGCTTTTGGACCATAAATTAATGAATTCTTTAAAATCTTGCATTTCTGGGTAAAACCGAAATTAAGTTTTTTAATTAATAATTATAATGTCGATAGCTTAAATATTTTTTATAGCAAAATTTTAAATAAAAAAAAATATAATCGGAAAATTCTATTATATCATATTGTCATAATATTTTAAATTACTTCCATATATATTTTTTTTCTTTGCTTTCAAACAAAAATCTTAGTACATTATGACGTATTAAAACACCTTGTGAATTGGTCAAATGTATCGAATAATTGCGTAAATACTTTACCTACAATTTGCAAAATGCATATAAACTATTTTGAAGATAATTTCGATTATTTTAGTCACAAATAAATACATTACTTGATATATTTTTCTATATTTTTCATTTTAAATTTCGTTGTAATACTAACAATCCCATACAGCCAGAAATTTTCATATATTAAATAATAGAAAATTTTGTTGAAATTTCGACATGTTCTTATATTAAAAATCTAAAGCGATTTAGAAATCAAAAATTAGAAAAAAGAATTAATTTTTGGACGAAAAGAAAGCTTTTTTAACCCCCCACCCAAAAAAAGGGGTGTTATAAGTTTGTAGTGTGTGTCTGTGTATCTGTGTGTCTGTCCGTGTCCACGTACAGCCCAAACGGCTAGACCGATTTTGATTTAGTTTTCTCTGTTTGAAAGGTGACTTGATCAAGATGGTTCTTAACTCTGTTTGAAGAAAATTGGTCCAGCCGTTTAGAAGATGTCACATCTTTTCTAGATATATCGGGGGTTTTAAAATTTTTAATTTTTGTTATTAATTTATAAAAATATACTACAAAACAAATCCTGTTAAAAAAAATACTGGGAATATAAAAAAATTTGAAAAAAGTGTGGATTCCATACGAATCATATTTTAAATTTCAATGTAGTAGAAAATCTTAGATCACTAATCTTAATACCCGTACATTCACAATTTGGGGATGTTAACAACCTTTCCTCTGGGAAATGTTCCTCAGCAAACTGAACATATAGAAAATATAAAAATTATTGCCTCTTTAGATATAAAAAAAATTAAAATATTTATTTTTCTTAAAATAAAATGGGCCAATCCTACGATGTCGACAACGTTCGACTTGTCGCATACTTACATTCAAAACAAAAGCAAATTTTAATATTTTGTTGTTGTTTCAAATGTAAGTGTACGACAAGTCGGATGTTGTCGACATCGTGGAATTGGCCCTATATCTTTACCTTAATATTGAAATTGAATTTTTTGCATTTTTCGATATATTAGATGTTATTCTATCGAAATATACAAAAAAAACATGATTTCAAAAAAATAATGAGTTGAGGCCTTTCTATATTAAAGTAACGATAAATAAGTTATTCCCTTTATACTGAAATCGATTTTCGCTATCATGGAAAGTCATTACAAAAACAGAAAGCGTTCATATGCACTTATATATTCATTATCGTCAATTGTGGACTCCTATGTGCAGAATTTGCCATTTTCTAGGCCCTGCTCCAGTCGATAGTTATTGCCCATAAGCAGGCAAATAATAATTTTCCAATAATAACCGATCAAAACCAACTGAGATTTGAAATATGAAAACAATAACATTGAACAATTTGCAAAAGAGCTGTTTTAAAGAAATTCCAAAATTCTTAAAGAACTGTAAAAATCTCACTATAAAACTTGTATCCTAGACTAATCTCCTGTTTCCGCAAGTCAGGCAGACGACTTGTTTAAACAATTGTTATGAAAATCACTCAAAAAAGTGAGTGCTTCCATATAAATTTTATACTCAAGTCGACCGTCTGTGTTGGAGAAACAGGTGGTTATACTCAAGTCGAACGTTTTGGTTGTGGAAGGGAGTAAAACTACTTTTATTTAATTCTAACTTTCATTATTATTTCATTCCCATAAACTTGATTTAATTTCATTGAATAAATAAAAATGTACACGCCAGCGCAGCAATTTGTGATTGTAAACTAAAATAGAGAGAGTCTCACCTTCTCTCAATTAAATGTAGGTTGAATTTCGTTAAAAATTAAGAATGTGGCCTTAAAGTTTTCAATTTGAATTATCTAATGTAGTAAAGTTAGTAATATTTTGAACAAAAACGTTTTATGAAAAAAACCAAACAATTAGTTTTTCCTTTATTCCTAAACTTTGCCTAACCCGGTATTTCAGCTTCCTATAGGAAGTAATAAAACATATGAAAGAATTTTCTGTTTTAATTTAAACCAAATATCTCATATTAAATCCTTAAGGCCTGCTTTATAAAAAATTATTAAGGCGTTATAAAGGCTTGATAAGAAAATTTTTTTATGAAAATCTGTTTTATAAACCTTTTATAAAGCCTTAATAATTTTTATAAATAAGGCTGTTATAATCTTTTGCCTTATAACCTTAAAAAATTATTTTTCCCTTCATTCCAGATGGACACCAAAAAATCTCCTTTAGCCTTGTTGGCACAAACCTGTTCACAAATCGGTGCCGATTCTTCGGCTGTCAAACCTATACTCTCCATAGATAAAACAAAAAAGTCCGGCTCCACATCATCGGGCTCGTCATCATCGTCGAGTGTATCATCGGAAACGGTTTCGGCCAAGTCGCCCACCCAGGCCAAATCACCCAAATCGACTACACCCACAAATACCGAAATCAAATTGGCCTTTAAGCCCTACGAGACGAATGTGTTGAGCCAACAAAATGTCAATTCCTTTAAATCAACAGCCAGCTCAGAGGATATACAACAACGTCCCAGTTCTAAGTCATCGTCACATAATGGTGATGCCACCAGAGTGCCATCACGCAACAAATCCAATTCAACACCCGATAATGGGCACAGTAAAACACAAGACTTAACAACGGGCTCGCAAACACCACATGACAGTCGCAAAACTGTCTCACCGTCGGGTTCCCATTCGTCGCAAAGAGGCGCCAGTCCCATTGTAAGATCCGGCATGGAGGTTTTAAATAATGCCAATGGTTCGGCTCAACATCCCAAAGAAATGAGCAGCATGGCTCAAGCTGCGGCAGCTGCTGCAGCCGCTTATAAGGCTGCTGGTGGGCCCTATGGTTTCAATCCCTTGTCGGCCTTATGTTGTCCACCGGGTATGGAGCAACATGCCAATCCAGCTTTCCGTCCTGCTTTTGCTTCAAATGGATTTACCCATCATCATGCTGCCATGTTGGCAGCAGCCGCCGCTAATGGTGCTTATGCCGGTAATCCCAATGGTCCTGCTAGTGCTCAACCCAATCCTTATATAACCTATCAACGTATCAAGACTCCTTCTGGTGGTGAGGCCATAGTTCCCGTTTGTAAAGATCCCTACTGCCCCGGCTGTCCTTACTCTGCTCATACACAGCAAATGCTAATGGGTGCTCCATGTCCCGCCGGCTGTACACAGTGCGAACATCAAAAGTATGGCATGGCTGCCATGATGGGCGGTGCCGGCTTACCACCGGGCCATCCCTATTCACAAGCTGCAGCCGCTGCTGCTGCTAGTGCGGCCGCTGCTCGTTCAGCTCCTTATGTGTGCAGTTGGGTGGTAGGCGACGCTTATTGTGGCAAACGTTTCCAGACTTCCGATGAACTCTTCACTCACCTCAGAACCCACACAGGTAATCTGTCAGATCCCGCTGCTGCCGCTGCAGCCTTAGCTCAGTCACAAGCTCAATCTCTTCTGGGCTCTCTGTTTCCGCCATCAGCCTTAAGAGCCGGTTATCCAACACCACCCTTAAGTCCCATGTCAGCTGCTGCTGCCGCTGCCCGTTATCATCCTTATGCTAAGCCACCAAGTGCTTTAGCTGCCGGTGGCCCCTCTCCTTTTGGTGGACCGGGAAGTTTTAATCCCGCAGCTGCCGCTGCTGCTGCGGCCTTAGGGCCCTATTACTCACCCTACGCCATGTACGGTCAACGCATTGGCTCTGCGGCAGTGCATCAATAAGACTAATAAGGAGTAGCGAGAATTGTGATGATCTTTGACAAGAAAGAGAACAAAACAAATACAACCATCTCATGAAGAAAATACCAAAAACAAACAAACGAGAGGCCGAGTTACTGAGAAATAAATGACGATTAAAAAGAAACCAAGTTTTTAAACTCATTCTGTAACTGTTGCAAAGAAATTCAAAAGAAACAAGGAATGAGCAAATGAGTCATATCGGTTAAAGGTAAAAATCATCATTAAATCCACAACCGATCTGTTATACTGTGATAATAAAGTGTAGTTGAGCGCTAGTTTATTAGTTTTAAACATTAACTTTAATAATAATAACACTCATTTAAAGAAAAACCTACAAAAAAAGAAGAAAAAAGAATCCGCCAACATTTTTAATTAATTTAAAATAAAAACAAAATAAAACTTTAATTTTGTTAATTTAAAGCAGCCAAAGCATTATTAAATTTTTTATGTAATGTCTTCAAATCACAAGAAGAGAAATCCTAAAACTTCCATACTTTTGTTGCTTATAAATGTCTAAAGAAATTTGTTTTTGATGGTAATTTTTTTTTTAATAATTTTTATTTTTAGTTATTTACTTACTTGTTTCTAATTTTTAATTAATCATATATAATAGTAATGAAAAAAAAACACATCTTTAGTTATTTAGTGCATAAGTTAAATTCGTAATTTTAATAGATTGTAACTTTTAGATTTGCTACTTTTAAAACAAATGAACATTGTGTAAAAAACAAAATTTATAAACTACTTATGTATATTAAAAAATATATATGAAATATAAAAATAATTTTTTGAAAAATTAAATTTATTTATTTTCTTTATATTTCTGCTCTAGACAAGTGTGCTTAATGAACTGGTTAGGTTTATATATATTTTGAACTTGAAAACATAATGAAAAGTTCAATAATTTTAACAAGGCTCTCTTTATAGCTGCCATTTTAATTAGAGTGCTTTTATGACAGTCTATAATCAATCAAATAATAGATAGTGTTTGCTTTGAGTTTTCTTTGAACTTTTTTTTTCTATTTGAAAACAACTGAGTGACTCACAAACGATCAATCAATTTGATGGACAGATTTGAAGGATGTGAAATGTACTCGTATAAATGCAAATTAGTGTTCGTTATGATTTAGAAATGATTTAAATCATACACATAAGAGTATAAGTTTATATTGGATGATTTTTGAAAATATTTTTCCTCTTTGTTAAGCTTCGGAAATCATTCTCCAAATTTTGCCTTGACCAATCTGAATCTAATGATGTGCTGTAGTACAAACGGCATTCAATCTTCGATTGAGGTCTAAAGCGCTGATAGACCGAATTTTCCTGTGACATTAAGCCGCATATTCGTTAAAGAACTTCACTATTGTGAATTTCACTCATTGTGATTGTGCTAAATATTTTATCAGCTGAGAAAAAAAATTTTAAATGTACAAAATATAGTAAGTCCCAATTCACACTAGTCAAGCCTAATTGCTAAGCTTATCACTTTGTCCTAGTTTACACTATACAAGTCTTGGTGCTAAGCTGATTAGTTTGTGAGGGGAGAGAGACGAGGGGAAAATAAACGTTTCTGTTCCCTTTGTCTCTCTCTCCCTCAAACGAATCAGCTTAGCAATAAGATTTGCATAGTGTAAACTAGGTTTTTTTCTTCTTTGAACTTTCATCGGCGTTCACACAGTGCAAGTCTTATTTTTCAGCTCTCCTTCTAACTTTATGAATGAGAAAGCAAAACGTATTGACAGTACATGAAGCTGAGTACTCGTTTCTTTTCCCCTCGTCTCTCTCTCTCTCTTCTACAAGCTAATCAGCTTAGCAATAAGACTTGCATAGTGTAAACTAGGACTAACAAGATGTCAGAATCTATCGTATTAGTTGAAAAACTAGAAATTTATTTCTAAATTTAGTTAATAACCTTTTTGGAGGTCTACATTACCCCGATCGGTAGACAAGTAGAAAAGTGTATTTTTAGCCCTATTAGCCTTATTAGCCCCATTTTTCATTCTCATTTAAAATTTTGGATTTTGATTTTTTTTTCACTGCTATACGAATTGAGATAACTCGAGAAATTCTTTAACATATTATCACGAATTTTATTGAAAATTATAAAATATTTTTTGTTGAAAATTTTTACTAAAGCCAAAAACGAAAATTATAAAATTCAAAGCCAAATAAATATCTTTGAAACTATTAAAGATATCTCTCTTTACCTTTTTAAAAACTTTGCAACAAACTTAAACCCATTGAAATCTCAGATGATATTTAAAAAAAAGTTGTGAGGCAAACAAGGTTTTTCATGCCTGAGATTGTCAACTTTGACAACCTGTAGATCACCGTATGTTTCAAGAAGGTAGTTTAGATTTCAATATTCTTAAAGCTTAGTCTTCCTCTATAATTTTTACATACAATATTTTGTTATCGGATAGTAAATTTCACAGATAAAGACTTATTACCCCTTTTTCTATTTGGAAGCACTGTGCGACCTTATACCACCACTTTTCTGCTGAATTAGTCACATTGATTATAAGGGAATTCACACTTATATATAGTATTCGACAAAGGCAATAATTAATAATTACTTTGTATGGGAGGGAGCCTTTTCCAAGCTCTTACAACACCACTTTTCTGCTAAATTTGGGCCATTAACTATAAAGTAATTCACGCTAAATTTGAAGACCATCACTAATATGTATATTACGAGGGCGGATCAATAAGTCTGTGACTTTTCGAAACTACCTCATAGTTAAATTAAATGTAACACTGTTCGCATCAAGTACCAGCTGTTAATAAACTACTGTCAAATTTTGAGCAAATGTCGTCATTTACTTTGCGTTTAACAGCTGTTCAAAACATACAACCTTGTGAATTTTTCTAAAAATGGTAAAAAGTGAATTTCGAGTGCTCATTAAACATTATTTTTTTTCGAAAAGAAACCGCCAATCAAACCAAAGAAAAGCTCGATAAATACTACGGGGACTCTGCACCATCGATTAAATGGTAAAAAAAGGCTGCAGCAAAACACTTGAGCTAAAGCAATTCGAAATATTTTAAAATTAGCATTAAGATTTTTTGCACAATGCTCATACCGAAGTATGCCTTGCATGTTCTAAACTTTCCTCCATTTGTGAAACAATTGCCACAGGCTTGTGTTTACTTCATACGATCTTAGATCTTGTGCGCTAAACAAAAAAATTCAAGATACTATTACAATCCGAAATATTTGGGTATAAACTTTGACTCTAAACTTAAATAGCACCTTAATATCTAAGGTATTGCAAACAAGGTAGCCGTTGCTTTATCAATTTGGAAGTCTATGGGGAAACTTGGGGTAGAAACACAAAAATTCTAAATGGCTCGTCAACAGAGTGATCAAACCTTTATTGATGTGTGACAGAGAAGGACAATAACTACTCAAGAAACAATATACTTAAGTAAATAGTCTTATGAGTAATTTTAGCAACTGTGTATAATCATAATTGTAGCGCAAGCAATTTGTACGCTCAAATATTTTCCCTCAAGCAACTATGACTCTAGCCGATTACAGCAAACAAGACCATCTCTACTTTGTTTATGCGAAAAACTAAAATACGATACAACTTCAAATCAAAAGGCACATGCTAACAAGCGTTATGGGTCTCGGTCAGATTTATGGTCGGAGTATGCTTGTACTCAGACTATGGACATTTAGTATGACACTTGTGTGTTTTGGCTGTTTGAAAACATGCTTTATGTATGTGTAAATAAAATATCCCTGTATATATGCATGTGTAGCCGATTAATAGTCAGAGTATTTTTGTACTCACGCAGTCTATACATTTTATTTATAGTTGTTTGTGCTGCATGATTTAAAAAATGTCTAAGAACATAGTTGTTGAATGTTTATAGTTATACGTATTCGGTTTAAAATAAATGTGTGTATTTGCATATGAGCGTGTGTTTTTATTTTCAGCTGTACGTATTTATAGTTGTTTGACTGCCAATTCTCGAGTATTGAAAAAATTATAGTTTTTTCATAATCTGATGTATGTTATGATGGTAAGGTGGCCTGCAGTAATAAAAGTCACCTTATCCAGAGATAATAGATAGAAGCCTTCGTACTCGTACCATTGCTTTGTTAATAAATGGTGCCTCGAAATCTACACCTTCCAAGGCAATGAATTCTGCGATAAAAATTACAGGCGAACAGCTAGGCATAAAAAAGCGTTCACTGGTCATGAGTTGATACTGGGACAATTGGAATACTTTCTGAAGTTTATAAACCACTGCTCATCCAAACCATAGACCAGTAGAAGGTTTGATATCAATACATGTGGCATTTAATTTTGGCGAGCTGTTTTCATAGATAAACAGAAATAGGGCAAGGGTTAGGAGGGGGCTGGGAAAGCTTTTGTTTCCAAATATTTCATTTGTGCTACTATTTGATGATTGGTATTTGTCATTTGATACTCGACAATCAATAATCGATCATTATACATGTTGTAGATTCAAACATAACAACACTTGTAAAATATATACACATATTTTATATTAAATTTCATTAGAAACTTAATATAATGCAAACAGTTTTTTAAGAGAAGGTAAAAGTATTTTTTTCTCTTTTCGTACATAAGGCTGATTAAAAAAAATATTGTTCAACTTGGGCTCGTCCGGGATTTGAACCCGGGACCTCCCGCACCCTAAGCGGAAATCATACCCCTAGACCAACGAGCCAGTTGTCGTCATGAAAATAAATTTACTTCACACAAAACACGAAAACATATTTGCTTGCTTTATAAACACAACTCAAAATTATTATTAGGGAGGATCAGTAATGTATGAAAAATATACATATGTACAAGTTACAGTAGTGAAGTTCACTAGTTTTTCACGATTATATAAAATATTATTTTGTTTACAATGACTATTGTTTGCATTAACGATTATGTTATTCACTAATTTCTTGTTAAAATTTTAAATCATGTGGCATTTCGTTTATTTTAATAGACTTCAAACAATATAAATAAATTAGTTATATTAAAATAAACGAAAAGCACAAAAAAGCAAATGAAAGCTCAATTTAACCATATTTAAATTTACAACAGTCTTGCCATTGTGGTTTGTTACTTACTAACTATGCACATGTTAGTTAATTTGCTTGTTTTTGTTCTACTTAAGAAAATATTTTTGGTTTTTTACTATTGGTAATATTTAAGTTAATTTTTACTTATTAATGTTCGAACTTCAGTTGTTTCTTCATTTATGACTTAATCAGGCTAAAGTTCAAATCGCTTTGTAAGCCATATTACATGTGTTAATTATTAATGAACAAATAACAACGAAGTTAATTGTAAATATTCTGACAAACACGTAGTAGAACGGAACAACTAGCTGTTTTCGTAGAACACTATACCTTCATCATCAGCGTTCTTTGTGCTTGGTTCACTGTGTGTGTGGTGTCAGTTAATGTAGATTTCTGCTTTATATACTCAACCAAAGAACAAACGACAATGTCAAGAGTGTTGTAAATTTAGAGATGGTAAAATTGAGCTTTCATTACAAAAAAGCTTTCAGCAAATTGAATACGATGAATCAAAACAATTCACATATTCCATTTGCAATACTGGCTGAGTATATAAAGCAGAAATCTACATTAACTGATACCACTCGCAGTGGATCAAACATATGGTGATGAAGGTGTAGTTGCCTTCGAAAGCAGCTAGTTGTTCCGTTCTACTACGTGTTTGTCAGAATATATATTTGGTGTTATTTTTTCATTAATAATTATCACCTGTAATTTGGTTTGTAAAGCGATACCAACTTTAGCCTGATCAAATTTTAAATTTAGAAAAAGAAATGAATTTTGTCCTTTTTTAATGAATTTCTTTAATTTTCAGAAACTTAAGTTAGGTTAGTTTAGTTTAGTTTAGGTCGAAAAGAGGGTGAGAGAAAAAAGTTTTCCCTATCCGTCAATTTATTAATTTAATTAAAGCTAAATTTAATCTTGTAACTTATATATAAAAGTTTGTATATCGTTACCTTAAAAGTTGTATTTATCTTTACACTCAATGAAAAAGATGTGTTCACTATATAAAATAAATTTGAGAAAAAAACAACAAATATTCGACCCACCCTAATCAACTTATATGAATATTCCATCCACATGTGAAGAAAAGAAAAACAAACAAAAATCAATCGCTCCAACAAGTCAACAAGTTTATGGCACAAACAATAAACTACACATGCCTTTAAATTTTTATTTTATTATTTCTAAAAATCTATGCCATATGGAAAACTATAAAATTAATAGAATAAATTAAAAGCAATAAAATAAAACAAAAAATATTCATCAAGCTTTTGACGGCATTAAAAACCAAACAAATTGCTCAGCCATAAAAACTACAATGGGATTATTAGTGTCTTTCAGAATTTAAATCAGACACAAAGAGAACATGTGAAAACACTTAACAATTATTAATAATCCAACTAATAAGCTTTTCAACAATCATATTAATATACAAAAAAAAAAAACAAAGCAATCTATAGAAATCTTTTGCTAATAAAAATTAAATAAAATGTATAAATATTTATTAACATTAGAGAAATATTTATACTCAAAAACAATTAATACTTAAAAGAAAATATAAAAAATAATATCTAGTAGAACAAATAGTTATAAAAATAATTGTATTAATTAAAAAGAATTAATTATAAATTTTTCTTTTCATGTGATTGTTTTAAAAATATTTTTATGTGAGTCGAAATATGATTTCGTATAGAGTGTTGAAATAATAATAATTCAAGCTGTTATGAGGAGAGCCATACGCTTAATGTGTGAGCTTTTACAAAAGAGCTTTGTGCTTTCACACCGATGAGAACACAACAGCCAATCAGATGGCGGCGACAACAATGACTGCTGCTTACTTTGCCAAGAAACAATGAAATGTAAGAACTTTCAAGGCTGTTTACCTCAAATGCAAATGTCACAGTACGTCCCCCCAGGGGAGTCTATTTTTGACTACGAGTGTGGCAATCATGGGCCCCCAGCTGGGGTGATATGGCTTTTTCCGTTTACGTACCTGTAGTACATTACCCATAGAACTTAGGTGTTACTAACTGATCTCTGGGAGCAGAGGAAAAGATGTGCACATATTTATGAAAGGAAGACAGGTCCTGTTGATGTCAATCAGGTGCAGCGTCATCTGGAACTGTCCCTGAGTTCAAAAGACGATGAATATTTTTTGTTGAACTTCGAGGTCTAACCAGAGGTTACTTCTGGTGTCACGGGTGCCGGTTGCCCGACAGTCGAGCTACTCTGAAGTTTTGAGTGTATTTAGCGGTCGTCCGGATCCCTTGCTAAAGTGTCGAGTTTATTAAAGGGATAATTTTGATGTGTGTGGAGTAGGCACTGGATTTTTGGTGACACAGGCATGCGTCTATCTCTGATGAGTGGTTGAGCTGTGCCGGCAATGGTTGAGGAATTCTCTTGGGCACCTCGTTGTGGGTGTGGCGTGAGAACCGGGAGAATTAAACGTAGTGGCTGTGGTTGCTAACACAAACGCTTGGAGAATAGTCTTGGCTTCCCAGTGTTAAAGCAATGCTAGTGATTGGCGTGACGCGGTCAGCCAGGCGAAATGTTTGGATAGCTCAAAGTACCTAACCAAGGTAATTGAACATAGTACAGGGATAACTATAATCAAAGATTGCAACCTATGCGCCTTGAGGAGTGGGCACTATGTAGATTCATTCTAAAAGGGTGCATGTCGGCGAGGGTAAGCGTCTTTCCTACACCCGATGCTTAGATCACCGTGAGATAAGGCCGTAATGGAAGGTGCTCACGTTAATCTGAAACACACAGACATACTGTTTTTCTTTCTCAATTTTTTTTTTTGTTTGTGATAAAAGTTTCTGTGTTGTTACATAAAAGCTCCTTGAAATACTTCACTTTTCACTGGAATACTGTTTCATTTGAACCTGCCATCGATAAACCAAATAAATATGTATGTGCAATATATAAAAAACTAAGACAACGTATTCCAAGTTTCCTCAAAAGCTGTCACACTGCTTATGACGAACTATAACGAACAGTAACAAGTAACTTAAAGCTCTAATTGTAGGGCATTACCAGTTCACTTATTCTAAAAAAACCAATTGATTGAATTAACAAATCATAAGCAGTCACTTTCAAAATTGAAAACATTTCATTTAACCACTTGAATCAATCAACTGTAAAACAATCTGTAAACAGAAATCTACAACATCATCATCATCATCATCATCGACAGAAATAAAATTAAAAATTGCTGTAAGATTGTTTAACTGATTGTTGTGTTAATTTTGACAAGAGTTTTTTTTTTGTTCTCAATTGAATGAAGTAGTGGCATGCATGTCTGATAATTTTATACAATAATCAAATCAATTGTACAATGTCATTATTAATTTATTTGTGAGCTTGTTGAAATCATAAGGCAGCATAAATGCTTATGATTTGTTACAGTTTCTTTGCCCGTTGTTTATTCTATCTACTATCAGAGTGCGAGTGTGAGTACAATATCACATTTGATTAAAACTGATCGTTTTGTTGTGATTTCTTTTTTATTATTGCTTAGCACGCTGTGACAAATATAATAACCCAGCGAAAAATTTTTTTTTTCATATAAAAAAATATCATATCAATTTATCTGGAGTTAAGAAGTATTTAACCCGATTTCTTGCATTCTATTCAGTTACTTTTTTTACCGATAGAACTTTGCACATGCCGTTCAATTACTTTCTTACTTGGGGGCCACACTATCAATGTTTGCCTTTCCACTCTTTTCAATTTGCAATACACTCACACTTTCTTTTACTAATGTACTCAAACTTTTTAAGTTGACAACTAGATTGCTTTCAGTTTTACCTATGCATTCATCTTGCAATTTTATGTTTAACTAGCTTAACCCGGTGTGCTTTGCTAAACCTCCCCACCCCGCAAAAAATAAATATATACATATATATATGGCATTGGTGGTGCAATATGAAAATTGGATTTTGCCACGCCCCTCCGCCCGCAGACCGAAAAAAAATCAGACCTCACAATATTAAATATTCTGAAGATTCCCTGAAAAATTTCAATCAAAATTGGCCCAGTCGTTTTGGAGTCCATACGTTACATACATACACACAATCTGTTATATATATGTGACAGCGCATAGAGAAAGGGACCTAAGGGTAAAAAAAATCAATTTTCACTCTTTTTTTTTTTTTTGAATGTGGACAACATCTGATCATCGAATGAGACCGATCCCACGACCCAAAAGTGTTCCCTCCCAGAGATATGCACGTTTTATGAAATTGAAGTCGACGATTGTAAGGTTATGTGAAAAAATTATCGTACTAACAGAGTGATATTCACGATTTAAAAGAATTATAAATGAGTATTTATTATAATTAACAATTAATAATTTCAGAAAATAAACCTGGATTCGAAAAAACGCGAGCAAAATTGATATCAAACTCATGGAAACAGCGCGCTAGGTAGAAAACAGTAACAACCAACTACACAAAACAAGAGGTAGGGACGACCTACGCGCATTTTCAAGGTTGACCAACACGTTCCTGACGTCATGAGATGTGTCGCTGTCAAATGAGACCAATACCAACACGCTCAGTGATGGCACACCAAATATACACGTATTTAAATCTTTAAAATGGCTCTCCTGAACATAACCGGTTTTTACCCTTAGGTCCCTTTCTATTTTGGGCGTCACATATATAGATTTAAACAGCTGATTACAGCAGCACATTGATTGAAGCTATGAACGTGTGCCTGCAGCGTTATTGATTGTCATATAAAAGCTCAGTAAGTTGTGTGGACTAAGGTTGCGGAGGGAAGATAAAGGATTCGGCTCACATTGGTATATTCTTGTGATCGGCGAATTAAGGTGGCCAGACCCTTTAATACACTCTTCGGTTACGTGTACACATGAATTGTTCAGTCTAGCTTAAACATTCAGGCAGACAATTTGTGTGTATCGCATACTGATGAGAATCTGCGTTGCCAGACAAAAAAAAATCGTCCAACAATAAGAAATTATGTGTGATGAGAATTTACTAAACTATTTCTAGAAGCCAGAATATTTGGTTTGTCAACGTGCATTGTCATGCAAGAGAAAACGTTACATGCAAAGGCATTTTCAAGCATATGTTTAAATTATTTAACATTTTCTTAAAAACCATCTTTCTACTCACCACTACATTAAGGTATCAACAACAAAAGATGCCTTTCTTTATAAACAAAACTTCAGTGTTTCTTCTGCCCATAATAACATCAAGTTTGCCTTTGGAGATTCAAAACTTCAAATTAGGGAAATGAGATGAAAGTTCACTGGCAACAGCGGTTCGTGATGAGACTACAACGCACACAATCATAAAATGTAATGGTATAAGTTGCCGAGCACTGGTCTGCACAATTAGGTCCCTTTGTGTTACCTGTGAGAAAAAGAGCGTTAGAATGAAAAACAGAGAGAGAGAGAGAGATAGAGAGAGCGCACTTTCTAAACGACAAAAACATTGTTCACTGGGATTATTTGTATTAAAAACAATTGAAGTTATATTAATAATGACAAAACGATAAAAGCGTCTGCTAAAATTTTATATAAATTACTAGTTTTTTCACAATGCGGGTTCCATTAATTGGAAATTTTATTAGTGTTTTATACACAAGAGAAACACAGCTCTAGTGTTAAGAAAAAAATTTCCCACCATCATTTTATAATATATAAATCCATGTTGCTTAATAAATTATATAAGTGTAATAAAATTGTTTGACATCAATAAAATTGTTACTTTAATATTTATTGATAATTAGTGAAAAACATTAACATAATCTATAAAGGCCTTAACTCGTTTTTTTTTTATATCGAGATTATTGTATTTTTCGATACATGAGATGTTCCTCTATCGAAATATACAAAAAACTCGATTTAAAAATAATAATGAGTTAGGGCCTTTCTATATTAAAGTAACGAAAGGTATTTCCGGTTTAGATGCAAACTTAAGTTATTTGATAAAATTTTTTTATTTATAATTTTTTTCTTCTTAATGAAATTGTTTTTGTTTAAGGCTTATGCATGCAACAACTGAGTTTTTTTTATCGGGAGCCCATACTGCTTACATTGAGGCCGATGGCAAAAATATTGACTCAAAATATTAAATTAAACCTTAGGTAGATTCATCCATTTAAGATGTGAAGTAACGTGGAATTGGTTATCAATCCCCATTGTATGGCATCATCAAATGGTTTTGTTTGGTTTTTCCCAGAAAGCTGTGCATTCATGCCCGAGAGAGGCGAAAATTCGATTTCGGAAATAAAATTTAAATTGTATTCTTCTCTTGCTTAAATAAATCTCAACTAGATTTTGGTATTTTTTGGAAATTCGACTACAAAAAGGGTATAATTTTTATAGGGGAAATACCGTAATTTTTCCGCGCCACTCCGCACTTCATTAGCACCCATGACTATCTACTTGTACTGAGATTGTTGTTAACATCACCTATTTACGTACCTTTTCACAATATATGGTTAAAAGATAACAGAGACTTTAACTGCAAGTTTTGTATGAAGAACTGTCAGTTAAAGTTCACGTTAACTCTTAACCATACATTGTGAAAAGGGACGTTAATAGGATTTTTTAAATAAAATGGAATATGAGAAGCTATTAGATATATTTTATGTATACAGCTATTGATTTATTTGAATTATTTGCTGGGGTTTGTTTGATTAACCATTGTCTTGAATGAAGTATGTAAATTAACAACAACATACCTAATTCTAACTTGTATTACTCACAATCAAATATAATTAATAAAAAAATAAATAAACAACAACAACAATACACACCAACTATACACAGTAAATATATTTAATACGAACACTCAACAACAAAGCACATACACATGAAAAACTATAGATAGCCAAGAGGCAACGAACAAACCATACAAGACATATGCACGCACGACAAGCATACAACTCTCATTTATTAAGAAATTTTATTTTCATAAGTATACCAAGTTTGGGTGCAATCGCGGCAATTCAAACAAGACAATAATTTGCCGTTTATCTGCTGTGATAGTGTGATGGAGAGTGTATGAGGTGTATCGTGGGTATATTGTATACCATCTTGCACAGCGGCTTCGGCTAATTGTCTCAGTCACAGCAACTACGGTTCACTGTTTTTCACAGCAACTTCGGTTGACTGTTTTTCACAGCGGCTTGGGTTGACTGTTTTCCACAGCGGTCTCGGGTAACTGTTTCACCACAGCGACTTTGGTTCATTGTTTTCCACAACGGCTTCGGCTGACTTGTATAAAATGGTGTAGATTTAAGAACCTTGGGATTAAGAGTTAGTGTTTGCATATTATCAAGTAGTTAGTAAACCGATCCTTCGGCACCCAATCAGGAGAAACTCCAAGGTCCACTGCATCATTGTAGCTGCCACAAAATTTCCTAAATTCCGTAACCGATTTCTGTTTTCACTTTAACGATTGCTACTAGAATGAAACGCTAAGATTAATCACGAATTCCACCGACCGATTTCCAACATCATTTTAGTTGCCAGCAATACCCCGAAATACCGTGACCGTAATTATAACCAATTGCTGCCGCTACTCTGACGAGGATAATAATAATGACAGGCTAAGATTAACACGAATACAATCGATTGAATCTGATCTTCATTGTAAATATTATTCAATAAACCTATATTATTATACCTTATTTTATTCAAATGATAAACATAAGAAAAATGATTAAACATAAAAGTATATTTTAAACCCCAGAAGGGGTAAAAAATAGAGGTTTGTGGATCCGCAAGTAAATCCTGGACATGGCTAAGCTATTCAAGCCGATATTAAAACCACGTTACAGTCCATATGAATTTCGTTCCCGCTTATGTAACTCATCCGTAGACTTTCAGCCAATCGTTATAACAATAAAACACGAAATTTTCTATCTTTAAAAATAACTCGAAAATATTCCAGAGTTCCGGACGGAAATCCAATATTTCTTTGTTGAGATGCAACAACATAATAAAAAGGACTGCTCATTTGAAAAACTTTTTTGTTTGAAATAAACACGATTTTTTCTGTGGCATCCTTTTCGTTACAATACATTAGGCTAGAATAACTTATTCCAAGCATACATATTTATGTACATATATATATATACATGTGAGACCTTCTCTGAGAAAAGGGACCTAGTGTGTGAAAGTGAAGTTTTGAGAAAAACTCATTTCATCTTATTCTACAACCTTTTAGGTACCATAATCTACTCTTAAGTCCACACATGTTTTTTGACACACTAGGTCCCTTTCCTAGGAGAAGGTCACATATGTGGTTTTATTAAGAACCATATATGTTATATATTTCGCTCAAATTGTTATATTTTAAATACTTTTAAAAAAGTGTAAGAAATTGTTTGAGTTATATGAACGTATCTTTATCTTTTACTGCTTTTGGTCTACTAAAATGAATCGATTTTTGGAAAATTCATGAAAATCGCATATATGTATCTACATCGTGGTTAAGTAAAAAGTCCGAGCTTAGTGGGTAATTTATATATAATTACTGAAAATTATACTATTTACTTATTTCTTTATTTAAATATTTAACGCTGAACTCAGAATGATTTTCAATGATAACATTTGCACACAAAGTAGCTGTATTTGCTCAATAAATATTAAAGTGAACTTTATTATATGAAGATAATATTTGCAAATGGTAATGGTGTAACGAGTAGTAATATTTCTTAGAATACAAAAGCAAAATCTTCAGAAATGCAGACCGGTTAACACAGCCTCATTTCTGGATAAATAGATACGGCAACAAACAAACTGTGGCAATCCACATAAGATCCAAGGGCATCCAAGGGCTCGATGTGCAGTTTGGGCTAGCGGTATCATCAGGAAAAACTTCTTTGACATTGACGTTGGGCAGGCCATTATCGTCAATGGCAAGCGCTATATTAGTTCGATGATTATCCATTTTTGTTTCATCGAAATGCCTCTACCTGCTACGCAGTAAATGGGCCATAGGATATTCTGCACGGGCGAATTGCGAGTTTGGTCTTGCAAAGAAGCGACTGACATTTGCCATTTTTGCAAGCTACATTTATTGAATTCGCTGACATCTATTCCATCGGTTTTTTTTTCAAATTAATATAGATGGATATAGCTTTCAAAAACAAGTGAAAATTATACTAAAAATATGATCCAAACCAGTTCGATAGATTATGTTGTTCGCCGTAAGTTTAGCCAGTAATGATTTTTATTCATAACCTCTGATTTGTTCTCTCTGTATAAAAACAATTGGGGTATTCAGATGGTACTCATAAAATAAAACGTTTTAAAGTAATAACACGAAAAAATATAATGATGTGAGCAACCCCTGATAATTTACAATAAAAAATATTGTACTTATTTGTATTTGGGTTTTAGCACCTTTGTACATTGCTTACTCTCTCTCTCTCTCTCTCTCTCTCTCAATTCCTTTGGTAAACTCTCACGCATTTCTACATAAAGTTATGACAAACAATAAATATAGCTGAGAAAGTCTTATTACTTTATGACCCTTTTGTTTGAGCCACAACAACAATTTTTTTAAACTATGTTAAAATGTTAAGACATTATGACACTTAGGACACTTAAGACACAGTTGTGAATACCCCAAATATTTTACAGCAAATGGCGCAATCATTGCGCTTATATTTATTTATATTTGGTAAATACTAAGAAACATTTTTATAGTTTATATTTTGTAAATGTGTCTGTGATTTTATTTATCTTAAAGGCGTGCATAAATTCCATAGAAGTATTAGTTAATGTGTATGTGTGATAGAAATGTTTATGTGTCGTAAAAGCTTAACACAGCTTTTTCCCCCAGTTTGATTAATTCATAATAAAACATGTCATAATGCCATGATAGATGTCTTATTAAAGTATTAACACGTTTACTTCATTTCAAAACTGATTATATATAGATATACAGTGAAAAGGTATATTTTATTTTAAAATAGTAATATGAAAACAAAATATACTCTACACGGGCTCTGAAAAAAAAATTATAAAGGCAAATAAGTAAAATTTAAAAGCGGCCATATAGAAAATTAGTTTGCACAAATTATGCAAAATTATCAGGGTGTAAGTTAGTACAATCATATCAGAGTAAATGTTGCAAGGTTGAGCATTTTTTAGTGGCATTTCCAAACCAAAAAAAAAGGGTTTGAAAAAGCTCTGAAAAGATCAACTCTATAACAAATTAGAAGGCAGAAATACTTATTTTATGTAACTACTTTTCTTTGAAATCTAAAACACAAGTGGTTGTATAAAAAATTAGATTGATTAAAAATTATAAGCCCTTAAAAACGTTAAAAATTGTTTACTTCTCAGAGTATACATATATATTAGGCCTGTTCGTTTACTTTCTAACAGATATTAGCAACGAAAGAATAAGGCAGAAATTTGCAAAAATTTTCTTGCATATACGAAAAAGTAAATGAACGCCTTACTAGCCAAACAACTTGCAACTAAATTTTATTTATATCAGAGTCAGGAATATAAATCATGATACAATCGTTTTTTTTTTTCAATCTATCTTGGACATTCTTCACAAATTTTTTTAAATTAATTATAATATGAAACACATTTACATAGTTTTATCAGGTATTATTTACCCTTTTTATGCACTTTTTATTATTTTTATAAAAAAGCCATTTTCCATATCTGATATAATAAACAAGTCTTCAAGAATATAATATCTTTATATAATAAGTAAAATATACTCTCTCTTTATACACATACGATGGATAAATTTTTTTTTATAAAAAATGCACCTTCATAAAACTAATTTGTAAACAAAAGCACAGATCAGCTGTTTGGATAATTACAGCAAGTAAAGTTTTACCAGTAAAAACTTGCAGGAATTTTTTCTGTCTAAATTTTTAACTCTCTTTTGACACTCTTTTCTTGTAAATTGTTTGGGCTAATGAATAGAATAGAATATAATAGAATGTTAAAAATTCGTAAAATTTTTTATAAGTGAACACACCTATTGTGAAGTGATTTTAAGGTTAGATTTTAGTATAACAATACCCCTAGTTTCTTATTTTCAAAATATTTACGTATGCTGTTCAAATTGATGCGTGAAATATGTCCAATCAAATGCAAGTAGTGAAGGCTACAAGTGAGTTTGATTAGGAAATATTGGGCTTTAGCGAGTTTGGCGTAACTCGACTTTGACTAAGACATGTTGGTCTTAGATTGTAAAAGAAAAAATGTTGCAATGTGCGTCAGTCCAGTACCAAATCGTGGTAGTCGAAGTTGAAATACGCCAACCTGGATAAGCCTCATATTTTTTAAACAAACAAATTATATTTAAATTGTCCTTTGGGGATTTTTTACAGTGCACTTGACGCAACTATTATATTGTCCATTTGAGAACGACTGGTGCTGTTTCTGTTCAATCAATTGGCATGAGACGTCGCTGTATTGGTAAAAGAGAAACGTGAGCATTGTTTCTTGTGCCATTGGCTCAAATAGTAAAACATACACAACACCCAGTTATAATGGACTAGTACTCGTAATACGCATCTTTGGAAGAAGGGCAATTTAATTTAAAATAACCAGCTGCCAAGTGGTTTATTAATAATATATGTATTGTCTGGAAATGAGTTTCCAAGACCTTCTTCAGTAATTTTTTTAAGGCAACTTCTTCTCATCTTAAACTAGACATGTCTTACCATGTTGCCATGGACATGGCCAAAACCAAAATTCAATTGCGAGTTACCAGTAATCAAATACAGTGTTGCCCATTAGCTTGGTTCGAACAGCTGTTTTTTATGGTTATGGTTGTTTCACCTATAATTGAAGCTTTCAGCAACGAACTTTCAAGGCAAACATTAGTTGCGTATGTCCTTGCTGCCAATAAAACAAACCATTCTTCATGTAGGGTGCATTTTATTTTACCCAGAATTAATTTATTTTTTACCTCTGTATTTTAGTACTAGTCTTATTATTCTTATAAATTATTCATAAGTTATTAAAACAATACGTGTTTTTTACATACACACCTTTTGTTTAATATTATGCAAAAGAGTACACACACTTATATACATATATAATTTAATAATATAATTTTATACATACATTTGCACATTCATAAATATAAATTTTGTGCTTTAATCGTATCGTAAATAATCTGCTAAATAAATGGTTTATAGTCGCAGATTGTTGATAATATTTCTTCATAGAGATTGCGGCATTTAGTCTATTGAACCTCTTTTTTTCATTCCATTATTTATAAGCACGTAAAAAAAGAAATAGACATCAATTCAATAACACAATTATAAATTTTCTAGATTATTTATAAATTAATAAATAAATTTAGTGAATTATGACTAATCGTTGTTGGTTGAGTTGAAAATCAAAGTTTGTAAAATTCCGATAAAATAGGTAAAATTTATCGTTTGGAAAATTATTTATGACACGAATTTGTGGAATGGGATTACAATATAATTCACCTAATAGCATTATTTGCCCCAAAAAAAAGCGCAACCACTAAAAACTAATTTGAAATTTATTTGCTGGTGGTTCAGCGATGTCTATATGCATTTCATTGTTGCTGTAACAAATCGTCAGTAGACTTCAACCACACATTTTGAACAGTCACAAACCTCAACACAGAAAAAACATTTGTAAATATAATTAATTTTTTTGTTGTATAAAATAAATAACTAATTAATTTTGAAACAACAACCTGCAATAACAAAATTTTAAGTTAAAGGAAAATCAGAAAAATATTTACAATATCAAACATATATCAACAAATAATCTGCTGGCAATAAGTTTTTTATTTTTGTTTTTTTATTGAAAACTTATTTCATTTTTTTATTGAAAACTTATTTCAATTAAAGTAATTGTTATATTTTGGTTGGTTATACAACTGAACAATATTTTTTTATACTCAAGCACAACCCTCGAAAGCATGAACCAAAAAGAAGCTTGAGCACTCAACTGCACAAAAATGTTTTCTACTGCGCTTATACGTCATCATAGAATGCAAATGAATATTTGTTGTTTAAAATTGTATGTGAGAAAGAGACAGAGAGCACTTTACCTACAGAAATGTACTTTGCTTACAGCATGTCTACGTCACAGAAGCAGATAAAATAGTGGACCTGCGCAATGCGCAATCTTGTTTCTTAATTCATGCCTCGAAATTATTTTTGACTTGTCTTTTGTCGCGACAAATTTTTTTCTATGTATTGCAATATAAATTCAAAAAGGGCGTAACTTACAAAAAGTTAAAAATCGTATTTTTGAATTATTATGCTGTAATTATATATAATGAGTCTTATTTTTTCTGTTAAATATTTACCACTATTCATAAAAAAATAAAATGTATTTGAAATTCGTTTTAGGAAAATTTTGTATGAAAAATTTTAAATAAAATACATTTCAAATTCATTTAAAATTTTATGAATATTGGGGTTAAAATGTAATTTACGCCTTTTTTCGATTTATATCAGTGAACAGCCCGCCATACCACAATTGTGGATAAGAAAATCACTCATATGCCTATGCTCTTGCATTTAGTTGACACAGAGCAAGCGACAAATGTGCTTGTGCACGCATGTAGGAATTTTTTTCTGGTTTTTTGTTTAGTTTTTTTTTAGCACACTGAACGAAATTAGTGTTCAAATTTAGTAAATTTCTACAGCAAAAAATAATTATGGAAGCTAAGAAATATTTCGTGATAAAAAATGCTTATGGCAATATTTTATGTTATGAAACATTTCAAAATAATACGGAAGATAGTTTAAAAAAGCATTTAAATAGTTTTCACAGTAATGTGAATAAATTTAATTTGGAGTTTATACACTACATTGTTGAATGGATTATTAGATTTTTTTACTTTTTACTCAAGTTTTTATTAAATTGCTTATTTATAAAAATAAAATTCAAATAATTAATAACCACAGCATGTATTTTAAATTACAAAACTTTTCTTCAAGTGTAAATTTATTTTACTCTAATTTTTCTCACCAATACAAATTTATTTTATTTTGCTGATCACTGATATGTGGTTAAACTTTGAACTGAGCTGCCAATAAAAAATTGCATAGTTATTTTGGAGTTAGTGCACTTAAATTGTGAGTGACATTTATTTTGAAAAATAGTCACTAAAGTTAAGAAATGATAATGCAAACTAGATCTACATTAGGGCTGCCATACGACATATCTGTTTCATTTGTGAATTGCTAAGATTCATAATATTATTTTATTTTTGTTTTATTTGTTTAAAATATTAACCCCCTGTTTCTACAACCAAGACTGTCGACTTGAGTATAAAATTTATATGAAAAGCACTCATTTGTTTGAGTGATTTTTATACAAATTTTCTAGACAAGTCGTCTGCCTGACTTATGGAAACTGCACACATTCATGAGAATATTTAAAAGTCTCGCAAACTGTGCAATTATTCATTTTTAGGCTGTCGTGAATAAAATGTCAAAAATTTTTTAGAAATTTATTTACACAAACCTGTTAAGTTTGCCCAATAATTTTGACTTATTAACTTAAATGATCAAACAGAATTGCGGCATAAACACATTTTCCATACAAATTGACACAAAAAGGTATATCCAGAAAGCAGTCGAGAGATATAATCTATTTTATTTTGACAGCGTTTTTTCTTATGTTCTCACATATAAATTAATATTCTCTCAATAATGCTACCATACTTTCAATAAATTTCATACATTTTGTGAACAAAACTACAAAGAAATATAAGCACAAAAGAAAATGAAAAAAAACTTAGAGATCATTTGAAGTTACTGCCGTAGTTTTTATTATGGGCTTTGTTAATTTGACAGCGATTTTTCCTGAAGTTACGGATTTATTCTGTTTAATCATTAAGCTGTGCAATTGTTCATTTTGTAAACAACAACTTCTCGCTATTTTGGCTACCTTTAGGCATTTTTAGACACACACACACACTTTTTATTTTTATAGATTTCAAATTTACATAAGCTGTTTGCACAAAAGGATAAAAGGGGCTTCATGAAACAAGTCTCGCAAGTTTGCCTAATTGCACAAATGGCAATTTTAAGAGTTCTCGTAAAAACCTCTATTATGTTTTTATTTTCCAAGAAATTCCTAAAACAAAGCAGCCCTAAGCTACATACAATCTTCGGAAATAATTTTAAATATTTAAAATATGACAAGAAAATAAATCAAAATATAAACAATAGCTGCAGTACTACCACCTTGAAAAACTTATACATTTTGTTTACACAATGAGTAAACCTCTCACTAAAATAAAACTTTTCCAGACATGGATGAATCCACCCTAATAAGTAATCTTTTTCAAATCCCCAATCCACAAAACACATATTTTTCATACCCATTTGCCATGAAAAAATCCCCAATTTGCGGCTAAATTCCTTAATATCTGACAAGTTTAGGGGATTTATCCCAAAATTGGGGATTTTTTTTCGCGATTGGGGATGAAAATTTCATATTAGGAAACTGGGGAATTGTTGGGGATGACAACCAAATTTGAGGGGATTTTTTGAGTTTTTTTATAAATGATGGTAACAAGAATGGTTTTTTAACTAAGAAATATGCTTCTGGCAAGCCTAAAAATATGAATGGTTTCTAATAAAGACGAAGTATCAAAGCAGAGAAAGCAATAATGAACACTATCAAAATAAAAATACGCAACAAAATGCAATAAGACTTATTGGAAGCACTTTTTAGAATAAACACACTCTTTAAAAATAATTCAATTTGATGTGACAAATTTAATTCTGCTGAAATGCTTAAGCTTTTTAATACAAACAACAAAATTTCTGAGGTTGATGAACTAGAAGATTTCTATTCTGAAGTTTTTGAAATGGTAAACTTTGGTTAAAAATATGTTAATACTTGTGCAAATGAGTAATTATTTCCGTACAAGTCTTATAAGTACAAATTAAATTTATAAGAATGTAAATAAAGCTTTTGATATAAATGAATTTTATTGAATAAATATGTTATTTTTCAAATAAAATTAAAAGTTTCTTATTTTTTTTTTGCAAAAGAGGAAATTTTAATAAAAAAACTCAATTTGGGGATTTTTGGGGATGACAAATCAAAAGTTGGGGGTAAGGTCTAGAAAAAAAAAACTGGCAACACTAAATAAGATTATCTACAGAATTTTCCAGAGTTTACCTTCGAGAATTCCAAAATCATAAATAACCCCAACAATGTTTTCATACTACCCATTGGCTGTAAAAATCCACAAGTTAAAGTTAATTTCTCTTATCTAACAACAATTTCATTAGAATTTAGTAAAAAAATCTGACTGCAGTAAAAAAACACGAAAATTAAGAAAAATAAAACAAAAAAAGAAATTTTTACTCGGGCTCGTCCGGGATTTGAACCCGGGACCTCCCGCACCCTAAGCGGAAATCATACCCCTAGACCAACGAGCCAGTTGTAAAGTTGCTGACAAAAATAAAACTGTTTCATTACTAACACACACATATACATCTGCTTGTGAATAAAAAATAGTAAATGTTATAAAAAAAAGTAAAAGTTAACACACACATGCACACACAAACATTTATACAAACTTGTACAAAAAGCACGTTCACATTAGCTACAAAATGATATATTTTAAGGTCTATTATTAAATTCGTAGTCAACACACAGAGTAAAAGACAACACAAAATTTAAATTTAAACAAAGATGTATATATGTATATGTGTGTGTGTGTGTGTGTGTGTGTTGAGTATGTGTGTTTGTCTGAACATGCAAATAATTGTTAATGTGTATTTTAAACAATCAGTTTGTTTAATTAATGATATTTGAATGATATTGTGTGTGGCTTGTTGTGTACCACATATTTAAAAAGTTGAAACATAATCAATCTTAGTCATATTTTTCTGTTTTTTTTTATAAATAAAAATATTATTTAGTTGGTAATTTGGGTGTTCAAGCATGAGTTCAAATCATAAATATGTCAGAAAACAATAAATCATGTTTTTTTTTCTTATTTAATTCTAAATTATTAAAAAAATATTTGTAACGAAGTTATAATGGAACTTTTTAAAGTTTTTGTTTTTGCAGTAAGTTAAGGTCAAGAGAAGTTATTATAGAATTTGCAAAAAAAAAAAAAAATTTTAGACAAGTGATATAAAAGCTTCTTTTTGGATTATTGTATTTTTTATAATTTATGAAAACTTTTAATACGTAAAAAAATTGTTTAGTAAAATCTTATTTACATGTATTGTAGCTTATTATTATTATCATTCATTTTTGATACCTAAAAAATAATTTAGAATATTCTGCCAGTATATCCTCGATATGTTACAAAACTTATTTCGATTATTCAATTTTTTTTTATCACTTTCACTAATTTTGAACTTAATCTTAAAGCCATGAATAAATTTTAAATGAATGCTAGCCCACTTTAAAAAAAAAATGTAGCAGCAAAAGTATAAAATTTTAAAGGATTTTATTTGTGGTAAATCACTTAGTATGAAGAACATATTGAGTAGGAAATAAATTTTTGATTTATAGTATTTTTTATTTTTTGCCAATCTCGTTCTTATGCTAATTAATCCATTATAACGAAGAGCATAATTTATGGCTGCAGTTAAAGTATGCATTAACAACAGGAAATAAATAAAATTCAATATTAATACGTTTCATGATTAATTACTTGGCTTAAGTGGTCTGGTTACGCAAAAACCACATTAAAAGTAAACCTTTATTCCATTCAAGTCTAATAATAATTAATTTTTTATAACATTTATTATTAAAAAAAACAGCAAACGCTGAACTACGAGTAAATATGACTGTTGTCTATTTCCTGAAAAGCTGGCTTTTTTTTTTTGGGTCAAAAACTTAATAACAGCATAGTGAATAAAATTGCTAAGGTTTGTACATAAACAAATTTATGACCATCATTAATCATATTCCCTAAGCAAATTTATAGCAAAATTATAAAAAATTTTGTTTTAATTTATTTTATTTGAAATTAACATTATAAATTTTGCTTGGGTTTTAACAAAATTTGCTCATAAAAAATGTTTTAAAACTAGGAACACTAAAAAATTTAGCAACAAAGAATGATGAAAGATTAAGTTTGTTTTTGTATAGAAATGGTAATTTAAATTTAACTGGTTACCGAAAGCCTAAAATATCAAATATGTTGCTAACCTTATAATGCAAATTATAAATCAGTAAAAAGCACATTGACCTCTGTCACTGTGATATTTATTAGGTGCACTAATCTGAACTGCTAGATGCTCTTATATCTTAAGTAACATTACTTTTACTGTTTTTAAAAGCTACCCACCTTATAATACGTTACAGGAATTTTTTAAATAAAAATCATTTAATAAAAATCTTTCAACAATATTACTAATTAATTTTAATCAGCGTTTAGTAATAATTATTAAGCACTTGCAAAATAGTACATTGCATTACAATCACAGTCAAAACGGTCTAACATCCCATATATACTTAATTTATGCCTTATGATTTTATATTTAAGCTTCAATAACAAGCAGTATACTGAAAAGCTGCTTACAACTTGTAGAACTGTTAAGTCTAACGTATTCTTAAATTTCACTTCAACCAGGGCAAGGATATGACTGCCTCCCATGTATCCTTTATTTTAAAAATGAAAATATAGCTACAAGTAGCGACCAAAATGCAACAAAAACTTGTGATTATTGTTACAAACATAGGATTCAACTTTCTTATAATTTCACTTTAATCGGGTTAATGATATGACTACCTTCCACACATCCTGTATTAAAAAAATTTAACTTTAGCTACAATTTGCGATCAAAATGTTGAAACACATATTTGTTTAGTATTACAAACAGGATTACATATTCTATTAACATGCAACGTTATAACGTCCTATATATTATTAATTTATTACATATGGTTTTATATTTTAGCTTCTATAACCAACAGGATACAGGATACTGCTAGGCTGCCTACAACCTGTAAAACTATTGAGTAAAATATGTTGAAAAATTTCACTTCAGCCGTTCAAGGATATGCGTATCTCCCATGTATCCTTTATTTTGAGAAATTAATTTTTGCTGCAATTTGCGTAAAAATATCTAAAAGACTCGGGATTGTTGTTACAAACAAAAGATTTCATATTTTAATGTTATGCAACGTTGTTGCATCCCATATACATATACTTTCCTTATGTCGTATGATTTTATATTTAAGCTTCCGTAACGCGCATGATACTGTAAAGCTACTTACAACTTGTAGAACTGTTAAGTGAAACATGTTGTTAAATTTCATTTCAATCGCTGCAAGGATATGACTACCTCCCATATATCCTTTATTTTGAAAATTAAAATTTTACTACAAGCAGCGATCAAAATTCAACCAAAACTTGTGATTATTGTTACTAACATAGGATTGCATATTCTTATAGTTTTAATTCAATCGGATTAATGATATGAGTGCCTCCTACATATCCTTTATTAAAAAAAAATAAATTTTAGCTATTATTTGCGATCAATATGCAGCAACACTTTTGATTTAGTATTTTAAACATAAGATTACATATTCTATTAACATGCAACGTTATAACATCCTACATGTTATTCATTATGAGGTATAATTTTATATTTTAGCTTCACTAACGAGCAGGATACTGAAAAGCTGCTTACAACTTGTAAAACTATTGAGTAAAATTCGTTGTAAAATTTCACTTCAATCGGTTCAGGGATATGAGTATCTCCCTTATATCCTTTATTTTGAAAAATAAATACCTGCTACAATTTGCGGTAAAAATTTCGAAAAAACTCGTGATTATTGTTACAAATACAGGATTCCATATTCTAATAACATGCAACATGGTAGCGTTCCATATATACTTCATTTATGACATATCGTTTTATATTTTCATTTCAATAACAAACAAGATACTGCAAAGCTGCTAGCAACTTGTACAACTATTAAGTCAAACATACTAATAAATTTCAATTCAATAGGTGCAAGGATATGAATGCCTCCCATATATCCTTTATTTTGAAAAATAAATATTAGCTAAAATTTACCATGAAAATGTCGAATAAACAGAGGATTACTGTAACAAAGACATGATTCCATATTCTATTAATATGCAACGATGTTACATACGAGTACTATGTATACTTCATTTATGACATATTATTTTATATTCGGTTTAACGAATATAATAACGAACCGGATATTGCAAACAACTTTTAGAACTATTAAATCTAACATATTGCTTAATTTCACTTCAATTAGTACAAGAATATGAGTGCATCTCATATATCCTTTATTTGGCAAAAAAAAAAATGAATAGCTACAGTTTGCGATAATATTTTATTTATTTTATTTATCATATTTTAATGACATGCAACGTTGTTGTATCCCATGTATGTATGTGTACTTTATTTATGACATATCATTTTATATTTTCGCTTTAATAGCGAAAATGATACTGTAAAGCTGCTAACAACTTGTGGAACTATTAAGTGAAACCTTTTTTTTTTTATATCACTTTAAACGCTTTAAAGATATGACTGCCTCCTATATATCCTTTATTTGGAAACATAAATTTAAGCTGCAATATGCGATCAAACTGTAAAAAAAACTCGTGATTATAGTTGTAAATATAGGATTTCACATTCTGATAACATTTATATAGTAAAATCAGTACAAGGACATAGCTAACTTTCATATATCCTAGAAAGTAAGTATTGCATTTAAGCTAGAATTATAAATTGAATAGAGAGAAAATATATGAATATACTCAAAATTGTGTTGCAAGGCTTTGTGCCCGGTTTGATAAGAAATGCTGCAAGGATATGCATATATCCTTTATTATAAAAATGATCACTCGAATAGAACTAAAATTCATAAATGTTTGTTAAATTGTGTAGCTAAGTTGTGTGCATAATTTTATAATGAATTGTGCAAGTATAATCCAATCTGCCACAGATCCTTTATTATAAAAATTTTCAAGCTTATATAGCTAAAACTCATTTATATACCTTATTTCTTGAGAGTTGTTTTTCATAAATATATGACGTTTTTTGATTTATAACATAATATATTTGATTCAAACAAGCACCAACTTCAACGTCATACCAACAAGCTTTTTGTTTTTAAATTTCGTAATATAAATTATATTTTTGTTGCTGCGATAACACTTGTACTTCAGCAAAATTTCCATTAACGTTAGTAACGAACTAATTATTGGTCTGTATTGCTTTTTCATACTCCCCAATTTATATTTTATTTATTTTTTATATGTTTATTTTTTTATTATTTGCTATCACATAGTATTTTTCCTTATAAGCAATTTTATTATTAAGTCATAAATGCATAAATAAATAAATTGAATTTAGTGAGCAAATAATAAATTATATTTATTAAAGTCTTAAATTTGTTTTGTTAGTAAATTTCAAATATTACAAACATATTAAAATAATCCATAACGTTTTTAACAACCAATCGATAACCGCATTATTTATTACTCGTTTTCAAAATTAAGATTAATTAAACGATTTTTTCAATAAAAATATAAGTAAAATTGCTTCATATATGCAGTTGTTTATGGGAGGTTAATTGGTTTTATTTGTACAAAGCTTTAATATTTTAAAGATAACACGGTGTTGCAGAGAAAAAGTAATTTGCAAGAGCTGTGACTGGGATTGCGCAGCTCTACTGGAAAATATATTTTGCAATTTTTAGAATTTCCACTCATAGCTGTTATTTAATGATTAGTAACCGTAATGATTACTAATTTGATTACTTTTTTTTAAAGGTGCGATAATGATTAAATTACGATTATATTCAGTTTCGCACGATAACTAATTGATTACGATTACTAATAATGGAAAAGTAATCTGAATTACTTAAAATTACTAAAAATAATCAAAAAGAATCAAAAGTAATCAAAAAATTATCCGATTACTTCTAAGGATTACTTTTTATTATTTTTGATTATTTATTAAGAATCAAAAGTAATCTTTGAAAGTAGTCGGATTACTTTTTGATTACTTTTGATTCTTTTTGTTTATTTTTTAGTAATTTTAAGTAATTCAGATTACTTTTCGATTAGTAGTAATCGTAATCAATTATTTATCAGCAGTTCTTTTGAAGGCAATTATATAATCATTACAATTCTTTTTAAAATGTACTAGTCGTAATCGAAATTTAACAGCTCTGATTCCAATACTATCAGAGAAGTGAGACTTTCTAGGTAGTTTCATATAGATTTTGAATGGAGCAAACCTTAGGAAAAATATGTTGAAAATAATTTATGAAAACATTTTTTAAAGTTTTTTAAATTTTATGCGATATTTTTGTAATAATTTGCCTGAAATATCTTTCGGTTTTTATTTGTTATGAAATTGTATCTCAGTTCAATAACCAGAAACTTAAAATACATGAAACGGAAGGCACGAAAATTTTACGACTGGTCCCGGACTAACTTAGATGCTATAAAAAGGGGCTGCACAACCTTATTTTCTGTATTTTGCACTTCCAAAATTTAAAAGAATAATTAAATAAAAGATTCCCACTCCGATATGAAGCTGTTCAAAATTCAAATAGTACTCTCACATAAAAATATATGAGAAGTTATATCACAGCATAGTTAACAAAGATGGCACTACAATGGGTCAAAATTCAACATATCGCTTGCAGAAGTTTTTTTTTGGTTCTCTCAACAATTTTAAAAGTTTTTAAGCATTTGAATTCTTTTTATTTTCTTAAAAAATTGCAAACTTTGATTAAAAGCTTTTATACTTTTGATTTTTTTTTATTTTCTTAAAAATAATTGCTGCTTTGAATATTCTCTATCGATATGCTACTAGGTGCCTGCTTTAGCACGGAGCACATCTTACCTAGGCGTAGTACCAACCCTGTATGTTTAGAGTGCTTCGCATAGTCAGCCCCTAGATAGCTAACATGCAAAGTTTTATGGTACTTCGAGCTACCAACCCTTTGAATCTATTCTATTTGCGCTAATAATGAAAGCAATAAAAGAAGTTAAACTTTAGTTGACGGCTAAAATACCGAGTTTTATGGTCCTTCGAGCTACCAACCCTTTGAATCTATTCGATTTGCGCTAATAATGAAAGCAATAAAAGAAATTAAAATTTAGTTGAACGGTAGGCGTTAGCTGGACGAAACCAATCGACAAGTACTTTGGTAGTCGTGTCAAATGTCCAGAATCTTCATGAGCCATTGGTTCAATAAAAAATTAAATGAAAGGCTTTAAATAGTTTAAGGCTACTATGGAAAAAGTTAGCAGTTTAAAGGAATTGTTGAAAAAAATGCTATAAATTTTATTGAATCAAAAAAAAATATTTTCTAACCAAAAAGAATCTGATATTTTTTTCAAAAATGTTTACAAAGATTTGTCAATTCCAAATTATTTAAATTTACTTAAAATGATAAACTTTGGTTTTATTTAGCGGCTTTTGAAATTTTAAAGCCAGTGCAAAAAGCCTAAATAATAAAATTTTTTGTCTACAAAGTTTAAAAAAAATTATATGTCATCGATAAGTATCGATTAAATGGGTGCAATCGAATTTGAAAAAATTACAAAACAATGACTCAAGTGGGCTTAAAATCTCAACTTAGTCTCTTGAAAATAATTTTTTTTTTCTAAGTTTTGTTAACCAGTGTAATTAATTTATTCAGCTGAATATAATGGGATTTCGGCAATATTTCGCTTATTATTGGCCAATTCGAAGTATATATCAGACATTGGTCTCTAATCTCTTTAACTTTTGAGCGATTCACAGATAATATCTGTGCTTAAAAGCGATAACAGCATAAGTCGACTTAAGGCAAAAGCGGCAAATGGATCAACGCGAGCGGAGCTGGAGGTAAAAGGTATTATAATATAGAATAAAATAAATTAGTTATTTGAAATTGTAAAACTAAATTATTGATATAAAAAATACAAACAAATGGAAGAAAATAGCAAAAGCAATGAACGAAGTGGATAAGCTATTTGCCAGTAACAGAAAATTTTCATTTCCCCTTCATTCTATGTTCCATTTAATTCTTTAAACTACCACAATGATATTTATATATTTGCTTTCCAACAAATACTAAAATTTTCATGGGATTATTTTCTAAAAAAAGGAATTAATTTGCATGTCCCTTATGAAGCTAAAGCTTATTAGGAGTGATTGATATAGGAATCTAAGGCCATATCATTTCTTTAAGCAAAACCGCCAAATATGCTTTAAAAATTAAAAAAATTCAGTTTTTTTAAACCTTTACGCAATTGACAATTTTATATTTTTAGTGCCCGCTTTGAAATGTTTATTTGTATATTTATTTAATACTTGCTATTATAAATAATATAATAGCAGCTGATGTCGCAGCTAATTAACAACTTTGTTATTATAAATTACAGCGAGAAGAAAAATATCAAACAGAACACAACTGAGTGCTCCCCCAAAATCATTTCAATAAGCATATACGAGTACAACAAACATGTTCTACAAATCTTTATAAATTATTTTAGTTGCTGACACTTTTATAAAAGTGCACAAGTGAAACGTCATGTTATTGCGACATTAAATGCTGTATTTCATATAAATTATATTATTCATGTCAAGGAATAATTTACATGAAACCGGTGGCTGCAGAAATGTTATAAGCAAATACATAGAGAGAAATTTTGCTCCATTTTAAAAATGCAGTAAAATTTTATACTAAAATTATAAAATAAAACCATTTTAAAGAATTCCTTTCTTTTTCTTCGGCAAAAATTTTCTTAAAATTTTTTTTTAATTAACTTAAATATTTTTTTTCAGTGTATAAAATTGTAAATATAATAGCGCATTAAAACATATATTTATTTATTTTTGGTTTGTATTTTTTTTTTTGTTTTTAATGTAAAAAAGGAAACTCTTGTGTCAGCATCACTCACCAGCAAAAAACAAAAACTAAATAGAAAATTAAATTTTTTATAGATATTTCTTTTGCTTGTCTCATTTTTTCGTTAATGTAAGATGAAACGCACATTTAAACTCAATCATGTGTTAAGTGACATGTAAGTGACACAACACTACTTAAAACCAAAATTTTGTAGGAGACAACAGCCACAACAGCAATGACAGTGATGACGATGCGGTAGACGCTGGTGCAGATATAGCCACCGAGAAAAACACAGCAATAACAACAGACAGTAAGAATAATTGAATAACTTAAGGAAACTACTCGTTGAAATATTTCGTATTGTGTTGATTGTTAAGGTTGGTAAGGAAAATTATTTTTTTTTAAATGCTGCCCTACATTGAGCAGCTGGCGAAATTTAATGAATATGCACTAACTTTAATTAAAATAAAATATAACTATATATACTCGTATATTAAACAAAATATTTTGAAATCGTTAACAACACTCTATAATACTGAGTTCACATACAGCAATAAGGGGAGCCATCATATTTTTCTCTCTCGCTCATGAATATTTTTATTCTCTGCTAAAAAATCGAATTATATAAAATATTAACGCAAGATCTTTGTACATATGACCAAAAAAGTGACAAAATGTTGCGATTTAAAGAAAGATACTTTACAATTCGAAACGAAAGAAAATGCTTTTAAATTTGCATGTTATTACCACAAAATGGCCCCCGGGACCCCATTTTAGACAGCATCATATAACGTTTTTGTTTTCAAAAATCAGAAAGTAGATGACCTTGGCGTAGAACCTCTACGCTACACAGAAAAAAATGATTTTCATATTTGAATACGAAAATCTTTGATTCAATAAAAAAATCTTTTACATTTTCTGTGATGACGATTTTTACAATATTGATAAATAAAATTGTAAGCATATTGGATATAAAGTCAATAAAGCGATTTAATGAATCAAAGAAAAAAACTGTTGGCTGAAATTCTATTTTCAGTGATATTTTGTTTTAGTGTGTGTGTGTGTGTGTGTGTGTGTGGATGAATGTTGAATTTTTTTAACCGCTTTTTGGTTTGTTTTTGCTTGGCTGCGATTAAAACTAAATGTGTTTGGGATGAGTCGAACCGGGAGTCTCTTGACTAATAGTTTAATACTATGTTTAGACGGTACGTGCTTCGCTCTCTATTCATGCTTCACGCCCCAATCATGACCGAATCCACTTGCTTCGCCATACAAAATTATGAGAGCGAATCAAGTAGATTCAATATGAATCTACTTGCGAAGCACGTAAAATTGGTATCTTCTCTAACTTTTATCGCAGTTAATCGCCACTTTATCTGAACTAGCTATCAAAACAAAATAGGTATATGTGTATGTGTGTCTTTGTAAACAAATAAAAACAAACCAAAAAACATAGATGTGAGTTTAATATAAATAAATTTAATTAAGTTATGAATAATATAAAAAGGAAAAATAAGAAGAAAATATAGGGATGCCTTCAAAAACAAGATTTCGCATGAGTGGAGTTTATGTAAAGTATGTATGCTTATTTGTATGCATGTAATTATATACGTGCGTATGATACGTATGTTTGTGTGAATATACATAAAAAAATGCCACGCGAACAGTGATGCCAACTTTTTCAGAGCAAAAAGCACTGTGTGTTCATAAAAAAGCACTAAATGAAATAAGTACTCGTATATATGTACATATGTATGTATGTACATAAATATATTTTTATTTATTTTTTTTATATTTATCTATTTATTTGCAATACAGAGAAAGCCCATATGGCTAATTATAAATGTATTGAATTAGTAAAAATTAAAAATTTAAGTTAACTACAATTTTAAATTTACTACATTTCATAGGTTTTTGTAATAATTTCAATTATATCGAGCCATATTTCGATTTTGCTTATAAGTTGAATATGAGTAGGAAAATAATTGAAGTTCATTTGGGAAGACACTCCGATTATGGTGTACTATTTTAACAAAAGATGATCAACGAGAATTATACTCCTCGTTTCAAGAAATGCAGTTTCATCTTTTTCCTCTGGCCATAAAACTGTTTTAATAAAACAATTAGATTTTTAGGTGTTTCGTCTGAATTAATTTTTACATGAACATGGTTCAGTATGTTACATTCTGAACAACATAAGCCTTTTCTTTTTAGACCGTATTTTATATGAATGAAACAATTTGATTTATAAAATCATTATTGTATTTCTAACTTACTTTTAAAATATTTATAAGCGCTAAAAGTCATTTCTACTACAACATTTGAACATGGTAATGTTAATAGTTTTAGAGAAAATATTGACAGTATTAGAAATGGATTATGATTAGTTGAATTTCTATAATTATAAACTTCAATCCAAAATTGATCAGTTTTGAGCGAATTTTTCCATTTATGTATCCTTAAATTTCTGATACTTCGTTCTATTTCTTCAATTTCACCATCCCAGCAAAAATTACCGCTTCCCAGAAGAGTTTTTGTAAGCCAGCTAGAAGCAATGCATTCAGTTTCCAAAAAGCCGTTCATTTTTTGCTTTACTAATTCGTTTTACAGAAGCAATAATGTGTAGTTTTTGTGTACTCAGATGCAAAAGTTACTGGTGTACATTTTTTTACTTTTGTCCACTTTGTTAGAGAGCCTTACGTTAGTACTTTTCAGAAGCATTTTTGAAAGCTTTCGTTATCAAGAAAGCAATACATTGCTTCCCTCAGTGGTTAGTAATTAGATTATTGTAATTAAGTTATTTTATAACGTGTATGGTATCCTCTGTAATTGCTAGAAATATATTATTTTTTCTCACTATGAAAGATAAAGTTTTTCTTCCTTCATATTTCACCAAGCTGAATTAACATTCTGCAAAGGAAACTTTGCATGTCTAAAAGGGGCGAAAACAGATAGTTTTTGAAAGTGAAAATAAAGCCACCACACTTTAACAAATTAATATTTAGTAGATTTGTAAAACGCACTAAAATCAAAGGTTAAAAGCACCAAAAAAGGCACTAATTTCTTTTTAAAGCAACAATTTGAACAATTCCGCACTGTTATGAATTAAAAAACTCTAAATCTAGTACGAAAAGCACTAAATTGGCACGATGCACACGAAGCACGAATGCGTAGTCTAAACAGCATGATTCATAACCATGATTCAGAGAGCGAAACAGGTGATTCAACTCGTCGTCTAAACATAGCATAACATACTTACCACTCAGCTAAAGAGCAAATCGCTTTATATACGCAAATAATGAATATACGCAAAAAATGATTTCTTATGTTTCTTCTACATTTGCGCATTGCGTTATGATATAATCTAAAAATAACTTTGATGAGAAAAAAAAAACAAGCCACGACGTTTTTCGGCTACTTGTTGTAATTCACACGTATACAAGCCGAGCAATCAAAATAAACAACAACAATAGCACATGACCACGTTGGGTCAACCAACAAGCAAGATAAACACCAACACAAACAAATTAAATTAAATGATATTTTAAAATGCGCGGTATTGATAAACATAATATTCAAGTTAATGACAAATATTATTGAATTTAAAAATTTTATTCAATAACATTGTTTGTTGAAAATAATTCTTGCATATTTTTTTCTGTGAAGACTGTTAACAAGTTAAAAGATCGAAAACGAAAAAATCTTAAAGTTTGAAATCGTCAATTTTTAAATTGTGCTCGTCTAAAATCGAATGCTAGAACACACACTATTAATTTTTATTTTCTAAATTTCAACTTAAACAGACGTAGCATGTGTTTTAACATCCTTATTCACAAGAAAACATGTGAAAACGATGTGAGAGCCAGAACACACACAAGTACCCAGTAAAAAAAATTGGAAGTCATTCTAAAGGAACTACATTTTCATTGCTTCCAAAAAATCGATATTTTTAATTTGCCGATAGTTAGCAGAAAACCAAGTAGAAGTTTATTTTAGTTATACATAACCTTGCAATTCCTCAATAGTTTTAGAAATTACTCACCAGAATTTTTAAAAAATCGATTTTTTTGAAGAAACTTATGAACTAATTTTGGTCTAAGATTTTGAACTTATTTGCTTAAATTTACATGAAAATACTGTTTCACGTTTAAATTCCCATAAAAAGAAACTAATTGTTAAAATAAGTAACTATTAACCATTTTTCCTAGATGAAAATATTATCATAGAACACAAAAAAGGAAATTTTTCTTAAAATCGCTTCCAATTCGGTGACCAGGCATCGAAAAAGAGAACTTCTTGCAATGACAACCCTATGTAAAAATCATTAGATCGGATCGAAATTTGCACTACTTCCAGATCGCAAACTCTACATTTTCATGACTTTTTTGGAGTGTCTTTTTTTACTGGGTAATTTGAGATTATTAGTGCGTTAAAATATGACAGTGTGAGAGCTTTTTAAGCGGATGTGTCCAGTAAAGTTCAAGATATTACGAGCAAGCGGATTAGGATGAGACTCGAGCTTTGTTAAATATTTGCCTGCGTATTTTGCAATTTCTTCAGTTACTTGTGGCATATTTAAATCATAATATAAATTTGAGTATCAACAGTAAAATTTTGTTTTGCCTTCGTTGAATTTTCTCTAGAAATAGCTGAATTCCGTAGCACCACATAGGTTTCAGAAGCGACTTGTATATTAAAAGTTTACAATCTAGACCAGTGGTGCCCACAAAGAGAAATTAATTTACGTTCGGGTTGTGTGTGTGTGTGTGAAAAACGATTAGTCTCTGTTGTTTTAACAAGTTTTTGGGCTACACTGATCTAGACTGAGAGTTGAATTTCTACCAATCAGTCAATGTATCTAAGTTAGTTTAGGTTTCATTTGTGTTAGCTTAGAGTCAATGTGCTCTTTCCATGTAAGGCTTCAATCAAGGTGTATACCAAGGTACTTCACATGTGAATGTTGAGGAGCAATTTGATTATTGCTTCTAAGGAGAAGAACAAGTATCTTTTCATAGGGTAAATGTTACCTGACCACACTTCTGGTCATTTAGCTTAATTCTTCATAAGTTTAACCATAGTTCTAGATAGGTAATATGTTCTTAAAGATACCGGGATGTCTCGTGAGGATTTTCGTGCATACCAATGCATTAAACACATTCACCACAGCAAGCTACCGACTACCAAATGTCAAGGATAGAACACACATGGTTATATGAGAATGATTCTTTTGACAGCAGCAAGGTAAGAGGGCAACAGGGCGACAGGTTGTTGTCTATGCTGATTTTTTCGTTGTGCTCCAATTAAATACCCCTTTTAGACACGGAAAGTTTACTTTGCAAAGTCTTAATTCAGCTGTATGAAAGACAGAGGAAGCAATACTATCTCTTTCTGTCTTTCACCCTACTGAATTAAGACTTTGCAAAGAAAACTTTCCGTGTCTAAAACGGGTAAAACTAATTTCTATTTCTTTAACTACCATGAGCAAATCCAGTGTTGCCAATATAATACAAAATATTGAATGAATGATATCGTACAATTATTTTATATTATTTACCAGAAACAATATCCAAAAATTGATGTAAAGAATAAATTGATAAATTTTTGTACTTTTACGTGCAATATGTATATTTTAAAAGAATAATTAATTTTTATAAATGCTAAATATATGAAAGTGGCAATATTGAAATATGTATTTGTACTTGAATATCAGGTGCAGATGGTGCTGCGTCATCTCCAAAATAATAAAGTAGCTGGCTACGAGACAAAAAAAGCTGCTAGCGACATTTGAAGACGTGTGATCGTGTAGCCTGCTGTGGTGAATGTGTTTAATGCATAAGGCAGGTTGTATTATCGGCAAATGTAGAAGTGCGGATATTACTGCTCAGAGGCATATCACAAGTATAAATCGAATACAAAACTGGCCCCTGTGGCACACCGGATGAGATTGATTCGGGCACACTCATTAAGTATCCTTCCACAACAGTGAACTTCTGGGCAAGAATGTAACTTTCCGAAAGATTTAAAATGTTAATTGGTAGATATGTCCTCAATTTTAAAATTTGGCCTTCATGCCACCCTATATATATGAAATGCCTGAGAAACGTCAATAAACAGGGCAGAACAATATTTGATTTCTTCAAATATTTTTCTTATAAATTGAACCAATCTATGTGTTTGTTCAATAATACTATGCTGATTTCTAAAACCAAATTGAACTTAAAAATAGTTACAATTTAATTACCAAGTAAAAAGTATACATTATACTCAGAGTATGAATATTTAGTCGGACAAAAATATATACGAATGATACTCGGGATATTTACATACATTTGTGTACATAAAATGGCATGGAAAATATGTGGCGTGTGTGGCTGTTTGGTGTGTGTGTGTAAATGAAATAGCCCTATAATACGCAAATAAATCGGGGAATTCCGCCGCTATTGTGACTATGCATTAAGCGATTTTATAAAAAAAAATAATAAAGCAGTAGCTTTTTTAATCTAAGTGCACACGTTAATAAGCAGAACTGGGCGCTCTGGAAGCGCCAGAAGATCCTTCATTCGACTAAAATGATTATATGGGCTTGTCTGAACAATGAAGGCGAATTCTCTGTGTCTAAAATACAAAATGTTCCCTTTATCATAAAATAGATTCAGACTTCGACTCGCACACGGAGGGTCCCGATGTAGACAATTTTAAAAAAAATTTGAGTACCTGTAAACTATATTTCAGTTTTTAAAGATTTTTTTGAGTTTTGGTGGTTTTTCTTAGTTTTGGCGTTTTTTTTTTTTGTTTTTTCGGTTTTGTGCGTTTTTTTTTGTCTTTTTTAATTTTGGAGATTTATTTTAGTTTTGTGACAAAAAATCATAAAACTGCCCCGAATAATTAACTTTTAAAAAACATTATTCCAAGTTAAAGTTTACACTAATCAGTTGACAAGCAAAGCACTTTCAAAATAATATATACCTCACAAAATGGCAACAATTACTGACTCTGGTTGGTTTATTTTGTGTCCAAGAAGACTAGTTTATCTGGCGATCGTCCAGTAGCCAACGACGAGCTGCTCTTCTTTTTTTTGCTTCGCTATTTCTTCTGAATGTTTGTCGTGGAAACATGGCCATATTTGCTTTGCAACTCTACACATATTCAGTGTATTGTATAAATATATTCCTTTCTTACAACACTGTTTTGGGGATAGTATTTTTTTTAATGTTGCCAAAGGACAATGCTACTAAAACTTCTGCTAACAATGCATTAGAGGTGTTTCTAGTGAATCCAGCCCTGTCTTCTTCGCTCTCCACCGCCCATTGCCTATGAAGTTACTACGTTCGATGTCGATCTGACAGCAAAGTCTGAATAGCACATCCTTACACAGCTTAATTACCACTTAAAATGTTTACCTTTTGTATTATTTATTTAATCTAAAGAATTTCAGCCTAATCGAATCATAAACTAGAATTGAGAATAATTCCAGTGATTTTTCGCCAAAATGCCGATTTTCGCCCGAGTATAATTTCCATCTCTTTTATGTTCCTGCTTGCTAGTCCTTATTAAAGCCTCAAAAAACAATACAAAATAAAACACAATTTTTTTCGTTTATTTTTATTACAACATTTGAGGAAAATATTCCAATATATTCTTCTACTTTCGTATTTCGAAATCATACGGTGTCGGTATTGGCGGTGCTGCCATAGCAAATGCCACTTGTACGGCTATTACGATTATTGGCAAGAAATTCATTGTTTGTCCAAGACTGTAGTGACTGTTTGTGATAAAATTGCACTGAGCTTTTGTGTTTATATACAAAATAAAACACAATAAATTTTCAAGCGTAAATGAATAGAATATTCATGGATATTAAGAGATTTTTTGCTTTTAATTCTTTAGATTTTTTTTAAACCAATTTACAGAAATTTATATATAATATCATTAATTTCAATTAAACATGCAACAACTTGAAAAATATTGGTGCCCTTTAGTAAAGTTTAAAATTTTTTAATTGCAAATATCATAAGAATATAAGATTTTATGAGCACGGTGTCTAAAACAATCATTTATAGCATTTTCTTTTCTTAAAAAAAATGTTACACTTATTACATTTTTCAATAAAAATTCGCAATAAAATGATTATAGTATAAGTACACATTTCGTTAGAAATTATTGTATCATCCCTTTCGAATTTAAATTTTTTGTTTAAACGAACACTAAATTGTATTTTTTTTTTTAATAAAAAGTTAAAAAATTTTACACTTTTTCCAGAAAAGAAAACACTACTAACTTGTCTGTAGGTATATAATATCTAAAACATATATATGAATGTGATTCCTATTAAAATTTTCTAGTTAGAATGAAATATTACACGGATCATAAAGTTAGGTTAGGTTAGGAAGGGTGGTGCTAGACCGCATCTCCACTCGGAGACGCAACTGGGTCCATTGTCATTTCCTTCTATTGCCCATTACTGGTAATATTTACCCCTCCCATTTATAGCCAGAAGAGATCCTATTATCCGTCATTAAGCCACCGAATCCCCATGATGAAGCCCCTGATTTCCTCTAGTTTACACTTCCCGACATCAGTAATGCTTTCATGGAAATGTCTGCTCAGCCATCTAAACCTATGACGTTGCAGCTTCGGGCATGCTTGTAGGACATGGAGACAATGGAGCACTTCCTTTGTCATTGTCCAGCTTTCGCCCAGCTGAGATCCTCTTATTTTGAGGATGACACCTTATCGGGCATTACAGACCTTAGAGGTATTGACTGGAAAAATGTGTGGAACTACGTAAACGATGCTGCGTTCCCTTAGAGATGGGGTTCGTTTTTAATTTATATAAGACCGCACAACGGCCCTATACTGGCTAATGTGTATGTCCCCGGACATTAACGTAATGGCTCCTCTTTTCAACCTAACCTAGCCTAAAAAAAATTTAGGAAAAGAAAAGAAAAACACACCATAAATCAGATTTACTCAACGTCATGCACAGGACTTTCGATTAACTGAATATGGAACAAAAAAGAGAACTTCTTGCAATGACAAAACTCTATGCAAAAATCATTAGGAATTTTCAAACTTTCACTACTCCCGGATCACAGGTCAAGATGTTATTGACTTTTTTTATTGGATTCTTTTCAAATTAAATACGGATAAAGTTGCTGGCAAGAGCAACCAATTTTAACATGACAGAACCTTTTTATATTAATTATTATTGTGACTTTATGAATGAATAATAAAAATGGTAAGCATGTGTTGCTTTCTATTTTTTTGTGATTTTTTAGAAAACTAATGAGTAAGAAAAATCAATTTTTTATTTTAAAATTTATAAAATAGATTTTTTATAGTAACATCGAATAATTCGTTCTAAAATAAGAGAAATAGTCCTTTCTTAAAAATCATATCATATCAATTTCCATATAGGAAACATTGTGCTATCTGGCCTAGAAAATTTATATGAAAATTACTTACGTGTACTTTCAACAATGCAGAAGTGCTGCCTGGTTGTCGTAAGTGTGTCTTTCTGCTTGTTAATCCTTGTTTAGCAACCCTACGGAAAATTTGGTGACAATTGATCCAAAAGTGGGGAGTAGTGCACGTCGACAAAAATAAATATCCTGTAAATGGGTACATATTCACCATTGTCGTAATGTATCTTCTTGATCTTTTGTCAATTTAATTGGGAATCGGCCTACACAGAGAAAACAGTGCCTACTAAATACCTCATAAAATAGAACAAAATTAATAAGAAATGTCTATGGTTTTTTTCAATAAGGAAATCTTATTAATTTCATAGGGCAACCCTTCTTGAAAAAATCAAGAAGAAATCTTCCAGTTTTTACTAGGTTATCTTATTGATTTTTTGAAGAAAACCTTGTTCTTGTTTTTATTAGGCGACCTCATAAAAAATTTAAAAAAAATTTCCTCTTTATTCTATGTACTTATGTATTTTCATTTAAATTCTTTACCATATACATAGGTATGTATGTATGTAGTATGTTGAAGATGTTATTTATTTATACATACATACATATATACACATGATATATTCTTAACTAACTTACTCACCAAGTATTGAACCAGCAAACTTCTGACTGATAGACAAGCACTCTAACCAATATGCTAACAAGCACCCTGAATAACCATTGAAATTATTGTGCAAACATTCTTATACAAAAAATGAAAAAAATTGTCTGTATGTCTATTTATGGAATCGAAATAACAAGACACCTCATAAAATCAAGAAGATTTTCTTATGTAAAAAATCAATAAGATGTTGTACACATAATCTAGAAGAAAACCTTGTTGAAAAAATTAATAAGATAGCCTAATCAAATCAAGAAGGAAACCTTTTTAAGAAAAATAATAAGGCAACCTAATAAAATCAATATGAAATCCGTATAGTTTACAATTTATAAGAAAACCTAATAGAATCAAGAAGTTTTTCTCTAGGGATTGTTTATTTTTTTGGTGCCAAAAATAACGGAAATTGAGTAAAAAAAGTTGTGATTAATAACATTTCTTCTTGATTTTATGTGGTTTTCTTCTTGATAAAATTAATAAGATTTAGCACATAAAAACAATAAGGAATCTCTATGAAAAAATCTTCGCTTCTGTCTGCTGGGATACCCCTTAGCCTAAAAACGTTTCACAGAGAAAATCTTCTTGATTCTATGAGGCAGTTTTTTCTCTGTGTAGGCACGGAACAAGTTCAATGTGATTGGATGGCGGACCTATCCAATAGTATAAATATATTGAAACCAGTCCCGAAACTATACTTATGTAGATACTAACCTAAGCTTAACTGGTATTTATACTTTTGAAATATGAGTGTTCCTGTGGTTGAGTGGGTAGTGTTCGGTTCGAATCTCAAAAAATGTCGAAATTACATTTATATATAATTTATATTATTCTACACCGAGGGGTCTACCCTTTGGGATAGTTCAGTGACAAGTTACAAGGTGCATACAAATTATACAATTAACCCCATCCTAGAACATCCCCATGTTAAATTGACTGGTCCGCTTCATAGGACGCTTCCCTGCAGGGAAGCTTCAAAAATATTCGTATATCAAATAAAATACAATAATGTTATAATGCAAGTTTATGTCATTTATTTTTATTAGCACATTTTATATATTGAGCAAAATATTCCAATATATTTTTCTACTTTCCCATTCCGAAATCATATGGTGGCGGTTTTTCGTTTGCAGCTGCCATGGCAAATGCCACTTGTAAGGCTATTACGATTATTGGCAAGAAATTCATTGTTTTTCCAAGAAAGTTGAGACTGTTTGTGATAAACTTGCACTGAGTTTTTGTGTTTATATAGAAAATAAAGCGGAATAATTTTTCAACCGGATATAAACCAAATCGTCACCGATATTAAGAGATTTTTTTTGCTTTTAATGAAGCGTTTCACCTAATTCACACGTTGATTTTTCAATGATTTTTTAAAACACGATTTTTGTAGTTTGTAGGCGAACGGTATAGAAAAGCAAAGGGGGTAGAAAAAAAATCACATTTTCCGTTTTCCGAGTTTTTTTTCAAATTTTCTTTACACATATTTTAATTTTTGGTATGTTGCTTTATTTTATTTTTTCATTCAATGCGACAACAGCTTTTTATAATAGAAAACAGTGTTACCTGTAGGTTATTTTGTCGCTAATATAGGAGTATAGGGAATATCGGACAAATATTTTATTTTGGCCAAAACGTTTCTTTATTTATAGGTATTAATAATACTTTGACAAAACGTAGGTATTTTTTATACTAAGATTGCATTTTTTTGTATATAAATAAAAAAAGAACTATAATTAAAATATATTTTTGCTCATAAGCCATTTCAAAATTTGTTTTTGCTCGAAATTACACAGACACAAACATTATCTAATGGCAGACACCTCAGGAAATAGAATATATGGGCATCAATTAAACAATGATTTAATATTTAAAGAAATTACACTTACATCTATCTATCTTAAATCTTAATAAACTCCATTAATGGAAAAATCTCAAATGCAGCTTTATGTTAAATTTGTATTATATATAAGATAATTTCTGAAAATCTGTAGAGAAGTATGCATTAATTTTGAACGCAGAAGTAGTCACTTTAAATAATTTAATACACAAGAACTACATATGTATGTCAAAATGACTTAAATGTTTTTAATTAATCTTTTTTTAAATTAAAATTAATGAAATTTGTAGATTTTCGTATTTGAACATTTTTTTTAACATGTAGGGGAAATGGATTTTTTAAAATCTACTGGCAACACTGATACCATTTTTGAAGGCAAAAAAAATCAAACCTAGAAACATGGAAAAAATCATCGTCTGAATGTACAAGGTTTCTGGAAGCAACTTTTAAAGAGAATTAAAAATAAAACAAGATTTTTAAATCCTCGTATGAATTGGGCCTTTTTTTTTAATTGACTTTTATTTGTGTGCTGCCTGTAATATTTCATTCTAAGTTAAAAATTGTTTATAGGAATCACTCGAAAATATGAAAAGTTTTCATATATTTTTTAGATATTCATATATATTTTTTAGACATTATAAAAAGGGTGGTCATACATACATATGTATCAATTTACCAGACAAGTTAAATATTTGTTTTAGGCACCTTGCTCATAAAATCTTATATTCTAATGATATTTGCAATTAAAAAATTTTAGACTTCACTAAAGGTCACCAAATATTTTTCAATTTGCTGCATGTTTAATTGAAATTAATGATATTATATTTCAACTTCTGTAATTGGTTTGAAAAAAAAATCTAAAGAATTAAAAGCAAAAAATCTCTTAATATCCATGACCATTTTATTCATTTACGCTTGAAAATTTATTGTATTTTATTTTATTGCAATTTTATCACAAAGAGTCACAGTCACTACTGTCTTGGAAAATCAATGAATTTCTTGCCAATAATCTTAACAGCCTTACAAGTGGCATTTGCTATGGAAGGTCCGTCTACCCCAAAAGCTGACGAGAAATTATTTCGGAATAGGAAAGTAGACGAATATATTTGAATATTTTTCTCAATATATAACAATATTGTAATAAAAATAAACGAAATAAACTTGAATTATTATATTCTTGTGTTTTATTTTGTATTGTTTTTTTGAAGCTTTAATAAGGTTTGCTATAGCAAGCCATGGCAACCGATGTCATATTGCATTATAATTTACCAACAATGTTGCCAGTTTTTTTCTAGAGCTTTTCCCCAATTTTTGATTTGTTAAATTCCCAAATTAAGTTTTTTGATTAAATTTTTTTTTTTTAATTTTTTTGGAAGAATAATGTCAAAACTAACATATTTATGCAATAAAATTCATTTATGTATTTACATTCATATAAATTCTATTTGTTCTTATAAAATTTGTAAAAAAAAATTACACATATGAGGAGCCGCAGAACAAAAGGTGCTTTTTCGCATTTGGTTTTTTGGTATTTTTATAATATTTAGGTTGAAATCTTGTAGAAACAATCAAGTTAGCATTATTATTATTATTATTTTTTTTAAGTAAATTGGTTGTAAAAAATTAATGCTTAACGAAAGGTGCTTTTTTAATATATTAGATCAGGTTGAACCACATTCAGTCAAAATTTTATCGTTATATATATGTATTCGCATTACACAATGTAATTTTTCCTTCTATTAACAAAACGTGATTTTTTACTTTTTTTAACAAGAGGTGTTTTTTTACTTTTTTTCCTTAAGAAAAGGTGCTTTTTTGCTTTCTTTTTTTACAAAAGGTGCTTTTTCCGAAATAAAATTGGAATTATATCAAACATCCTTCACATTAAATGGGGTGACTTATGACAGTTAGATGCATCTGTAGATAAGTAAAAAACTTGTTAGCATTTCCAGGTTCTTGGAGTTTTTGAAAGGGTCGAAAAAATAAATCTCGATTTCCCAAAAATTTGCAATGAGCAAAAAAGCACCTTTTGCTCTGCGGCTCCTCATATGTAGTTTAATAAACACAAGTATAAAAAACTTTTTAACCAAAGTTTACCATTTCAAAAACTTCAGAATCGAAATCTTCTGATTCACCAGTCTCAGAAACTTTTTTGTATATAGTACTTGTATTAGAAAGCTTTAGCATTTCAGTAGGATTAAATTTGTCACAACAAATTGAATTAGTTTTAAGTGTGTGTTAATTTTAAGAAGAGCTTCCAACAAGTCGTATTGCATTTTGTTGCGTAGTTTTGTTTTGGTAGTGTACATTATGGGTTAATCTGTCTTGATAGCTCTTCTTTATAAGAAACCATTCACTATGAATAGTTACACACTTTTTTAGACTTGCCAGACGCCTATTTCTTAGTTCAAAAATCATTCTTGTTACCATCAGTTATAAAAAAAATCCCCAAAAAATCCACTAAAATTTGATTATCATCCCCAAAAAATCCCCAGATTCCCAATACGAAATATTTATCCCCAATCGCAAAAAAAATCCCCAATTTGAGTACAAATCCCCTAATCTGGGAACACTGACCAGCAAAAATATTCGTCTACCTGTTAGCTGGTTGGTAAGGGAGAGAGAGCACAACTCTCCCTTACGAAACTGCTTCGATATCACATGATTTTTGTTCGTGTTTTCCTATTTGGTAGCTCTCCAGGTATGAGCTTCAGAATGCATATGGGATGTGCAGAAAGAAGTCCATTCCTCATGCCTTTCTTATAAAGGGTGTTTTTTTTCTAGAGTGACACAAGTTTAAATCATAATAAAACAAGGAAATATATTTTTAATATTAATGAATCGGGCTTTATTGGAAAGAAAATTTTATGAAATTAATGTTGAGATATGATTTCTGTTATGTGGGAAGTACGGCTGGCGCGTAGAAGGCGCAATCTGGAACCCCAATTTTCAACCACTTTTCGCAGCACTTTGCTGCCATATTTCGCCAATAACTCTTGGAATGTTGATTTCCAGGGAATCAATTGTTTGTGGTTTATCGACGTTGGCAAGTTACTTAACCTTAAACCAAAGAAATTAATCCAATGGGGTTCTTGGTGGCCTATTAATTGGGCATTATGTGAAATTACTTTTTCATCAAAATTTTCTTTGAGTAAATCAATTGTAGCACTGTGTGGCAATGTGGCTTCGACCTGTTGGAACCACATATCAGCCAGATTAATGCCACATAATTGAGGTACGAAAAAATTTCGAATCATGTTCCTATATCATTCACCATTGACAGTAACATTTTGACCATCATCGTTTTTGAAGACATATGGGCCAATGACTCCGCCAGCCCATAAAACGAACCAAATAGTAATTTTCTGTGTGTGTAATGGTATTTCGACAAAAGGTTGTGGATTTTCCTCACTCCAAATGCAACAATTCTGCTTATTTACGTACCCATTCAACCAGAAGTGGGTTTCATGGAATATAAAATTTTTAAATTTTTTAAAATTTTCACAATTTTAACAATTTGCACGCATTGTCTGGTGTAAATCGATTCAAAGCAAACTTAACAAAAAGCAACTATCAGCTGTTAAATGGCTGCTCAAACAAAGCAGTGATGCCAACTAAAATTTGTGATACACTTAAAAAACACACCCTTTATTTCAATATTTTTTTATTTCTTAAAAAATGGAAAATACTTCTTTGACAAACTGTATGCAAAGTGAATATCATTATTATTATTTATTGGGCTACATTTGAAAGGTATCAACGCTCTAAAATAACATGTCTATGGCAAGTGTTGTCTTATTTTATCAGTATCCTCTAAATTAAATAATAAAAAGAAACCCAAACTCGTATCTACAAATTAAGGCTGCCACTAAAAGCGACGATTAAAATAATTATTATTTTAATGATGCTGTTGACAACGTGAAGGTGTTGATTTAAGTTTGTTCATACATACCCCTACTGTAATAATGTTACACTGTCATGTGGCACAGCCACCTCCTCTGACTTTTGTTACAACATTTTTTATTTATTATTTTTTTTAAGACCATGATTTGGGGTTTAAGTGAATGAAAGAGTGAGTGAGTGAGTGAGTTGTGTGGTAAATCAGTTGCTGCCTGTGTGTCAAATATTTTTTCATTTATATTAATTTTTTTTTGTTTTAATTTGTTTATGTTCTTGCTGATATTGTTTCTGCTGCTGCTGTTGTTGTCAATACACACTACTGTGTTTGTTGTTTGCACTAGGTACTTTGTTTTCTGTTGACTTTTTTTCTCCGCTTAATTTTTTTATTATTTATTTTTTTTTTGTAGTTGTTGGTTTGAAATTTATGGCTTCCTTCTGTCATTTTTATAATGCTTACTTTGACACTTTCTTTATGTTACATTTACATTTTGACTAAAAACTCTACTTGTATATCTCATACATCTCTTAGTTGCTGACAACCCATATACGTGGCCTGTTGGAAGAGTTATGCTCAACAGTAAGGTCCTAGAAATGCTACAACTATTGACTATGAATGTGATTAAATATTTCTCTTGGTAAGGGAATAATGTTTGGTGTGAGTTTCCTATCAGCTGATATAATCAAGAGCAAATGTTATACATTCTCAAAATCCCTATTCTTCATGCTGTCTCATCTAATTCTTTACATTAGACCTAGCATAGTATTCTCACATAGCCCTCGCATATTCTTAACGTGGCTGCTGCTGCTGCTGTTCTTGTCATTGCTGTTAAATATATATTTTGTTCATTTTATAATGACAGCCCGACAAAAATAACACCAACAATGTTTGTTCGCATGACTGTATTGTATGTACAATTTTGTTTTATTTAATTCATTTTATATATATTTTTTTTCCTTTTTGTTTTTGTTTGGGTCGCTGGCTCGTTCGTTTTTGTTCATTTTCCTATATGACATTTGTAGGTGACATGCTGTCAGCACTCACATAGGAGACATTTATTTTGTGCAAAGTGATGTAAAAATGTGTTAGCAACTCCTTGTTGACGCCTTATTAGGTCTTAGGTTTTTATTATATTATATTATATATTTTTCTTTTTCTTCGATTTTCCTTGTAGTCGTCATTACTCATGTTGTTTGCTTTTTATACCCTTTACCAACAAAAATGGTAAAAGGGTATATATAGGTTTGTCATTCCGTTTGTAATTTCTATAATATCAATAAGCGACCCATATAATATATATATTCTGGATCCTTATGCATAGGGAAGACGAATAAGCGATGTCCGTCTGTCCGTCTGTCCGTCTGTCCGTCTGTCCGTCTGTCCGTCTGTCCGTCTGTCCGTCTGTCTGTACGTGAAATCGGTTTTCCGAAGCTCCCAGAAGAGCTAGAGACTTCGTTCTTGGACTGGTGTATCAGAAATTTTCCAAAATAGATTGGTATTGAAATTCAGCAAAATCGGGCAGACGATTGCAGAGCTGGAAAACTTAAACTTCATTTTGCCATATAAAAGTAACTCCCGAAAACAAATTTTTATTTTTTTTAATAAATGTACATATTTTACACTTCAGTACGACTAAAATTGGAATTTTAAATTAAAAAAAATACAAAAAAATTAAAAAGACGTTTCCAGGGTTGGAAAACTTTAACTTTTTGTGTTATGTAAAATTAACTATGTCTAAAACTATATTAGTATTTTCTCGAGAACCGTAAGAGCTACAGACCTGAAATTTGGACACAGTATGTAGACCTTTGGCCGCTACAACAACAAATACATGATAATTGGAAATTAAAGGGTGTTCCAAAACGAGCAACGAAAAATTTTAAAATCCCATGTAGTATATATACAATTGTATGTATATACACTTGAAATTTGTAAGGTTAGTGTATTTTTATACAGACTACAAAAATTAACACAAAAATTTAAAAAAATTTAAATTAAAGGGTGTTCCATCAGTTAATGCAATTTTGACTATGTAATTTTGACAATTTGCTGTATCTTGGAAACCGTAAGAGCAAAACTCTTGAAATTTTCAAAAACGGTAAAACTGAAAAAATAAAAAATTATAAAATCGCCAAACCGAAAAAAATCGCCAAAAACAAGAAAAAATCGCCAAAACGAAAAAAAGCACCAAATTAAAAAAAATTCTAAGACTAAAATAAATCGCAAAAAAAAACGGAAAAATTGCTAAAATGAAAACAAAAATTGCCAAAATGACAATCGCCATAATGAAAAAAATCACCAATTCGAAAAAACCCTAAAAAACAGAAAAAAATCGCCAAAATGAAAAAAAATCACCAAAACGAAAAAAAACCTAAAAACAGAAAAAAATCGCCAAAATGAAAAAAAATCGCCAAAATGAAAAAAATCACCAAAACGAAAAAAAAACCCTAAAAAACAGAAAAAAATCGTCAAAATGAAAAAAAATCGCCAAAACGAAAAAAACCCCAAAAAACAGAAAAAAATCGCCAAAATAAAAAAAATCGCCAAAAAAAGAAAAAATCTAAATAACAGAAAAAAAATCGCCAAAACGAAAAAAAGCACCAAATTAAAAAAAAATTTCTAAGACAAATGAATCGCAAAATAACGGAAAAATTGCTAAAATGAAAATAAAAATCGCCAAAATGAAAGAAAATCGCCAAAATGAAAAAAAAATCGCCAAAATGAAAAAAATCACCAAAACGAAAAAAAAACCTAAAATACAGAAAAAAATCGCCAAAATGAAAAAAAGCACTATATTAAAAGAAAATTTCTAAGACTAAAATAAATCGCAAAAAAAACGAAAAAAATTGCTAAAATGAAAAAAAAAATCGCCAAAAAAGAAAAAAAATCGTCAAAACGAAAAAAAACTAAAAAACAGAAAAAAAATCGCCAAAATGAATAAAAAATCGCCAAAATGAAAAAAAATCGCCAAAATGAAAAAATCACCAAAACGAAAAAAAAACATAAAAAAATTGCCAAAATGAAAAAAAAAATCGCCAAAATGAAAAAAATCACCAAAACGAAAAAAAACCAAAAAAACCGCCAAAAAAAATCGCGAAAAAAACCCAAAAAAACAGAAAAAATCGTCAAAATGAGAAAAATCTCCAAAATGAAGAAAAGCCCAACAACAGAAAAAAATCGCCAAAATGAAAAAAACCTCCAAAAACAGACAAAATAGCCAAAACGAGAAAAAAGCGACAAAACTGAAAAAATCGTTTTAACTGAAAAAAACTTCAAAAAAGCAAAAAACCTTCCTTTCGTGCGCGATTCAAAGTCGCACTTAATTGATTTTTTTAATATTAAAGGAATTAAATGAAACTAAGTTTTTGCTTATTTCGTTCTTGCTTTTTTCACTTAACATATTTTATGTATTTTTTAAACAACTAGATTGGTATCAATAATCAGAAAAATCCAAAATTATGACTCCAGGGTTGGAAAACTTACACTTTTTGTGTTATGTAAAATTAAATAGGTCTAAAAATTTTTTTCTTTTTCTTTATAAATTGAATATATTTTATGCTTCTGAAAGAAAAGTTTGGTGTATGAAATTTGAAAAATGAAAATTATAGCTCCAAAGATGGAAACTTTAAAAAAATGATAAATTTTTTCACAAAACAAATATGTATGTACGTGTCTGTATACCATATATATGTACGTACGTTGGTAAAGGGTATATAAGATTCGGCACAGCCGAATATAGCACTCTTACTTGTTTTATTTTTTTTTGTTACACTGTTGCTATTAATTTTGTTTTTTTTCTACATTATTTGGATTTTCTTGTTGGGTGTCTTGTCGTATTGTTTGTTGTAATTCAAGGAAATCCGTTTAAGTAGATGTCTAGTTTTTCACAAAGTAAATGTTGTAATAATTTAAGTACTTGATCTTTAGCTGTAAATTAAACAACACTTAGTGTAGACATATGTTTATATTCGTAGATTGGAAGTCATTTTGTTTTTTTGTAAAGTGCCTACTATACGAGTATACAGTTTGCAGACAGACATTGTAAAGATTTGAGGATTTATAGGGAAATAAATGATTGGACACAATTGTTTCCAATGTGTCAGGTTATAAAATTTTGCAGTTAATAGTGGGTTAGTGTTTTTTAAGATTTCTTAGGGTGTTTCGTTTTGTGAAAATTGTGCTAAGAGAATAAGATTAGCCGAACTTATGCTAGGTGAGTACAAAAATAAAAAGCGAAGCCTTTGAGGATGCTGTGAGTCGTTTGCTTCTAGAATATCTAATCATTTTTTGGTAGAAATTAAAAAAGAAAAAAAATGAATACCTGTGAATGATATTAGATTTTATGGTCATAATAATGACATATCAGACCCTATTATGAGTTGCATTCGAGTTTCGATCTTCGCTGGGTATCAAACATCAAACATCGAATGTTAAATTCATATTATGAGCATCGAAAATTTCGTTGAGCAACGAATTTTCTATCGAACAGAATTTAGCTTACGATGAAGTATTTCAATAGAAAAAATTGCTAAAAAATCCAACACATAAAAAAGTAATAAGAATGATTTTGTAATATTAATTAAAATATTTGTAATATTAATTAAAAAAATAATTAATTTTCACCTACGAGTATAAAAAATTTGATAATATTAATTAAATTTTTCCACTCAAATTAATAAATACAATTAAAAATTAAATTGAATCAATTAATATTTTAATTGAAAATATTAATTGGTGAATACTTTTTTCTGTGAAGTGTTAAACAGTGTTTATTTTTAAGCACCCAAACATAAATTTTAAGCTATTTTAATCGATTTTATTCAATATAACGACGTTCTTGGTCGAATGCTCGTCATAATACCTAATGAAAATTCGTCCGATCAGTACTTTCGACTGCAGTCGAAGATCGAAAGTTGCTCATAATAAGGGCCATCGTTCATTTACATCAATAGTGTCATAACTCAAAAAATTAGTTTTTTGAGTTAATCGAGCCTGTTCTGAAAATCACGGTGATTCGAAATCACGTGATTTGAAAAGTCTATTATTAAAAGCTGACTTGATAGTGGGTTTTTATTGCGTTTTAAGTTTTTTTATTTATAATAGAATATTGGCTTCCAACTTCCATATATATAATCGTGAAATTTACAAAAGCAATGATTTAGCTTTTATTAATTTTTTGAAATCAACGTGATTTGGCATGTCGTGATTTGCAGAACAGGCCCGAATAATGCAGAATAATGCTGCATGTCGTATTTCATCTTGTTTAAAAATTTCATATTAATAGCTTACACCATCACCTCTTCAGAGAAGAATATTTTTCCATGTTTTCATTGAGTTGTATGCAAATTAAAACCTTAAACGCTTTTTCTGCTTAACTGGATTTTTTGAGTTGTGACACTATTGAAGTAAATGAGCGATATGTATGTAGTTATATATTTAAGTCTATACCCTATAGGAACTCAAACCCATTTGTAAGTAACTTCAAACTGGTTTTTTAATAACCACAACTGGTTGATTAAGTGACTTTTTTCCTTGTCGCCGACTCACTATTTTAACATAGGTGTGTCATAGGCGGTAGTCAATTGGCCATCTCTGCATGACTTTTAAATTGACTACTAACTAATTATTTTTCAACCAATTTGTAGTTAATTAATATTATAGCAAAAAAAAGATATATGTATATTTATATTATATATTATATAAAAAATTTTTTGCATGAAAAATGGATGATGTATAGTTTATTTAATTCACTGCACGAAAAGAAGACGACGTATGTATATAGTCCACTTAAGTTTTTACATACGAAATGGACGAATTATAGTCAATTTAATTTTTTATACAAATTTTAAAAATGGACGATGTATAGTCCATTAAATTTTGTATATATAGCCAGTCCATTTAATTTTTTGCAGGAAAAATAGACGATGTATAGTCTATATAATTTTTTGCATATGAATCGGACGATTTAAAGTCGATTAAATTTTTTCATAAGAAATTGAAAAAAAGACGATGTATAATAGTCCATTAAATTTTTTTTATAAAAAATTTTTTTTGCATGAAAAATGGATGATGTATAGTTTATTAAATTCTGTGCACGAAAAGAAGACGACGTATATAGTCCACTTAAATTTTTAAATACGAAATGGACGAATTATAGTCAATTTAATTTTTTATAAAAAATTTAAAAATGGACGATGTATAGTCCATTAAATTTTGTATATTTAGCCAGTCCATTTAAGCCTTTAAGGTGAACAAATTTATTTGTGTTCTGTGCACATTGGAAAAGTTGCCTGCCCTACTTGAGATATTTATGTTAATGTTTTTGAAAGTACAAACTTTTTATTATGAGTTTCATCTCCTAGAGCGAGTGGCAGTTTTCGGTATCGAACAAATTTTCATACAATTTTAATGGAAATTTCGATAGATTTTAAATGCCATAATTTGCTCCCCTGGGTCTGACTTTGCAGCGGTGAATTTTAAAGTATTCACCAATTTTGGTGTTCACTTTTGATTTGTGCATCCGCAATGGTGAGAATGAATTATTTTGACAATTACAGTGAACACTGGAGTCAAATATTTTCACGGAAAAATGTGAGGTAAATTGTGAGCACTGAAATTGGTGAGTACTTTAAAATTCAACGCTGCGTAGTCCAACCTCAGGGGATCAAATTATGGCTCTTGATATCGAAATTTCCATAAAAATACAATTAAAATATTTATGAAAATTTGTTCAATATCGAATGATGTTCATCGTTGAAGAATCCGACCCTTTTTTTGGGTCTAAATTTATTTAATTTTTAAGAGTTACATCGCCATTCGCAGAAAGAAATGTATCTTGCAGAAACTTGTATGTATGTATGTATGTATGCCAATAGTAAAGTTCAGGATTGAATTAACGAGGATAAATTAGAACTAATATCAAGTATATTCATGTATATAGCCCCTTTCTATTTATATATGCAGTCTCGCTAACAAAGCAAGGCTTGGTCAAAAAAAAAAAATACAACATCTAAACTGGGACTATAAAATAAATATTCAGTGTTTCTGTCACTTACAACAACTATTTTTTATTAATTATAACACTCAATATAATGCTTGTAATTAAGCCATAATATTTTATAATTTATTTTTCTCAATTTCAATTAATTTCATATTATCATTAAATGTATGCAAATTTAACGACAAATATGCATAATTACTTGTATACACAATCTAAGCAAGAATTTTAAAACAAATAATGGACGCTTTTAACAAATAAACTGCTGGTGGGTGGGTGAGTGTCTTTTTTGTTGAAAATGTCAAACTTAATTAGTAAAAGCAAATAATTATTAAGCTAAATAAATAAATGATATGTAAATAAATATTACTAGTAATTGTTGCTTAAACAAAAGTCTGTTTTATAAAACATTCAATTTACATGTTCCACTGTCAACTTCAGTTTACGTTCGTGCAGAAGCGTTGAAAACAAATACAATTTCAAATACACCAGTACAGGTATATTTACCTTTCGTTGTGTGTTTACATTGAGAAAATATTTCATCATAAAGATAAGAAACGCTACCGGTTGTCTTTGGCGCACACAACTTTTAACACTCAACACACACAGCTGTTGGCTTGTGTTGCACCAATATTCTTACTCACTGTCTTAATGTCAAAATTGATTTAAAAGCAATGGTATTTTGATACTTCAAGATGACTAATGGTCAGTGATTAACATGAGATAACATTAAAAATATTAACAGTAAAAAGAAATCAAATGTTATTGAAGAGGGGGAATAAATAAATATAATTGGTAAAAAATAATTTTGTTACCGTCTTAATATTGAATGTAAAGGCTCAGTTAGCCGACTGTAGTGTAATGTAACCGCAACGTAGGAAACAGCTGATCGATATTTTTATACGAACAGTTAGTTACGTTACAGCACATCTCTATAAACTCTCAGTTAAGGCTCAGTTACCCGGCTGTAATGTGAAGTAACTGCAACAGTAGGAAACAGCTGATCGATATTGCAGTGTGAAAAGTAATGAGAAAGGTTATAGAGATGTAATGTAACGTAACATACTTTTCATATAAAAGTATCGAACAGCTGTTTTCTACGTTGCAGTTACTTTACATTACAGTCGGGTAACTGCGCCTTTAGCCGACTGTAATGTAATGTAACTGCAGCGTAGGAAACAGCTGATCGATATTTTTATGTTAAAAGTTGGTTATATTACATTACATCTCTATAACCATTTTAATTTTTTTTCACATAACAATATCAATTAGCTGTTTCCTACTGTTGCAGTTACATAACATTACAGTCGGCTAACTGAGCCTTTAAGGCTCAGTAAAGGCTAAGTAAAGATATTCATTGTGAACTAGATTTAATGTAGACATATTTTCTCTTTTAAGTTTGAAATTTCTAAAATTATAATTTTTGTTAATTTTAAAAGATGCAAATGATATCATAATAATTAAATATAACTCAACAGTTACAAAAACAAAAATGAGAACATCAGGTCTGTATTTGGTAAAGGACAGCATCTCAGCTGTTCATGTGCAACGTCTTCCAAAAAGAACTTCAGCAGTAGCCATATTGTTGAAGCTACATCTGTCAAATTGATTGTCAATTGTTATGCCTGCTTTGTCACATCACCAGGGATGGACATAGCGTTTTGTTTTATAAAAAAAGGTTTTCTGTTCCAGCAACGTCTTCATCAAAAAATTATCTTCAACAATGAGGCTATTTTCTGCTTTTTTTTTAAATAGGACCAGCACTCAATAGATAGCCCCTACTCATGCAATGCCATGTGCTGGAGCTAGGAAAATAGGTTATAGAGAGAAGGATAGAGGGAGTATTGTGCGTGGACAATGAATCAATAGAATTGGAACCCCTAATGTCACCTAATGAGCTTCTTCACCCTCTCCTGTACGCGGTCGAGCGACCCTAAAATATACTGTGAAGGCCAGCCCATACATGAGAGTTTTATTCAATTTTCGGTCGTGTAAAAGTGGTATAAATAGTAAGGAGATCGATAAGATGGGGTGAAATATCGTTTGCAACGTTTTAAGAATCCTTGGCACTTGAGTGCTTCTTTTGCGACTTGAAAAATGTGTTCAGTCCATCGAATATCACACTGAATTTTCATGCCAAGAACATCAAGAGTTTCCTATTCCTTAATATTTATACCTCCCCATAGTTACAGAGGCAGCAGTATTTTCGGCCATGCGTCTAGGAGTAATCATATAGGTACAACATTGGGTCTTATGGGCATTTAAATCGACACTATTCGCATGACCCCATTCAAAAATTATTGCTAAATAATGGTTTTTGGACTTTGTGTAAACTTATAAGCATTTAAAATTTAAGAAAACGCAGATTTGATAAACTTTTATAAGGGAAATTTTTAAAAAAAATTTCAGAACACCATATTTTAAAAATAATATAAGAAACATTACCTTTTGTATTAAAGCCCATGTCCTTCCTTGCGCATCTTATTAAACTGAGCATCCTTTTGCATTACGAACTTCATTCATTTCACGTAATATTTCATCAGCCAAATATTGCTGTCGATCAAACTTGTTCCTTTTCATAGAATTTTTCCATTTTGGTTTGTTAATAAAGGTTGTTTTTTATCATTAAAGATCATGATAATCAGGCGCAACGTGATTCACACTAAAAAGCTCCAGGATGAAAATTATCTTCAACTAACTGCAAAATAAAGAGAGTTAGATATTAAATTTAAACTTAAAGGCGTTTCTTAAAAAAAAAAAAAAAAAATCAAATACATGAGTAACAAATCTCTGGGGAAATATATTACATATATTGTTTTTTGATATTAATGTTTTTTTTTATTAATTTATGGTTTTATCTTTGTTTGAAGCAAAAGGTTTTAATTTTATTTTTTTTATATGTCTACATAGCGCACACTAAATCATAAACAGTCACAACTCAAAATTATCCAACTTTTTTTATCACTGAACAAATCGCTAACGAAAGCAAAAATTACTTTTACAAAGTCTACTTTTTTTTTGGAAATTGCAACTGTTTACAATTTAGTGTGCGATATGCATGTATGTATGTCTGTATGTATAACTACAGTGTGTGAATATTCATAAGTGGCTGTGTGTAGATTTTATTGTTAATATGGTGGCTTTTGGCGGCACACCTTGTAATTAGTTTTACTACTGTATATAAATATGTTTGTGCGACTGTAACTTTTGTGATATTTGCCCCCTTGTTAGAGAGTTTCGCTACTACTTGTCTTGCTGCTGACTTTGAACGTTGTGCATGCAACAACAATGTGAAACTACTACGTACGTACCACCAGCAACAGCCGTAGCACTCACTAACAGTCTCATAAATAAACTCGTCTCTATCATATCAGCTTTAAAAATGCCATAACCTTATATCATTTATATTAATGCATATTAGGGGTATAACTTTTCATTTTATTTTTTTCCTTTAATTTAACATTAGTCGTGCAACATTAAACTTTAGAAAATAAATGTACACATATCGCTCCTTTAGTGTAACAGAGTCATAACTCATAGCACATATTTTCTTTTTTCAAGAGGTGAGTGACAAGCCTTTTATCTAAAATTTTAGTACAAGGTTAGATATTATATAATGATTTTTCTGGTATTATAACACCGAAAACAAATGTTTTAAGATATGGCTATATTGCAATAAAGGAGCGATACATATATGTATGTTTTTGGTGCGTTCATCGAAAAAATAAATCAATTTAAATTTAAATTATTTCCATCATAAACTTATCAATTATATTTTACTGTTAGCTCCTTTGTTGCAAAAATGTCAGAACTCAAAAAATTAAGTTTTTGTTGCATATTACCAAAATGGTTCTTCATATCGTTTCTAATATTGTGTAAAAATTTTATATAAATATCTCGTAAACACAACTTTTTTTTTTAGAAGTAACACTCAGACAATGAATGCTTACAACTATTAGGTGGTTTTACCGTCTTTCGGAAAGGCTACCATTATCCGTAGAAGACAAAGGGTGAAGGACGAGAGAGGGGAGAGCTTCATTATTTTTACAACTCTGCCTTTTGCAAGTTTTTTTTTTAATACTGCAGTATTGCAGCGCCTCTGGTGTCAATGAGGCGTATTATATTTTCTGTGTTTAGCTGCAATTTTTTTGGTTATTTTACTTTTTCGATGATTCTGCCGACGAAGGCGCTCTGATATTACATTAGCATTAGTATCCGCTGAAGCAGGAGTACTTCAGTGACCAGTGTCTATGCCTTCAACACTCGAACTTTCCTACAAGAACTGATACAAAGGGACTGTAATGTCTATCAGAAAAATACAGGGTGTTGTTATATTAATGACTGTCAGAACCGTGCTCGAACGCAGGACCTTCAGTTTTGTAGTCAACGTGCTAACTGCTTTAGCCAATGCCACCCAACTCTTGAGAGGAAAATTGTATGTTACTATACAGTTAAGTTATTTTATATAAAACCAATTAGTTTGAGTTATGACGCGCTTGCAGCAAAAGCTCCGTATATCTACAAAGTTGGGTCATACAAATGCAAGTAATCGATCGTTGCTTTGAGGCATTTGCTTCTTTTGTCCTCTGACCAAATGAGGTCAATAATTATTTTATGTCTAGGAGGTATAAGGGCATAAGTCGAATTAAGCTGTAATTATGTTTTGCGCCTTCCAATAAGAGATGTCATTATGATATGTAGAAGATTGAGTATTTTCCAGCTAATGTTTAATTAATTGTAAAGAGGATGTTCTGCCAATAATAATGGAAAACAATATCAGCCAAATGGTCACCTCTAATACGTTTGCCAGGACAGTATTATTTTAATGAAATTTTCCATCACCTCTTTGCAAAAAAATTTTCTTAAGCAAATAAATAAAAATTAAAAATATTAAAAAATATTATTTGTTTACTGAACCAAAGCGTAGACAGAAACTTCGCTATTTCAAAAACTTATTAATTTTCGAGTTCCAATAATCGACATAAAGAACATTGAGAAAATCTATTCAATGTTCCGACTAGACATGCATCTCTATTTAGATATTTGTGGCAAAAAGGAAAAGGTGCTTAACCTCGACTTAAGCTGATTTTGAGTTAACGGCTACCCTATAATCTCCATATTTGAAAATGCCCCTAACCAAAATCTCAAGTTTTTTAGGTGATTTTTCTGAAATGACTTGCAGCTTATCTTTTTAACCGATATTCCTAAAAAGGAGGAGGTTAACAATTCGTCTCCATTTTTTGTTTTTTGGGTTGTTACTTCATAACTCGGTACATTTTAGACCGATTGTAGAATTCTGTTTCGTCTGAGAGGGTATAGCTGTCCATTGGTCCAATTGTAAAAAAAAGTGGGCGGGGATATGTCCACAATTTTTTTATTTAATTTTATAATATTCTACTTAATTGATTGCTGCGAATCCTATAAACACCTTTGGTTCTTGTAATTATACAATTTGAAAGTTTAAAAATGGGCTGGGTTACGCCCATTCAAATTCATTATAATATTTCAAGCGGTTCTACTTAACTGATTTTTACGAAACTTACCACACACCTTGAGCTCTAAAATACACACTATCCCCCATTTAATAAAATGGGAGGAGTTACTCCCATTAAAATTTAATATTTTATTTTAAGTGGTTCTAGTTTACCGATTTTTAGAAAACTTAACACGCAGCCTGAGCTCTGAGAAACACACAATCTTGCATAAAAAATGGGCGGAGGCACGTCCATTTAAATCTAATTTTATATATCACGTGCTTCTTCTTATCTTCTTCTATCAGATTTTTGTATTGAAGTCGGGTTTTTTAGGAAGAAAGAATTATTTAAGATTATAATCTCATAAGAAATAATAATAGCTTAATTAAGGTTGTACTTTGGTATATTTCAAATTTAATGTATCATTTATAATGTGTGGAATAATGTCTTTTTAAAAAAATATTTAATAAATACCGAGTTTGCCAAATCAACTGTAAAAGAAACAAATTTCTAAACAACGACTTGAAAGCTTAAAAGTCCTCTACTGCAAAACAGTAAAATATGACTTAAGCACTTTTTCCTTATTGGCACAAATTTCATATCTCTATTCACTCCGTCCATCACTGGGCCACAAGATCAAAGCTTGTGTACCGCCCTAATGAATATGCTTTGTTTGCCTCCGTCCTTTTATATGTTTAATAAGACCATAAAAAAACTACATAAATTTTCATTTTATTTCTTTTGTTTTTCGTGTGTCTTTTGTTTTTAGTTTCTATATACATATATTTTTTCGTTAGATGCACATAAGAGATTGTAAAGTAAATTGGTAGAAATTATAAATGTATTTATGACTTAAGTGGCAATAAATTATTTTTGTTGCTTTTCTTGTTAACAGCGAAACATAATAAACTACTATTGTCTTATATCTTTTTTTTATAGTCTTATTTTTACTTTTTCGAAATCGAAAATTAAATTTACTTATTTATGTGTGTATAGAGAAATGTGACTGCTATGATCATAAGCTTTGTCGGCTATAAATCTTTTTATTGCTTTTGTATGTAAAATTATTTCCGTATATGTATGTATGTGTATGCAAAGCTTTCTAAGGGGAAACGGTGGGTTGTAGCTTTAACAGTTAGCTATAAGCTTAAGTTGAAGCGTTTTTTTAATGGAAAATATATTCAACATAATTGAGAATTGCTAAATAATTAATCTTAATCTGTAATTATTAATACAGGGTGGCCCAGAATGGCCGAAGTGGTTTGAATTCCTTATAACTTTTTTATTATAATTTTTTTATTATTTTTCTTTTCAGTATTTTGTAGGGAAGACTTGGGAAATTTAAAATGGAACAGTACACAATTCAACAACGATATCTAACACCAGTAATGGAAATGACAGCATCGTGTTCATTTTCAAAAAAAATATGAGCTAATTGTCTTTTTCGACGAAACACCGCACCAAACGGTTCACTTAAGTGGGTGTAATTCTCGTTGTTTAACTACTCTGGGATTTTCCGTAGCCCATATCCTGCAGTTTTGCCTATTATTATTATTATTATTATTATTATTATTATTATTATTATTATTATTATTATTATTATTATTATTATTATTATTATTATTATTATTATTATTATTATTATTATTTAATTGGAAATGGGATCCGTTGCTCATAATTAAGTTATGAATAAGTTCACTATTTTCTTCTGCTTTTTGACGAAAATAAATTGCATAATCAAGTCGTTGCTGGTAATCTGTCGGTTTCAGTTGTTGGACAAATTCCCCAAATCTTCTTTACAAAATACTGAAAAGAAAAATAATAAAAAAGTTATAACAAAAAAGTTATAAGGAATTGAAACCACTTCGGCCATTCTGGGCCACCCTGTATAATGGATTTTTCTTCCGTTTAGTTAAAGATTTAACAATTATTGGGCGTTATTACGAGTTTCGTATTATGACTTCGCCTACGTCTATTTTGTACTTGACTAAAGAACATTGCAACATTTTTCTTCAAGCTAGCACAAAATCGTAGTAGGCGTAGTCGAAATACGACACTCGTAATCGTAATTTTATTACAAGCAATATATTTTTGAAAACAAAACCTACATTTAAATGCTTCTTAACTAATTAAGCATAAGCCAATTGGGGTTCTAACGGGAAAGTGAAGCGAATACAAATAATACGTGCAATTGTATACAGAGAAACTCCTCCCCTGGCAGCCGGGTGGAGCAATCTAATCAGCTACTACATTCGAAACAAAAACGATGACAGAAACCGAATCAAAAGAAATACTAAAGCGATCTGAATTAATGATGACTACCTTCACCATGAAAAAACGGACTCGATTTGGAACCTGAAACGTAAGGACTCTTTTAGAACCATCGCGATTAGCTCAAGTCTGCAAAGAATTTAGGAACTACAACCTACTACTCCTGGGGCTAAGTGAAACTCGCTAGGCAGATTGTGGTAAAACAATGACAATCGAGGGACTTCATCTTATCTATTCCGGTAAGCCATCCAATGAAACAAGATTATCCGGATTTGTGCTGCTGTCAAAAGAAGCCTACAAAGCTATGATAAGTTGAAAACCATATTCCGATCGAAAAATCGCAGTAAGACTTCAAACCCGTGTCGACACAAATCGCAGTGGAGATCTCTACAAACTCGTAAAAACGCTTAGAAAAAAGCCCAACATATCTGGAAAACCACTTAGAAATGATAATGGCCTACTCATAATGTCTAAAAATTAGCAGCGTGATCTATGGGACGAGTGTTATTCCTCAATGCTATCCCCGAAACAAAACTATGATGATTCAACGAGTATATGTAACTGCACCATCCATGAACATATACAAAGCATATCCACCCTTACCCCAAGAGTATCTGATATTATATCTGCCATTAAGACGCTTAAGCACAACAAAAGTACAGGTAATGATAACATATCGTCGGAACTTCTTGAAATATATCCATAGACCAGCGTCCAACTCTTTTTTTCCTCCAATAGTAGAATTCTGGATTAATGAAAGTATACCCGAAGAGCTTAAAGAAGGCATAATAGTTAAAAAAGGGCGACTTAACTAACCGGAGCAACTTGCGAGGTATTACTCTGCTTAGTGTGGTAAACAACATAATCACCCATATAATAACCAAAAGAATCTCTGATGCTATAACAACCCAGAAGGCAACAAGCTGGGGTCTAATGGTCACTTTCGATAACGACCTGATACGATCACGTTTTTCAGTTTGAGGTTATGGCTATCGCTATTGAACAATGTAATACTATGGTTTGATATCGAATGCCATAATCTCAATCTGAAACTACGTGATCGAATCGGCGCAATATCGAAAGCGACGATTAGACCCCTGTTTTATGTCCAAACAAATCATGTATTGATGATGTCAATACACTTAGAATAATAGTGAAACAGTCGGTCAAATGGCGGTCTCTTCTTTATCTAAAATTCATTGACTTCAAAAAAATCATTTGATACTCTTAATCATAATGTCATTTGAAAATCCCTGCAATGTAAAAGTGTTCCACAAAAAAAAGTTCAACTAATTAAAGGCAAAGGAAGCACAGGTTACTGCGACCAAAGTAGATCTATTGTATCCCCTGTCAGGTGCTAGAGCACCTCATCTAGACCTACTCTCCCGATGAATCTCAGGATTGCCAGTGTGTCCAAAGTTGCCAGTTCCCAATCGTCCAATAGGTGCTTTCCCAATTGGCTAAATCTTCTGTGGCATAACGCTTCACAGTCCTTAAAAATATGCTCTGGAGTTTAATCTTCGTAGTCACAGAATCTGCACAGACTGTTACTCTCAATGCCAAGTCTGTTGAGGTGTTTTCTCAGTCTACAATGACCTGTTAGGAAGCCTGTGAGCATTCTTAGATTGTTTCTACTCAGGGACATGAAAGCTATGAAACGATTTTGGTTATACGTTCCAATCATTAGCTTTGCATGCCTCAATCCTGGGATATTGGGCCAGAGGTGTGCGCTATTACTCTTGATCTCCGCCGATATATCTTCCCAGATTTTGTCCAATCCGAGTACCCTTCTGGACATTTTATCTTCATTTTCATTTCCTAACACACTGACGTGTTCAGGAAACCAGGAGAGTGTGCTCCTTAGCTAATTGAGCGTAATGCGGCCAAGCTTAAAGGTAAACTCATATGAGCTGAGCGCTTTGATGGCAGCCTGCCTACCGGAGCAAATGGCTATTTCTTGTCCTCGGTAGCCCCTATCAAGGTTAAATTGTGCGCATCTCTCAATAAACTTCCGATTGAAAAATGGTAGGAGACTTTCCCAACTACTCGTGGTAGTTAGTCCTTGGTCCTACAATTCCCACACCAGAACCTGCAGGCGTTCTGGAACCATCAGTGTACCACCTAATAGTGCCATTTTCAAAGGAATACCGGGGTTCTATTTTCCCCATTCTCTTCTATTCGCCCAAAACAGTTTCAAACCTCTTGTCGAAGTCATACGCTTTATTTATCACGGCAGAGGGTTGCGCAATTAGGGGAAATCGTCTTACCAGGCTTGATTGCTCCCATTGGCTAATTAGACAGTCCCTATTTGTGTTTTTTCCCACGATGCGGATTACTTTTTGTCTAGCAGCAGCCTCTGTCACAATCGTCAGAGGTGTGAGTTCAATGAGGACTTCCATAGCCGTCGTAGGACACGTCCTCGTATCCCCTATTACACAAAGGCATGCTCGCCTCTGTAATTTCTCTAACCGATTTGTGGTCGTGGCCAGGCTGACCCTGTCCGGTGTATATTCCATCTCAAGATTTATGGTGCGCAGGCCCATGTTCTTCCTGCAACAGGTCTACAAACCCTTAGTGCTTTTGTTGCCCTGTCAACTTCTACTTAATATTGTGTTGGATATTGTCATGAGCCATGTTATGGCGGGTAGTAGAGGTATTGGTTGGGGACTTTTAAATTAGTTAAATGATCTTGAATATGCGGATGACATTTGTCTTCTCTCTCACCGATACTGCGATACTCCTATATGAATATGCAATTGCATCATCTTACGGAGCTGGCTATGAACGCTGATTTGGCAAAACTAAAGGGATGCGAATAAATACAGACAGCTTTACCAGCTTTATAATTGATGATGTACCTCTGGAGAAGCTTAATTCGTTTTGCCACCTCGGAGCTGTCATCACAACATCAGGCGGTTCGGGTGCAGATATTGTTAATCGAATAAAGAAGGCGACTCAAGCCTAAGGCGAACTTAATAAGATATGAAACTCTTTAACTCGCTCTCTCTCTCTCTCTCTCTCTCTCTCTCTCTCTCTCTCTCGCCGTGTTAAGCTAAATATCTTCAACTCTAATGTCCGATCTATATTATTACACGAATGCGAAACATGGAATGCGGCCCCTCGGGATATGCATGTACTGCAAGTTTTTATAAACAAATGCCTAAGAAGAATCCTGCGAATCTTTTGGCCACAATACATATCAAACGATAGACTATGGCCTTTGAAATAGAAAGGCAAAAATGGAACTGGATTGATCACACCACGCGAATGCAAATTGAAACCGAAGCGTCAAAAATGCAAAGTAGCTGGAATGAAGTTAAAAACATCGCTATGGACAGATCCAGAAGGAAGGATTTTGTTGATGCCATATGCTCCTTATAGGAACGACGGGACCATATATATATAAACTTAAGTTTGAAATAATTTTATTGTAAATCTCATACAAAAATGTGAATGTTTCAATAGTCTTAGTTCTATTAAGATCTCAGTGATGCCAAGTTTTGTTGCATTTTAAATGCTGTGTAATAAAAGTGGCATAAAATGTGTTGTGCAGAATGTGTAAGATGTCTGAAATGCTTAAAAGGTGTTGACCCATCCACTTATTGTCTGAACTTTGAACTTTAGTTTTTTTAACTTTTAAAAAGTTTCTTATACAATTTGATTAATAGAACAGCAAGGTTTTTGCAAATTTTTTTCGTCAAAAACATTTTGGTGTTCTAAAATATATTTTAAATTTTAAGTGTCTACACTTATGAAAGAGTCAGTAAAAGCAGTAATCGTAAAATATAGAAAGAAAATTACTTAATCTAAGATCTCGTGAAACTGACAGCAAAATTTATAACTGTGCAGTTAAACTCGTGCAAAGTACTCATAACTGTCATAAAATCTCAACTATTAGAGTTACTGTTGTTATTATTTTTATACATGGAGCTGATGTACAAGTTCTTATCTTTCCATCACAAATGCTTAGGAACAGCAAAATAGAAAGCAAAATATGTTTAAACAAGAGAGTAAATAAAACGACTTGAAGTTCTGCTAGAGAAAAATATAAATGAATATAAAATTTAATAGAAAGGTACTTGAAATTTAAATGGTTTATATGTTTTTTTATACTACATGTGTTGTGAATCAATTAAAAAAAAAATCACAATTGAGTGCATTTTTACAGATTTATAAGTTCAGCAAAAGTAAAGTTTGGGTCTGTCTGTCCGTAAATGCATGACTGCACTGCAAATAGAAATTTAACTGTTCTAAACTGATTCACTGAAGTAAATAACGCACAAATAAATGTCAAATATGGTGTGCAAACATGATTGCTACTAAAACAGCTAATCAGCGAACTTATATTGCATTTTAAATAAAAGTTTGCATGTATGATGCAGAGCAGTGATGCATTGAGAGCACATCCTTTATCTACGTTCTTTTATTTTCTTATATTTTTCTATATTTTAATTTAATTTTCTTTTATTTTGAAAAACTAACATAACATATGTAGAGTGTTTTAAGAAAAAAAAAATTATTGTCTACCAGTAATCGTGACATTTTTTAAGAGATACTATAATTGTATAACTTGTATAGAAATAACAATTTTAGATGAGTAAAAAAATCAAATACGACAAATAACCATTGCTCTAGCAAATCTTAACTTAAATCAAATAAACTGATGACTTTTTAAGACAAATAATAAGATAAATTTAAACATTTAACTAGCAGACATTGTCAGCGATATTAAGCAGTCTTACGCTAGTGTAACATAAATATGTCCGCATACAAATATAAATATTAACAAAAATCTGCGCTGTCTTGTATTTAAGCTGAAAGGGTGAAAATAATAAACCAAAGTCAAATAGGTGTCTAGAAAAACTGTCAAAAATATATTTTATGTCTTTTTTATCTTACGAGTATGAGATATTTTTAGTCTATTCGTAAGGTTTTATTGTGTGAATTATATTTTTTAGATTTCATATGGCAGTTATAAAATATTTAAACGTTCTTGAAAAAGCTACAGATGTACATATCTTTGCATGTACATACATATATACATAATATTTAATTATTTAATGTATTATGACCAAGGCTGTGACTTACAAGTAAATGCATATTTTTTTTTTGATGATATTTAACAAGGTATTGATTAATTACACCGGTCAACATGATTTTAGGTATGAGTTCTTTAACTCTGATTTTGATTATTTATGCTTAACTAAAGAAAGAAAAATTTTTTTATATATAAAAAAGTTTGCTTTTGTAGCTACCAGCGGCCCGTTTTTCAAAATTACAAATTACAAATCTACAAGTAAAATACACACAAAAGAACAATAAAATTTGTAAAAGTGTTGTTGTTTTGTGTGTATTTTAATTTCAATTAAATTGAAAAGGAAATCAAGTTACGAATTATATCAGCCTTATTTATAAGACTTATTAAGGCTTTATAAAGGCTTTTTAAAACAAATTTTCAAAAAATTTTTTTTAGAGGCCTTTATAAAGTCTTAATATTTTTTTTTTATAAATACGAGGGCGGTTCGGAAACTTCTTAGCCTAGCACAATAAGCGTGGTATAAACAGACAAAAGTTAAGTGTTTTGGAAACTTCCATCTCTGCTATGAACACATGTTAAATTTTGTTTCGATCTGGCAACTCCTTCATATAGAAACAGGTGTTCACAAAAGACGCATCCGCGATTTTTTAACAATGGAAAAATTAGAAATGCGTGGTGTCATTAAATATTTACATAAAAAAGGTTTATCGGGACAAGAAATTCATAATGATATGGTGAATGTGTTAGGTGAAAGTGCTCCTTCATATGCAACAGTAAAAAATTGGGTTGCCGAATTTAAACGTGGTCCTACAAGCATTGAAGATGAACCACGTAGTGGACGTCCAAAAACAGCAACAACAACAGAAATTGTAGCCAAAGTGCATGATATGGTATTAAATGATCGACGAATAAAAGTGCGTGAAATAGCTAATATCATGGGCATCTCAAATGATCGAGTCCATTTAATTTTGCATGAAGAACTACAGATGAAAAAGCTTTCTGCAAGATGGGTGCGGCATTTGTTAACAGTCGACCAAAAACGCATAAGAATGAACATTTCTCAAGCTTGTTGGGATCGTTTTAAGCGAAATAAAATGGATTTTAAGCGTCGTTTCATAACTGTTAATGAGACATGGATCCACCACTATACTCCAGAGACAAAACAACAATCCAAACAATGGACTAAAGCTGGAGGAAGTGCCCCATAGAAGGCAAAAACAATTCAATCGGCTGGTAAGGTTATGGCAACGGTTTTGTGGGACTTCAAAGGTATTTAATTGATTGACTATCTGCAAAAGGGTAAAACAATAAATTCAGAGTACTATTGCAACCTTTTGGATCAGTTAAATGTACAAATTCGAGAAAAACGTCCTGGCTTACAGCACAAAAAAATAATTTTTCATCAAGACAACGCACCAGCGCACAAGAGTGTTTTAACAATAGCTAAAATCAACGAATTAAAGTACGAGTTGCTTGGCCACCCACCTAATTCTCCTGATTTGGCTCCCAGTGACTTTTACCTGTTCCCAAATCTAAAAAATTCCTTGCTGGCAAGCGTTTTACCTCAAATGAAGATGCAATTACAGTTGTAAACCACTATTTTGAAGACCTTGAGGAAAACTATTTTAATCAAGGGATAGAATTGCTAGAAAAGCGTTGGACTAAGTGTATTGAAGTTTCAGGAGATTATATTGAAAAATAAAAATATTTTTGAAAAACTAACTATTCTCTTTCATTGATAGGCTAAGAAGTTTCCGAACCGCCCTTGTAAGGCTGTATATTTTTATTAATTTTAATTTTAAAACACGATGTAAATAAGCACAAAAATCCAAAAAAAGCTTTAGAAATTAATAGTTTTGACATTTCTTTTGTATGAGCCCCCAAATATATCCATTATATTCTCATTATTATGTCCTTGATACCGTTGTTCAAAGTTTATTATATCTCGGTGAAAGCGTCCCCCTTGCTCTTCTGAATATTCACCCAAGCTATCTTTGAATTTATTCAAGGGCGCATATAGCATGTGCACTTTTAGTGCTATTCTGTAACCCATTACTTTGAAGCTGTCAAGCATATTAGAAATAAGCTATTTGTAATTCTCAGCCTTCTTGTTTCCAATTATGCCATGGATGACATAAAGCTGAGCCAAGGTTGTTTTTCGTGGCTACTCAGGGGCTACATTTCTCACTCGTCATTATTTTCTTTATTGTGGACAGTTTCGGGCAAAATTATTTTAAATATTGAAAGGCCTCAGAGTCTTGAGGAATAACCTTTACGAACTGCGTCATGAGAACTAATTTTATGTGCAGTGGAGGCACTAAAACACTATCGGGCCCACAATTGGTTTATTTTTGGCACTTTGTTGCCCGATTTGAAACTCTCTCCGTTCAAGACATGAGTGCCTCTGGTAGTGAAGTTCATCGGCTCTACTATCCCATAAACGAACGCAAAACGTAAATTTAGTATATCCGCCTGCATTTTACGTCGTTTTTACACTTTTTGGATGACATTTTTTTGACACATAAATTACGTTAAATCTGCCAAAATATATAGTTTATATTTATAATTTCATTATATAAATTACAAAATCAAACTTTATTTATTTAAGTTTCTGTTTACTTTTCGATGTATATAATCAATAATAATAATAATAATAATTACTATAATCAACCAAAAATTAGACTGTTGTTCACCTGTGTTATCTACCCGAATCATAAAGTTTTAAGTAATTTGACAAGGACTTGTAGTTGGAAATTTTTGCATATTTTGTTGGTAAGTGCAAATTTTAAATATTTTTGAAATAAAGGGTGGTTTTTTTTTGTAGAGTGACACAAGCTCAAAACATAATAAAACAAGGAAATATAGTTTTAATATCAATGAAATGGGCTTTATTGGAACGAAGATTTTATGAAATTAATGTTTTAATATGATTTCTGCCATGTAGCCGCCATGGCTGGCGCGTAGAAGGCGCTATCTGCAACATCAATTTTCAACAAGTTCTTGCAGAATTTGCGGACGTATTTCGGCGATAACGCTTCGAATATTGATTTCCGGGTGTTCAATTGCTTGTAATTTATTGTCGTAGATAAGTGACTTAATATAACGCACTTCTACAGAAAAGTTACTTACTTATGTTTACAAAATAAATTTTGCAAATATATAAAGTAACAAATAATTATTGGTTTCTATTGTCATTATTTTTTTCCTTCAATGTGTTTTAGTGCAATATTTATTTATTCATTTACATATTATTTATTATTAGCAAACATTTGATTTGCAAATAAGTCTTGCGTATAAGCATAGCATTAGTTTTTATACAGTTTTTCTGTTCTCCTATAAAAATAAAGAAAATTGTAGTTACGCCTTTCTTATATTAAGCTATCGATATACATTACACAAATATATTTGATAACTGTAAAATAGTTTTCCAATCTAAACAAAAAAAAACTTTGTACCTTTCAATATAAGTCTTCAAAGCTGCCGTCAAGTCAATGATTAAAATTTTTAATTTTATTTATTTTTTCGTTGCCACAATATGTAAACAATGCCATTAATAAAAATGCCAACTGACAATTGTATTTATAGCGAAAAATAAAAATAATAAAAATAAATAAATATAAATTATGATTGCAATTATTTGTGGCGATGGCATCGTTGCTTTGCTTTTTTTTTAAGGTTATCTTGAAATAAATAAATCAGTTAAGTGGGCAACTGACACATCATTTTTATGAGCTGTCACGTTTGACAGATATGAATGGTTTTGTAAGTGCAGCCAGTTAAAGAATAAAAAAAAATTAAGACTAGCTATGTATGTATGTTCAACACATATGTATGTATGTACACATAGAAAAATTTCAACTTAAAATCTATGTAAACAAGGTTAATCTAATCTTTTTTTTTTGGCAATGATTTTGCTTCATATGTGTTTCATGTTAATCTAACATGATTTACAGTAGTTTTCAAAGAAAATTTTTCCTTTTGAAATAATTTTATGTCACGTTGATTTAACATTTACGTACCTGTTAAAATCAAACTGAAGAATCATGTTGAATCAAAGTGTATTCAAGTTGTAACAAAATGAATTTAATTTAATGTAATAATCGTATTTTATTAATTATTTAATTTAGACATCAGAAAAATGTTTTTTATACCCTTTACCAACAAAAATGGTAAAAGGGTATATATAGGTTTGTCATTCCGTTTGTAATTTCTATAATATCAATAAGCGACCCATATAATATATATATTCTGGATCCTTATGCATAGGGAAGACGAATAAGCGATGTCCGTCTGTCCGTCTGTCCGTCTGTCCGTCTGTCCGTCTGTCCGTCTGTCCGTCTGTCCGTCTGTCCGTCTGTCCGTCTGTCTGTACGTGAAATCGGTTTTCCGAAGCTCCCAGAAGAGCTAGAGACTTCGTTCTTGGACTGGTGTGTCAGAAATTTTCCAAAATAGATTGGTATTGAAATTCAGCAAAATCGGGCAGACGATTGCAGAGCTGGAAAACTTAAACTTCATTTTGCCATATAAAAGTAACTCCCGAAAACAAATTTTTATTTTTTTTTTAATAAAAAACCTTATTTTACACTTCAGTACGACTAAAATTGGAATTTTAAATTAAAAAAATACAAAAAAATTAAAAAGACGTTTCCAGGGTTGGAAAACTTTAACTTTTTGTGTTATGTAAAATTAACTATGTCTAAAACTATATTAGTATTTTCTCGAGAACCGTAAGAGCTACAGACCTGAAATTTGGACACAGTATGTAGACCTTTGGCCGCTACAACAACAAATACATGATAATTGGAAATTAAAGGGTGTTCCAAAACGAGCAACGAAAAATTTTAAAATCCCATGTAGTATATATACAATTGTATGTATATACACTTGAAATTTGTAAGGTTAGTGTATTTTTATACAGACTACAAAAATTAACACAAAAATTTAAAAAAATTTAAATTAAAGGGTGTTTCATCAGTTAATGCAATTTTGACTATGTAATTTTGACAATTTGCTGTATCTTGGAAACCGTAAGAGCAAAACTCTTGAAATTTTCAAAAACGGTAAAACTGAAAAAATAAAACATTATAAAATCGCCAAACCGAAAAAAATCGCCAAAAACAAGAAAAAATCGCCAAAACGAAAAAAAGCACCAAATTAAAAAAAAAATTCTAAGACTAAAATAAATCGCAAAAAAAAACGGAAAAATTGCTAAAATGAAAACAAAAATCGCCAAAATGAAAGAAAATCGCCAAAATGAAAATCGCCATAATGAAAAAAATCACCAAAACGAAAAAACCCTAAAAAACAGAAAAAATCGCCAAAATGAAAAAAAAATCGCCAAAATGAAAAAAATCGCCAAAACGAAAAAAACCCCAAAAAACAAAAAAATCGCCAAAATGAAAAAAAATCGCCAAAATGAAAAAAATCACCAAAACGAAAAAAAACCCCTAAAAAACAGAAAAAAATCGTCAAAATGAAAAAAATCGCCAAAACGAAAAAAACCCTAAAAAACAGAAAAAAATCGCCAAAATGAAAAAAATCGTCAAAAAAGAAAAAACTTAAATAACAGAAAAAAAATCGCCAAAACGAAAAAAAGCACCAAATTAAAAAAAAAATTATAAAACTAAAATAAATCGCAAAAAAACGGAAAAATGCTAAAATGAAAAAAAAAAATCGCCAAAACGAAAAAAAACCTAAAAAACAGAAAAAATCGCCAAAATGAAAAAAAATCGCCAAAATGAAAAAAATCACCAAAACGAAAAAAAACCCCTAAAAAACAGAAAAAAATCGTCAAAATGAAAAAAATCGCCAAAACGAAAAAAACCCTAAAAAACAGAAAAAAATCGCCAAAATGAAAAAAATCGCCAAAAAAGAAAAAACTTAAATAACAGAAAAAAAATCGCCAAAACGAAAAAAAGCACCAAATTAAAAAAAAATTTCTAAGACTAAAATAAATCGCAAAAAAACGGAAAAATTGCTAAAATGAAAACATAAATCGCCAAAATGAAAGAAAATCGCCAAAATGAAAAAAAAATCGCCAAAATGAAAAAAATCACCAAAACGAAAAAAACCTAAAAACAGAAAAAAATCGCCAAAATGATAAAAAAAAATCGCCAAAATGAAAAAAATCACCAAAACGAAAAAAACCCCAAAAAACAGAAAAAAATCGCCAAAATGAAAAAAGCACTAAATTAAAAGAAAATTTCTAAGACTAAAATAAATCGCAAAAAACGAAAAAATTGCTAAAATGAAAAAAAAATCGCCAAAATGAAAAATATCGCTAAAACGAAAAAAAAACCTAAAAAACAGAAAAAAATCGCCAAAATGAAAAAAAAATCGCCAAAAAAAGAAAAAAAATCGCCAAAACGAAAAAAAAACTAAAAAACAGAAAAAATCGCCAAAATGAAAAAAAATCCCCAAAATGAAAAAAATCACCAAAACGAAAAAAAAAACAAAAAAAATCGCCAAAAAAAATCGCCAAAAAAAATCGCCAAAAAAAATCGCGAAAAAAAAACCCAAAAAAAAGAAAAAATCGTCAAAATGAGAAAAATCTCCAAAATGAAGAAAAGCAGAACAACAGAAAAAAAATCGCCAAAATGAAAAAAACCTCCAAAAACAGACAAAATCGCCAAAACGAGAAAAAAGCGACAAAACTGAAAAAATCGTTTTAACTGAAAAAAACTTCAAAAAAGCAAAAAACCTTCCTTTCGTGCGCGATTCAAAGTCGCACTTAACTGATTTTTTTTATATTAAAGGAATTAAATGAAACTAAGTTTTTGCTTATTTCGTTCTTGCTTTTTTCACTTAACATATTTTATGTATTTTTTAAAGAACTAGATTGGTATCAATAATCAGAAAAATCCAAAATTATGACTCCAGGGTTGAAAAACTTACACTTTTTGTGTTATGTAAAATTAAATAGGTCTAAAAATTTTTTTCTTTTTCTTTATAAATTTAATATATTTTATGCTTCTGAAAGAAAAGTTTAGTGTATGAAATTTGAAAAATGAAAATTATAGCTCCAAAGATGGAAACTTTAAAAAAATTATAAATTTTTTCACAAAACAAATATGTATGTACGTGTCTGTGTACTATATATATGTACGTACGTTGGTAAAGGGTATATAAAATTCGGCACAGCCGAATGTAGCACTCTTACTTGTTTTTTGTATAAATTGGCTTACCCGGCCAAGATTTGAACTCTGAACTCGTCGCATGGTAGTCAAGATGCTTCTCCTGCAGCCACAACGACTTTAAATATCCATCAGATATACACTAAATATGTGCCACTATGAATAACATTTTAGTTCAACATTATTTCATTGATCATGTAAGATACAATTTATTTTAAAAGTTTTTGGTAAAAAAAAATACAAAATACTTTGACTTGATTCCAGGAATCGAACCTGCGATTCTCCGACTGCAAGGCTAGTACACTGCCTACCAGCCAAGAGCAGTTTGTTGGCTGTTTACAATACACCAAAAAAAAAACAACAACAACAACACAAAAACAACTCACACAACTAAGCACAACATGCTTAAGCAACATATTTGAATCAAACTTTTTGCATAGTGATTTTACATTGGTATTCTTTTTCTGTGTGTACTTACATACATATGTAGGCGTGATGGCAGCCGTAAAAGAGAAGTGTACAACCCCAGTTGACCAACTATGCTGAGACAATTCTTCACAGTTATGTAGATGAACTATTATTTCGCTTAAAAATACTAATTTTTTTATTCAAAATGCAACCTTTTAACGTGAGACCTTTTTCGTGTACGTAAGAAATTTTGATATGTTTATCTTTAGTTTTTGATTTATTTTTTAACTAAGTGCTTACAAACTCACCTCTATAATTGATTAAAGAAAAAATCAACTGATAACAATAGCGCTCAATTAGTTGGCTTATTTCCTTTCATTTAATAACTTTATGCATAATTTTAAACGGATGTTATGCTACAATTTCCTGCTTTAATTTCCATAGAAAAGTAATTTCTAACTGGACTGTAAACTCATACAAAAGCAAAAACATCTTCACTATTATTTAACTATCTTCTTATAGCTTTTCCTTATCTTTGTTTTATTTTCCTCATTTGAAATTCGATCAGTCTTTCTTTCGTTTAAGGCAACTGTGTAAATTATTTGCTTATAATTAATATTAACTGGATTATAAATATTTTTCCATTATTTTCTTAACAACTTTATATAAATAATCAGCAACATTTCATCTTACTTTCAAGAGTGGTGTAATAAATTAAATTTCATTAAAACAAATTGTACAAAAAAAAAAAAACAATATCAAATACCCTCTACCGGACTTGGTTTATTTCTCGTTGGCTGGCAGCCTGGTCGTTAGTTGTTTTGGTTTCTGGTCTGACTATATTTATTGTCTCTTGGTGCACAATTCTGCCATTTGTCCGAATATCAGTTGTTGTTTGTCTGTCTGTCTGTCTGTCTGTCTTCATGTAAAGTCTTGTCTGCGAGTATCAGCTGTGTTAAAGTAAACCAAGGAAGCGAGAAGATAAATATGACATGTTTAACAATTAAAAGCTGAAAATAAACAGAAGTTCATACCAGTAAAAAAGAATAAATATTATTTTTAATTGTAAATATGACATGCTGTATAAAATACTCTCGTATTTGTTCTTAAATAAAATTAATTTCCATTGTGTTTTTCATTTCTTTTTTTGTTGTTGATATGCATTACAGCAAGCTTTAGATAAAGTTGGCTATATACATATGTATGTATTTTATACAAGCTAGATTGCAGGACTTTATAAAGAAATGTACATGGTCTGGATCTTAGAACTTACAGAAAGTTAGTCCTTGATATTTATTTTTCTTTTTATGCATTTATAAACTATTACAAATTAGACTTAGTAACTTATTTTGACGACCTTAACCAGTAGTGCGATTCACTAACTTTTTTTTTTAACGATAATCGCCTCGTTGAAATAATTATAACGAAAACCTATGGAATTTGCAATTCAGTAATATTTTTAACGATATTCGCTGTAAGTTAATGTGTCGGCTGTCTCGTTATTTAAGCGACAATAATTTATGTGCTAATAATTTTATCGACAAAAATCAACAGAAAATATCAGCTGCGTACTATCGTTAAAAAGAAGTAACAGAATCACAAAATCGTTATTGCAAACGACAAAATCTATAGACAAAAATTACGATTGTCAGATCGTTAAAAGTTACTGAATCGCACCACAGGTGTGTGTGTGTGCTGAGCCTCTTTCATTGAGCGAACGAACATATAGCTGCCACACAGGAAACGTATTAGAACACCATAATAACGACACCACCAACCATTCAGGAAATACAGGAAGCTATCAAACAACTAAAAAATGGTAAAGCTACGGGTATTAGACAGCATGCATGCAGAGGTATTAAAAGCTGATCCAGATAGATACATCTGCTCTTCCCCTCTCTCCTGTATTCAATAAAATTTGGCAAGAGAAAAAATTGCCCTTATTAAAATACCAAAAAAGGAGAACTGTCTCTATGTAAAAACTATAGAGATATAATGCCGTTGTTAACCTCTTTCAAAATTTAATCCAAAATACTCTTAAATACTCGTAGAATAAAGAGAAGAATTGAAAGGTCGCTATGTAGAAACCAAGCAGGCTTCCGACAAATTAGGTCCTGCATGGATCTCATCGTAACTTTACGCATCATATTGGAACAAATAAATGAATGGCAGCAAAGCTTTACCTCCATGGTTTGTTGATTTTACCACTGCCTTTTATAGCATATACAAGGATACCATCTGGGACACTCGGCGTGCTAGGAATGTACCTACACAGCTTATTAATCATATTACAACCACTATAACAGACATTGAACCAAAGACTGGTGTAAAACAAGGATGCTTAATGTCTCCGCTCCTAGTCCTAGTTGTGCTAGATGACATACTCAACAAATCATTTATAGACAAACGCGGTATATCTTGAGAAATGTTCGGCAATCTCAAAGAACTCTCATATGCAGACGACATCGTATTACTGTCGACAAAAAGATTTAAGCCAAAGTGCTGGAAACAATGGCTTATGTATTAACATTAAAAAAAACAGAATATAACATGTCACAAATTGTTTCTTCCTTCAGCATCTATAATGAGCCCATTAATTTAAACTAACCAATTTAGTTACCTTGGAAGTATGATACTAGGGTGGATCATTAACACAGTGTCTTTTTGAAGTTCCCGCCCCTTTATTTAAATGGCAACACTACTCCTGTCAAGAAGCAACTGTCAGTTGACTCCTGTCTAAATTTGAACGAGCTGTGTCATTTAGTTTGGGTTTGGCAGCCGTTGATAACAGACTACCTTGCCTTTTGAGAAGAAAATGGAAAAAGTGAATTTCGTGTGTTCATTAAACATTAGTTTTTGCGGCAAAAACCGGCAATCAAATCAAGGCAAAGCTCAATAAAAACTATGGGGACTCTGCACCATTGACTTCATTGGTAAAAAAGTGGTTTACTGACTTTCCTTGTGGTAACGCCAAGTGGGGCACATTCGAGGATATTACTTCCCGCATAAACAAGGCCAGAGGAACTTTCACACAACTCCAAAAAATCTGGGCTTTCAACTGCATATCAGTCAGAACCAAAATCAGAATATACAATTCAAATGTAAAGGTGCTTTTGTTATATGGCTGCGAATCTTGGGCGTTAGCATGAGCCTTAATTAGAAAACTTCAAACCTTTACGAACTGATGCCTACGAAAACAATCTCCAATCAACATCTAATTGCTGCAACTAATCAAATTCCAATCGACATTGAAAAGACGTTAAGGAAACTTGCCGTGAAGCACTGTTTTGGAACCCGCAAGGATCTAGATACCAAGGTAGTCCAAAATCATCATGGCGGCGCAACACCAGTTCTGAACTAGTCCTAATTAATATATCCTAGAATGAATTAAAAAAAAACTATCCAAAAATAGAACTGACTACAGATCTTTCGTTATGGTCCTACGCTTTACTACGAGTTAAAGGAAATATGTATATATCACCAGGTGTAATGGAGCAGGCCAGACTCCCACACTGATAGCCTAGGATACTGGAAGAGTCTTATTATTTAAGATAATACCTTGGATGCTATACTAGATCAGAAAATATACTAACACATATTAATCGCTTTAGCCTTAAGAACTTATTATCTTTGGCAAGAAAAAGATTTTAATAGAGTTCCCTTACCAAATATTTTTATTCCTCGTTTATTGTTCCGTTGATATTTATTTAAAATTAATTTATTTACTTTATTTAATAATTATCATTTAATTGTGGGGTATTAACGCTATAACACGACAACGAAGTGCAAAAAAAAACACATATTAATTGTTTCGAAGTAAACAATTTGTATGTATGATCCCATAAGCGCATGCAATAACTACTGTAGATATAAAGTGACACACAAAAGTTTTCATACCATGCTCATTTATACATAATGAAATAAATCCTGGTTTATATACATATAAAAATATATATTTATACATACACACAGGAAAAAGTACCAATGTAAAATCATCATGCAAAAAGTTTGATTCAGTTTCATTCAAATCACATAAAAATGTACAAGAAATAATATGTTGTTTAAGGGTGTTGGTGTTTATTTGCTTTTTTCATACCCAGTTGGACTTTTATTATCTTTTATTATCTGTTTGCTAACTCATTTACAACTAGCTTCTGAACTAAATCATAAGTGATATGAAATGGGTCAGTTGTTGTTTGCACAACTGTCTTCTTCTCGATAAGTTTTGAGCTAACAATTAGCTAACTCACAGCTGATACAGAGATGACTTAAAGTTAAGCGAGAATATGTCAGCATAAAATTCATGTTTATGTTAACTCTATGCCGTTTATATTTTATATGGCACCATGGCAAAGTGTTTTCGTTTCTTACAAAATTAATTTAATATTGTTTAAACTTTAAGTTGACTAAAGTCCTGCGGCCACTCAATGCTAAAACTGATCACTTTTAACATGCTGAATGAGTGCAAATTTTAATTTTTTGCTGATTATTCAATAGTTTTGAGTTAACTCAAATTCCCACTGGGTAGCTGCAAATCATTTTGTGCTTAGTTGTGTGAGTTGTTTTTGTATTGTTGTTGTTTTTTGGATGTTTGTAAACAGCCAGACAAACGGCTGCTGGCTGGTAGGCAGTGTACTAATCTTGCAATCGAAGGATTACAGTTTCGAGTCCCGGAGTCAAGTTCAAGAGTATGAGTATCATGATGAGGGAACGGTTGAATAGAATGAATATCATATCAGAATGAAGAGGTAATAGTTTCCGAGTCTTCTGTTTATTATACATGCAATTACATTATTTAGCATTCTTAACAAGATTATGACCCCCCCCCCCCAATTCGCTCTAGAGATAAAATTATATTTTTTAGGAAAGTATATAATGACTCCTTTATTTCCACTTGAGAAAACCAGGCTCCTTAAATCATTGGAATATCCAATGTGCCATAACAGACATTTTATGGTACGAGGGTGGATCAATAACTCAGTGTCTTTTTGAATTTCTTACCTCTTGATTGAAATGGCAACACTGCTTCTGTCAAGAGCCAACAATCAGTTGACTACTGTCTAAATTTTAACAAGCTGTGTCATTTAGTTTGTTGATAACAGACTACCTCGGCTTTTGAGAAGAAAATGGAAAAAAATAAATTTCTAGTGCTCTTTAAACATTATTTTTTGCAAAAAAGAAAAACCGTCAATCCAACTAAGGGTAAGCTCGATAAATACTATGGGAACTGACGCTGTACCATCGATTTCAATGGTAAAAATGTGGTTTACTGACTTTCTTTGTTGTCGCACAAGTACAAATGACGCTGAATGTTCTGGACGGTCAATTGTGGTCAGTACACCCGAAAATTTTGAAAAATCTATGATATCGTATTGGCCGATCGAGGAGAAAAAGTGCGTGAGATTGTTGATGCCATAAGCATCCCACATGGCTCAGTGGTTTCTATTTGGAATGACTATTTGGGTATGATAAAGTTTACCGGCAGATGGGTGCCGCGTTTGCTCTCAATTGACCATAAACGTAAATGTGTGACAACTTCAAAGGATTGTTTGGAGTTGTTTAACCGCAATTCGAATGAGTTTTTGCGGCGTTTTGTAACTGTGCATAAAACATTTAATCGATTACTGTACTCCAGACACCAAGCAGCAGTCTGAACCTGCTTCGAAGAAGGCCAAGGTGAGTTTGTCGGCCAATAGGCCAATAAGGTGATGGCAACTGTTTTTTGGGTTGCACGCGGGATAATCCACATCGATTACCTTCAAAAGGGAAAAACAATAAACGGCGAATTTTATGCCAACTTATTAGACCTATTTAATGAGGATTTAAAAAGTAAACGATCCCATATGGCCAAGAAAAAAGTTCTTTTTTATCAAAATAAAGCACGAGTGCACACGTGTGCAGTCTCAATGGCAAAATTCTATGAATTGGGCTACGAATTGTTACCTCATCCGCCGTATTCTTTTGATTTAGCCCCTAGTGACTACTTCCTATTTCCAAACCTAAAGAAATGGCTCGGTGGAAAGAGTTTTAGCTACAACGGCCAAACAAATGCCTATTTTAAGGACTTTGAAAAATCCTATTTTTTGGAAGGGATACAAAAACTGGAGAATCGTTTGACTAAATCTATTGAGTTAAAGGAGATTATCTTGAAAAATGAATTTGTGTTTTGCAAACAAAAACTAATTCTTATTCTAATTCAAAAAGTCATGGACTTATTGATCTGCCCTCGTACATGGCATGCAGCAGCACGTTTTAAAGACAATATGTCATTAATAACGATATTATCCTTACTTATCATCCAAACGAATTGGTAAACATCGATCTACAGAGCTCGTGGCCGTAAAAGGGGTCTGAGAGATATGCAAACTATAAGCTACGAAAATAAACACCTGAGTTGTTGAAATCACTCTATATTATTGAATCGCCCATATTTTTTTCTTTAAAAAGTTCTATTGCAATAAATTTTTATATATGAACAAAAGCAGTTTTCGAACAACATTGCATTAAAAGTTTTTCATTGGTGGGAATTGAAGAAATTAATGTGGTTGTCTACTTTTGTCAGCCACTTATGCATGCATGTGAATGTGTGCGTATATGTGTATTTACAAGCGAAAGTTTGTTATTAACAGAACCAAATGTGAATTATTGCTTCAATTTGACTGGTGATGAAATGTTGTATTCGCTATCTTTATATCACAATTTTGTAGATGTTATTTTAATAACATGTTGTTGAACACAATTCGTTATGTCTGTCTACACGATGAAAAATGTCAGCGATAAGTTAATAATATTTACTCGTGAATAACATATAGGGTTACACATGTTTTGTTAAGCAAAGAAAATATTTTAAAACTCAAGTAGTGGCAATTAATGAAAAAAATGTTTTCCCGAGCAATTTCCATTTTTCAGAAGTTAAGAATAGTTTAGGTGTAGTTGTGACCTTAAGCCGAGTTAGCTGAATAGTCTAGATATTTTTTGGAACATTTTAGAGATTTTCAAGTAATTTTTTTTGGAGACTAGCGCCGTTTCTAATGTGAAAACCAGAACTTAATAAATAATAAACTAATAAACTGTATGAAAACTGCGATCCTAAAATCAATTGCTTAAACCTGAAAAATGTTACCAATATAACAAAAACGGAAATATTAAAAAGATATTTGATACCAGATTTTTTAAATATGTATTTTGAAACACTGACTCACAAATAAATTAATGTGCACTTTTGCTGATAGTGCTTACGCTCGAATGCACTGTTGTCCTCCTTTTCCTTGGTTTGTATGAGCATATTGCTTATTTTATGTTATCACACAGATATCAAAGAAACGTCAAAGCACAACACTTAATAACAGTTTAAGCCTTTGAGTAGCTGTCAATCGTTAAAAATACTGAATGTGTCTGTTTATTGTCATGACATTTAACTTCCATAAATCTTGGCATCAACAAACGCTTTTTATTCATTTCCAAACTCAATGTGTTTTAAACGTTTATACACACAATAACTACATACCTGTTATTATAAAAATAAAAAAATTAACGACAGACATCAAGGGACTTGACATTCATATTAAACTTTATTGAAGACTACTAAATTTAGAGCGTATATGAGAGAGAGAGAGAATTAAAAACGTCAGAAAGCATTTTAAGCTGTTTTTGCCATCAAACGCAAAATGCCGACAACAAAATGCTTTGAAGTTGAAAATGTTTTTATTACATGTATGAGAAGGTACACACACACACATAAGTCTGTAGCCATATACACGTAGCGGCGTCCTGTTAGCGGTGGTTGCTGGCACTGTCAATGCTAATAGGTATTTGACGTTTTGGTCATTTTGGCACGTTGAATGCGAAAATAATATACTGAAAATGAAATGACATGTTCATACAAATGATAAAACCCATTCTTTGCTGTTGCTGTTACTCCTGCTGCTGCAACAGCTGCTGCTGTTGTTGTGTTTAAAAGCTTAAGCTTTTGACAGTTTTATAAGCCTTACAGAAAAAAAACAATAATAAAAAATTTAAAATTACTTGTATATGAAAGAAGTAATAAAGAACTTAAGCATAATGATGCTATTTACGCTTTCCAAACTTATTATTAACAATATGTTGTATATTTCTTTTTACAGCATTTAGCATTTATGCCTTTCCTTTTCTTCATATTAAAAATTATTTATAAATATTGATTGAAAATGACGTTGCGGCTGTCAAAATATGATAAATGACCAAAAAATAAAACATAAATTATGAAAAATATCATATTTACTGAAAACTAAAAAAAAACGCTCAAAATGACAACACAGTGTATACAAAAGATGGCGACTTAATGACTTATGAAAAATAACTTGAAAATAAATTATAATCATAAAGTAAAGTAGGCAAAAAAGAGCAGCATAATTTACAGTGAAAAATTTATTGAAACTGGAAAAAAATAAGAGAATAAGGAAAAACAATTTATTAATTTATAATTGCGCTTATTTAGCGCAAATGTTTTCTGACAACACTCTGGCAAATATGTGACAGTGGTTTGACTCAAGCAATTAAAGCGATTAAAAATTTGTAATCATAACTTTGTAATTATTATTCTACTCGTAGAATGACACACAAACTAAAATCAGTGAGCTTGGGATGAAGGAAAATATTTTGGGTGTAGTGATTCTTTTAAATCTTACGAAAGTTATATAATTGACTGTGTCACAGTACATTTTTCTTATAGAAAAATTCACTGTGACGCAATACATTTTTCTTATAGAAAAATTTACTTGATTGATATTTTTCTATAGAAATATTTAATGTGTCACAGTATACTTTTCTATAGAAAAATTTAATGTGTCACAGTATATTTTTTTATAGAAAAATTTCACTGTGTCACAGTATATTTTTCTATAGAAAAATTTAATATGTCACAGTATATTTTTCTATAGAAAAATTTCACTGTGTCACAGTATATTTTTTTATAGAAAGATTTCAATGTGTCACAGTACATTTTTCTTATAGAAAAATTTCACTGTGTCACAGTACATTTTTCTTATAGAAAAATTTCACTGTGTCACAGTACATTTTTCTTATAGAAACATTTCACTGTGTCACAGTACATTTTTCTTATAGAAAAATTTCACTGTGTCACAGTATATTTTTTTATAGAAAAATTTCACTGTGTCACAGTATATTTTTCTATAGAAAAATTTAATGTGTCACATATATATATTACATATATATATATGTATATGTATATATACATATATATATATATATTTTTCTATAGAAAAATTTCACTGTGTCACAGTATATTTTTCTATAGAAAAATTTCACTGTGTCACAGTATATTTTTCTATAGAAAACTTTCACTGTGTCACAGTATATTTTGCTATAGAAAAATTTTACTGTGTCACAGTACATTTTTCTTATAGAAAAATTTCACTGCGTCACAGTACATTTTTCTTATAGAAAAATTTCACTGTGTCACAGTACATTTTTCTTATAGAAAAATTTCACTGTGTCACAGTACATTTTTCTTATAGAAAAATTTCACTGTGTCACAGTACATTTTTCTTATAGAAAAATTTCACTGTGTCACAGTACATTTTTCTTATAGAAAAATTTCACTGTGTCACAGTATATTTTTCTTATAGAAAAATGTCCCTTTGTCACAGTACATTTTTCTTATAGAAAAATTTCACTGTGTCACAGTACATTTTTCTTATAGAAAAATTTCACTGTGTCACAGTACATTTTTCTTATAGAAAAATTTCACTGTGTCACAGCAACATAGCTTAAAACCACTGTGCTCACCGCTCACAACATTAATATATCCAACGGATACTCATCGCAGTCATCAATCACAATTACGAAATAAAAAGCAGCAATAAATTAACGATAAAAGCTCCATTCGTGCAGGGGTCTTCTCTTCTTTCTTTTCGATTTATTTTTTCGGGCAATCATGCCGTCTAGCTTTTTGTACAACTGTCTTTTATTTGATTTTTTTTTCTTCTTCCACGTTTTGACTGTTTAAATGGATGACTTTTACCAACCAACCATTCATTTATTCATTCATCTATTTATCTTTTATGCAAGTATAAATTTTTATACTTACTTATGCCCGAAAGAACCAACAGCTTACAATTATCTTTAGTAGAGCTAGCGGTGTTATATGATTTAAAAAATCCGCCCGACAGCTAAGAGTACAAATGCATAGAGGCAAAACTTAAAAGTTATGAGTATAAGCTGCCACTAGATTTCATGCCACATATCATAACTCTTCAGTACAATAAATATATCAAAAACCACTATGAGTGAAATTTGTTCGTCTATTTTCAAACGAACTCCCATGAAAGTAGAAATATTCATTTGGACTTTTGTATGTTAAAAGTATAAATGTATGGGTGAAAGCCATGTAAGTGTTGTATAAGTTTTTGTTAAGCTATTTGTTGATACATATTTAAGTCAACTTAAAGTCAGTCTGCGTGTGTTATAATTCGTTTTTATTTTCCATATTTTTTTAATAAATATATATTAATTACATTTATGTGGAGCTTTTTTGTTTGCATTTTGAAGTGAACCGCTGCCACCCCAAACTCTGGTGATTGCTTAGAGGAATTAATATTTGAGACAGTTGTGGCAGGTACATTGTTGGGAATTTATTTGTATGGATAATTATGCTTTAATGCTTTCGTAGCATAATATAATTAATGATTGTGTGTTTAAGCTGACTAGAGATTTAATTTAATAAAGAAGATTGAACAATATACGTATTTATATATCGGAATAGTGAAGGCAAAAAATAAAATAATTCTAGTTTTACGAAGAAGTAACAGGTAGTAAAGTTAAGAGAAGAAGTTGCACGCAAAACGATCTTACGCAGAAAAAAATATTTATTTTTAATAAAAATCCTTCAACTGCTTGATGCCCGCAATGGAATGACAATCGTGGTCAAATTAAAATAAATCATGTTTTAATAAATTTCGTTCCCTTTCGCGTCTGTAATAAGAACCCCTATCCCTTGTTTGCATTTTTTGTGGAAGTTTCGACTTTGTTTGTTTTAAAATGCATACTTGTGGGTTATTGATATAAAAATTTTTTTTGGTCACACCCGTCACCGTAAATGTTGAAAATTTTCACATCAAATAAAGACCTTGTGTCAAAAAAATATAGTTCGGTACTTCTTATATGGAAATTTTTTATAAAATAGCTGATGTTAATAAATAATCTATGCCCAAGTAGATAGACCAGGGGGTCTACTCTGTAATTCGAAACGAAAGAAAATGTTTTCGAATTTACATGTAATTAACATACAAATTCGAAAGAATTTTCTTTCGATTCGAATTACAGAGTAGACTCCCTGAGTGCAGATGGTGATGCGTGGCGGCACAGAAAAATGCCGGTATTTTCCCCAGCTAAAGTCTTCTTTAATTTTTCTTGTCGTCCTTAGAAAATCACATTAATTAATAAAAGTATTTAAATTTACAAGAATTGCAAATACTGAACTTATGCACGATTAAGAAATTATTTCTGATTAAAATTAATTTTAAGGCTAGATTTTCCAAACACGAACGTTTTTTCGGTTTGAAATTGGTATGGAAAAAAAATATATTTTTAAACGAATTTTCGTTATTTTTCATACAAATTAAAAATGTTTACAAACAACGTTTTTTCTGCAAAATCTGCCTATAAATTTATATATGTATCATATAAAATGTTTACTATATTTCTATAATACATACTTGACGCTTTCCAACAATAACAAAGTAATAATATAATAATATTTTGTGATACTCCATTATAATATTCAAGTAATTAGTTAAATGAAATATTTGGTCACACCCGTCACAACAAAGCTGAATTGCTATTTATTCAACTGATATCAAAATATATAAAACGGCAACAAAGGAAGAAAAATCTGAGCTGCTTTAGAGAGAAGAGGACATGAAAAGACAAAATAATGAACAAATTAGGATGGCTAATGAGTCATTAAAAAAAATAAATAAAAACTATCAGTCAATAATTTAAACGTAACCTTACTTATAGTCCCTCGAAAGAATTGCTATTATTAAGCATCTACAAAATCTATGGTGTTTTCACACAAAGAGGTCTCACTCGTCGCATTTTCAAAAAAAATTTTAAGGACAATTTGTGAATTATTTATGCCAAATATTCGATGAAATATTAAAATAATCTTTTCTGTAGTTAATCAATAACAATTGCAATTGCTATTATTAACAATTCTTAAAAGAGGTAGGTATCTTTACAATCTCTGCTGCGTTCAATAAAAATAAGAAAGAAGATTTCTTTATATTGATTATATGAATGAAGTCAATAAAATGTTTTAAAACACATTTTCGAAAACATTTTCTTTTTTGAGAAAAATTTGTGAATTAGTTAAAGGAAATATTTGATCACAAGTTAAAATAAGCTTTATACTCGTAGCAGTCCTTCGATAGAAATTGCTCTTATTAAACAATTATTCAAAGAGGTTCCTGCAGAATCTCTGGTGTGTCCCATAAGCATATATATATATATATATATTCATTATATGAATGCAGTTAATAAAAAGTTTTTATATTATGTCACACCCGTCACATATTTCGAAAAAGTTGTTTTCTTAAGAAAAATTTGTTTTTTCCAGTTTTGAAGTATTTGGTATAATCAAAGAAGAGATTTTGACTAATTTACTCCACCAAACATTATTGTGTTTGCCTTCTATGAAACAGCTGACAAAATATATTCTAAAATTAATTATTTTCTAAAAACAAGGATTTGTAATGTCACACCCGTCACCCAGCTGATGGCTATTCTGAGCAGAAGTTATTTAGTTGAAGTGCATACCGATTATTGAATATTTTTGATATCCTCGGAAACCGCACCCTTTTTTAAATTACCAATTCTTTAGTTTGGATTTATATCAAAAAGTATGAGTATAGTGGTCACACCCGTCACAATGAAATTATCCAGCTGTGATCACTATCAACTTAAAATGACTCTTCAATGTTCTCGCTAATTATACATTTTTTTTCAAATAACAAGGCGTTAAGGCCAAAGTATACCAAAAAATATATGTAGATGTCACGATATGCTGAGCCTATCCTAAAAGTGGCTTGATAGAACCTCCCGCCACGCTCTCCTTTCCCCGTTTCAGCATATGTATGAAACATGAAATTCTTGTCTTTTTGCTTATAGAAAGTTTTGAGCTTTTTCTTTAAGATCTTACGCTAAAATGTTTCAAGGAATATATTAATCATATTTAAGAATTGAAAGACTGGCTGTGTTCGTAAATGCATCACTGCTCTGCATCATACGTGCAAACTTTTATTTAAAATGCAATATAATCATATAATTGTAATCATGTCTATACACCATATTTGATATTTATTTCTGCTTTATTTATTTCATTGAACCAGTTTAGGATATTTAAAATTCCATTTGCAGCGCATGCATTAACGAACACACCCGCTGTTCTAAAAGTGTGGTCACAAGGGGCAAACAGTTGCTAAAAATGTGATTGTTAAATTTAACAGTTGCCAATGATATTGTCTATTAGTTATATGTGAAACTGTTTATCTTAAAAACGCGTGTTCCTGTAGCAAACGGTTTTTCGTTATTATTTATTGATTACGCTTTTTTGGGCAAATGTTTGCCAAGTGTAACCGTACCTTAAGTATGGGCCTTTTTTTGTGCCTTATAGAAAATGAATCAAAAAAATCTACAGTTAAACTGACATAAAGCGAGTTTAAAAATCCCACAATAAGATTCGCCATAAATTTCTGTTTTAAGTCTCTGACTATAATAAATTTTGAAATCACACCTAAGCACCCGAAGATAGTGAAAACTTTTTATTCGTTTAAGCATAACTTTTTTATTTATTTGCGCTGGCATTAAATTGTAATCAGTAATTTCTAGTAAACTATTCTCTAACTATTTACACTTAGGGTATTTTATATATTAAAGGCAAACATAACCAAAATGTTCTACTAAAATTCTCTATAAATTTCTACCTCAAATCTCTAACAAATACTGAAGACCGAAATTCACGTACCGAATTTATTTTTAAAGTTAAATTCATAAAACCATAACATAGTAACATTATCTTTCCAAAGAACTATAAAAAAATAATTTTTATGATTCGCTATAAATTTCAAGTTTAATCTACATGGTTTTTGTTTTTTTTTTCTAATAAAATAAAAAATTATACACGCAATTTATTAATAGAATGGCCACAGCACAAAATAATTTATAAATGAAAAGCCAGAACAATGACAGTATAAAAAAGCAATTATAAATTATATACAGCTTTTATTTTATTTATTTTTTGACTAATTCACGGCATTCCGGGACTTTAGAACTTATCGCATAGAAATATACATTAAGAAAATTAAAAATTTTTTTAAAGTGTTTTGTTGTTCTAGATGCGTATAAATCTGGATTTTTTTTCTCTACCTTATCAGTTTATGATTTGGCCTTACTGTCAAGCGAAATAATTATTTTAAAATGTTTCTAAAAGTTTTAAGTATATAGAGCCACACAGTGTGCACTACAATGATAATTTAAATTATTTCCACAAGTTATCACATAAGTTATAAATCAGAGAATGACAAAAGTATAGTTTTAAGTACCCTTTGAGTATTGGCCGTCAAATAAATGTGAATGCGTACAGGCAAAAATAAATAAAACGTGCTCATATGCAAACAAATGCATTAACTTTAAGCCGAATATATATAACTATAAGTATCCTACAACTATGTTTATACACTTTTTTTTAAATTATACTCTGGCTATTAATCGGCTACACATGCATGTATACAGGGCTATTTTATTTACACATACACATAACGTATGTTTTAGAGTAGCCACACACACACACCAGCACTTCTTCCGTTCCATCTTATGCACACAGAAATATACGTATACGGTGGCGAATGATGAATAAATATCCCGAGTATCACGCTTATACTTTTTTTAACCGACTAAATATCCATAGTGTGCGTATAAGCCTACTCCGATTCTAAGTATGACAGAGAGTTACTGCATTTGATACGTATGTCCTTTTTTTTCTTCTTAGTTGCAACGCATATTAGTTTTTCGAATAAACGAAGTACAGATGCTCTTGTATGTTGGAATTGGCTATAGCTATAGTTGCTTGAGCGAAAATATGTGAGCGTAGGAATTGTTTGCGCTACAATTATGATTAATCACAGTAATTAAAATTAGGACTATTAACTTATGTATATTTTTTTTTAGTAAACGTTGTCTTTCTTTGGTTAATATATATTTAGTAAACATTTTTGCTCATAATTTTTTTAACACGTCAACACTTTCTCTATTTTTAGGGGTGTTTTTAACGATTTGTTGGAATAGTGAAATCAATCGTTATAAAGGAAAAATAGAGACTTCATATGTTCCGCAAAAATATTTATCTTAAAATATCTAAAAAAAAACTTTCAGCATATTTCATTTACCGATATCCTGAGGGAAACTTTCAAACCCCCGTCTGACACAAGTAAATTTTTTTAACTCCTCTACCATATCACAACATATGTATGTATTCTTAGCAAATCAGATAGCGCTTCCTAAGGGCACGTGGGGACGCTGATGCACGATAAACTTCATCTGGTGTCAAGAACTTCATGAGACTAGGCCGTAAGTAACAGGTGCTTACGTAAATCTGTAACAAGCTCTACCAGAATATATTATCAGAACCTTATATGTTTTTTGGTCCTGTACTGTATATTGTCAGCTGAAATGCAAAACCATTTAACTGAATACAAAATCAAAATTTAATATTTTATAGGAAATTACACTCAGACAAATAATGCCTCCTATTATTACTAGGGGACAAATTACGGCACTCGCTATCAAACGAAATTACGAAATATTTCAATAGAGTTTGTATGAAAATATTTTAAAATTTCGAATGCGTAACTTACCCCCAGGTGTTACCTACTTTCGGAAAGCGATAGTGATAGAGAAGACAGGTAATGAAGAAAGAGATAGAGAGAGCGGGAGCTTCATTATTTTACAACTCTGCTTTTTGTACTGCAACAGACAGTGTTGCAGCGCCTCTGGTATCAATGAGGCATATTAAATTTTTGAAGCTGTGCTTAGTAGCCATTTTTTTTTTTGGTTATTTTACTTCGCCAAAAATTCTGCTACACAATACCGATGAAGGAGGGCTCTCTGATGTTACGTTAGGATTAGTATCTGCTGAAGTCCCTAAAAATTTTTAAACCTTTATCACAGCCAAATGAAAAATTAAAATGAAGAACCTTTACTGCCGGCACTAGAATAATTCTATTTTGTTTTTCCTTTCTCCTATAAAAGTAAAAAATAGTGTAGTTACGTGATTTTGCTTCAATATGTAATTTAAATATGATTTTGAGGTGGACCCTAAATATCTTTTTTTGAAAACTGTTGATCGCATCATCTGTTGTACAGAAGAGTAGCGCCTCCAGTAGTCGACCTTACTGTACTTTCTTTTGCATTTTTTTTAAGAAAAAGTGATCTTCACAATTTTTATATTTTATTTAATTGAGATGTCTGAAAATGAGTTTTATTTTGTTAGAATTTTTTTCCATATGTTTAAGATTTCATTCAGTCTGGGCAATTAATTTATTAATTTATATGTTTTGTGTTAAACTTGATGAACTTAAGATTACAAATATGAAAACAAATTATACGTGTTTTTTTTTTTAAATTTAACAAAATTTTTATGATTTATATATGTATGTACATATGTTTAATTTAAATTTTTTACTTTATAACGGGTGCTTACGAGATGATATATGACTTGTTAAAAGAGAAATATAACGATATCTATTATGAGATTCTTATCAACTTCATAGTAAAATCGAGCAACTAACTGCAAACCCTTTCTATTTCTTAACGAGCTATAATGATAATTTTAATTTATATTTAAATAAATATGTATTTCTTTCAAGATTACATATCAGCAGCATTTTTTATTGTGGCAATTCTTTGAACTAGTACTGCATTTTTTTGCTGGGCATACATATCGCAGTAACTTACAGCTATAACGAACTATCTTTTAAGGCTCATTATTTCTATCCATAGATATCTATTAGTGTACAGATATCCATCGTGTAAATTAAATTTTGTAAGGCAAACTCGTAGGTAAAACCTTAGGCAAATTATCTGTATGTAGAAATAGTCCCCAGTAAAAAAATTGGAAGTCCTTCTAAGGGAACTACATTTTCATTGTTTCAAAAAATCTATATTTTTAATTTGCCAATAGTAGAAGATTATTTTAGTCATACAAAACCTTGTAATTCCTCCATACTTTTAGAAAAATACTCACCAGAATTTAAAAAAAATCGATTTTTTAAAGAAATTTATAAATTAATGTTAGTCAAAAATTTAAAAGTTATTTACTTGAATTTACATGAAAAAACTGCTTCCGGCTTAAATTCACTATTTTTCATAGATGAAAATATTATCAGAGAACACAAAAAAGGAAACATTTTTTTCAAATCGCTTCCAATTCGCTGTCCAGTCAACGAAGAAGAGAACTTCTTGCAATGACAACCCTATTAAAAATCATTAGATCGGATCGAAATTTGCACTACTTCCAGATCGCAAACTCTAAATTTTCATGACATTTTTGGAGTGTCTTTCTTTTACTGGGGTCCTATAATATATGTATATTTTGTACAAATTTGTAATATGTATTTTTTTTTTAATTAAATTCATTATTTTTAACCGACTTCAATTCGTGTGTTTTTTTTACATTTTTACTTCATAACTAGGTACATTTTACAACGATTGTAAAAAATATTTTTTGGTCCGAGAGGATATCGCTTCTAATTGATCCCATTGTGAAAGAAGTGCGAGGGGACACGCCCACAAATTCGTTTATTTGATTTTATCATATTCTACTTATTTGATTGCTGCGAAACCTAGCAGACAGCTTTGGTTCTTCTGATTGCACAATATTAAAGTTGATAAAATGGGCTGATCTATGCCCATTACAATTTATTATTATATTTCACCTGGTTCTACTTAAACAATTCTTATGTAACTGACTAAATCTTGAGGTCTAAAATAGACACAATATTTTATAAAAATAAAGTAGGCGGAGTCACGCCCATAAAAAGTAAATATATTGTGCCTTATCGTGGTTGGCGTATTTCAAATACGACTACGACTGTTTGGTAATAGATTAAAGAAAAACTGTTGAAGTCTTCTTTAATCTATTACCAAACAGTCGTAGTCGTATTTGAAATACGCCAACCACGATAAGGCAGATTATTTTACGGTGTTCTACTTTACAAAACTTAACAATCACCCTGAGCTCTGAAACACACACAATTTTACATTTAGAAATTAGGCGGGGGCACGCCCAATAAAATTTAATTTTAAAACTTTTTTGTTTGAAAGAGTTTACTTCCATAAATTTTTTGTTTTAAATGTTCTACCAGATCTTTACATTGATGTTGGTTTTTTTGGAGAACTAAGTTTAGTTTTTTTTTATATTCTGTAATATGAATAAAATTATTACTCCACTTATAAGGAATTTTAGTCATAACCAGGGAAACCGCAAATATGCAATTGCATGTTTTTCTTGCGTGATGTATTAATGCAGGATTAAGATATTTATCCGTTTCAGAATTTTTTAAGAATTTTGGCATCGATTTGCTAGTGCATAGTTTTGCATATTTTACCCCTTAAAGCATATTTTTGCATATTTTACAATTCAAAGCATATGTTTGCATATTTTACAACTCAAAGAGGCATATTTTAAGCATAATTTCTAATTTTTAGGCATAATTTACGATTTTAGTTCGTATTTTGGATACTTTATAGAATTTATTTATTTGATTATGGTTTCAAGCTTATGTGTTGGTCAAAAGTTTTATTTTTATTTTTCGCCATCTAAATATCATTTCCAGTGCTCCACTGTAGTGTATACATTTTTCTTATATATTACGCAGTTACTACTTACTGCGGACGTTAGTTTCAATAAAAATCAGTTTTGACATTTGTGACACAGTAGACATTCAAGGAACATTGCCAATGTATGTATTTAGATGTGACATGTAATTATTTTTATTTCGAAATCTAAATTATAAACAAAAATCGTATCATACGAGTATTTATCCAAAATAATGTTTCAAATGATCTCTTTTGAAATTGAAACTAAGTTTTTTTTTACAAAAACACCAATTATTTTATTTTTAAGAGCATATTTTTTTACTTTTTAGTATATACTTTCAAGTTTGTAGTGCATATTGCAAGCGCTTAAACCACTTTTTAGAGCTTATTTCTGATTTGCCAGGTCATTACGAACAAAAATGCCCAAAAGTCCGTTTAGAGTTCGTTATAGCCAAACTCCATACCTTTGTATAGGCTTTTTATATAAATGTATCGTATTTTAATTGCGAAAACGTACTCTTGAGGATGAAGCTTAGCATTATTAGCATGTCTTATTGTTTTATAGATAAATGCAAGATTTCCAAAATTATTATCTGCTTCAAGGTAACACGAATTGCAAGAGCATTTGTACATACATACGTATCTACATATTAAAAATTTTTTAAAATTTCGTACAATAGAAAAATGTTATTTATTTAAAATTTAAGAATATTTTTCTTTTGAATGAACACAAGACTGTCATAATAAATTCTATTTTATGACTATTTTTTTTTAAATTCATGTTTATTATGGAGAAGAAGTTAAGAATAAAAAATAAAAAAAAATATAAAAACGAAAGCAATAAAAAATAACAGATATTATTTATCAACAAATTTAAAGAAAATTAAATAAATTCACCAAGAAGGCAGGCAAGATTTTTTTATAATTTATATATAAGTCATAAAAATGCCATATTTCATAATAAACTCGTAGCTATTTATTGTTGTATGTGTATGTTGCTTGTGCATTTCAAAAGCTGAAAAATAAAAATTAATAATAAACAAAAAAAAAAATTAAAATTACTAAAGAAAAATACAGATCCCAACCTCATTTTAATTATATTTTATGATGACTAATAAATCTTTTTTAATGTCTTGCTGATTATCATAAAAGTGCTTTTTAAGTAAATAGAATAATATATTAAAAAAAGTAATTGTGAAAAGTTTAAATAAATAACAAATGCATTTTATTTCTCTGCGTGTACTCTACTAGAGTTTGTACGAATATTTAACTTCATGCTGTAGATTATGAATATTAATTTCACAGTCATTAAATAATCAGTGATAATTGATAAAAAAAAATTTTTTAAAAAGAAAAGAAAAGGGAATGTGCCAGATTTTGATTATTTAGCACATTCTTGTTTAACTTTGTTGATAATTATTTAGAAAATTTTTATTTTTATACACTTCAGCAATGCTTATCGTGAGTCTGTGCTTAGAGCTTAATTTTTGGCAAATTTGTTGGCTGTTGTTTGAAGTGCTTTTATATTTTATTTTTAACTTTAAAGATGGTTCGATATCGAGTGCCGCAATTTTGCCCCCAGGTTAGCAGATTCTACATTTACAGTTTTATGCATTTAGTTATCAGTATTATTTTCACCCACTTCGGATAGCACTATGGGTAACATATACAACAATATTTTATTTAACTAAAACTAAGACTAGTTCCAACTTTTCAGTGCTTAGTTCTAAAAAATATGGTATTGTTGATTTAAAAATTTCAGCGGCATAGCCACGCCCACTTTTGAAACTATTAGTGTTCTCATCCACTTTTCTAAATGCGCGATATCTGCACCTTCAGAGTTCAAGATGTACATATGCCGAGTTCCGTAAAAATCGGTCTAGTAAGAGCACGTGAAATATAATATTAAGTTTTTATGGCTATGGCCGCGCCCACTTTTTTAAGCATAAGATTATGTTATTCCAAGAGCGCAAACTGTTTGCCGAAATGCGTGAAAAAGTAGGAGTAGGAGTAGATATGCATAGTTTAAACTAAATTTCAGTGGGCGTTACCCCGCCCATTTATTGACTTAGCCGCAACATAGTGACACTTTCAGAGTGCGAGATGTGCGCCAAGTTTAATAAGAAGAAGGTAAAGGAGAAGCATACGAAATATAATAATAAATTTATATAAGCGTGATTCCGCCCATTTGCTTAAAAACATTGTGTCATTACGAAAGCCGAAGGTATAAGCTTAGTTTCGTGGCAATCGGCTAAGTAAAATTACTTAAAATCGAAAGCAAAATTTAATAGGAGTGTTCCTGTCCTCTTTGTTTTTGGCTATGGGAGCTAATGGAAGCTTAAGCTCCTAGACAAAAATTAGAATTTTTAAAATCAATCTAAAAACGACGGAGTTAAGAACTTACAAATACTCAGTGAATTAGTAAGTCAATAAAATTCAATAAATTCATTAAAGTGCGAGTTGGACTCTCACACGAAGGATTCCCTACGGACACCACATATGAACGTTATCCTATACAATCGAGTATGCCACATGCAAAATTTTTATTTAAAATTTTTGTTTTAGCGTTTTTTTTTAGTTCAGCGCTTTTTCTGTATTTCGATTTTTTTTGCAGCTTTTTGGTTTTAGCGTTTTATTTTAATCTGGCGCTTAATTCCATTTTAGCGATTTTTTTTTCAGTTTTCAGATATTTTTTTGTTGTTTCTTAATTTTAGCGATTTTTTAGTTTTAGCGCTTTCCCGCCGAGCTTTTTACTTTTTATCATATTTTTTTCATTTTAGCGATTTATTTTAATTATGCTAATATTTTGCAATTTATCGCTTTTTTTCGCTTTGCAGATTTTTTAGGTTTTTGGCTTTTTGTAATTTTAGAAATTTTTTTAGTTTTGGCGCTTTATATCGTTATAGCGATTTTTTCGGGTTTTGGCCATTTTTTTTATTTTTGGTTTTTTTACTTTTGGTAAGTTTTTTTTGTATTATTGCGATTTATTTTTGGTGTCATTTTTCATTTAAGTACTTTTTTCATTTCGGCGATTTTTTCGGTTTTTTTTTGTTTTTTTTTAGTAAATAAATTTGGTTTTTGCTATTTTTTTTTAGCTTTGGCGTTTGTTTTAGTTTTTTCGTGTCTTTTTGTGATATTTTTATTTAAGCCTGTTTTCATGTTTGTCTATTTTTTTGGAATTTTTTAGTTTAAGCGTTTAGAGGCCATTTGCCTCTAACGCCTTTTATTATGAAAATAATATTAACTGATAGAATACCCTTTAATTTTTATTTTTTTTAGTTTCAGTATTAATTGGTGTAGTCTGCATAAAATACACTGACTTTGAAAAATTCAAGTGTATATTACATTAGGATTTAAACATATTTCATTGCTGGCTGCCAAAGTTTTATATATTCTGTGAAAATTTCAGATCCGTAGCTCTTACGGTTTTTAGAGAAAACCGCCTATGACAGACGAAAGATGAAAGGCAAAAACAATAGGATTAGGTTAGATTAGCTTAGGTTGCTGGTAAGGAAGCTCACTTGGTTCCAATACCATGAAACCTTTGTGCGGGGTTATAGGAAAGGAATAGCGATAGAGAAGACAGGTGTTGAAGGAAGAGGTAGAGGAAAGCTTCATTATTTTTTTACAACTCTACTTTTTTGCACGTTTTTAATAATGCAGGGTTGAAGCGCCTCTGGTGTCATTGAGGTGTACTAAACTTTGAAACTGTGTTTAGTAGTCATTTTATTGGTTATTTTACTTCGCCGATGATTTTGCTACACAATATCCACGAAGGACGGTTCTCTGATGTTACATTAGAATTAGTATACGCTGAAGCCGGTGTGGTTTTTTAGTGACCAGTACTTTATGCCTGCATCTCTAGAATTTTTCCTGCAGCAACTGATGCAAAGAACACTACTCACATCAGAAATATGCGTGGTGTTGTTAGTTTAATGACTGTTGGAGATCGGGATCGAACCCAGGACCTTCGGTTTTGTAGTCAACGTGCTAACTATTTCAGCCAACGCCACCCCTAATAGGGTTGCTTTCAACTTTTGTGTACGGAAATTGTACACAAATTCAGAAATACTTATTTCGCATGGTGATCAAAAATTTCTAAGAGTTCTTACGAATGAAAATGCATTTGCAGTTTCAAAAATCGAAATCATTAGATATAAATCAAAACCTCCTTTTTAAGTGGACCTCTGCTAATGAATAACATAAATATATTTGGACATGCATACTTATATATTAATAACTATGTGCATCAAAGCAGTGGCTGTGTCAAATCAAAGCATTTGGTTGCTCGGTAAAATCAATCTAATGTTTGAAATATACGTATTACGTATTATTTCAATTGTCATGCTTACATTGTTGCATATATCATGTGAACTGTCTATCTTAATTAACCACAATTGATTACCTTCATTTAAATTCTCACTACAATGACTAATCACGTTTAAAGCTCAAGAACAAAAACAAATAGTACATCCCACTTGACCTGAGATGCGATAAAAGCGAATGCTCACTAAACCGAAGGAGTTTCGAAACAAAATTGTTCGTTATTTGTTCGCATATCTAAGAAAATTCGAATGTTCGCTAAGGCTTCGAACTTCGAACTTTTCCCGATAGTTTTCCGAATGTGTGACGGTAGCTGAGTGGAAGTGTGTCAGCCTGTTAGTCTAGAGGTACTAAGTTCGAGGCATGACAGCATTGTAAGTCAAAAAATAAAATAACACATCATACCAACATATCGCACACTAAATCATAAAAAGTCACAACTCAATATTTTAAAATTCCTTTTGCTTTTTTATAAACCAGTTAATTAAAGATCTCTATAACGACCTCAACAATTTCTTTTGCAATACAGTCTTCTTGAGGAATATAAAAACCGTTATGTTTGTTTTTATGTCACAGACTTGCGTCATTTGCACAGTATCAACAGTTGTTTGCAACTACTCAGCATCTGAAATTTTTTGAGTTGTGACTCTTTATGATTTAGTGTGCGATATGTGCAATAATTGAACAGAAAAAAATTTGCCATGATAGCCTAGCGGATGTGAGCTTATCTGTTAGAATGGAGGTACCATGTTCAAGATATAACACAAATAAATAAAATAAGCAAGTTAAAATAAATAAATAAAAAAAATTAAATTACTTTTTTACTTTTTCTACTGTTTTTTTTTTGTGATATCGAAATTAGTTCGATATTTTCTCACTTTTGATATTTAATAGCGAAACTTCGAGATCGAATGTTTTTTACGACAAAACTGAACGACAGATGAACTTTTTCTATTCATTTTTCAGTGTCACTCTCGATAGTTTTACACGATTAATGTTCCAGATATATTCGAAATCGATGTCAATAACGAAAGACTTGGTCAACTGGGATATACATAGAGGAATATATGTAAATGTGTGTTTGTGTGCGTGTGAGTTCATAAAAATAGTTCATGTCTATCTTAAAACTGTGCTGACAAAATGACAATCTGTTTGCTTTCAACCAAAAACTATATGACAAATACAATAAAAAGATGTGGATGATGGCAAAGAAGACAGGCAGACAGACAGACAGCCAGCCCCAGCTACAACCAACTAAGCAGCGCTGACGATGACTATGACATTTACGTCACAGTCACTACAAGAGTTCAGTATAAATAATGAGAAATGTGAAACTGTTGTTAACTTGTCAACATGATCAAACAAAATCATCCATATTAAGGACTGAAAGAATTCAAAGTCAATGTAATGTAACACAGCCATACTCCGTCTACTGTACAATTTTATGTGTGTGTGTGTGCATGTTATGTGTGTGTGTGTGTGTGTGAGTGTGCTGTAGTATGCTGTATAAAATGTATAAGAAACAAATGAAAAATGTATATCTTAACGGGGAAAATGTCAAAATGCATTAACATTTAATTGAGGCTAATTTGAGGCAAAATATTTCTTATGGGTTTTTATTTTTCGACATTCATTTCATTTTATCAGTGATGCATAAATATTGTTTTATTTTTATTTATTTTTTATTATATCTTGCTCTTCTGTCGTTTTATACATTTAAATCTACATCCATATACATATTTATTTATCCATTCATATAAAGACATACAAATAATTATATTGCCGCTTTATGTGCACTTTTAAGCCCAGAACTTCATTGGCAATATTTATTTCTTTATTTTTTTTGGATTTCTTTTTTCTTTACATATACTACATACGTTTATACATATTAATTCATTCATACAATAAATGAAATGTGAGAAATGAGCATTTTGTAAAAATGTCACATTAAATTTAATTTATGCGTTGTTGCGTCCTCACTCAATGTGTTGTAGATATTTCATCTTCATCAGCAGCGACAGCAACAATAATAACAACAACATTACCGTGAACATGACTATCTAGATATGAACAGAAAAAAAATAAATAAACAAACAAACAAAGTTAACACAGCAGCCGTTCTCAGAATCATAGTTCTAGCCGGTCTTATGCCATTTCGCTTCTCTTTACCGCCCTAATGCATTGGTCACTTTTTCTAAACGCGTATAGTTCAGTAAAGCTTGCACAATGGGCCTTTTACAACTATGTCGTTTCATAGAAGCCTTAATGCAACAACTTTTCTGTAGCGTGATTGACAAAATTATAGGAAGCGTAATAGAAGCTGTATGGGAGAAATCCAAAATCTAGAGAAAACGAAAGAGATTATAGAAATAAGAAGGCTAATAAATGGCATTGTAGCAGACATTCATATGTACATATATATATGAATGTGCCCTTAATTATCAAAGTGGTCTAGGCCATATATTTCTTTGGTCGAGGTATTTAGTAGATTACATTTGAACAAACAAAAAATTATTTTTGTGTGAGACATATTCAATTTAATTGAATATTAATACACAGAGAAAACAGTGCCTACTAAATACCTCATAAAATAGAACAAAATTAATAAGAAATCTATGGTTTTTCTCAATAAGGAACTCTTATTAATTTCATAGAGAAAACCTTTTTGAAAAAATCAAGAAGAAATCTAAAAAATAAAAAAAAATTAGGTCTTTATTCGCTGTACTTATATATTTTCATTTAAATTCTACACCATATACATATGTATGTCTGTATGTAGTATATTGTAGATGTTATTTATTTATACATACATAACCTGACCAGACATCCCGCTTTAGGCGGGATTATCCCGCTTTTCTGAGGTTGATCCCGCCTTGAATTTTTATCCCGCTTTATCCCGCTTTTTAGAGTTTTGAAATTTCTTATCTCTTAATATATTTATTAATATGTAACTGATAAAAATTTATTTCAAATATTTTTTAGTGTAGTTATTGTTTATTTTTTTTTGGATCTGGCAGCTCCTCAAATGAAAAAAATAAAAATACAAACTCAATGATCCTTTTGTTACAGTGCTTAATATGTGCAGACATTCTGCTGCTTTAGGAATTTATTACCAAGAGGGCTTATTAGGAGAATAACAACTGACATTCACCAAACTGTCAATAATAAAATAAAAAGTTCTTGCTTATTTTTTTATAAAGAGTTTGACACATTGGTGTAGTCAGTTGATGATAATATGGACTAACAAGGCCACTTGCTATCATTCGCCTTAAGTTTTTGTACATATTTTTGTATAAAAATCGTATTTTGTTTTGTAAATGAAGTCAAAAAATCTTTAATTTTATTTATTTTACGTTGCTAAATAAAAATTTTTATTAATAAAAACTTTTGTTTATTTAAAATCGATTCTTTTGAGTTAAAAACTGTGTTTCCTAAGTACATACGAAACTTTTTATGTGCGTATTACACATCCCGCTTTCAAATAGTTGTTTATTTAAAAATCCCGCTTTTTGGCCGTATTTTCGTCAAAATCCCGCTTTTTGAACGATCGTGTCCCGCTTTTTGTAAAAAGCTTCTGGTCACGTTATACATACATACATACACATTATGTTATATTCTTAACTAACTTACTCACCAAGTATTGAACCAGCAAACTTCTACCTGATAGACAAGCACTCTACCCAATGTGCTAAAAGCAGCCTGAATAACCGTTGAAATTATTGTAGGAATGTTTCTTATACAAAAATGGAAAATATTATGAACAAAATTGTCTCTAAGTCTATTTATACATATGAAATAACAAGACACCTCATAAAATCAAGAAGATTTCCTTACTAAAAAAATCAATAAGATGCTTTACACATAATCATATAGGAACCTACTAAAATCAAGAAGAAAACCTTATTGAAAAAAATCAATAATATAGCCTAATAAAATCAAGAAGAAAACCTTTTTAAAAAATTCATAAGGCAACCTAATAAAATCAATAAGAAATCCCTATAGTTTACAATTTATAAGAAAACCTAATAGAATCAAGAAGTTTTTCTCTATGGATTGTTTTTTTGGTGCCAAAAATAACGGAAATTGAGTAAACACAGTTGTGATTAATAAGATTCCTTCTTGATTTTATGTGGTTTTCTTCTTGATAAAATTAATAAGATTTACCACATAAAAACAATAAGGAATCTCTATGAAAAAATCTTCGCTTCTTTCTGCTGGGATACCCCTCAGCCTAAAAACGTTTCATAGAGAAAATATTATTGATTCTATGAGGCAGTTTCTTCTCTGTGTAAATATTAATAATTGTATATACAATATAATCATTGCTCATATCCCATTTCATTAAAAAGATCACGTTAAATAGCGGCTGTTAATAACAATCTCTACCCAAGTAGATAGTCATGGGTGCCCGTGAAATGCGTGGCTACAGAGAAAAATGCCGGGAAATTAATTTTCCTTCTCTTCTTTAGAAACTCACATTAATTAATAAAAAATATTTCATTCAATAAGAGTTGAAAATACTGAACTTAAGCAAGATTAATGCCCTAATTCAGTAAGAAGAATTAGGACGTTTTTGTTTGAAAATGCTTCTGAGTTCTTGTCTTTGAAGTCTCTAAATTATTTTCTTCAAAAATGGTTGTTGTCTTCGATAATGAAAAATATAAATATTATTGCCATGTTTTTAAAACTTAAAAATTCAATTAAATTATTATACAATAGTTTGAAAAATATATGAAAAAATATGTGTTGGATATAATGTTTAGAACAAAATCATAAAGCAAACACACGAACCTTCTAGCATAGACAATAAGTAATAATCGTTTTAAAGAATCAAAACTGCTTCTTTTTTTCGTCCATAGACAAGACGATACATTCGTCGAACAGAATTAGGGCATAAGAAATTATTTCTGATTAAAATTATTTTTATATTATGTAACATTTATATTTAGAGTTGTATTAGTCTCGATTTATATATGTTAAATTAATAAATTATATAACTAAGAAGAGCATCACTTGCGATTTAGTACGCTCAAAGAATCTGAGTTTTTTTTCACACATACACAAATTGTCACACTATAAACAATATTTCATTTCATTTGACACTATTGTCAATCGGTATGCAATAGCGTAATTTGCTTCGACACTACAATGAATAATACTCTTGATTGGCAGATAAATAAATATAGTTGCATGTTTCTGTTAAAAGGGAATAACAGTTTTAGTATTCTGATAAAATCAAGAGCAATAAAGAAGAGAACAACTCTATAATGTGCATCATGAAGATTAGGTTAGGTTAGGTTAGATTGAAAAGAGGGGCAATAAATATTGACCCAATCTATTTAAGATTGCGCATATTCTTTTATAGCACGTTGTGCACTATTAATAACAGCATGCAGATTAAGCAAGCAAATGTTTTGTGCTCACCTCTATAAGGTCTTTGGCTTGTCTGCGACAGGGAGTAAAATCGAATTCCTCCTAATACTAGGCTAGTGTACTACTTACCAGCCAAGAGTAAGATAAGACGACGCTATTATCGGATAATGGAAGGAAACAATTAAGGTGCTTCGATATACGTTTTTCTTCTTTAGAAGCGATCTAAGAGCATTTGTGAGAGGCTTCTTGTGAACCTTTGGCCTTAACTTTAACGTTGATGATATGCTCCCATAATTTATGGGTCATACAATTTTGCTTCAAAACTAGAAAAATTAGAATTTGAAGAGTACTCAAAGTTAACTGCGAGGAATCTACATACAAGAGTTTGTCACCCCTGACAGAGTGGGAACATGGGAATAACTAATTGCTATTTTTATTGTAGTACTAGCATTTTCACGCGACTTAAACCGCATCCAGTGATAAACTGAGTAGATGATAGACTGTATTTTTATTAATCTTATCAAAAACAGAAAAAATACTAACAGCATAAATTTTATCTCGTTTTACCATGGTCCGAGAAATTTTCAAAATTTTTTGTTTCATATTCTTCTTCTCCAGACAATACAAACTAAACAGTAAAGGAATGGGGGTATTGGTCAGGCATTAATGCGTGATGCCGTAACAAAAAAAGGTATTAACTTATATATATAGCATAGTAAAAAATCACAAATGTTTGTATGGCGAACCCCCAGGGGTGGTTCCAGGGGGTGTGCCACTGGCATAGGTGGGTCGGCCCTCCAAAATTAGTGGGGGTCGGTCATACATTTTGGCTCGATTGAGGAACTCTAAATGGGTCAAAGTGAGATTTTTCAAAATTTGACCCTTTAAGAAAATTTGACTTTTCGGATCAAAAGTCAGGACATTAAAATACATTTTAGAGGTATGGTTCCTTCGGCAAAATTTCTTATTTTGATCCCTAAAATACGATTTTTCTTGTAATTTGGGCGATTTTTTTTGCCTGCATACAAATAGACCCGCCCTAATATATACATACATATAAAGATAGCGCACAGTATGCTGCACAGTGGGATGGCTTCACACATTTTTCTGCAAGAACTATAAGCACTGGTCCTAGATTGTTGGAATTTGGCACCGAGCATTGTATAGACAAAATAAAGGGGAATAGTAAATTTACATGAAAATAAGTGATTTTTGAACTTAATGAATCAAAAAATATAATTTTTGGCACCAAAATCCCATTGTGAGCTGTACTCCTAATGGGATTATAGCATTTTTTTTTCGAGCAAAAAAATACATATATTGGGCTTATTACCGATTTTTATGTGAACTTATATAGTATAAATAAAGAAAAATCAATTTTACTAAATTTTTAATATGGAGCCCCATTGTGCAATAATTTTTTTTTTGCTATAGTTACTTAATATCGTCGATGCTGCTGTTTTACTCAGTTGTCACGCTTTATAAAGATAAATATCTCGCACATCAGTGCCTTTAATATCAACATCATACGGCAAGAAATTGCTTTCCTTTGGTATTTTATGTTTTTGCCGCACATACTAACAGATACTAAAACAAACACACTCTTACTTACACTCAGACAAATTATAAATTTTTATTAGCGTATATTTTTGTACGAAACAGGCGTAAAATCTCTCAAATCATTTCACATTTCCCCAAACGGTTTTAGTTAGTTTTTATATATTTTTTCTATTCTCCCTATTGTCGGTCGGTGTTGTTGTTGTATTTGCTGTTTCTTGTCATACTCGTGATTGCCTCTTATTTGACATTTGTTGTTTGCTATTAAAATTGTTGATTGTTGATATTTAACGCTTGAAATATGACATACGCAATTTTTAAAATTATTCAGTTGTCATTTGTTGTTAATGTCTTTTTGGCTCTAATGCTCACTGTATGTGTGTGTGTATGTGTGTGTATGTATGTATCTAAGTATGTGTGTGTATAAATCTTCTAAATCTTTGCCATTTGCTGCTACACTCATGCGACTCTGTGTCGCTTCGTTTCCCTTTTATACCCTGATAATGATGGCGTTGATGATGATTTACTTAAAAATTCAGAATTCTTCATGAATGTCAGAAAATATATTTCAAAAAATCTGTATTTTTAAATATTCATTTTGTGTTTTTGTTATTGTTGTTTATCGTTACCCAGCCAACCTGAGTTTCAAAAATAAACGAATGTTCGCTATAGCCAACAATTCTCGAAACATTCTCGTAAAAAAAAAGTTTAGCAACAAGAAACAATTTGTTTCTCTAAATTTTTAATTTTTTTTTTTTTGCATGTACAACAAAAGAGGAATAATGTTTTTTTTTTACTATTTAGAAGCAATGAAATCGATTGATAATGATATTGCTAAAGGTTCGCTATTGATTCGAAAGATTTGCTGTCACAAACTGAGCGACGAGTGAGCTCTACCAGCACTTTCTCTTTCCGTTTACGATAGTCGTTCTCGAGTGTTTTGTCCGAGAAATGTTTAGGCAACATTCGATTGCGATATTATTTACGAATGTTTTGGTTAGCTGGGTAAGTTTATGTGGCTCTTAGTGGTGTCTGAATATATATTTACGTACATATACATAAATGTATGTTGTGTTTATCGTCTGTCGTTTTCAATTTAAACTGTCATCACATTTTTGTTTCGTTTATCCCCTGGACCACAGTCAAATGCAAAAACCGCCTATAACAACAACAAAAATAAAAAAGTTTTTTGTCACTCATAACTATAAATGTATGAATATTTTTGTACGACACATACGAAAAATTATCACTGAAAGATGAAAAAAAAAGATATAACATGAAATGTGTGTTATTAATGACTTTTGATTTGCATATTCCATATTCTTTCGCTTTGCTGTATACCCTTAAACTTGGCATGATTGGCAGTGTAGAGCGTAAGTAAACCATAAAATTGAAAAGGGTTAAATGAGGCAGCTCTTTTGTGACTACAAAATTCATAAAAGTGTGAAATAATTTCGCCTTATTCCAATTTGTATATTTTAATCTAACATAATTTTATCTTTCTTGTTATAAATTGCTATAGAATCCTTTTATAGGGCATCTCAACTTCGTGTTGTATTAACTTCTTTGGCATTCCACTGTATAATTTAGTTTTTGGCTGATGTTTCTTTTTTTTTTTGGAAAATAATTTATACCCAAACGCTGTGTGGTGTTCTTTTGATGTTGTCAGAATAATTATTAACGGTCGATGTATTAATTATGGCCCGTTGCCTAAGAACATTAATGACGATCGTACGCTGTTGCTTTATGGTTGTATGTATATACATACATACATATTTACATCTGTATGGAGGTATATGTATGTTAATCAAAGTACTTTTTATGACAGTTTAATATCCGATTTACAATAAACTTGTCAAATTGAATATATTTCAGGTTCTTTCAATTTCAATTATGTTTTTAAAATACATGAAACCTTTAGTAAGGCAATACATACATACAAATGTACATCTTTCTGTATGAATAGAGACATTAAGAGTTTGTTAATAAAAATGACTTGAAAGTCAAATATGAAAATGACGCCCATCTTTCATGCTGGCTTCAACGACTCTAGCCTTATGAAAAACAATATCTGATCAGGAAATAAACAACTTTGTATTTTGAATTGACATACGCCATGTTTAGCAAAAAAAAAAAAATAATGCTAATTATAAATTATACAAAAAAAAGATTGGTTGTCGTAACTAAATAATCTGATTTATTGTCGCATGTTAATAACAATTATGAACTTAATGAACTTTTATTCGCAAAGGCAATTAAAAAATTAGATAACAAGAAGCTGATGTTAAGACAAGATAAAACAGTCAAATAATTTTACACATACTAGATAACGTTACCTTAATATAAAAAGGCCCTAACTCATTATTTTTTTTTTTAATCGAGTTTTTTGTATATTGCGATAGCGCAATATATCGTTCATTTACTCAAAGAACGTCATAACTCAATAAATCCATTTTTTGAGTTAATGCTGCAAAATTAATTCTCATATTGTTGTTCATATTGTGTAAAAGTTTCATATCAATATCTTGTTTACTCAAGTCTTGGCAGAAAAATAAAATTTATTTTTTCCATTAAGTTGTGTGTAAATTTAAAACTTAAAACGCGTTTTCTGGCAAACTGGTTTTTTTTTTGAGTTATGACGTTCTTTGAGTAAATGAGCGATATAATGTTTCGAAAATTAAAAAAATCACGATTTCCAAAAAAAATGAGTTAGGGCCTTTCTATATTAAGCTCTTGAAGTTATGTATGTTTTCTAAATTTTATTAAACATTAACCTCCATATGCAAATAAAAAATTAAAGTGTGCTTCAAGTGTATGTTAAAACCGGTTTTTGTACGGAAATTTTGTTTTAACGTACATTTCAAGCACACGTTACTTTTTTTGCATATGCAATTAACTTAACAAAAAGTTACTAAGACATTACATATATGTACATATATACATATGTAAGTTTATAGTGCTAGTGAACTTTTATTTATTTAGCTCCAAATCTATTTATAAAATGTGTGTTCACTGACGTGTGGTGTGAAAAATAAAATAATACTGATGAAGCAACAAGTTGATATTTCGAAGCAAAGGAATATATTAAGCATTTGCCATAAATATGTTAAGAAGCAGAGTGGCGCAGTGGAAGCGTGCTGGGCCCATAACCCAGAGGTCCGAGGATCGAAACCTTGCTCTGCTAGTGGGAATTTTTTTTTTTTTTTTTATTTTTTTTTTTAATAAAACTGGTTTTATAAATTATTTTAATATTTTTTTTTATTTTACGCAGAGTTGAAGTAGCAAGGAATTTAGTGTAAGTATTTATGTAATATACATACATACATATGTATGTATATATGCATACATACTAAAGTATTACTTTTAATCAGCTTTTGAACTGTTCAGCTCATTGAAGATTTCTAAATTAAAATCATTTTATTTAAATTATATTTTTGAAATAAAAGAGACAACATTTTTAATTAAAAAATAATTCTTTCTGCCCAAAAACAAAAAACCAACTTCAATGCAAAGATCTGAAGCGTAAATTTTAATGGGCGTGCCTCGGCCCATTTTTTAAATGCAAGATTTTGTCTATTTTAAAGCTCAATTTGTGTGGTAAGTTTCATCAAAATAGGTCAAGTGGAACCGAGTGAATTATTATAATAAATTTTAATTTGTATGTGTAATTAAATATTAAATTTTAATGGGCGTGCCTCGGCCCATTAGTTAAATAAAAGATTTTGTCTATTTTAAAGCTCAATTTGTGTGGTAAGTTTCATAAAAATAGGTTAAGTGGAACCGAGTGAACTATTATATTAAATTTTAATGGGCGTAACTCCTCCCCATTTCTTAAATTTCAATTTGTGTAATTACAAGAACGAAAGGTGTCTTATAGGTTTCGCAGTAATCAAATAAGTAGAATATCATAAAATTATATATAAAAATAATTGTGGGCGTGTCCTCGCCCCGAGAAACGGAAAATGTTAAAATCCCATGATATATATATAGACACTTGACATTGGCATTATGTCTTTTTATACAGATAATTAATTTAAAAAATTAAAAATAAAGAGTTTTCTATCAGTTAATGTAATTGTAACTGTCGTTTTGACAACTTGCTGTATCTCTTGAAATTTACAAAAACGCTATAACTAAAAAATCCCCTAAAATTAAAAAATCGCCAGAACAAAAAAAAAGCGCCAAACTAAAAAATCTCTAAAAACCAAAATCTCTAAGTCACCAAAAACCGAAAAAATCGCCGATACAAGGAAAGCGCCAAAAATAAAAATAAATTCAGTAAAGTGCGACTTTGACTCGCGCACGAAGGGTTCCGTTCGGACACTAAATATATACACCATACGAACTTTATCCTATATAATATATTGTTTCGGAATTTTTTTTTTTTTTTTTGGATTTTTTCGGTTTTGAGCGTTTTTTATATAAGGCGTTTTTTTAGTTTTGGTGTTTTTTGATTTCGACGATTTTATAGTTACGGCGCTTTATTCTGGATTTAGCGATGTTTTTATTTTCTTGGCGTTTTATTTTTAATTGTGGAGATTTTTTTTTTATTTTGGTGATAGTTTCTCATTTTGGCGATTTTTCCGGTTTTTGGATTTTATTAAGTTTTAGAATTTTTTTTTTTTAATTTGGCGCTTCAGGATTTTAATATTTTTCATTGCTCGTTTTGGAAGACTCTTTAATTTTTAACTCTCATGCATTTGTTGTTGTAGCGTTAAAGGTTCTACATACTCAGTGCAAATTTCAGGTTCATAGCTTTTACAGTTCTCGAGAAAATAGTCTGTGATGGACAGACAGACAGGCGGACAGCGTAGCGAAAACAATAGGGTTCCTTTTCAACTTTGGTGTACGAAACACTAAAAAGCTCCAATAGCTGAAAAAAAGCTTACTCAGTGCAAATTTCAGGTTCATAGCTTTTACAGTTCTCGAGAAAATAGTCTGTGATGGACAGACAGACAGGCGGACAGCGTAGCGAAAACAATAGGGTTCCTTTTCAACTTTGGTGTACGAAACACTAAAAAGCTCCAATAGCTGAAAAAAAGCTTATCGCGTTCTTAAATTTTTTAAAAAATATCTACATCAGTCCCCGTATTCTGTAACTCGCTAAAGCTTAAGCTCAATTCGATCGCTAAGATGCTAAGCAAATAGAAAATTAAAAATTTTTTGAGATAACACCCAGCAAAAAATTACACATTGCCATCACACCTACTTGCCATATAATGACTTACTTTTCTGATTAACAAATTTCATTACACGCTTACTAATTTTTTATCACGAAATATTTCTTAGCTTCCATAATTATTTTTGATTTATTTTTTGCTGTACAGATTTATTAAATTTTAACTTTTATTTCGTTCCGAGTGCTAAAAAAAACTAAGCCAAAAACCAGGAAAAAATTCGTTCATTCGTCATTTTCTCAGTGTAGGCTAAGTGAAAGAGCATAAGCATGTGTGTGCTTTTCTTGTCCACAATTGTGGTATGGCATGTGGTTAACTGGTGTAGACAATGGTTAGCTTTACATTTTGTAAAAGATAAGAAAAAAATCAGCAGCATAGCTCTTAAATATAAGTTTAATTACTTGGTGAGGTAACGCGACAAAAATTGGACTTTTCTGTGGAAATGCCCATATATAAAGTTATGTATAAGATGCAATTTTTAAATACTTTGTGCACAAATATATTTGTAATGATGTAATTTTTGCTCATATATTCGGATAAGTAAATCTATTTATATAAAATCAACAATTGACAATTGGACTAAAAGGAAGAAAAAAACCACAAAAATTACGGAGTTATGAATTAAGACATTTCAAAAAATAGATAGTATAACCTAGCCTGCTCCTTTTTTGAAATCAGCTAAAAAAATAGATATATATATTAACCCATTAGAGACTTCTGACATCGATAAACTTGATATAAAAAAATAAAAAAGTTTTGTGTACATACATATCGATGCCTTAAAATAGAAAGGCTCTAACTCGTTTTTTTGCATATTTCGATAGAAGAACATCTAAAGTACCGAAATAAGTAAAAATCTAGATTTCAAAATATAATGAATTATGACCTTTCTATATTAAGGTAACGATATGTATGTATATACATATGTACATAGATATAATATATGTATTGAGCAAAATTTAGTCCTCTTATCTATTTCCATCTACGAGTACGTTTAAACATAACTTTCCATTATTAACTCCTAAAATAAAACACACCGCAGAAAGCTAACGAAAAACTTTTTAAAAATGTCCAGATTATGTCAGCAAATCTTATTGTGTAAGTCTGTTTTAAAAACCAGAAAACAATTAAACAAATATTATGTCAAATGTGAAAAGAAACATTTTTTCTGACATTTAAATTTATGTTTCAAACAACCTACACAGGTTTACTTATTCAATTACTTTTTGTTTCCTGACATCTTGGAAGTTTTTAAAACGACAGCGAAAATACAGTAACAAATGTCTGACCGCTGTCTACCCTAATCATTGAGGATAAGAGCCATAAAGTAAAATAAAACAAAAAGAGGAAAAAAATACATAAATAAAGTTTTGAATATAAATAACGTTACAAGCTATTTTATTCCTTAAAATACGTTTCATGTTTTTTTTCTCCTTGTTCTTCTAACATTTAATTTACTACCGGTGGTGATTTGTTTTATGATACCTTAAACTAATTCACTTTTATACAGTTGCTTTTGTTATTGAAAGAAGATTTATTTCAGGGCACAGTGGCAATAATTCGGTGTTAGGGTGAGCACAAAATAATAAAGCTAGCTCAGTGGAAGTATTTTCGCAGACTAGGTTATTTAAGGTAAGGTAAGATATAATACGAAGGTCATGAAGTCCGTGGCCTTTTGAATTTCTTGCTCCTTAATTGAAAGAATAACAGTGCTCCTGTCAGTTTACTATTGTCAAAGTTTCAACAAGCTACTTCATTTAGGATGTGTTTTACTAAAAGCTAAATAAATTGATAAATACCATAAGGACTTTTTACAACCAATTTCAATGGTAAAAATTTGCTTGTTGCCAAGTAATCTGGACGCCCACTTGAGGTCTCTGTACTCCAAACATTTAAAAATAAAACTCTTAATATGGTGTTGACCATTCAAAGATTGACAGTGAGAGAGATTTTTGTATTCATAGTCATCTCACAATAGGGAATTTTTGCTATTAGTCGGCTCTAAAAAAACCAAGATGAGTTTTTCAGCCAATAACTAAGGCGGGCATCCGCGTTAACGACCTACAAAGGGTTAAATGAAAAAAATTGTGCAAGCTTATTGAATCGATTTAATGAGGATTGGAAAACATGAGCACTCCATTTGGCCAAGTAAAAATCTACCTTTCTACGAGGCTAATGCTTCATCTGGCACCATGTAATAACAATCCATGAATTGGCCTGCAAATTGCTCTTTGATCTGATCTATTCTTCTGATGATGCCAGAACCTGAAGAAATGGTTTGGAGAAGAGCAACTTGATTCCAAAGAGGAAATCATCTCACAAACAAATTAAAATTTTGATGACCTCCAGCAATCGTATTTTTGAAGGGTAAAAAAAATCGAGTTAAAAAAAGTGTACAGAATTTAAAATAGGGTACGTTAAAAAGTAGAAGTAGGATTGTAATCGAAAAGCCTCTCTTTCATTAAAAAGAGTTATGGAGTTGTTTTAATATTAAATTTTGAGGAATACATAATTTTTTGTATCTTTTTTTTTAATATGGTAGGAAGGTATCCAAGCAGCAATTCAGGTGATTAAGTCCAAGATAAAATGATTAAAGGATTATTAAAGGATTCTTTGAACTAAGTTTCTTGTCAAACTCTGTTGGTTGAAAACTATGAGTAAAAAACAGGCACAACGATCCATACATGCATTTATAAACAATTCACAGGCTCGGAACAGAGTTCCAATTAGTGCTCGAATACTATCGATACTTACTACTATCGATATCTATCGATAGTTCAGATTTCACTATCGATACTATCGATGTTACTATAGACTGAATGTTAGTACTTGAGAAATATGAAAAATATACTTGAAAAATTAGGTATATTTTTCACCTAATTTTTCATCAGGTCTCATTTAGTTTTTTTATCACTTAATTGAAAGTTTATAGTCTTTTTATTTTAATATGTATGAATGTATATACGAACGTTATTTTAAGGCAACAGCTTTTGAAAAATTGTGCTGATGTCAGTTGAAAAATAGCTAAAACACCTCACGTTTGCATTTTAAAGAATGGCGATATCGATATTTTAATACTATCGATATTATCGATAATACTATCGATAGTATCCCAGCACTAGTTCCAATGCATTATTATCGCAAAACTGTGTCATTCCGACGAGTTCTCGCCATACGATTTTAGTGATCAATAGCTCATTACATCTAATCAATGCTTGGATCACAGACTAACAACTTACTCCTCAAAAAGATTCACAGCCCATAAAGAAAATCACTGAGGTCCTTTTGGCGCAATATCTCCAGCAACATATGGCTCTAGTTTAAACTATAGCCAGGTCTCCATGGAATGGAATTTTTTACTGCAGTAAATGAATATTTAATTTATATTGGTAAGCTTTTGAATACAGTCTAGGAATTTAAAAATATTGCGATATGTCAAGCCTTTACTCAAGATCAACTGCATAAACCAGCTACGTCCAAGCCAATGTGCAAACTTTTACAAAAGAGCTTTTGTGCTTTCATATCGACGAAAGTACAACTGCCACAACAACAACACAACAAATAACAATGCTTGCTCTAACTTTGCAAAGAAACAAAAACAAATTTAAGAGCTTTCAAAGCTTTTTACCTCAAATGCAAATATAAGTGTATGTATGTTTGGACGAAGCTAGCTAGCATAAAATTATAAATGTACGTGTATTAATATTTTATATAGTAAAAAGACCATTAAAGGGCTTTTGCAAGCCATAAATTTATACTTTGATATTGAACAAATTCAGACTGTCTAAAAGCTTCCAGTATCAAATTAATACACCACTAGAGGGCGTACTATACAAACTTATTGCTTCAAGCCAGTGATATCTATGTACATATGTCTGTATGATGGTTGTTGAGGGAATAGTTTGGGATATTACACAAAACAATTACGCAACTTTTCAGTAGCTCAATAATTTAATTGCACATGGCAGGGAATTATAGAAGCAAATATAAGGAATCCTTACCAGCAATCCAAAATATTGGTTAAATATAATTAAGGAATAAAAAGAAATATACACACATAATGCTAGGAACACAATTGGGAAGAATTACGCATTTCTCCCAAGTCGACGAATTTGTCGATAAGAGTTCTCTGCGCAAATTCGTCGTTTGAAGCACAACAACGACGAATTTACTCAGCGGTTTCCTCTCTTATATTTGATAAAGTGGGTTGTTGTGAGCAGGGTTGTCAAATTTTTTCCGAGCTATTTCGCCAAATTGATTTTAAAAATCGCCAAAATTGATTTTAAGTGGTTTTTCTTAATATATATTTGATAATAAATTTGTTTTCATATAACACTTTTTTTAATATAAACTTTTAAAAAATAATCGTATAAAAATTCAGCAGTAAATCGCCAAGAGGAGAAATAAAATCGCCAAAATCTTTTTTATTACTTTCTTTAATATAAATTTTTTAAAAATAATCGTATAAAAACTCAGCAGTAAATCGCCAAGAGTAGAAATAAAATCGCCAAAATGTTTTTTATTTATTTTATTAATTTCAAAACGCATTACTAATTAATTAATATAAGAAAAATCATCAAAATCAAATTGGTTTAATCGGGTATGTTCTGTATTCGACGCAGGGTTACCATATATATTTTTTAAAAAGCTTCCTAAATCTGAAAAAAAAACTTTTTTTCCATAACAAAAACTTTTTTTTCTAAAAAAATACAAAAAATTTTAAAAGAAAACAGCTGATCGATATTGTTATGTGAAAAGTAATGAAAATGGTTAGGCTAACTGAGACGTTAGACACTGTTGCAGTAATAAGGGAGTGAGAAAATATAAGATCGTTTTATTCCATACAAACATTACTTAATATTTTCATTCAATATACTGCAAAAGTTCAATTATGGACATATTTATAAAAAAATTGAAAAAACTTTATATTTTCAAAAAACTATTTGGCATCTCAAAAAACTTCAAAAAAAAATAGAGAACTTGATAAATGGTAACGCTGATTCCACGTGAAATTAAAGAGTGTGGAACTGCCATATAATTGTTGTTGGAAATATGTACTTATAACAGCAACTCTATGACAATTTCACACCTTTTAATTTCACGTGCAATACAGAACATACACAAATATCTTGCAGACGAGTTTTGGTAAGATTTATTTTTGAAACTACTCTTTTAACAAACTAATTTTGCAGAATTACTAAAATTTTTAAGTTCAATTTTGCTAAAAAAAATAGCCATTAAATCGCCAACAAATTTATTTATCGCCAGAAAAATCGCCATGTCGCCAAATCAAAAATTTAGTCGCCAAACAAGTTGAAAGATCGCCACGTTTGGCGAGAAATCGAAAGACAGAGAGAGAGAGAGAGAGAGAGAAATTGCTTTTTCGTCGTTCGTCGGCCTACAAATTAGAAATAAATCTATCTCAGAATTCGTCACGCACGAAGAATTTCGTTGTACGGCGGTGTTGTGTTCATTTTCATATCCACAAATGTGTTTTATTTTTTATGACGCAAGTTCGCACCGAAAAATTCGTCGTTCGTCCCAGTTGTGTTCCTAGCATAATTCCAAAATCACAGTAGAGCTTGTAAAAGTTCCCCTAGAGCTGCATATAACAAACGCACTAATGTATTAATTTGGAAGAAAAAAATATTTTCCATGTTGCCAATTATAAGTTTTGACACCATGTACCAACTTAATGCGAACACGACAACAACTGCCAGCTTAAGTATGAGCTAAATTCGGCACACAGTCACACCCATACTCAAATAGGCATTGAATGAAAAAATACCGCCTTCAAATAAATTCAAAAGATGTCTAATGCATCTAATGTCAATGGGTGGCAATTGAGTATTCAGGGGATAAGTTCACGTTGTTGATGCTAACAAATAATGACATGGAAATTTGCAGATTTCTCAGAATTCTTTAATAGTTTCGAGCACACACACACACTCACATACTCGTAGCTAAACAGCAAGACGTTGCTGAAGGCTTCAGCACAACGCACAAAATGAGTTAGAGCAGCCACCAGCCGAGGAAAATGAGCAGAAGAGGAGTAATCATTTCACAGCATACACTGAAATGGCCTGGCCTGTCCTGGCCATACGGCAGAAACTACATAAGAGTAGAACAAAATCAGAACTTTAAAAGGTTTCCTGTTGTGTCAGCAAAGTTAAACTTTAATTCTCTTGTTGCTGTTATTTGTGGTATTAAGGTTGTTAAATCAAACGACAGAGTCAAATAAGTGGAAAAAGGGACAAGAGAGCGCAAAAAGTATACAAGAGACCTATCATTGTCAAGGTGGTGCCTCCCTGCTGTTGCCCCTGTCAGTTAAATCAAACAAAATATATTTGTTTGCTCGTATTACTTCAGCAGATTCGAAAGGAGTATAAGCGGCATGATTGTTTCTTGAACTCCTGCTGTCTTAAGAACGAATCAGTATATTTCTTTTCACATTTCAAGCTAAACGTTTAATTTATGTTAAGGGCTTTTACACTGGTCTCACACATTCCATTTTTTTCTTTTTTTTCGTTTCCACATCTTACCAGCTTGCATGTCCCCTGCATGATGATGATGATGATGAGTGTGTATTGCAGAAACATATAATTTATCATATTAATTCATTTTTACTACGTTGTTAATAACAAATTCATTGGATTCTGCTCAGACTTCAGCTGTGCGAGAAGAAAAGAAATCTTAAATAAATAATATATTACTGCAAAATGGTATTTATCTAGTTTCAAGCTGTGCTTTTAACAGGCTTGAAGGCAAGAAGTCTGGCCTGGCATATACATATGTGTGTATGTACAGGCATAAGTTGAAGATGATTGAAATGAAAACACCCGCTGTAAAGTGAGATTTATTTAATTTTAGCTGTTCGTTTGCATTAACAAAGTGTCATACTGAGAAAATCAAAGTTTTCAAAAAAAAAAAAATATATGTATGTAAGAAAAACTCCAGGGAAACATGAAGTACCCAATGGAATGCTTTTTGTGATAAAATAAATAAACTGCAAGCTAAGCAGAAATATTAGAACTTAATGTATGCTTAAATATATAAATGAATGAATTTATGATAAATATAATTGGCTTGAGAAGCATTTTTGCAGGAAAAAAAGTGCAAATACTATAAGCAAATAACTATTCCCAGGGACATAAATAAATACGTACTAATCAAGAGGCTTTCATGCGAAAAAGCAAATACTCTCGCGAATTATTTGCGTATGATTTGAATTTTACGTGACTTATTCTTTAATCATATAACTTCAAATATGTATGTAAACCACCATTTAAGAAAATGCTCAAGCTTTCTGGTCACAGATTTTGCTTGTCTTTTACAAGGACATACTTCTGGCTGATAATGGGAAAAATAAGGAATTTCACGTCCATGATTACCAAACGAATTCAATACCCATACAGCCGCAGAAAGAGGAGCAAATTGCCACTCCACTTCTTTATGTCAATCCTTGACTAAACTATTACACAGATATTATCGATAAGCCTTATTGAAATTTTTTCTGATATGAATTAACCCATTCACGTCAATGGGAAATATATTTCCCAAGATTTGAATTGGAAATTACGGCAACGAATTTAATCTAAATTTTTATTTTGACAACTAGTTGTCGTGCAACAGTGATGATTTATCATAAATAATAGTTAAAAGTTGGCAATATTTGAAAGTGTATTGTTGAATCATTCAAGAGAAGTTCCACATTTTTATCACTGTAAGGTCTTTTAGATTTAGTTGAAAAATTCTAAGTTTTATTACTAATATATATTACGTGGTGAGTATAGAAATATAAAAAATATAAATAAATAAATTCAGTAAAGTGCGTACGTTGGGCTTTGAGCATTTTTTTAATACAGTGTTTTTTACGTTTTTTCAGCTGAAATATTTTTTTTTTATTATTTTTCGCTTTTTTCTCGTTTTGGCGATTTTTTTAATTTTTGCGTTTTTTTTTAATTTTGGCGATTTTTTTTTCATTTTGGAGATTTTTTTCATTTTGGCGATTTTTTTTCATTTTGGCGATTTTTTTCATTTTGGCAATTTTTTTCATTTTGGCGATTTTATAATTTTGAGATTTTTTTGTTTTACCGTTTTTTTTTGTCTTGCGGTTTCCAAGATACAGCAAGTTATCAAAATTACATAGTCGAAATTATATTAACTGATGGTACACCCTTTAATTAAAATTTTTTAAATTTTAGTGTTAATTGTTGTAGTCTGTATAGAAATACACTAACTGTGCAAATTTCAAGTGCATATACATACAATTGTATGTATATTACATGGGATTTTAACATTTTTCGTTGCTCGTTTTGGCATACCCTTTAATTTCCAACTCTCATGTATATGTTGTTGTAGCGGCCAAGGGTCTACACACTCTGTCCAAATTTCAGGTCCGTAGCTCCTACGGTTCTCGAGAAAATACCCTGTGAGAGACAGACGGCCGGACGGACAGACGGACAGCGTAGCGAAAACAATAGGGTTTCTTTTCACCTTTGGTGTACGAAACTCTAAAAATAAAAAGCATAGTGCAGTCGTTAAGCAGCTCTGGGTTGAAGAACATCATTTCGCGTCACCGTAATTATTTCTTAAGTGCGGTCAGGCTGGTGTCTATTGTTTGGCCTTCGAGAGTTTTTAGTCTCGCTCGCACTGGTTGACTGATCTGCCATGGATAACCGTATAATCATGCGGTTTTTTGTGGAATTTCTTTAACAACCACGTTGCTACTTCCTATGTGAAGGCATAGGTCGTGTACAGTCAGTCTCGGAACTTTTTTGAAAATACTGTTAATAACATCTTGGGCATATGGTCTAGTTACTCCGCCCATATTCGTGCAACACCATACTATGCAAATTTACTTTGTATAGTATGTTTAATAAATAAATAAATAAAATAAATAAATAAAAATTGGAAAAGTGGCAAGTAGTGCTTCAATTGTATGTGGTTAATTGAGGGGAAGCATTTTCCCCTATGGACCATAAGTGGAAATTTAGATTTACTTTTCTATTGAAATTCAGATCGCTAAACATTTTGGCAGTGATAATTTTTAATTACACCTATGTCTAGAAAAGTGTGCAGAGATTTCAATTTACGCGATAATATGATATTGCAACTGTTTTTGGCAGATAAAAGTGATGAGGAAGATGAGCTTCTTCTAGAATAAGGGCAACAAGATTTTTTACAAAATGCAGATGTGGTTGAAATCGCAAGTTCAGTGTAAAAAAGTGATTAATATATACCAGTGGATAGTTTTCCAGCTCCTCATAAGGAACTGAAACCTGGTTTAAGATGGAAAACTGAGGTTATACTAGTGTATAATCTCACACATATCGTCCCCATCACGTCAAACTATCCAATATGCAGAATTCGTTTTTTAGATTCGTTACCTTGGTACCCTAAGTTCTAGGATATGACTTATTTCCAAATGCTGAGATTTTCATAGACGATAGATAACTGAACAAGGAATATTTTAATTCTGCCATTTTTAGCACTACGCCAACTTTAAATTCACAATTGACGTTTCTTTGAGCTCTTCGGAAAATTATAAATTTGCATATTGGATAGTTTGACGTGATAAGGACGATATTACGAAAGTAATATTGCGAAAGTAATGTCTGTAAAACAATTCAACGTGGTGACATTTATTCCATAAAGTTTTCAAGGTTCACACGACAATCAAATTTATATCTCCAACACAAACGACTTTTGTAGAGAAAGAAATGAGGATCAGCTCACAAAGTAAACGTAATTTGTCCTCAAATGATCGCGAACTATAATAAATATATGGTGGTGTCTATCTTATGGACCAGCGTAAAGTCGATCGCAAAACTAAAATGCTATTTACTTTTGTTATTAGACATTATGGACAACTTGCATGTGGTATGTTCGAAATTTCATAAAAATCGCGTTGGAGGATAACTTTTCACCAGTTTGGACAAGTTGTAGATAGTTTTAACTCTAGCAAATAGCAAGATCTATTTAGAACGAAGGCAGAAATTGGTGTAAGAAGTAACTTACCAGAGCACAATATGCAAAAGGTGTGTAAACTGCATTAAAAAAAGTATAGAAAATAGAACGCATAATATTTGATTTATGTGCAACGTACATCTCTGCTTCACAAGTAAAAGGAATTTTCAGAGTATCAAAATTAGTTATTTTTAGCCCCCGACCAAAAAAAAGGGGTGTTATAAGTTTGTAGTGTGTGTCTGTGTATCTGTGTGTCTGTGCGTGTCCATGTACAGCCCAAACGGCTGGACCGATTTTGATTTAGTTTTCTCTGTTTGAAAGGTGACTTGATCGAGATGGTTCTTAACCATGCTTAAAGAAAATCGGTCCAGCCGTTTAGAAGATGTTACATCTTTTCTAGATATATCGGCGGTTTTTAAAATTTTTAATTTTTGTTATTATATTTTTTATTTGTCTTATTACATATATTTTTTTCTTGTAAAATTACCCATAAAAGTTCAACAAATTTGAATAATATTTTGTTTACTTTAACGTCCATTGGGAAAAATATTTTCCACAAAACTCCATAAAATGTACTAACGAGTTTATTATTTCATTGACATTTTAGTTAATTTTGCATCCAAATCAACTAAAAAAAAAACTATTGGATACCAATTTATAATCGTGGTTTCCTTAAAAAAAATTCAATTAATAACGCTGCTTTACGAGAAAAAAGTATAATATTTCTAATGCTAAATTAGCTGGGCTCGATCTTTCATTCGAACGCACTTTTTATCGGATTCAAACGCATTCAAATTATCTATCCGAATCATAAAAATTGAAGTAATTTGGCATCAATTTGTAGTTGCAAATTGAGTAATATTTTGTGTATTCCCATACTCAGATTTTAATCACTCAATTCTCAACGTCATGTTTTAATAGTATTTTGTGTGTAATATAAGGCTAACAGAAAAATATATGTATATTTTCATGCAACAAATTAAATTTTTATTAAAATATCATTTTCTTAACTCTCGAAATAAATGAAGTAAGTTCAAATTTTTATGTATGTACATACATAAATTACAGAAATATATTAATAAGCCAAACTACTATTACCATAAATTCTTTTATTAATGACATTTAATTTCAAAGTTATTTAAATCGATAACATTATCTTAATTAACAGATGTTGACTGGTTTAGATATCGTAGTAAATTGTTTCTTCGAAAATTGCTGATCCACAGTCGCTGATACGATTCATACATACATATGTATGTACATACAATATATGCAATCGTATTAAGTTACATTAATTTTACGACTGCATTTTATAAACAACATATCAACACATTTTCATCAAAATGATACTCAGCATTTATTCAACACATACCTGAAATGATTTTAAAACCACTAAAATTTTTAATTCATAATGAGTTGTAAAGAAAAACATACATACATACATACAAACTGCTAAAGAGCGAAAAAGAACAAGAAAAAAGGAACAAGCATCTGAGGTCGTAAAAACCTTTTAAAAAATCACAATAAATTTTTTAATGTATTCTCTAAAGGAAAAAGAAATTTACATGCATTTATTTAATACCAGCAACAAAACAAATACGAACTTGGAAAAGGTAGTACGAGCCTGGATGGACTGATGGAATTGATGATACTGATGCTGCTGCTGCTGCTGGTGATGAAGAAGGTGATGCTCATGACGATGGTGGAAGTGGTGGCGGTGGTGGCGATGGTGCTGGGTAGAATAGTAGTTGTCATCTGAGTGACTTAATGGTCTGTTGAGATATAATCGCTGCCACTTTAAATGGAATTTTATTGCAACAACAACGTCACAATGACAAAGGAAACAAATATAAGTTGCACTAAGAGAACACATCATGTTTAAAATAACAACAATATAGAAATGTTTATATGCATATGTATGTACCTTATCTGTCTGTCCTCATGTCCGTCTGTGCGTTTCAGCTTATTTTTTTTAACCAATATACTATTCAGAAAGCTTAAAGACATATGGGCATGCCATACATACTCATACAAGCAATGACGCCTTGTCGTGTTGGAAACTAAAACAACAGCCAACAACTTAAGGTGCGACTTAATTCCAACAACTAAAGGATTGTTGTTTATACAAAAAGGTTTAGATACATAAACTATCAAATAAAGCAACAGTGGTTTGATAGGAATTTTAAGTTAAATGCAACTGCACATATTTGTCAGTTAAATTAAATTATGATGATCAGATCACAACTCAGTTCTTACTACGATTTTTTGTTAAATAATATATGGGAGGTTCACAAGGTCAGGCATTTCTAAGACGACAGTAAATGAGAGAGAATTAATAAGGGAACAATCTCTCTTGTTGTTTGTTAAGTTTTGTTATGCTTGCATTTAAACTGAATGAGAAGTCTATTACATAGCATAGGGGCTTGATATAAAAGTTAAAAAAACCCTATCCATATTTTAAAAGAAAATAGTTTATACGGCATCCCTGCATGTACAGAAGTCTTATGGTAGAATTAGTAGATTCGTATCGTGAGTTGACGGATCAGCTGACAAAATCTGTAACATAAATAAAACATGTTGCTGTTTATTTAATATGTATAGTAACGTATGTGAGGTAGAAATCTGCAGAAAATAGATTTCTACGTCAACTTCTCTCTTACATACATACACACACATGTATAAAGCAAAGAGAAATACAATACAATTTACTAACTAACATCCATAATTAAACGATACGACCACTTAAAAAGTAACACGATACGAATCGACTAATTCTACCATTAAGCACAACTTTAAACAAGTAACAGTTCTAAAGGGTGGTTAAATTTTAAGGGCCCATTTTTATTTTTATGAATACAAACATAAATATTTTAAATTAAATATAAAAAAATTATTTTAATTTAGTAATTTTTTTTATCAAAAAAAATTTTTAATTTTCCAACCCTGGATTGTTCCAGGTTTTAGATTTTTCTGATTCTGAATACTAATTTATTTATTTCTAAAATATAATATTTCATTTAACTAGCAAAGAAAGAAATTGTTTTATTTAGTTACTTTTATGTACCAGAAAAAGTTTAATTTTTCCAGCTCTGGAATATTATTTTTCTAATTTTTTACACCAAAATTTTTCTTTCCTTAACTTACTTGGGAAGTAAAAAATAAGATTTATCTCTGTTAGAGATCATTTGTATAACAGTTAACTGAATATAATTGATCAAAAGTTAAACTGTTATAAGCCTTTTTATTGAAAACGTATGCTAAAGTTATAAAACGTAATTAAAAAAATTAAATACTTTGACTAAAAAAATTGGTTATACATATGTATGTATGTATATAGAAAAATATAAAGTGTTATACGTATAAAGTGTTATACGTATAAAGTGTTATACGTTAGCACATATGTATCTAAAATCAGAAGTCAAATATTTTGTATCATAAACTGTTACACAAACTGTTGTACGTACATATTTTAATATGAAAGTGAAACATATTAGCGCATACCTATCATACTTTTTTTGACACACTTAGTCCTAGTTTACACTATGCAAGTCTTATTAGTAAGCTGATTAGTTTGTTGGGAGATAGAGAGAGATGAGCGGAACATTTCTTTTGACCTCGTCTCTCTCTCTCCCCTAACTAACTAATCAGCTTAGTAATAAGCCCTGTATAGTGTAAACTAGGACTTAGTACCTACAAAATAAGACTTTTTTCTTCTTCTTCCTACTGCTAGAGATCAATTGTAGTATAACAGTTAACTGTAAATATTTTGTAAAACATATGCAAGCGTTACAAATAGTTATTTGAAAAAATTAAGTGCTTTGACTAATAGATTTGGAAACATATCGAACTCTATTAACTGTTATATGTTTATATAAAGTGTTATACGCGTTTACTTATGTATTTAAAAATTATAGTTTACCAAAACATAATACGGATGCCCAATATGTTGTACAATAAACCGTTATACAAACTGTTATATGTTACTTAATCATTCTTTTATATTTTCTGATTTCTTATATCAATCTATTTCTTTTCATAACATAAATTATGTTTAAATCATAAAAAAAATTTATTTTAGTAGGCTACTTTTCTATACATACTAAAAAAGTTCAAATTTTCCAACCCTGAAATCATATTTTTATTTTTTTTTTTTGAGCACCACTCAAATTCCTATTGAGATATAAAGTTCAAAATTTCCAGCTCTGAAACCGTCTATTTACTTTTCAATACTAACCTAATTCGGACCATTTCCACCACAACAGTCTAAAAGGGAAGTGCCTAGCTTTTCTAGAAGCTTCGGAAAACCAATTTCACATATAGACTGACGGCCGGACAGACGGACATCGCTTATTCGTCTTCCCTTTTACGCAAGAAATATATCGTAAATCTACTAACTTACTTCCAGCAAATTTTACAGGAAGAACAAAATACTTTTAAGTTTAATAGCATGTTCACACTTACGTGTTTAACGCCTCATCCGTGTTTAAGAGCTTAAACACGACGGATTTAAGATGTTTTACCATACATTCCGATAATTTTGTAATAGAATAAAAAAAACTTCTACAAGCTTTGTTTAATCAAATACAAAATTATCGTAGTCGAATATTCGACTCGACATACGCGAAACGGGTTTAAGGGTTTAATACTATGTTCACACTTATGCTTTTAAACGTGTTTAACGTCTCATTCATGTTTAAGAGCTTAAACACGACGATTTTCAGATGTTTTACCCTACATTGACTTGTTTTGTTAAATATCTCAAATGGAGGTAAATTGGAGTATGTTCAGTCCGGTTTTTGATAACTCTGGCAGCTTTGTGTTGTTATTAAATGGCGGCACGTCCAAAATTATTTGATAAACAAGTAATTAGTTAAAAAATACTCAATTATTTACAAAAACATTTATTGTTTGCATAATTGTTCGTAATTTCTTACTGACAAAACGTCAAGCTTAAACATCTCAAATGTAATGTGAACGGTTGTGTTTAGTTTTTTAAAACAATTGCCTTAAACACTTTTAAGATCATAAATGTGAACAAATTATAAGAAATTAGCCTACAACAATAAATTTCTTCAAAATATGTGACCTTTTCCGAGAAAAGTGGGTGTCAAAAAACGGGTTTGGATTTGAGAGTGAATTCTGGTACCTAAAAGGGTGTAGAATAAGATGAAGTAAGTTTTTCTCAAAGCTTCACTAGGTCCCTTTTCTCGGAGAAGGTCACATATAGAGCTTAAAATTAAAATAAATATTTAAGCAGGTCGATAATGAGGCATCTATTTCTCCTTCGAACAGCATTAAGATGTCATATGTTATAAAAAGTGGATTTATCAGGTTTACACTCTAAGCCGCATATTAATATTGTGAAAATTACCCACGGAATGGTAAGCCTGTATATGTAGAAAAAGAAATAACTTTTTATTAAAATCCAAGGCCTACTACGCTACCATTTAAACTGAGTGAGAAGTATACTACAAGATACAAGAGCTTGAACGATAGACCGGAACTTCTGTAGAGAATACTTATATGGTTTTTCAAATGGCTACAGAAAACTACACATTACTACTGTCAGAGCTTACACTATCACCCTTATTCCTTATGTCGACATCGACGTCACTTTAACACAATACCAAAAAATTGGGTCTTGTGTACCCGTTTTCGAAAACAACTGACTCCTGTTGTTAGGTTTATGCTATTTTCTAGACCTTAGGGAACGGAAATAGATTGTCAGTAGCACAAACTTGTTCTCGAGAACGAGTAAACAAGCCCCACTTTTTTGGTATTGTGTTAAATTGACGTCGATGTCGCCAACTGGAATAAGGGCGTATATCTATAGTTAGGGTTAAACTATCTGAATCATTAAATGGACCCGATTTGTAATCAATAAAAAAATTCTTATTATTTCATTTTCAAGGAGTTATTGTTTTTTAGTATAACCTGCACTGCTTGGCGCCTCATTAGATGCTGCTTCCAATAAAATGACATGTGAAAATCTCTGCAACTTTAGAAAAATCTTCCTTCATACTACGGTAAGTTATTGTCTCGTTGTCATCATAATATTGTGCAGGCAACAAAATGGCCAGGAAGGCAACGAGTCCGACACATATGCATGCATTTACCAACAAATGGTCTCCAACAAGGCAATTTGACTTGTTGCTTATTTAATAACAACAGCAACAACATTAGCAATAAAACCAATGCTTAATAAGTCCAGATAACAGCAACCAAAAGACACACCACTGATGTTGCCTGCCACATATTTACTCGTACATAACACACCAGCTAAATAAAAAAAAACGCAGAACACTTTTAGTACCAGCATAAACGTATGTGTGTGTGTGTGTGTGTGTGTGTTGTAAAGTTTTATACTTTAGTTTATTTGACACATTAAATATGGCCCGATAATTAAGTCATAAATTAGATGGTTGCATACTTGGTGGTTTTTAGTTATAAACTTTCATGGACTAAACACACATATAATTACATACATATATAAAGACCCATAGTTCCACTCCAGCTATTTAGTGAAGTTGAACGATGTTGTTTGCTGTTTTTCTTGTTGGTCATCTTGACATGGGACACATACCTGAACACACCAAGCAGCTAAACTAAGTAAATAACCAACTCTAAACAACAGCAGGATATCATCTTAATGTCGTTTGTATCTCTGTTATTTTACTCAAAATGAATGAGAAAATTTATTTATATTGTGGTTGCTATACAGTGACAGCAGCAGCAGCAGCAGCAGTTATGTATGGTGTTTTTTTAAAGACCCTACACTAGCGAGGTGTAATACTCATTATACTCATACTGATACTCTTTATACTCATAATACTTATTTCATTTAAATTGTTGAAATTTCCATACATCATTGCTATAACAAAAGTATTATGTTAGAGGCTAAGGAAATATTTTGGTATAATGGGCCCTGTTCTGTAAACCGATTGATTTGAAATCTCACTATTTTAGAAAACTAACTCCGACAATAGATATATTTTTTTACGGCCAATCCCATGATGTCGTCAACGTTCGACTTGTCGCACATTTACATTTTAAATAAAAAAAAATTTACAATTTGTTTTTGTTTTGAATGTAAGTGTACGACAAGTCGAACGTTGTCGACATCGTGGCCCTTTAATTTTATTTTTTTTCATTACATAGATTCTAAAATATCATATATGAATGAAAATTATCGTGTATGATTTTAAACAAGTCTACAGGACTTTTACTAATTTTTGTGAAAACTAGAAATTTACTCCGATTCATTTTACAGATCAGGGCCGAATATCTCAGTAAAAATATAGCTTCCAAAGAAGTTAATAAGATCCTGTACCTGCGATCCGGAAGTAGTGAAAAATTAGTCTAATAAATAATGATTTTTACACAGGGTTGTCATAGCAAGAAGTTCTCTTTTTTGATAACTATTCAGTGAATCCGAAGTCATTTTTATGATGTTAAGTAAAAATTCGGCTTCATGGTACCTATGTTCTTTTTAATAAGTTTAAACACATTTTCTTTACTCTAAACAAAGCCTCACACTAAAGTGAAGTCCTTCATTCTTAATTAATTAGAAAAATCTAAATTTCATTTGCAGTAGCCAAATTCATTGAACCCGTAAATATTTTGTGTGAATGCGGACCTACAATTAAATTTGTAGAATCTGTGCCTTATTTATGTAAAGAATGCGCGAACTTTTTGAGTCGAAAAAATTTTTATCATCCTGTGAAACACAGGGTGAGTAAGAAAAAAACTGTATTTGTTGCAAGTTTATACAAGTTTTTACGTGAGTAACCCTGTATAAAATAGGAAAACCAATTTAATTATTTAATTTTTCACGATGCGAAAACTTCTCACAAGTTACACAAAAGGGCCAATGATAACAATTTTGTAAACATTTAAATTTAACAGAGTTCGGGTGAAATACTTTCTTATTTAAGTGTGTTGGTGCTTATGTTGTTTGTTGATAGACACAACGCACTGTTGTGCTCTTGCTGTTGTTTATTTTTATTGATCGTGTTGTATACATGTAAACGCCGACAACTAGCCGACAAACGACAAATAAAATTGGAAGAATCAATTTACTGGATCAGTTAAGAATATTTACTGAAACACAAATTTTATTTCAATCAAACATTTGTTTGAAATATTTTTGGGCATAATTTTTGTTGTGCTTATTTTAAATTAATTCTCATACATATAAAAAAAGCAATGTGAGTCCAATCACAGGAGAGATGTGTAAACATCTAGTAATGAATTTTTTTTTATATCGGCTTATGGTAACTAAAATAAGATATATAAATTTTTGACTCTACTGTATTTAAAAATCTATGGAAAACTGCATATATAGTAGTGGAATTGTAGAGAATTGCTCATATACAAGAGGAAAACGTCAATTAAAAGTTTTGATAAAGCTTGCGACTGTGGGTTTGCAAAATTTGTATCAAAATCTCCACCAATAGTAATTGGCATGAGATGGAGATTGTTACCCAATTTTCGGGCACCAGCTGCAGTGTAAGGCAACAGTACGTAATGATGATATGTTATAATATAATATTATTAATTCTTTATAAAGACTGCTATATATCTTTTAAACAAATATTTGACATTTAAAACGCTCTTATTTTAAAGTTTATATTTATTTAATTTATTTTATATTTTTCAACTTTTTAACAAAATCATGCCCACTGGCAACACTATTACACTTCACAAGCAATTTCTATTAAAATTAACATTGCTCCTGAAGGTATGCTTTAAAATTCGGTTGAGTGTATTTCTATGCAGCTGTTAAGTTTCTCTGTACTTCTTGTTGTACGTATGATTGCACTAATACACTCATACATAGCTCACACTGATTTGATAACGCATCGCACATCTTACTCAAAATTTGTGATTGTATTGTGAAAAAGATTTTTACCCCCTAGTGTATAGATGTTTACACATCAAAAACAGACATTGCAGGTCGTTCTTGCCCAACTGTAAGGCCTCACGTAACAATATGGTACGAATATACATACATATATTTTGCTGCTTGTCTGGCTGTCAGTATCTTTAAGATTTCTCATCTTTTTCTTAACCATCCATGACTTCGTTTATGTTATTCTTAAACCCCTTCTCAGCACTTTGCTTGGCTTCATATTACATTCATTAATGGTTGATGTCGGGCATGTGTCTCTTTTGCTTTCATTTGTGAAATTGATGTCTAATCGACATGTTTTTAATCGTGTATAGACGTTTTTTTTGCCTTACCTATCTCTTGGAGTTTTACTCGTCTCAACGATTTCTTGATTTTGTTGTCTAGTATTTTATGGCATTTCATTATTTAGAACTATTTTGCCATAAAAATAAAGTATACAATTTAAGGAAGCTATAGATTAATGAAATCATTTGTTTAAATGTTTGCTGCATGAAGTTAAGAGGTTTTGTTTTAATGACTTTCGTTTGTGAGTGTTTTTGAAAATTATTAATTGCGGTAGTTTGCCACAAAAAAAATAAACAACAAGAATAAAATAAAAAGAAGTATCCAGTTACTTTTTTAATGGAGCATCCATCAGTTTGCAGTTTGTTCTACTCGGTGGAGGAAATTTAAATCTTAAAAGCAAAATGAAATATGTATAGAAATAAGCTTAAGTTAAGGTGGGATTGAAATTTTATTTCGAATTAATTACTAGCTAAATTTTACTTTATGTTCATTTATGTTAAACACAGAAAAGCAGTAATATGAAAAATTTTGTAATATCAATTAAAAAATTAATTAAATTTTCAGCAGTAATAATTTTAATAATATGAATTAAGAATTTAATTAAAGCAATTAAAAATGTAATTGAATCAATTGAAAAATTTAATTGAATCAATTACAAATTTTATTGAATCAATTGAACATTTAATTAAATCAATTAAAAATTTAATTGAATCAATGACAACTTTATTTGAAGCTATTAATCAATTGAAATTTTTAATTGGAAAACAGTTTGTGCTGTGTACGTTTGCCTCAGGTGTACGTTAAAACTGGTTTTTGTATGGAAATTTTGTTTTAATGTACACTTCAAGCACACGTTAGTCAATAATTTGTTTTTTTATTATTACTAAATTTATTAAATATTAAACTTAAAATGTAAACTTTTTTTTTTGTTTGAAGCAAATTTTTTTTTGTGTAAACAGAAAAAATTATTTTTAAAAAACTTTTGAACAAATATTTATTTGTTTGCAATCCAGTACATTATTTGTTTAAATTTCATTTTATGCAACAAAAAAAAAACAGTATAGAGTGAAACATTTTAACAGGTCATTGCATAGAATCCTTTATACGTTGTATGTTGCCTTTTTCAACTGGCATTAATACAAAGATGCAGGAAATTGACACAATGACTACTTTTTTGTTCACAGAAACATTCGAGCAGCTTGAATAGGTTTATTCTCCATTTCATGAATTAAACTCAATTTTTTTATTTATTTATTTTATGTATTTCATTTGTTTTATTTTATTCTTGCTGCCACAAAACACAAAAACCTAAATGAAAACATACAAAAAAAAAATAAAAAACAACTCATAGCCGTCAAACTACTCAACGTGCGCTAAAAGTTAAAAGTAGCCCATTTCGTGTACTTTGCCTTGACGGAGACGCACTGAATGTGACAGAGCGCATAAGAAACTTTGATATTTAACTTGGTTGTCAGCTGAAAATAGCGAAGTTTAACGTATGGTGGATTCCATGTGAATCGGCTTTATCGCCTGTTTCACAATAACGAAACGAAACGAAACTTTCGACTAAAAATTTATATTAAAAACAACAGTAAAATAAGAAAATTTGTTTCACACAATTATTATAATAAAATTACATTAGCAACAAGATTGTTTAGAGATGGACAGTAACGATAAATTATTTATTGCAGTTGTTTTTTTTTTAATGCAGTAAAAACTTTTTTATGAAAAAAATTATTAATTGATAAATTCAGGTGTATAAATTTCGTTTTAGATAACGTCCTAATTCGATAACGTTTATCTAGTTTGAGATAATGGCATTCGATATCGTAACATATTGTTACTTAAACGATAGCGAATGTTATAGTCTAAAACCAAAAATACGTGATCGAATTAGCTCGTTATCGAAAGCGATGATTAGACTCCATAGAATAACATATTTCAGAAAAAAGAGGAGTTTACCAACTTTTTTTAGTATTGTTATTTCATAACTCGGGCATTTGTAAGAAGAAGACGATTGTAGGAATTATTATTTTTTGTCTGAGAGAATATAGCTTCCAATCGGTCCCATTGTAAAAAAGTGGGCGGGGATACGCCTTTAATTCATTCATTTTATGATATGCTACCTAGCAAAATTCGTTGGTTCTTAAAATTAGATAATTTTTAGTTGAAAAAATGGGCGGGGCTATGCCCATTAAAATTTATTGTAATATTACACGTGGTTCTACTTAACCGATTTTTACGAAACTTACCTCGCACCATGAGCTCTTAAGTATATACAATCTTCCATTTAAAAAAATTGGTGGAGTCACGCCCTTTAAAATTTAACATTTTAGTTTAAGTGGTTCTACTTTAACGATTTTTATAAAACTTAACACACACCCTGAGTTCTGAAAAACACACAATCGTGCATTAGAAAAAATGGGCGAAGGCACGCCAATTGAAATTTAATTTTATATTTCACATAGCTCTTCTTAACCAGCAGATTTTCAAAATTTTTTTGTTTGAAAGAGTTTGCTACCAATTTTTTTCAAAAATATTCTTTCAGATCTTTGTATTGAAGTCGGTTTTTTTGGTAGATTTATTTTCTAAAAATTTTTTGCATTGAAACCTACAAATTTATTTGTGAACTTAAAAATTTATTTGTAGGACGTACATAGATTAAACAAATTAATATTTAATTCAGATAATTTTATGTGTAAGCGGGAAAATAAATTTTGTTCTGTAAATGTTTTATAAAATCTTATTGTGGATATTTTTGTAAAACAATAGGGTCCTTCTACTTTATTGATTAGGTAAAAAAAAACTCCATACAGAGGAGGCTTAACGTGTTAAAACATTCCTAGTGAAATTTTGTATTTAAATGCTGAACTCATCATCTAAAACTTTAACTTGCGTTCAAGGCTAACATGGTTGAAACTACAAGTTGCTATTTGGATAACACCGATAAATGAACTTTAAAAATCTACGAAAGCTTTTCTGCTCACAGAAAAAAAATATTCCTGCAATAAACAACTTTAACTGAAAATAAAAGCAAAAATCAATTAAAAATATAATTGACTCAAATAAACTTTGTAATTGATTAAATTTTCTACACAAATATTTAATTGAATTAAATAAATTTTTAATTGATTTTTGGTTTTATTTCCATTTAAGGTTGCTTATTGCAGGAATATTTTTTTCAGTGCTAGAATCAAAAAGTGGGATTTTGTTGAGCAACGACAAAAATCACACTTTCATCTATTGTTGGCCATATTGATTTAAAGTTTACAGTTTAATAGCGATCTGATCTCATCAAATGTTCCCTGTTTTTTCTCAGAAATTCTTGTTTATCCCTATTTAATGGATTTTAAACTCAGAAACAAAGAATTCATATTTTCTAATATATTGAATCTATTTCTCTTGGTCTTTTCAAATACCTGAGATATTTGCAGATATTCCATGGTGCAATAAGAGGCCTACAAGCATCATTCAGAGATCACTTAAATGTGAATAAATGCGCAGGATATGGAAATTTCTTTCTCCAATGAATCACTTACGTTTAAATAAGCAGAAATATACATTTCTTCCCTAAACAACTTAGCTGCTGCGTGATTAAAACCTTTCAAAACCAATTAGACTAACGCAAAAACCTCATATTTGGCAAGCCAAAGCTATTCATCACAATTTCCACACAATAATAATGTCACAATTGATGTAACTCTTCACTTAACTGACTGACAGCAAGAAAAACGCAACACGCAAAAAAAAGCAAAGGATAATAGTAGCAAAAAACAAGTAAGAGTGCTATATTCGGCTGTGCCGAATCTTATATACCCTTTACCAACGTACGTACATATATATAGTATACAGACACATACATACATATTTGTTTTGTGAAAAAATTTATCATTTTTTTAAAGTTTCCATCTTTGGAGCTGTAATTTTCTTTCAGAAGCATAAAATATATTCAATTTATAAAGAAAAAGAAAAAAATTGTTAGACCTATTTAATTTTACATAACACAAAAAGTGTGAGTTTTCCAACCCTGGAGTCATAATTTTGGATTTTTTTGATTATTGATACCAATCTAGTTCTTTAAAAAATACATAAAATATGTTAAGTGAAAAAAGCAAAAACGAAATAAGGAAAAACTTAAGGTCAGATTTTGTAAATTCAAACGATTTTTTCGTTTTGAAATTTGTATGGAAAAAATATTTTTTGAAAAGAATTTTCGTTATTTTTCATACAAATTTGAAACGTTTAGAAACAAAATTTTTTACAAAATCTGCTTATTAGTTTCATTTAATTCCTTTAATATTAAAAACTTCAGTTAAGTGCGACTTTGAATCGCGCACGGCTTTTTTGAAGTTTTTTCTTCAGGTTAAACGATTTTTTCAGTTTTGTCGCTTTTTTCTCGTTTTGGCGATTTTTTTCTGTTTTTGGAGGTTTTTTTTATTTTGGTGATTTTTTTCTGTTATTGGGATTTTCTTCATTTTGTAGATTTTTCTCATTTTGACGATTTTTTTTTCATTTTTGCGATTTTTTTCTGTTTTTGGGTTTTTACTATTTAGGAGTTTTTTTTATTTTTTTTCATTTTGGCGACTTTTTTCGGTTTTTTGGGTTTTTTTCGTTTTGGCGATTTTTTTCATTTTGGCGATTTTTTTTCATTTTGGCGATTTTCTTTCATTTTTGCGATTTTTTTTTATTTAAGCAATTTTTCCGGTTTTTCGCGATTTATTTTAGTCCTAGAAATTTTTTTTAATATGGCGATTTTTTTCTGTTTTTGGGTTTTTTTCATTATGGCGTTTTTTCCTGCTTTGGGGTTTTTTTTATTTAGGCGATTTTTTTCTCTTTTTTGGGGTTTTTTCATCTTGGCGATTTTTTTTCATTTTGTCGTTTTTTTTCCTGTTTTGGGTTTTTTTAATTTTGGCGATTTTTTCATGTTTTTTTGGGGTATTTTTCGCTTTGGCGATTTTTTTTTTTCGCGATTTTTTTCCGTTTGGCGATTTTATAATTCCTTGATTTTTTAGTTTTACCGTTTTTGAAAATTTCAACAGTTTTGCTTTTACGGTTTCCAAGATACAGCAAGTTGTCAAAATTGCATAGTCAAAATTGCATTAACTGTTGGAACACCCTTTAATATAAATTTTTAGAAATTTTAGTGTTAATTTTTGTAGTCTGTATAAAAATACACTAACCTTACAAATTTCAAGTGTATATACATATAATTGTATGTATATTACATGGGATTTTAGAATTTTTCGTTGCTCGTTTTGGAACACCCTTTAATTTCTAATTCTCATGTATTTGTTGTTGTAGCGGCCAAAAGTCTACACACTGTGTCCAAATTTCAGGTTTGTAGCTCTTACGGTTCTCGAGAAAATACTAATATAGTTTTAGACATAGTTAATTTTACATAACACAAAAAGTTAAAGTTTTCCAACCCTGGAAACGTCTTTTTAATTTTTTTTATATTTTATTTTTATTTAAAATACCAATTTTAGTCGTACTGAAGTGTAAAATAAATTTATTTATTAAAAAAAAATAAAAATTTGTTTTCGGTAGTTACTTTTATATGGCAAAATATAGTTTACGTTTTCCAGCTCTGCAATCGTCTGCCCGATTTTGCTGAATTTCAATACCAATCTAAGTTGGACCATTTCTGATACATCAGTCCAAGAACGAAGTCTCTAGCTTTTCTGGGAGCTTCGGAAAACCGATTTCACGTACACCGGACGGACAGACGGACATCGCTTATTCGTCATTGCTATTCATAAGGACCCAGAATATATATATTTTTTTGGTCGCAAATTAAAATTATGGAAATTACACCCGGAATGACAAACCTATATATACCCTTTTCCATTTTTGGTAAAGGGTATAAAAAAAGGAAAGAAAGAAAGGAATATGACAATGATATCACAGTAAAGCCCCAACAAGGATGAGAGTTGTCAAGTTTTCAAGAGAATGTTGCTTTATTTTTCTTATGTTGCATGTTGTTTCTTCCTTTTGGTTTCCTACTTCAGTTGTGCCAGTCAGACAAGGGAACATACAAGCATTTATTTTTAACAGACATGCACACAATGTTATTGATAGCAGTGGCAGCAACAGCAGCAGCAGCATAATCAGCAGTAGCAATAATATCAGCAACATCTCGTTTATTCATCATACAAACAAACAACATTCGTTGTTGTTGTGAAGGCAACAACAAACAACTCAATGAAAACTGATGTTGACTGGGATGGATAATGGTGATGGGTTGCGATGTGATGTGATGTGATGTGATGCGGCATTAAGTGACAATGATTTAAATGGACAGTAGCAGCTGCTGTAAACTGTCAAATCAAATCTCAGTATTATTATATGAATGACTGAATACACTCTCATAATACTTAATGTTGTTGTTGTTGTTGCTTTTATATATTTAGTTGTTTTTTTTAGATATTTTTTTAGCTGTTTGTGGCTGGCTCATTTTGAAATATTTGCTTATTATTATCTTGAGTCATCTTGATGAACAACAATTCTGTTTTCTGTGTAATTGCAAAATTGACAAGATACGAAAATGACAGTTTTGTGTATTTGTTTTATATTTTTTTTCTCTCTCTTTTCACTACTTTTTGAAATGAAATTGAAAACGATTCATCATTTTTGTGTTCAGCGTTTTGCTGCTTTTTTAGAATCTTATATTTGAAGATGTTGTTATTGTTGTTGGTTTTTTTTTGTCATTTTAATTTACGAGAGAAATTATATATTCAGAAAGGTTTTGTGATTGAGTGTCTTAATGTTTTGCTTTTATGTGGTGTGTGACAAGTTGACATTTGTTAAAGATTTTATTTTTCATTTCAAAAGGAAGACGGGTTAAATGTTCTTCGGTTTTTATTTTTTTTTTTTTTGTATTTTCACAACAGATTCTTGAGAAAGACGCTGCGGTTGGAAATAATAATGTGTTGGGTTTTAATTAAAATGTGCATTATACTAAAGATGATTATAGTCAAGCTTTTAGCGAAATTGTTGTCTGCTTTCATGACAAACGAAACAAAGGGGGAGGGGAGTTGGGAATAAAGGTTTTCCTTTTTTTAATTTCCTTTGTTATTCGTGGTTTGAGTTTCCTTCAAACCAGTGCAACGAAATGGTTTTAGGTTCAAAAATTTTATGTCTATTAAATACACTACAAAGTTGAGTTTTGTTATCCTGAAAAGATGAATTGGATAAACTTAGCCACCAAAGCAAATTTTTTATATTCCCCCCTTATTGTGAATGGTGTCGCCGACGTGACATCAAGACGACAGTAAATATTACTCTTTATCGGCAACAATTAGCTCTAATTGATAATCTGTTACTAATCTCTAAGGCTTTCTAGCATGTTAATAGTAGTCAATTGTTATCGACAAAGAGTAGACAAGTGACAACTTTTACTGTCGTCTGGATGTGACGTCGACTTCGTCATTCACAATAAGGGAATTATTTCTTAAGCAAAATATATTGTTATGTTATTCACCAAAATTGGTAGACGATATACATATGGGCATTTCCACAGGAATGTCAACTTTTTGTAGCGTGCGACACCAAGCAAATATGCTTAGTTTTTCAGAGAAAACGAAAGTTTTTTTTTAAATTATTTATATATTTATTTAGGCCGTCAGCAGCTCTACGTTAGGAACAATTTTAAGAAAAATCGAGTCACGTTGTTCACATATACAAGGTTAATTGCTTGCTGTCGCACGTGACAAAAAAAGTGGAATTTCTCAGAGAAATGCCCATAAAAATATCGTTAGCTACAATGCAAAAAGGCGTAACTAGCAAAAATATAATTTTACAGGAGAAACAAAAAACTAAACAAAAAACTGAACAAACGTGTAGTTAAGTACCCTTGTTATTTGTTAATAAAAGCGTCATTTTTTATCGCAGAAGTGTAATATTTTGTCAAGACATGTAGTTTAATGGCATTCATAATAATCAATCAAAAACTCGATTTTGAATTTTTTGTTAGTTACGCCTTTTTGCATTTTAGCTATGCAGGTTGTCATTCCGGGTGTAATTTCCACAATAATAATATGCGATCTATAAGATATGTATGTATGTATATTCTGGGTCCTTAAGAATAGGGAGGCGAATAAGCGAAGTTCGTCTATCCATCCATCCGTCTGTTCTTCCGTTCGTATTTCCTTCTGTCTGTACATGTAATCCTTTTTCTGAAGATCCCATAAAAGCTAGATACTTCGGTTTTGCGCTAGTGTGTCAGAAATGGTCCAACAAAATGGATTAGTATTGAAACCAAGCAAAATCTAACTTACAGTTTCTGAGTTGGAAAGCTGAAACTTGTTTATATAAAATAATATAGCTAAAACTAATTTAATTTTTTTTTTGTCAATTAAACCAATTTTTTATTTTAGCAAGAATCAAAGTGATATTCCAAATAAAACAATAATTAAAAATTGGAATTTTTTTGGTATATAAAAGTAATCTACAAAAACAAATTGTTTCCGCTTCTCTATTAATAACATATAATTTATGATTAATGAAAAGATTGTAACTAGCAATCAGAAAAAACCAAAAGGACGATTCCAGGATTGGATAATTTACACTTAAAAAAAAATATTTTTTTTCGTTTTCTTGGCAAATGCAATCTATTTTATGTTTTAGAAATAAATATTTTGATATAGAAGCTATAAAAATTATAAAAATAAAGAACACAGCTCCAGGGCTGGAAAATTTAAGCTTGGTATATAAAAGTAACTAAACAACACTATTTCTTTTCTTTTGTTTTTTAAATATATTTTATATTTTAGAAGGAAATGAAGTAGTATTAAAAGGCAGAAAGTCAGTCAAATACATGGTTCCAGGGTTGGAAAATTTAGGCTTTTTTTTGGTAAAAAAGAGTAACGAAATAAAAAAAATTTTAATTTATATAATAGAAAGATCTTTACTTAGGAGATTTTTTTCATAATTGTTGAATTTTTATATAATAATTCTTTAAAAAACCGACTTCAATGCGAAGATCTGATAAAAATTAAGAAAAAGTACGTGAAATATAAAATTAAGTGTGTATTAAAATTTTTAAGAATCGGTAAGGTAGAACCATTTAGAATAAAATATTAACTTGTAATGGGCGTGACTCCGCCCATTATTTTAAATAGAAGAATGTGTCTACATATAAATCGGTTAAGTAGAACCACGTGAAATATAATAATAAATTTTAATGGGCGTAGCCCCGCCTATTTTTCAACTTTAAAATTGTGTAATTACAAGAATCAAACGTGTTTGATAGGTTTCGCAGCAATCAAATGAGAATATTATAAAATTATATAAACATTTTTTTTTTACAATGAGACCAATTATAAGCTATACCCTTATTAGTCTTAGTCCTCGGCCAGACTTGTAATTTTTGTTGCTGCATTTTCTTAAAATTCTGCTTTGAAATGACATAAGTAAGTGTACACATAAGGAAATTCTAGTTTTACAATTAAGTATTAAAAAATTCTATTTCACAATAAATTTGCCAGAAAATTTAATAATTATTTTTACTTTTTGTTAAATTTTGTGTTTTTCATACAACTGAACAAATAAAATAAAATAAAACGTCAAATACAACTACAAACTCTAAATTAATAACTGCGAATTTCAAAACAAAAGAGAATTGTCGAGTACATGAAAATGTATGCCCCTCCTCTATGTTCTCACTCCGCCCACCAATTAACTCAATAATTGCTGCAACAAAAATTTCAAGTGTGGTCGAGGACTTACAAAGCTTTTTGATATCTGACTTGTAATGCTCTCACAACAATTATGTTTCAAATCGAAGGTCATACATTGGCATCTTGCAATGAGTTCTTATTCTATATTAAGTTCACAAGCTTTCCTCTAGGCACTGGGCATCAACATTGACATGTTTTTCTATTACCAACACCATAAAGTTTCATAAAATTAATTTACGTAGAAAGAAACGAAAAAAGTTGACCGAAATAGCAGCTTACTGCCAGGACTGAATGGTATGCAACAAATAATGATATTGATTCGCAAAAAAAAAAATTAAAATGATATAATAAATGCGCCAACGTATAGCCATAAATACTTCCACTTAAAATCAATTAAACTAGTGAAAATGTCATAAAGTGGTGGTGAAATAGTAAAATGTACAGCCATCGTCACTAGCACGGTCAACGTTAGCTGGCGAAGGCTTTATTTTAAGGCAGTTATATTAGAATTTTATAATCGTGTAAAATCATCGCTGTCAATATATTTTAAAAGGCAAATATAAATGAGCATGTGTTGGCTGAAAGATTTTTTTTAATTTGTTTTTTTTTTCGAAATTCAACTAGCGTCCCTATTTAACAGTAGTATCTGTTATTCATTGCATTACTAAAACTATATATTTATTGAGGTACTCTTAGACTGCTTGCAGCATATGCGCTTCTATACTTTGACTAAATGTGTATAAGTACACTCAGTAAAATGTTACAAGGGTTTTAGTCCTTCTGCTTTTGAAAATTAAATAATTCAGTAAATATTGCAATAAAGTTTTTTTAACGCTATCTTAGTTCAGCACTCAGCAATATTTGTAGACTAGCAAAATCAAATCACGACTTTGTCTACAATTTTGTATCACTTTATATTTATTTCACTTGGTGTGGTTTCATGATTATATTAATGTACTCGATTGCAACTATCTGACAGCTTTTTAAAATTATAGTTTTTAGTAAGCATATAATTTCAAAAGTTAAGTAGCCAACTGATAATATACTCTTATGTTGGCAGACAATATAATAATGCCTTAAATGTATTTGAATAGATGTTCCAGAAATTGTAATAAGTCTGCTGACAACGAAATACAAGCAACAAGTAGTGATTCAGAACTTTGTAAGTATAAAATAAAAATGTTCTTTTTAAAGAAAACTTTAAAGTAAAGCACTGAGAAATCAAATAAAAGGTGCCTCAAGAGAAAGTTTATATTTTCTTTAGCAATTAAATAAATTCGAATACGAAGGGTTCCGTACGAACACCACATATGTAATACTACACCCAGAGAAAAAAACAGCCTAAAATTAATAAAAACCATATTGAATTAATAAGAAACATTAACTAAGTCTAGTCATGTTCAAATTTCTTATGTCAATATGCAAAAATATTAATTTATTAATTTTATTTATTTTTAAGTATCTCAATATACATTTTCTGTTACATTGAAAATTATTGAATTGATGTTACGCGTTATTTTTAAGTTGCAGGTTTTCCCCGAGTGTATACGAACTTAAGCCTATTCAATCGAATATCTTACCTTATGTAAAATCTTTTAACAAATTTAAGTGTCCGTTAAATTTTTTTCGGTTTTTTGCGATTTTTTTAGTACTGGCGTTTTTTTTTAGTTTTAGTGTTTGTTTCGGTTTTGCTATTCTTCCGATTTGCGGCTTTCTGTAGTTTAAGGGTTTTTAGTTTTGGCGATTTTTTTGGTTTGGCGCTTTTTTCGTTTTGGCGATTTTCTTCGTTTTTTTAAGCTAATGGGTATTTTTTATTGAGGTATAGAACTTTAAGTTGGCATCACTTTTTTAACTGGCGGCCATTTTGTCAGCTGTCAAGTGATTAATATTTAGTTTGGTTTGCCATTTCATCATGAACAGGTTGACAAAAGAACAACGCTTGCAAATCGTGCAAATTTATTTCGAAAATAATGGTTCAGTTCGCGAAGTTTACCGCAAGCTCCGTCCATTTTATGGTCGACATAATCGTCCATCAGAGCAATTAATTCGGTTAACCATGGATCGTTTTCGCACTACGTTTACTCTATGTGATAATACGCATCCGCAGAGACGTCGAACAGTGCGCACCGAAGAAACAATTGCCGCTGTAGAGCAAAGTGTTGAAGAGGACCCGAATGAATCGATTCGCCACCGTGCACAGCAATTGGAGCTTTATCCATCAACTTTATGGAAGATTTTGAAGATTTTGAATGTGGATGAGTTGTGGTTCCAACAAGACGGCGCTACATGCCACACAGCGCACGTCACAATCGATTTATTGAAGGAAACATTCGATGAGCGCATAATTTCGCGGAATGGACCTGTCAATTGACCACCAAGATCGTGTGATTTGACACCATTGGATTATTTTCTTTGGGGATATGTGAAGTCGCTCGTCTACGCCAACAAACCAGAAACGTTAGGGGACTTGGAAGCCAACATTCGTGGCGTTATTGCCAACATACGGCCCCATATGCTCGAAAAAGTGGTTGAAAATTGGACCTGTAGAATTGGCTTTATTCGAGCCAGCCGCGGCGGCCACATGCCCGAAATCATATTTAAACATTAATGGCATAAAATTATCCTGCCAATAAAGCCAAATTGATGGACATTAAAACGATTTTCTTGTGTTTTATTTCAATTCGAAGTTCTATACCTCAAAAAAAAAACACCCTGTATTTTGTATGGCAAATTTTTGAGTTTTGGCGCTTATTCTAAGTTTTAAAAATTTTTTAATTTTGCGACTTTCTTGGCCTTTTTTTGTTTTGGTAATTTTTTTTTTCTTTTCTTAACGATATTTTTGGTTACATCAACGATTTTTTAGTTTTGGCGCTTATTCTAAGTTTTAAAAATTTTTTTTTGTTTTTGAGATTGTTTTCGGTTTGTTGCTTTCTTTAGTTTTCGGATTCTTATATTTGACGATTTTTTCAGACGTAGGCGATTTATTTAAATTTTAGCGATGTTTTAGATTTGGCGTTTTTTCAGTTTGGTAGATTTTTTCGTCTTCTGACGATATTTTTAGTTGGAGAAATTTTTCTTTTTGGCGATTTTTTTAGGTTTTGGTGATATATTTAGTGTTAATTTTTTAGTTTTTTTTTTCATCTTAGCGATTTATTTTATTTTTGGTGATAGTTTTTTTATTTAGTAAGTGTTTTTTTGTGTTATTTTCATTTCGTGTTAATTTTCGCTTCAGCTTTCTTTAATTTTGGAATATTTTTAACTTTTACATTTTTAAAAATTCAATTAGTTTGCCTCTTACGTTTTATAGGATACAGTTGTCAAAATTACATACTCAAAATTACATTAAGTGAAAGAATACCCTTCAATTCTGATTTTTTTAATTTCAGTATTAAATGGTGTAACTTTGAAAGTTTCAAAAGTCTATATATAATTGTATGTGTTCAACAATAGGGTTTTAACATGTTTCGATGGTCGCTCTAGAATACTCTTTAGTTTTTAACTGTCATATATTTGTTGTTGTAGCAGCCAAGTTTACACTATTCTGTAAACATTTCAGGTCCGTAGTTCTTATGTTTCTTGAGGAAATAGCCTGTGACAGACAGACAGACAGGCAAACATACAGACAGACTGACAGACAGACGGACGGAGAGACATCACGGCGAAAACAATAGGGTTATTTTTCACCTTTCTTGTACGGAACTAAAAAATTATCCTCGATAGATAGTTGTCCTCTTAAAATAATCCAATGACAAGCTCAAGCCTAAAACAAGAGATTTCTCTCTAGATATGCAGATATAAATATACGTTAGGTTATCATAAACAGATATATCCATGTTAATACTAATACTTGTCAAAGACGCAATAAAACAATCTCAAAAACTTATTAAAAACTCTTTTCTATATTAAGCATATTACAGTACTTTAGGAGTCTCTGAGGGATATATTGTGATGATATATTTTATCCTAAATATATGTATACACTTCAAATCCAACAAAAAAATCATCACATTACAGCACATCAATCACATGCAAATAAAAATTCATCGCTCTTACAGAGTCAGACATGTTCAAAGAAAATCATTTGTTATGTGTTTACCTCTTCTACACACACACACACACACACAATTACAAATACAAGCAAATATAACTTCGTGTATTTCCGGTATAAGGATTTAAATAATATGCCAACTTGTAAAACTAAGCATGTATTTGTGATTGTAGTAGATGCAAGGAGTAAATTTAATTACTTTGAAACCACGTATAATCAAATTCTACTTTATTCACGCGAAATATATTTCCTTTTTGCGTCATTTACATCCTGCAGAAATGACTGATGGAGTGAATATTTCAAAATTAATGTATGACTACTTGTGCAATGACTACTTGTGATGAACGTGTATATTTAACGTGTGATGTCGTTGTCATTGTCATTCTGTAGTTTGCCTGCTTGCTGGCTATATGTTCCTTATTTCATTGTTGATGCTGCCGTTGTTGTTGTCGTTATTTTTATTGTTGCTGTTCATTTAATGTTGATAACACCAGCGTATGTAGATTTTTATTTTTTTACTCTCTTCTTTTTGTTGTTGTTGAAGTTTGATGTGTGATTGCTGGCTGCTACTGCTGCTGGTGGTGGTGTTGTTTGTTCGTTTTCTGTTTGTTTTCTTCATTCTTGTACTGGTACAACTTTTGTGTATGGCGAAATGCACATGAGGGATACGCGCGAAGCAACAATACGCCGCTAAACAATTCCCATCAAGCAACTTCACTGTCACTTGTCACATCTCACATGTCAGCATGTTGGCATTGAGGTGACAGACAGAAGCAGAGGGAACCAAATATTGCAAATGTATGTATGTATGTATGTATGTATGTATGTATGTATAAAGAAGAGAAACTCAGTGTTGAGCATAGGAATGAATAAATAAAATTTGAATGCACAATTTGACCAGCATTTGAAAGAATTGATTGATTTCTTGCCTAAATGAATCTTCTCATTTCAAGGAATTTAGTATCAAAATAAACGGTACGTGGACTTAACGTATTGCCAGTATTATCTAATATCAAATATTTTCCATTAGAAGGTGAAAAAAATAACTAATAGCCTGTTCCACTATGTCGACAACTTGTATTGAAAACAACAATAAATATAACAAAAATTAAAAATTTTAAAAACCCCCGATATATCTAGAAAAGATGTGATATCTTCTAAACGACTGAACCGATTTTCCTCAAACATAGTTAAGAACCTTTTCGATCAAGTCACCTTTCAAACACCTTTGGGCTGTACGTAGACACGAACAGACACACAGATACACACTACAAACTTATAAAACCCCTTTTTTTCGTCGGGGGTTAATAAAATAGAAAAATTTCTTTCTGTTTTAAATGTAAGTAATCGATCTAACATTTACTTTCGATATCGTGGGACAGGCCGTAACTTCTAAGATTAGAGATGTTCTAGTATTATGCAATTGTTAAGATATAATAAGGTTAAACGAATTTCCGTCCGTTTATGAACATATCGGTTTCGGCTACGTGCCATCTTAAGATTTTTTTTCCCTATCTGAGGTAAGCGTCAACGTATCCAGCATTTTATCAACAACTTTGCCTACTTTCTTAATAATAATGCAAAGATGTTGGTGTTTTAGTACTAACTGAACATATTATTTTTTTATTTATGAAAATTATGTTAACATCAACTTTCAAAGATGAAAATTACAGGGGTGCCATTAACTCAAAATCTGCTTATCTCGACTAAAGCACTTTTTCCTTTTTGCCACTGATATACATATGTAATGAATTTAATAAGGTGTGACTTGGATTAGCACACGAATGGTTCCCTACTGGACACTACATGTGTAATACTTTATGAACCTTAACCTATATAATAGAATATTTATCAGATGTAAAAATTTAAATTTTCTTTAATTTTATAATTTTTTTTTTCGTTTTGTAAATTTTTGTCGGTTTAGGCGATTTTTTTAAGTTTAAGCCATTTATTTATTTTGAAGTTTTTTTGTTCGTTTGGCGATTTTTTCGGTTTTTGGCGATTTTTTTTTGAGTGTAAGTCAATTTGTTTGTTCGTTTAAGTGGTTTTTTTATTTTGGTGATTTTTCGTTAAGGAATTTTTTTAATTTTGAGATTTGTTTCTTTTAGTGTTTTTAAAAATTTCAAGAGTTTGCATTTTACGGTTTCCAAGATATATCAAGTTGCCAAAATTACATAGTCAAAATTATATTAACTGTTAGAATATCCTAACACTTTGATTTATTTAAGTTTCAGTATTAATTGGTGTAGTTTACATAAAAATACACTAACTTTGAAAATCAAGAGTCAAGAGTTTTGTGTAGTTGGTTTTTACTGTTTTCTACCTAGCGCGCTGTTTCCATAAGTTTGATATCAATTTTGCTCGCATTTTTTTGAATCCAGGTTTATTTTCTGAAGTTAGTAATTGTGAATTTTAATAAATACTCATTTATAATTCTTTTAAATCGTGAATATCACTCTCTTAGTACGAAAATTTTTTCACATAACCTTAGAATCGTCGACTTTAATTTCATAAAACGCGCATATCTCTGGGAGGGAACATTTTTGCGGCATAGGATCGGTCTCATTCTATGAGATGTTGTTTACATCAAGAAAAAAGTGAAAATTAAATTTTTTTGCCCTTAGGTCCCTTTCTCTATGCGCTGTCACATATGTATAATTGATTATATATTTACATTAAGATTTTCGTTGCTCGCTTTAGGGCACTATTTTATTTTTAACTGTCATATCGGGCCATAACCTCAAAAAAAGCATAAGCGACATAATATTCCAACTTCATTTTTTTGACCAAAATCGATTATTTTCGATCGTAAAAATAACGAAGTCCAAAAAATGTCTCGCTTAAGCTATTTTAGCGGTTATGGCTCACATATTTGTTGTTGTAACGGCCAAAGTTTTGCATATTTAAAGCAAATTTCAGTTCTGTTACTCTTATGGCACTCGAGAAAACAAACAACTTTAAGAGACAGACAGACGGGTAGACGGATGGTTCTTAGCGGCGAAAACAATAAGGGACCTTTTCATCCTTGGGTGTAAGGAACCCTAAACAAACAATATTCTTATATTTTCTTTTCATAATCTTACAATCAAATTACAGGGTGGGCCAAAAGTTACCATGGGGCTTAAAAATTTAATAACTTTTTTGTTTATATATTTTTATTATTTTATTTTTTCAGATTATATAAATAACACTTGGAGAATAGATAATGGAGTGTGATTCACAACTGAACAAAGAACCAGAAGAATAGAATTTTATTATTTAAGTCAGAGATCAATTATTTTAACGCAAAGTGCATATCGTTAACATTTTAACGTCAGAATTTCGCCGTTGAAGCAATGATTCGTAGGTCCTGGGCTTCTGAAAATCCAAGAGCCATTCATCAACGCCAATCGCACCCCATTAGGTGAACATCTGAAAGTATCATTGGGACTTACTTCTTCGAGAATGAAGATGGAAGTGCTGTAACCGTAAATGGACAGCGGTATCGGTTTATGATAGAAGCTTTTTTACGTCCTGCTCTTGAAAATAGGATGGAGCCACTGTCCACACTGATCGAGACGCAATAGCTTTTTTAAGTAAAATTTTTGGAGAGCGAATAATTTCCAGAAATTCTGAAATTATTTGGCCAGCGCGATCGCCAGATTTGACAGCACCCGACTATTTTCTTTGGGGTTATTTGAAGGAGCGAGTGTATGTGAACAAGCCAGAGACAATACCTAAACTCAAGGCAAACATTGTTGCAGAAATTCGAACGCTACAGCCACAAAATTTTTAAAAATGTTATTGAAAATGCTCTAAAGCGAGCCCACTGATGGGAAGTGAAGCTGAAAACGGTGGTCATTTAAGAGACATTATTTTTCATACTTAGTGTAAAAAAATTTCCATTTTGTATATTATATAATCTGAGAAAAAAAAAATAAAAAAAACGAATAAGTTATTAAACTTTTAAGCCCCATGGTAACTTTTGGCCTAAGGAACTCTATAAAACAATTGCTCAATTCGCAACTTGTTGTAGGAGTCGTAGTCGTACAAACGTTGCTGGTAATTTCTAAGTAACATTTGCTTATAAACAATGTTTTTATTGAAATTTCCAACAACTCAGGTCAGAACTACGACTCCCATAATAGGTGAGCAAATATTTGTTTTTAAGTCAATCAATATTTGAAGAGTGATTAGTAAAGTTATGCTGCTATTTATTGTTGTTTATTGAACGTGTTCTTTTAATACCCTGATTGAATGAATGTTTGTGCCTGTATATGTTTGGTAGTTGGAGGAAAAAAATTTATGCTTTTGGCATAGCTTGCCTTCACAATTCTGCTCTGATCCTGGCACTGTTGGCAAAGCCTGACTGCCCACTTTTTTTCTTGTTCCTGAATATGTTTTTTTTTTGGAGTTTTTACTTCACATGACACAAAATGAATTACTCGCGTGAACAACAAAACTGTCAGGACGCTGTCAGTTGAAGAGGCGTAATGCATTCATGTTGCGTGCTTATGTTGAGGTGTCAGCGAGAGCTGTTTGATTATTCCTTATTTTGTTTTTTTTTCTTGCTGCTCTTTAGCACAAAAACAGATGACAAGCAACAGCCGTAATACTCGTAGCAGTAGTTTTCTTTTTAATATATTTACGCATACACACACTCTCATTCTTACCGCTACAGCGAACAGCAACACCATCCATCCATACCATATGTATGTAGTCCTCCACACACATACACACACACACACACACATTAATGCCAACATCATCTTACTCAATGTACGAATTTTTACGATGGCATAACAAACAGTGAAATTTATAAATGCACTGACAGAAGCTGTTAAACAGTTTCGTTATTGTCTTCTTTATTTCATATCTTTCTTTTCTTCATAGACTCACAATCGCTTTAAGAATTCATCTTGACACAATACATAAGATAAATTATTTTAATATCTTTCACAATACTTGTGAAGAAAACGCACCTACGAACACATTTTCTTAACGTGGGTAAGAGTTTAAAAGGAATTATTTTTACCACCATCAGCAACGACGCCCCAGGTATTTTGTTAAATTGCTGGAAGTGTTCACTAGGCTGGTGGCAACACAACATATTATATTTGAAGAACAACGTTGTTTTCTTTGTTGTTGCTGTTCGTTTGCTTCCTTATTATTTTCTGCTGTTGGGTTTCTCGGAAACGGAAGGAATACATTGTGGTTATTCATGTGTGGTTTTGCACAAGTACATACCTATGTATGCAATTATTATATATTTATATAGTATTGCAAAGTACGTGGAAAGTGTTTTCGTCCCATATGCAGGGAGAATATTGAAAATGTGTTGAACCTCCTCCGGTTGGTGGTGATTTTATTTTATGTTTCTTCTGGGTTGTTTTTCATGTGATTTCTTTGCTGCCTTATGCTGTTTAATATTTAAAATTTTATGCTGATTTTTTATACTGCCTAGCTTATGAAAAATTGCTTGTTGGACCTAAAACTTTAAGCTTTTAATTCTGCTTGATAAATGTACCATTTGTTTATTTGTTGTTGGTTTAGTATTTCATCCTTTGGAGACTGACGCCTGAGAGTGAATTACGGCATTCGATATCGATGCTAAATATTTCAGTAGCGTTTAAATGGAACTATACATAATTAAATTCCATTCGATATCAAATGTGCCTGAATAACTTGTGAGAACTATGCAAACTTTCAGCACAGCTTCTGCGTTCATTTTACGATCAGCCTATTTCAAAAGTTGGAGTTAATTTAATACTCTAATATTTCCTCATGAATTGATATTTCATCATGATTAAAATTGGGTAATGGAAGCCCAATCAATATTGTTGTTGATCTCGGGTTTTAGAAGGTATCTTAGTTCAGGACTGAAGTGATTTCCTTAATAGATACTTCAATCAGCCGATTTTGGAGTGAAAAAAATGCTCATGCAATTATCAAACTACCACACAGTGTTAAAAATAATTCTGCAAAAAAAAATGCAAAGATCTCATATCTCATTTTCAAAAAAAAAATTTATGGGAGTAAACTTTAAAAAGAAAATTAAAATCTGTTGGTTAAGAAGAAGTACGTGAAATACAATATTAAATTTCAAATAGGGTGGCGACTCCGCCTATTTTTTAAAATTGAAGATTGTGTATATTTTAGAGCTCAAGGTGTGTGGTACGTTTCGTAACAGTCGGTTGAGTAGAACCACGTGAAATATAATATTAAATTTTAATGGGCACAGCCCCGCCCATTTTCTCAATTTTAAAACTGTGTAATTACAAGAACCAATGATGTTTGCTAGACTTTGCAGTAATCAAATAAGTAGAATATCATAAAAACAAATAAAAATAAATCAAATAGAAAAAAGAAGTTTTACAATCGGTCTAAAATACACCGAGTTATGAAGCAACAATGTAAAAAAATACAGATGCAATGATTACCACCTCCTTTCGTTGAAATCACTAAAAGGGAAGTAATTCTGCAGTTTCTTAACGGGCCGTGCGATTATTATGAAATTGCATACACCTGCTTATGAATATGAAGAGCTTTTGGAAAAGGAATAAGCTCTTACAAAAAGCAATGCTATAAAATTCGCAGTAATCAATATTTTCGGCTGATTTTTTTTTAATTATGCAGCTAATACACAGAAAAATAAAATTTGAGTTCCCGGCAATTCCCAAATAATTTTTGCAAAATCCCAAATATGGGGTTTTCAGTACTTTTGCGGTATTCTTTTTATTCTTCGCTGGAAGCAGATAATATATTTGGGAATATCTAAAAACATATCGTGGCTTACTTAAGCTGACAAAATTAGTTATTTGGTTCCAGCTTAGAAATTCGAAAACAAAAAGGCCTTACATTTGATATTTATAACAAAAATAGGTCTATTTCAAAACAATCTCGTTCTTTTAATAACGAAAACTTTGAACAAAAAATTTCTTCATAATATTTCTTATAGTATTACCTTTTGAATAAGTATAAATATGGGGTTGGTATTTTTGCAAAAAAAAAAAAATTTTGCAATAGCGAAATAATTAACCCACTTTTTTCTGAACAAAATGCCGAAAGTCGACTTTTATCAACTTTTAAATTTAAATTGCGTATACATTTTGACTTACTTGTGCTTTTTTTTAATATTAGATGTTTCGTTTTCAATCCATAATTAATTTCCTTTTCCAAATCGGATAAGACTAAACTACTCCATTAGCAGAACAGTAGACCAAGGTTGGTAAAAAAGCCAACATATTAATTTTTTCCGAATATTTACGAAACTATAAGCGACAATCTATAAACGTAACAGACTTTTTTCTATCTTTTTAATAGTAAAATCCACTTGTAAAAAAATATTTTTTATCTGATAAAACATCAGCTTGGCATCGGTATGAACTTTTCCTTAACCCGAGATTGTCCACTTTGGGGCTTTTTGACTCCACCCATTTTAAAAATATATAGTCCAAGTGCCAGATTTAAGCTTTGTAACTAATTTTGTAATGATCGAAAAGACCGTTTAGAAACTGCAGAATTATTTAAAATTTTTTAACGAAATATCCCACTGTGCGCTGGTGGTATCTTTGAACTTTATTTATTTCAAAATTAAGCCAGAGAACGCGTTATGGCCAATTGTTTTGGTTTAAATATAATGACACTATGTGGCATATAATGACTGCAACCATCGGCTGATTGAAAACAAAACTTGACAGTAAAATAAGTTTATTTCGAGAACAAACATTGCTCGAAAAAATTACCCAAAATTTAACTTTTAAAACGTAGTTATGAAGCCAAGTTTTTGGATGACATTTTATTTTTTGTTGTTTTACAACTTAGTGATCCTATTGCAATTCTCAACTCAACGCAGTTTGGTCTTTTTTTTTAGCTAACCCAACAACAACTTTAAAATGTGATGGAACATAATAATTAAAAACTCAGCCGGTATTTAAGTTGTGAATGGAAATACCAATATTCATGTTAAATTGACTCTCAGACAACCCAACTGGTTTGACTTGATAATAGGGGGCTTAGGTTCTATCGGGCTAAAAAAAACCCCTTTACCACCGAAATATTTTTTGTGATACAATGTGACGCTCATTTTCTACGCAAATTAGCCTTGTACGACTGTAGCAAGTTATCACTAATGTACGGTCTTCCATTGCAACAAAAAACCATCGAGAATAATATTTTCTTCTGAACTTCCTCCAGGAAAGCTGCAAAAATTTATTATTAAAAAAAAAAACCCGAACTTGCCCTAGTAACACAATTTATATGGGTTCTGTCTTAACTCACATTTGAATATGTCGAAAAAAACCAGCCCGCATTTTTTGGAAATAATACTGTTGGAGCAATAAAAAAGTCAATGTAACGGAGGATAGAGACATAATTATCGTGCCTTAGTTGCAGAAAAAAAATGTTTTGTAAAACTGTAATTTTATTTGTACGCTGGGAAATGACATTAAATAAGTCTTGGAATAAAAAATAATTTAAAAGTGAAACCAAATTTATTGGTCACTTCAACTCAGGAATTAAACTGTCTACACTGAATAACATTTAATTTCCCTTATCTTGTAAATATCTGCCGATGACTTGTCAAAACAATACAAACAATTTGGAGCTTGCCTATTTACTGCAGGAACAAGGATATACTATTGACGATCTATTATTATTATTTAATGTTTAGGCGTGACGTCGGCAGATATTGGTAGAATACGGGGAAATATTTCAAATAAACAATTTGGTTAAAATTAATAAAAGTCTAATCCAGCAGTTCTATTTAAACATCAATTCATAATTAAAAGTGATTTTTCATTGAAAATAAATATATGTTTATTCATCTATGAAAAACTACTTTCAAATATGAATGGATATTTAAATAGATTTGTTGAAATAGGCTTTAAGGCTATTAAATTTTTCTTTAGAAAGTTAAACACTAATTTAAGCAAATTTCAAACTCAATCCGCCCATTTTTTTATATATTATTTTTTATTCACGCATAATGATTTGCAAAACGGATGTAATACTTGAGACATGAAAGCGGAAACACATGACAATGCAGTCAGTACACACACATACATATTTGTATAATAATGATATTAACAGCATATTTGAAGGCGTGTAACTTAAGAGCTGCACAAAGCAAAGACTGACTGACTGACTGACAACTTAAAAGGAGAGAAAATCACAAAAAAAAAACATTTATTATTAAAACTAATTTTCGTTAACAAAAGCCTTTTAAGACACTAGATATTATATTAAAAAAAATTAAATAAAAGAAATATAATAAGAAAAGGAAGGTTGTCAAGATAATGAATGAATAGACACAATAGCTGGTTGTTCTGCATATTAGATGTCATTCATTCACTCATTCATCACACATTACATGCCCCCATGTGCTCATACATCATCATAAGGAAACAAACAAAAAAAAAAAAACCAATTGAAAAGAGATGTTGTGTTTGTTAAAGATAATAACAATGTCTTTCAGCAAAGCTGATGCTCGTTTTTTTTACCTCCTTTTTCATGTTCTAGAGAAATTCTGCGGTGCTATTTTTCAATGCTCGTATCAAATATTTATGCTCTTCTTTCAAATAATAATAATAATAAACTGTCGGTAATTGTGATTGACAATGTGTTGATGCTTATTTATTATAATCGTTGCTATTGTTGTTATTATTTTTATGGAAGATGTAGATGATGTTGTTGAATTAAATTAAGGTGTTGAAGAAATATAATCTTTTTTTTTACGAGTATAACAACATGGAAACAGAAATATTAAGAAAAAAAGTAACTAAAATTAGTGTCATATGATACTCGTATAATTTTCATTGTTTTTCTATATACAAAGTAAATTTATTACTTATATTATATTTCTTTAGAACTTCTTCAATAAGCACAACAACCTCAAGTATAATCTAATTATTTTTATCTGATTACATGTTATTAGGTAGTGGGCATTCTACGCTACCATATTCCGCCCAGAACCTGAAAAACCCCTATGTAGGCAAGCTGACAAATGAAATAGCAATTAGAGGCTTGTCAGGGTGTTAACAAGTCACTGGACTAAGGTCAGGTATTACCAACACTGTATTATGTGTCAGCTGTCAATAGCAATAGAGACCAGCGCCGGTTGTCAACGTTATATTGACTTTTCGCGCTGCTAGAAAATATTTCTAGACAAACACATACTAAGGGACAAATCATAGTTACTTCCCTTAAAAAAAAAAAAAAAAGAAGTATAAAGATAACAACATAATTGCAATATTATTGTGCAATAATTAATACTGTATTGTAATACTGCACTGTACTGTATATTGGATATTGCGCAAAAAAAAATATTTTGTAATGTGTTGAGAGCATTCTACAATATTTATTTTCTAGTACATCACTTAAAATAAATTTTCTATTTTTAAATTATTTAATTAAGAATAATTGAATTTGTTTAGCATGTAGTAGAGCTGAGCACAAACTTTTTGCTTGCTCAATCTATATGATGTACATAATTGAATTGTTCTCTCTTTTAAGTGCTCTTGATTTTATGAGAACACTACAACTTGTATTCAAATTTATCAAAATCATGCAACAGTATTTCTTTATCTGCCAAGCGAGGCCATTACCTATTGTATTGTCACTATTTCACTAGTGCACACCGATTGACAATTGAAAAACAAAAAACGTAGATTATTTGAGCGATACTGTTTTTAAGCTATGTACAGACGGTTGTCAGATCTTACAATATTGCCAGTAAAATGTGCTCAAAATTTCTTACAACCGTGTGAACTGGCAATTTTTGTCAGACGTCGTTGCCAGAAAAATCATTGTCAGTCCATTGCAAGACTAGCAGCTGACAACAAATTGTCAGACATCTTACAATCGTGTGAACACATTGTAAAATTATTGCCAGCTATTTGTCAGACATTTTAACATTGTCAGATGCGCGAAGTTCGTGCATCTGACAATGGCGTCATTGTAAGAGAATTATTTCTATGGGCAACACTGTACATGCTTGATTTTAAAGAAAATATATTTAATAAAATATATGCAGCCAAAATCATTGCAGTTGCTTCTTTATGGTCCATAATAATTAATATTTTCACTTTTTACATTTAACACCACCACAAACGATTGATATTTAACAATTTCTAACAAGCGCTTTGAGTCTGGCAACGCATAATAATGTCTGGCAATTTTTGCATATGACAACCGTGTGAACTTACAATTTTTTTGCTGACGATTTTGTCAGCTGATTTTATTGTCATACAATCATCTAGCAATAAATTGTAAGATTTCCTGACAAATTTGATACAACCGTGTGAACTGTCAATCTGCCATACACTTTCAATTTTTGATTGTCAGTACAATGTCAGCACATTGCCAGATCTAACAATATTGTAAGACCTGACAACCGTGTGTACATAGCTTTAGTTTTAAAATTTATTAATTTAAGACTCTAAGTGACATTATTAAAACTTAAAGTTAGTTAAAAGTAGGCTTTTATCGGACGTATAAAAAGTTTTCCATCATTACAATTTTAGCTTAACATAAAGTGAGCGCTAAGTTAAAGGTGGTAAGTTAAATTAAATTTATTATAATGAAAGCGTTTTATACCTCCCACAAAATCCTATTTTTAACTAACGTTAAGTTGTAATAATGGCTTTAAAAAACAAAATACCTATAAAATAATATCTTTCACAATGGATATAATTGTAAAAAGTTTTATTATCACTTAATATTTTATGAAATTTTGAGTTTGTGAAATGAAGTATTGTGCACTATAAAATGTTAAATAAAAATATTGCACACTTGACACAACTGTCTATTCAACTGTAGTACAATGGTTTTGTGTGTTTTTTTTCCTTGTTCTCTATTTTTGATTTGCACTCTATTAAAATCTTCACTAGAAACTGTATTCTCTCTTGAAAAAAAAAATACAATGCTGTGCATTTTTTCATGGCTTGCGCTCACTTCTAGTATCTAGTTAGTTTTTCACAAAACATCAGTTTTAAAATTTCTTAAATGCAAATGCAAAAAAATTGCGTACCATATAAAATTAATTGAATAGTGTGGAGCAAAAGTACAATAATAATAGCAATTAGGTACTCAATAATATTGCATAACCTATGAGTGCCTTAAAAGACCTTTTCATCCAGTCACGTCTAGTACAGCTTGACTGAAATCAGAGAAGTGGTCTTGAAACCACTGGTTTGCTTCACGGTGGCAAACAATATAAAATTTTATTAAATTGAAGACCAGTGACTGCAAGGTATCTCAAAAGATCGCTTAACAACCCAGATGAATATCTAATACATAACAGTGATCGGCAATGAATCGTTTTTTCGCTATTCATACTGACTCATGAAATTTTAAATATAAGTGAGTAGGAATCATTTAAATCATTGAAATAAATATGAATGCGACGCCGACATCATAGTCATACCATACTCATAATCATAAATCACCTCAATTTGCTTTCTGATTTTAGGAATATACTTGTACTACTCACATTGATTAAGCTTACTCAACTTATGCATGTCTGTTTATTTAAAAGTTTTGTCATTAAACAGTTTGCAAATAGTATACAACAGTAGTAAATAGAGTTTTTTTCAAATTCTGCAAAAAGAAACAAAAAAAAAAAGCAACAGAGAAGTTCGCATTGTGAATCATAATTATTTTGCATCGTCCATAGGCATTGAGTGAAGTAGACTTGAGTGCGACAGTTCTTTTCGAACTAGTTTGAGAGCGTTTAGATAAAAAGTTGTTTCCAACCCATTTAAAGGCAAATTTTGTAAATAGAAACGTTTTTTTCGTTTTGAAATTTGTATGGAAAAAATATTTTTTGAAACTAATTTTCGTTATTTTTCATACAAATTTGAAACGTTTAGAAACGAAATTTTTTACAAAATCTGCCTATTAATTTACATTGATGTTTTTAACCGGACTTGTATACAACTGAATAAACTAGTTCAAAGAACTATTGAACACAAGTCTAGAGTTAAGGAGAGTCGAAATCAACAACGTCATAAATGTTGCTAAGTATGAGTTCGATGCGCACTTCGAGTGAATAGAATTCATAGACAACATTGCAATAAGTATGAGTGCGTATAAGTACAAGAAATTATAAGTCATGATTCATGATTGGAAACCTCTCGTAAGCGGCACTGATTTAATACAATATGTAATAGATGTTATTTCGTGATGAATCTTTTTGTGGGCGTTAGCTTTAGATTTGAGTGGTAATCTGAATCTGTCCTGGTTCTTCAAAAGTCTGTTTCTCTAAAATATTGGTCATCACTCTGCTGTCCTATATGCTCTATAAAGTCAGTATTTGGCAATTAAAAGATTACGTTATACAACAAGAAATCAAAAATATAATTGCATGTTCGCTTCTTTTTAAATAAAAATAAAAACTAGGTCCAAAAGGTCCTTGCACCGGCACCAAAGCCCTTACAGTCACCTCAGGGTAATTAAGACGCTTCTGATAATTCTGTTTCACAGTCGTTATACTTCAATGAGTAAATAGCCGACCCTACCCATGCACATATGCGGCGCACCCCTCACTTTCATTGTGTTAACGCAGAGAGTTAAAAAATATAAACTTCGGTTAGGCACCCTGTATTCCTGGTAATATAAGATTTTCAATTGAATTTTAGAAAATATTAGATATATATGTACAAAAGTATGTACACTCATGTTACAACATTCTCCAGTATTAAAGGGTTTCAAATGAAAATATAAATTATATTTTTCAAAAGTCTATCAAAATATTTCATTATCGCAAAAAACAGCTCCTTATAACTTCTTTTTGTTGTTTTCCTAAATATTTATTTTCACCAGCTCCTAAATTTGTATTTATTTCAACATCATTACGAATAAAAATTTGTCATTTCTTAGCTTTAAATGACACTTGTATAGTCATCCACTTTTTTTGCACTATTTTACTTCTTTAAACTGTCAACGTGACAGTAAAATGTTAGAATATTCTCATTTCATACCATTCAAAGCTAATGCTGGTTAAATGGTTACTTTCAAATACATGCACACATAGTTAGATGCATATGTATATGTATGTACATATAACAAGATACATATACGGACTCATGCATCACATAGCAACGCATCATATACAAAATTTGCCGTATTTTTTCTGTTTTAACAATTTTATAAATGACATTACCAACACTGTTAAAATGTATGTATATTCATATACATACATATATATGAATGTATATGTACCCAGAGACACATTGTATAGCAGAAGTATATATTCATAGAAATACTATGTATATGCAACATAGTTGAACTATTAAACCAAACAACGTGTTCCTTGTCTCACCCTGATGACTTTTCATCGTAGAATATGACATAAATGTCAGCACTGCATGTTGTATTTCATGACATTGCATTTTGATTTATTGTCGAGCATTAGAATGCACAACGTTGTAGTTGTATGAATGTATGTGTGCACGTATGCTTGTATGAGTGTTTTAATACAATATTGCACAGTGGTATGATATCAATAAAATAACCAAATAAATAACAATAAAATTCAGAGAAAATGATATCAATAAAAAATAAACAAAATCAAAAAATTTAAGAATATATTTTGAGTCTGAAACACTGCAGTTGGTAGAAATAATAAATTCTAAAAAAAACAACAATACTGAAAAAACATTTTCTGAAAATCGTAATAGCTTAACCCATACATGTTAAATTCCAATTAGAAATAGCAATTGATGCAATTGGTTTATATTCTCTAATTCATCAAACAATTAGAATAAGTTCAACTAATTCCCATTAGATAATTGAAATTTTTATTCCAATGGTAAAATTAAATGCAATTAGTTGCCATTAGCAAAAAAATTGGTTTACCTTTACAATTAGAAATCTAATTGAATTCTGGTAATGCAATTAGATATTCAATTAGTTTGAATTAGAATCAATTATTTGAATTCAATTGAATATCTAATTGCATTAGCAGAGTTCAATTAGATTTCTAATTGTAAAAGTAAACCAATTTTTTTGCTAATGGCAACTAATTGCAATTAGTTTTACCATTGGAATAAACATTTCAATTATCTAATGGGAATTATTTGAACTAATTCTAATTGTTTAATGAATTAGGGAATTTGACAAAAGAAGGTTAATTAGCATAGAAAGGGACCTAAGGGTAAAACCAATTTAGTTCAGGAGAGCCATTTTAAATATTTAAATACATGTATCTTTGGTGTACCATCAGTTAGCGTATTGGTATTGGTCTCATTTGAAAGCGACACATCTCATGACGTCAGAAACGTGTTGGTCAGCCTTTAAAACGCACGTAGGTCGTCCCTGCCACTTGTTTTGTGTAGTTGGTTTTTACTATTTTATACCTAGCGCGCTGTTTCCATGAGTTTGATATCAATTTTGCTCGCGTTTTTTCTGAAATTATTAATTGTGAATTAAAATAAATACTCTTTTATAATTCCTTTAAATCGTGAATATCTGTTAGTACGAAAATTTCTTCACATAACTTTAGAATCGTCGACTTTAATTTCATAAAACGCGCATATCTCTGAGAGGGAACACTTTTGGGGCATGGAATCGGTCTCATTCGATGCTCAGATGTTGTCCACATAAAAAAAAAGTGAAAGCTGATTTTTTTACCCTTAGGTCCCTTTCTCTATAATACAATCTTTCTGAATCGAAAACGCTTTTCACGAAATTTATTATAGTTTCTGAGATATTAAGCTCTATATCTACTATTTTTAGGTTTAATAAGTATTGTTTTGCTGAACACGCCACTGTTTGGCGATTGAGTCAAATTATTCTTACAAAAACATACGAAATAAAGTTAACTCTTGTTTTGCGTAATTTCTACTGGAAATGAATAATAAAAAAAGAAGGTGCTGCAAGAAAAATTCAACGGCGACTGTCAAGCAAAAATATCATCACCTTGACTTATTAAACACTAAAATAAAATAAAAGAAACCTCAATTATTATGCAGGTTTGAGTATAACAGAAATCATTTAATTTCATTCTTTATATTAAATACAATTCAATTACTTGATTTTCTTGTGTAAGTGTTTGAGCGGCGTTAAAGGATCGACTTATTTCTCTGGACAGCAAGAAAAATAAACCAAACAACAAAATTATCAATTCCCAGCTGTGACACAGTAGTTAAGTTTACATATGGAGCAAAATAAAGCTACTTTTTAAAAATAAATTAAGAAAAGTGGTGTATGTAGCACAAAACATATTTTTACTTTTACTACAAAGTAGTATTAACTTCTAACTTTATAGATGAAAGTTCACAAAAATCTATAGTTTTCTTCAAAACATGTGTCGGAAGCAGTGGTGCAAGTACAAAAGAAATCCATCGTTTGGATTTTGAGAAAACTTCATGTAAACCTTTTTTGTCGTTTTTCTCCACTCCAACTTTTTGGCATATGGGCTAAACATATTCTGAGGCGAAATATTAAAAAAAATTTGATTCAGAAACAATGCCTCACCCCACTGTGCAGTTTCCTAATAGTCGTAATAACATATCTAGTATCATCAACAACCTAGAACGCACTGCACAATAACAATACAAACACACACTCGCACTGACATGCACTCGCTTACTCGCACTCACTCCCAGTCAAACAAAGTTGCCTGTTTGAGTGACTGGCTGTCACAGGACATAATTTATATTCGCATGCCTGAACTCAAAAAGTCCTCTTTAGACATTTACGTCTAACACAAGTATGAAGCAGTTGCTGTTCGTTCGTTTGTTCATACATACTCGTATGTATTTGAGAGTAGCAGTGAAAAACATTTATTTAGTTGAAAAGAGAATGAGCAAAAGCTTGAGAAAATTGGGTGGACATTTTGACATTTGTTGCTATTATTTTTCCTCACTTTTCTCTTCAACTTTATTCCTATTCATATCTTTTACTGCAGTCATATTTTCTAGTTCTTGTTGTTGCTATTGCTATTGTATTCCCTTTAGTTGTTGTAGTTGTTTAGTTGTAATTTTTTCTAGTTACATTTTTCTGCTTCTTATTTTTTTTCTTACTTCATATCAGAGTAAGTTTTTGTACTTTTTGATAGCTGCCTGTTTTGTTTTTGTTGTAATTTTTGTTGCTGTCACTGTACATGACTGATGATGCCCACTGTGTCATGTTATATGCTCTATGATGGTCACTTAACTGCACAAGTCATCGCTTGACATTATGTTCGTTTTGATGGAGAAGGGAAAGGAAATGAATGAAATGACATAAAAAAACAAGTTAGTGTGTGTTGCAAGTGATACTGGGATGTATTTGGAATCTGGTTGTTTTTTTTTTGAAGTAGAATAATGACTTTTGATAAATGTTTGAGAAAACTAAGATATATGATACATTTTATTTTTTATTTATTTTTTTGTTTATGTGCAGGAAAAATGGTCATTACAAAAATGACCAGCAGAATAAAAATGATTTTAAAGTTAATTTTAAAAATTATGAATTACCGTATTTTCTACAGAAATTGAAGGAATATGATTTTCAAAATATTTGGGGGATTCAAAAGGTATTTTTAAGTATCATAGTATCATAATTCAGAAAACATAATTTTAGAACTTAAAAGGTTTACAAAATAGTTTGTTTATGGAAATTTAATTTGTTACACGTTTTCAAAACCAAAAGTATTTTTTTCTGAATAAGAACTAATATTGTCTTGACTTGTCGCACACTTACATTCAAAACAAAAAAAAATTTAATATATTTTTGTTGTTCCAAATGTAAGTGTCGAACGCTGTCGACATCGTGGGACACGTCCTTATTGTTTTAAATTTATTATTATTTATTATAATTGTTTAAGCTATTGTTTTTTTTTTTCAAATAAAAATTTTAAAACATTATGACTTTATGATACTCAAGACTATCGTTTGAATCCCATAATTATATAGGACCTTATTCATAAAAAGTTTATTTTTTATTAAAAAATTTTGTTGTTATTTGTAAAAAGGGGTAACAAATGTGAAATAACTCCCAAGGTATTTCTAGGCTGGCCTACGATATTCGTTGGGCAACTTTTATTGAAAAAATAAATAAATAAAATAAAATGAGAAAATTTGTTTTTTTTTAATGTTTTGTTTTGATGTCGACATCGTGAGCCGCAAGGCTGTTAATTTTTATTTATAATAAATAAGTTTTCTGAAAATAAACTACAAGAAATTATGAAAACAATATACATATGTGTGCATATAAGAAATGTTTGGGGCTTTACACAATTTTTTTGTGATACGGGCCTCGTTTCTATAATTAATTAACTATAGACTGTGCATTTGGTCACTAGCTATTTATCGTAATTTTTCTTCCTGTTAGGCTTTAGTTATCAAAATTTACTGATAAGTATAGCGAAAAAATGTACAAGCTTGAACGTTAGATATTACGAAAATGTTAACTGTCAAACGAACTGAAACACTGCACTCACCAGTGGCCGGCAATGAATCGTTTTTTCGCTATTCATACTGGCTCATGAAATTTTAAATGTAAGTGAGTAGACATTATTTTAACTCAACTACTCTGATGTACGCATACTCGCGTTGCCATTGATTTATTGGTATAGGTTGATATAAATATAAATGCGACATCGACATCATAGTCATACCGCACTCACACTCATAAAAAACCTCAGTTTGATTTGTAATTTCAGGAAAATACTTATACTACTCTCATTGATTCAGCTGACTCTCAACTCATACATGTCTGTTTATCTATAAGTTTAGTTATTAAACAGTTTGCAAGTAGTATAAAATAGTAGTAAATAGGTTTGTTTTTCAATTCCTCAAAAAAAAAGCAACAGAGAAACACATAACTAGAGCTGGGTCGAACTCGTTCATTTTTGCCAAAACCCTTTGATCAAACCCATTTAAATTACATTGGTTGGATCATAGGTTTGTGTCTAAAATTAACTATTGAACGAGTTGGCCCAGCTCTACACATAACCTCATAATGAGAACTTTAATGTTCGTATGCGAAATTCTCATTGTGAATTATACTTATTTTGCATCGTCCATAGGCATTGAGTTAAGGAGTGTCGAAATCAACAACCTCATAAATGTTGCGAGGTATGAGTTCGATGCGCACTTCAAACTTTCGAGTGATTATGATTCATAGACAACAAAAAATTATAAATCATGATTCAACTATACTCACTTTTGCACTACTCATTGCTGTTCTCTGGCACTCGCTTCATTCAGTGTTCCTAATAAAGAAAATTGTCGCATGTGGAATGAAATCAATCCATAAGAGGCCCTGTAGAGTCCATTGCAGCGAGACAAAGGCACCTTTTGGTGGGATTTACAGGCTGCTGGCATCATTCGAGTTTACTTATTCCAAAACAAAGCCAGATGTCGTACTACGGTTAATGGTGATCGGAACTTTACCATGATGAAAAAGTTTTTGTTTAAAAATACAAATTATATTGATAGGGTCAAGACGTGGTGCTACGTGCCATACTGCGATCACAACAATCGACTTATTGAAACAAAAAAATGGCGATAATTTGATTTTGCAAAAAGAACCCGCCTATTGGTCCCCAAGCTCATGCAATTCAATACCTCTCGATAACTCGATAACTATTGCGTTATCAGTACCTCATTATTATGTATTCTTGCTAAAGATAGTGTATCGAAAACGATCGAAGTGAGTGCGCGCGTCTACGTGTGCAGAAAGATATCTACTGGCCAACCACATAAGTATTGAGAGGGGTGTCTGAGAAGGTTTTAAAAGTCACGAACTTATTAAATTTTTAAGGAAATTTTTAACAAAAACTAGCAAATTACTCCTAATCAATTACGTTTTATAAATAAAGTCATAAACAGTATAGTTCCCATACAAAAATACTGCCTTAGAACGAACCCAAAGTAGAAAAGTGCCGAAAAAAACCGAAATAATTACATATATTTGGTTAAAAAATATCTGAAATAAATTTACAAAAAATGTATATGGTTAGAAAGGTCTTAGTCTATTCTTTCTAAATTCATTTATAAATTTGAAATCGGTTGATATTTAAGTTAGTTACAGGTTGATAAGTGCCTACGGGTACGAAAAACCGATTTTTTACCCGTAACTCAAGATTTGAAAAAAAAACAAAAATGCTCGACAATACGTACCAGAATAGTAACACGTCCCAGGTATTTTGAATTCATTAAAATTTGTCACACAGTGTAATCTAAAATTTGGCCGAAGGTAGAATTTTTTTCTACCGTTATTTTTTCGGGTCTTTAAATATCCATTAGGAAGTAATGGGTTAATAATATTGTGATATTTTATGTTTTCGATTCAAAGATTTTTGTAAAAATAAACTAGAAATTAATAACTATTTTAATGTCAAGATGCGGAATGATCCCAATTGTCTTCCAAATTCAAACTAAAAGATACATATCGCTCCTTTATTGCAATATAGGCATATCTCAAAAAATTTGTTTTCAAAGTTAATAAAAATTTCTTATAAAATACTTGTACGCTCACGTCTTGAGAAAAAAGTATTTTTATTGAGTTGTATGAAAAACTAGTTTTTTAAGTTATGCCTCTGTTGCATTAAGCAGTAAGTGATAAGTCCTTCAGATTGCCTTCTGATTTTACAGCTGACTATTTGTGGATATATCTAATAAAGCATAAAGAGCTTGAGGAGTTTGCCTTTGAGTTCTTCATTTAAAATCCAATTAAGTTCTCAATTTACATACATGCATTCATACATATTTACATACACTGTATTATGCAAAGTTTTAAATTAAATTTAAATTTTAAGAATCCTATCAAAGTTTAATAATGACATAGACAGACATTGTCAACTTAAACATTTAACTTTATACACAAAACAAAACTATGTCATACATTTTATGTATTCAAATCAAAAATCGAAAGAAAATTAAGAAAACTGGAAAAACTCAATGATGCATGAGAGTAGTAAAGAAATTGATGGAATAAATGCACATAAACACATTTAGCTTGTCAAAAACAATGCTAACAACTACAAGCGCTTCATATACACACACATTTTCAAATTCATGCACACACATACATACATACACACATACTTATGTACATATGTATGTATGCACAAATATTTTCTGTATAAACATATTTCAGCATAAACACATGCACTTGCAATTTATCTACTGAAAATATTCACAAGGAAAATAACGAACGAGATGCAATTTTCGAAAATGTAGAAAATGTCATTGAGCTGTCACAATGCATTGTGCAGAAAAAAAATGTTTGTTATTCCCCTCTACACCCCAATTTAAAAACAGTGGGTGACATACTGAATGTGACAGTAGCAACAGTAACATGTTGTATAGTATGTAGGAACATATAGGCAGACTTTAAAAGAACTATTTCAATACAAAAAAATTATTTTTAAAATATCTGCACTTAAAAGAAATAATAGTATAAGTCAAGTTAAGGTAAAGCCGAGTTATAACTCCATATAAGCTCCAAATTATATAAACAAAATTTAATATTTACGTGAAATTTCCATGTCTCTAATGAGATATAAATAAACAATATTGACTTATGTTAAAAGTGGGTTTTCTCGAACCTATGGTTCTTGTCTTACGCTATTATCGCCTGTAACCTTACTACATCCATTTTTTTCAGGCAAAATGTGGGTCCGCATAATTTTTTTGTGATGAAAAATTTTTTTGGCCACACAAAATTATATTCCTACTTTAAATTATTAATACGGCAACACTGGTAAGTCTCAGAAACAATATTTTGAAGGATTTTCTAAAATGACTTCAATGTTGGATTTTCTTCAACATCTTGTGACTTTTGCAGAACTTGCAAACTGTTAAAAAATTAACAGAAAACTGAAAAAGACCCCCAAAAACTTCAATCACTGAAAGAATACTCGTAGCTTCTTGTTCACAAAGTTAGAGCAAAGATATACTTTGTTTTTGCTAAGGAAAACTCTGAAAACTCTGTAACAATTTGCTTTATCAGTCAACAGGTCCAGGTGCTCGCAAGGACACTATTTCAAGGATATTTTTAACTTAGGCAGATACGATTGTATTCTTTTTTGCGTCACAGAGATGGATACGAAACACGCTAATTTCTATACCTGCACTGAGACTCAAGCCAAAAAAGCATCAACAGAAATAAAATCTGGTTATCTGTTCATTTTACTGCAGTGGAAAGTTTGCGCCTTTTTGCAGATGGTTGCGGAGGCCAGAACAAAAATTCCCATGTGGTACACATGTTGATATTTTGGCTGCCCAATCATGCTCCAGAAAATATTCCTACAATAGTTTTGACATTCCCTTTTCGGGGACATAGTTTGCTACCAACAGACCGTGTCTTTGGCATATTTGAGAAAGATTTAAGAAAGCAACCATTCATCTTACAACCTGAAACGTATCATGAGATTAATGCAAAGCATGGAATTGTACACATCTTGGGTGGAGACTGAAATCTTTATAATGTGATAAAACTAAAGCAGTATTACAAATAAATTGATAGTATCAGAGATGCAAAGCGTATAGTCAATGATTGAGAGAAAGTCCACTTTAACACAACCTCAACATGAAGCTTCTACATCAAACACAAACATTCAAGGCCGTAGGGGATGTCGTGGAAAAGGACATGGCAGAGCTTGTAGAACCATGAATAGTCCTGCATTAACTCACATAAAGTATGGCATAAAAGTCTAGAGCTTTTGCAATGTCGAAAAGCAACAAAATGCAACATCCATCTTTGCTAAAGATATCAAAACCTCACCCTACTTTAAGCCAAGGGCTTGAATGTATGCATGAAATTAAACAAAACAAAAAGAAAGAAGAAAGAAACTTGTATAGGATTATATTCTTACAATTTATTTTTGTTTTTCAAAACTGGACATGTCCATCAGATTTTCAATACTAATCAGACAAAACTACACATGTCTATTTAAAAAAATTAAATAAAAAATAACCATCTAATGTTTATAAAAAAGAAAATTAGTCCCATGTTCAAGGTTTGATAAACTTTTCTTGTGAAAGAATAAAATCCTTGCTAGTCTTCATCTAGGTAGTTCAGTAATTTGAATGTCCTTTAAAAAAACAATTAACTAGCCTGGTTTTGTTCGCCATCTACTCAAGTATTAATGGAAGAAAAATTTTATAGTTAAAGAATCAGTTTAAAACTTACACTGGAATTTATTGATGCAAACAACAATTTAATTGAATCAACTAAATTTATCTAGAAACATTGTTATCAGTAAATATTGATAATATTAATGTTTAAAATAAATTAATGTGATTCAAATAAATGTTTGATTGCTTTAACAAATTCAAGTGTAAAATGTTAATTGTTTATTTATTTGACCCTAGCTTAACCCGGTGTGCTTCGCTACCCCCTCCCCACCCCGCAACAAAAAATAAATATATATTGTGGCATTGGTGGTGCAATATGAAAATTGGATTTGCCACGCCCCTCCACGCGCGGACCGAAAATCAAAAATCAGACTTCACAGTGTCACCCGTCTGAATATTCTGAAAATTCCCTGAAAATTTCATCAAAATCAGCCCAGCCGTTTAGGAGTCCATACGTTACATACATACATACGCACATTTTGTTTTATATATATAGATAAAGACTTTATTTAATTTTAAAATTTTAAATTTTAAATTTTCTTTTGGTTAGGCATTATCTTTATACATTTGTTCCTGCTTCTGGAACTCATCAATAGACTTCAACTCAAAAGACTTTGAATTTATATTTATAATCTAATCAGGCTAAAGTTCGTATCGCTATGAAAGCCAAATTACATGTGATAATTATTAATGAACAAATAACATAAAAAATAATTGTAAATAATCTGACAAACACGTAGTAGAACGGAACAACTAGCTATTTCCGAACGCCACTACACCTTCACCACCAGCGTTGCTTATGTTTGGTCCACTGTGTGTGGTGTCAGTTGTTGTAGATTTCTGTTTTATATACTCAGCCATTATTGAAAATGGAATATGTGAATTGTTTTGATTCATCGTATTCAATTTGTTGGAAGCTTTTTTGGAATGAAAGCTCAATTTTACCATCTCTAAGTTTACAACAGTCCTGCCCATGCCTAGTGATTTTAGTTAACAAACTTCGTATGTTTTTAACAAGATTCTTAATACGTTATTGAGAATTACAATATACAAACATAGTAAGTTTAAAATGAATGAATTCATACATTTACATTTTACTATTTAACTCGACCAGCCATAGATGGGGATGTCATCATGCAATATGCATACAAATTTGTGCCATGATGCAACATAACAAATTGTGACTCCAACATACTATTACAACAACTGAGCAATGAATGGCAGGCAAATATATTTACCATACGTAAATTGAGTGCAAAAATAAAAGAAAACTTGTATGCAATAAAAACTTACGTACTTCCCAGCTTGTTGTTCTTCCATGCCACCATACGGAAAGATCAAATAAAGAACAAGCAGATTTGCTCCATCTACATTGTAGAATCTACTTCAAATAATAGAAGTAGCAGTAGTAGCAGTCGTCCATTTAGTACCAGCATCCAGAGAGTGTTGAGTTGTAGCCGAAATTAATGGTGAACGTCAGAACAATATGTTTACTGTTTCATATGTACATATTTACACTGGAATGGCGGAGTCGCTTTTGTGTTGTTGTTGTTGTTATCTTAAACAGAAAGAAAAATCCACATGAAATTAAAGCAACAAAACTTGATCTTAGCTCTAAGACTTGTAAGGAATATATTTTCAGTGTACTCAATAGGAGCAAAAAAGAAAAGAAAAAAAGCTCAAGAAACATGATGTATGATAGCTTTTGTTGAAGGTTGCTGTGCTGATGACAGTGTTAAAGGGTTTTAACAAAGAATATGTTATTGAAATATATTATTTTGAAATATTTTGCTTGTTTTTCTTGGATTAACCAAAAAATCATGCAAAATTTTAAATTTAGGTAAATATACTTCGGTATTCCTTGTATGGAAATATATTATGCTAACCTGAAACAAAAATTAGCGCAATACTTGGTTTATTATTTATACAATTGGTATATTCTCTTTTATTAATTCATAAGCAGAGACCCCATTTTGATGTGCACAAATTTATAAAAGGAAAATAGGTCTGTTGTTGTCAATTTTATTTTTCAAGAAAACAGTAAAATATGGCCGATACCGATATGTCGGCAAAATTGATATATGACCGATATATCGGTGTCGGTTACATCCCTAATTGTAATCACATAAAATCCATTTAACATGCTATAATACTACAAACCTTTCATTTTAACACAAATAAATTAAAAAAAGAAGAGAGGTATCTTAGGACACCCAGTTATAGCTATGCTACTTAGCTATATATAACAAATGTGATGTGTTTAATAACAGTGCAATAAAATTATATTATATGATGTAAAATTCGCCGCAAATATTTCAAAACGTTTTCATTTATTTCCCATTATTTTCTCTTCTAGCGGCGTACGATTAAATTAATGTATTGCTTGTGGCCGACAGCGGCTGTTAGTAGGCTTACAGCCGATCGGTTGTGTTCTCTGGTTTGTGCTGATGTTCAAAAACAATACAAAAACAATTAAGCAATCCTTCTCATTCACTTTGTTTTGTTTTTGTTTCACTCACTTATATTTAAAAAGATCCTTACTCGAGAGTTTTATACAACTCGTTCATTGTTTTTTTATTAAAAAAACTTTTTTTGTTCTTTAGTCATTCTCTTGCTGTGCATATAAAGGATTTTTTAGTGTCGGTTGCATGAATATGCAATAAAAAATTTTAATATATCATGTACACACGTACATATGTAAATGCACATGCAAATTTTTTAGCATTAACATAAAATAAATTAAAATTATTATTATTTTTTGCTTACAGTTCTAAAATTATTTTTATTGTTTGTCTGACAAGAACATCACACAACAGCAAAATCACACAATACAAAATCTCATGATGGTTCTTTGTTTATAAATTGTGTTTTATTTGTGTCTCTCATTTCTTTGTTCGTACATTTGACAGTTTTTATTTAGCTTGTCACAGATTTTGATATGTTATTTGTCAAATGCACTTTTGTACTTAAGGTACATACAAACGTACATGCCAAACAACTAAACGAATTTACAATTACACTGTGTGACAGAAAAGCAAAATACTTAAGAATGATTTATATGTACATACATATGTATATGTGACCTGCTGCACTAAAAGGGAAAAAAAACAATTGACATTAATAAACAATTCAACATTTTGTATTTTATTAGTTTGTTGATAATTGCCAATCATTCTCTTGTGTAGATCATTTGAATGATTTTCATGTAAAATAAGTTAATGATTTTTTTCTGTGTTTTGAGTGGAATCGCCCATATATAACTTATTAAATTTAATATCTAACACGCTTAGTTTAATTTGATTTTAATTAAATTAATCGAAGTCCAAGAGCTAATTGGTACTAATCATTTGCATATAGATGGCAGTTTCGTCTAATACATGTATGGGCATTTCCATCGAAAGGTCCACAGACACCAAAAAATTATAAATTATTTGTATTATCATATTTTCATAGAGAAACAATAAAATTTATATCATGTAAAAAAGTTTAAATTTTTAAAAAGCCGATTTCAAGATTTCCGAACGTAAAATCACAAAAGCGCTGCTTTCTTATTTGAATTTTTCTTTTACACGTTTTGTTATGATAGACATTCTTAAGTTAAGGCATTAGCCATTGACTTTTGCTCCCTTACATTTTTCTGAAGGTAGAAATGGTAAAAAAAGGTGCATAAGAATTTTTGCAAAATGGCATATTATGATGTCACGTGCGACATTGGAAAACTACATTTGCTATCAGTAATAACAACCGTTCAGTACGAACAGAGATATTTAATACAATTAATATAAAATAAAAACATGCTGCAAAATATAAAGATTGCGACCTCATGTCTATATAAAGCTGGACATGCGACATCGTCAGTGTTAAATTAAAAAAAAACTTATTAAATAAAAAAAAATTACACACTTTTAAATAATCTAAAAAAAGGAAGATGAAATATAATTACAAAGTGATTAAATAAAAACCAAGAAATGAAGGTAAGGAAGAAAAAATTAAATGATTGAAGAGAAAAGTCACAATGACTTCATACGTAAGAGACAAAATCGACAGAAACTCATAATTTATAAGTTGATATTTAGAGTTTCGTAAAAAGGGCAACAGAAACAATATAAATATAATAATAATAAAAAAACGTCACGTACGACATGTCATGTGATACAGTGGTTAAAATTTTAAATTGAAAAAGTGCGTATATAATTTTTGGGTAAAATGAAATTCATTTTAAATATAAGATTCTAGATTTGAGCATAATAACATATTTTTTCAATTTGTTTGCAAAAACAACTTCAATTTTTGTCACATGCGAATGCCTTGATTCCTGCAGTTATCTTCAAAATGAGAAATTCTTCAAAATCAATTTTAGCACCAATTATAGGACTAATTTAAGAAGTAATAAGATAGTGGTGGAGACAAATGATAGAGAAATTCCTTTGTTCTTGAAGTTTCAAAAGAATATTTCTTAATTTTGATTTGCAAGCCCATTTTTTTAATAAACTATTGAAACTAATGATAGTTTTAAATTTAATTTTACCAAGCTTAAAGTTATAAGTTAAGCTTATTGTAAAGATAAAAATTTGTTTTAATTTAAATTTTCACTGTACGAAGGTCACGTTGGACATCATGATGGGCACTTTCATACAAATATTTTATATTTTATTTGGGATGCACTTTATGGATTTCTCAGCTGTAATTGTGATCCAAAACGAAACCTCAAAGGTAAGGATGAACTATAAAGAAGCTTAACGGCGAGCAAAAATTAGAAACGTGAGACTTATGTTTTTTTTTTTATTAATCGAGAAAACGAGTTACAATATTTTTATTCAAATTTCCTTTCAATTTATTTCAGATAAGAAAGGCTTATGGTAGAATTACTGAAATCGTATCGTGCTGTTGCGTATCAGCTGACAAAATTCGTAACATTTAATAAGCATGTTGATTCTTATTGAAAATGTGTTGGCAACGCTTGATACGTAAAAATCTACAGAAAATTGATTTTTGCGTAGCAAAAGTCAACTTCTGGCTTACATATGTACATACGAACACACGTACACAATAACAGAACACAGAAACACAATAACAGCTGACACCTTCGCTGGCAGCCTCACGTATTTACTAACTAACATCCAGACTTAAACGATACTACAACTTCAACAGTAAGACGATACGATTTGACTAATGAAGCCATTACTTGAGGTATAGAAAAATCAAAGATGGCGAGTAAATTAACAATTGCAAAATTCTGTATACTGGAAATTTGGTTTGATAGTAGACTGTACAAAAAGGAATGGCCAAATTATGAAATAACTATAATAACAAGAAGTCTACAAGACTCTACAGAAAACAATGGCTAAACTATGAAAAAAGTTATTTCAATAAGAAGTGTACAAAAATTAATTCAAATTATTGATGTAACGAAAGCAGCGACCCTTAGATGTCAATCCAGATCGATTTGGCATCACCCCACTGTACGTCAGGTATGGACAACCGCATTGGTTGAAACATACTTGATACACTATCGTACAATCTCATATTTCAGGTACAAATTATACTTAAAATTGCTTATTATTATTAAGATCGTTTCCTATATTCTTTGTTATTAGCATCCCTGCTTAAAAGGCATATAAAGTGATTTTTTGTTGCATAGTGTTATTTGTACAAGTGCAAAACACACAAATGTAAAATTGCAGACAAAACAAACTGTAATATATTTACAAGCATTTAGTAAATGTGTGATGTATAAACATTTAGAAAAGTAAAATCTATGCGGGTGTAACTCTGTAACACATCCTACAGAATTATATACAGCGGAATATATTCACGTAGTAGGTACGCTCATATATTTAAACAAATGTGAAGTACAAACATATATTTCTATAGTGTATGATGTGTGATGCCCATGCTATTGGCTAGTGACGGCAGAAACGGATGAATAATTATTCTTCACTACGCTCTAATAGCGTAGTGTGTATTTTTGTTTGTGCTTTTGTTGGCAACTGTAACATATGCCAAGTGGTGTTGTGATAATATACCCTTAAGATGTCTACTTGAAAACACATGTCATTTTGACATGTGTGTGTCTCATATAGTGGATGATCATTATGGGTTCTTTTTTTTATTTTGCTATACGTAATTATTGTTATTAACGTCTCGTTGCTCTTGTAGATTGTGTAGTGTGTAAATGTTTGTCTGACAATTAGTCAACCGCTGACCACATGTATAGATAACAATATATGTATACTAGGGAGACATTTGTTGTAGTGTTTATATTAATTAGACTAAATTTATGATGTTTTGTTTTTCTTACAGATTTTGTTACGTCAAGCAATAGCAATATAATGTTTAAAAAAAATTTAAGTGCAAGAAAGACAAACAGGAAATGTCAAAATGCTTAATTTTTCATTTACATCGGGGCGATAATGAAGACATTTAAGAAAAATAATTATGTTAGTATATTATTTTATTACTACATACATATGTATGTATAGACTGAGGTGGCTGTAAAAGTATAAGCTGCTGTAAATTATAATTAAACTAGGGTGGCACCAAAACTAGCCGACCTGACATATAATAGATGGCGGCAGTAGTTTGAAAAATTGCCTTGGTGAGAGGTGGCAACCTTATAAAACATGTGTTTTGATTTACAAGGCTGCACACAAAGGGACTTTGGTGTCAAAACAATTATTTTGCGGATACTCAATTTCAAAAATCGAAGGATGCCCTTTTGCAGAGAAATTTTTTAATATGAAAAATGTACATTTATGGGTTTTTTTTAGAAAAATTTCATTTTATTTTTGAAAAAAAAAATTAAGTAAAGTTCATGGCAGGGTGCTAAGCAATGCAGTGGTCCATGTTTGCATAATATTGTTGATAACGTGTCATAACCTCAAAAAAAAAAATTAAGAGACATAGCTTTCGTGGGAAGTATTATAAACCATTAAGAAGATATGGCCCAAAAAATAAACGCCTCTAAAAACACTGTCCACCTCATAAAAACTAGCAATGTTCTGCCAACTGACTCCTGTAAAGCTATACGTGTATTGGCTTTTTAAAAGCTTAGTCCTGATTCACACACATCAGGTTTACCTGATCAGTTTTTGTTCAATTTTCTTTTGAACCTGCATTTTCGTTCATACACACCATCAAGTCAAGTCATCAAGTCTCATCAAATAGAGTATTGCGAATGACGAAACAAAACGAAAAAGCAAACTTGACTGGTACGGTCAAGTATGTACCCCTTTCCATTCTCTTTTCCTCTCTCTCCTAAAAACTCTAGACTTGATGACTCATACCTGACTTGCATTTGAAACTCATTTTACGGCCTATATAAAGCTACTTTAAATACTGCAATTTTTTACTGCATCCTTGTGCAGTAAAACAATGAAGAAAATCCTTTAATGCTTAGGTTTTTTGTATAAAGTGTTTTTTAGAACATTTATTTAGAATATTACAAGTAACATTTTGTTGGTATATATTAACCCTCTAACTCTTCTGCAAAGGGATATTTTTGCAACTTAAAAAAAAGCAAAAAATCATCTTCAAAACAGGTATGTATGTAGTTGAAATATTCTGAGAAAATATTTGTCATGAAATTCTGCTATAGTTCTCACAATACTTTTAAGTCGAAAATTCAACTTTAATAGAAATAAGCAACGAAAAATTAAAACAGTTTCACGGACATGAAAATGTGTAGCTTTGGCTGTTCCGCTTTTGCCCTCACGCTGATTTTCTGCAACAAAAAATTCACCATTTAAACTGGAACTTAAAATAGTGAACCAAAAAGTTTATCTTAAGTCAAATAAATGTAAGAAAAATAACAGACATAAGCATGATTAGTAATGGAGAATACAACGGCAATACTGTTGCAAATTAGTGTTGGCAAATTTGAGTTTTTATTACATAAAAAACATTCAACAAATTGGATTATGTTAACTTAAAACAATTCACAAAAATATTATTATTTGTGAATTCTCAAATAGTTTTTGAACGTAAGAGGTTTGTGACTATTCAAAATTTGTGGTTGAAGTCTACTCATGATTTGGTTGAAGCGTCAATGAAATGCGTATATAGACATGCTAAGCCACCAACAAATAAATTTAAATTATTAAATCCTTGAAGTTTAACTTTAGAAAGTTTCGTTTATTTTATAAGAGTAATAATAACAAAAGCTTTTTTTTTTTGTTAAATATTCCATGATTTATTTTCAGTGTGTAGTTCTTGCTAAGTAAGTTCAAGTAGCTTTAAATAAATAATTTCTTTAAGATACTGATTTTTTTTGCTTGATCATTTAAATTCTTTTAGTTTGCAAAAACAAAAAAAAAATGGTCATTGTGGTGCATTAAAGTAATTTGTGTATTTTTTATACGAAACATTTAATTTGGCATATTTTAATTTTATTTTCATTTATCTGTCAACCGATTCGTAAAACTAATCAAAAAATGTCTACTGCTTGTGTGTAAACAAGCAGTTTATTAGCTCAAGCAACATTGTTGATGAAAAAAATAGAAAAAAATTCTTAATTTTCTGTGCATACAAAGTTGTTAATTAAAATATAAATTTTAAGTGACACAAATCATGTTTAATGAAATATCAAGCCAACGGGACATTAATAAAATTCACTAATAAAAAAATAATAATTTTATATCTACAATTTTATTTTTGACAAGCACATCAACAATATACGCAACCTGTTTCTTTGATCTAATAATTGTTTTAGATATGGGCAACTTTTTGTAGCGTGCGACACCAAGCAAATATGCTTGTTTTTTCAAAGAAAACTAAACTTTTTTTTTACTTCTTTATATATTTGTGTATGCCGTCAGCAGCTCTACGTTAGGTAAAATTTTAAGAAAAATCAATTCGCGTTGTTCAGAAATATAATGTTAATTGCTTGCTGTCGCACGCGACAAAAAAATGCAATTTCTCGGAGAAATTCCCATATGTCTTTTTGACTGATTTCATTTAAGAGAAGTATTCCCAGTATTTAAAAAATTAATCTAGATTAAAACGCAGCTAAAATTCTTCCCATTCTAGTTCCTATTAATGTTTTCCCTTTTGCTTGTTGTTGTTGGATACAAGATAACAAAGTAAAATTTTTTTTCTAATTGGAAATAATGTTTTGTGTCAAAATTATAACAACAAATGCTAGCTCAATGTCAGCACTTAACATCAAAATAATCTTAAATCATTAGAAATCTATTATAGGTATTTTCAGTTTTTTGTTGGTTTTGTGCCACTCCTATGGCACGAATATTAATTAATGCTCATTAGTGTCTTGGTTTTCAATGTGCTGATCAATCAACGTTTAAACAAACCCAAAATGCTAAAGACTACTTTACCTTATCGAAAATCATTAAAAGACCTCTAAATAAAAAGCTATAAAAAATGGTCAATTATCATTTTGTGTTCAAATACGTTTAATATTTTATTGTAATTTTAACGAAATTTGTCACTTCTTCATTAATTATATTCTATTTTAATCTTGCTTCATCTTTATTTTTAACCTTAATGACTTAATTGGGTCTTTTATGTATGTATGTAAATATTTATTTATTCGTTTTCCTACAGAAATTATTGTAAAAGGAGTCTTAAAGTTTTAAGTCCATTTCTGGCACTTCAAACAGAAGCTCTGAAAAACGACAATAAAAAAAACAAACCATCGTTTACTAAATTCATTTCATATAAAAGCAACAACTTTCGTTTCATTTTTCATTAAGGGAAATTTTTTTAATGAATGCATACATATAATATTTCTTCATAAAATTGCGAGAAAGGATCACTCACGCATTGATTTTAAAAGTGCAAAGGCTTTAAATTTTAGGCAAACAACTTTTTATTAAAAGTTTTTGTTTTCAATCAACACCGCTATGTGTTACACTATATTAAAGCTTTTGCATGATGAAATAATTTTTTTAGATTTTTAAAAAATTTACAGTAGTTTCCAATTCCAAAACCATTCAATTGCATTAGTGAAATAATTAAAGATGTATTTCATAAACAATTTACCTACGTAGTTTCATAAAAAACGAGATTTAAAAAAAACAATTAAGCGGAAACTACTGTATCAACTTCTTGATTGCCGTTCAAAAAAAAAAAATAATTAATATCTTAAATGATTCCAGTCCCATGATAATTCACATTAACGGCCTGTCCCACGATGTCAACAGAATTCATTCGATTGACAACTTGTATTACAAACAACAATAACATTAGAAAATTTGTTGTTGTTTGCAATAGAAATTTTCGATTTCTGATGTGATCGTGAGACAGGCCGTAAATTTTGTAAAAAAATAAATATATCTAATTTTTGTTGCAGGTTTATGGGCTGTTTTGTTTATATACATAATTAGTAATTCTCAAAAATTTTGTGACAATTTTCACACGATAAAAATTTCTAAATATTTTAAGCAACTCAATTCTCTGAGTTGTCATTAGAACCACTATGGCACATTGGCACGTATCCCAAATCTATTCAGGACAAAAGTTATAAAAATTTTAGTTAAAAAAATTTTAAAAATGGCTTTCTGGGTAGCTACCTGCTCTATATTTTTTATATGGGCATTTCCAGGCGAAAGTTGTTTGTCGCGTGCGACAGCAAGCAATTAAGGTTGCATTTCAGAACGAAAAAAAAAATATTAATAATAATTTTGAATGAATAAGTAGATTGATAATTTGGAATTATTAGTGCGTTAATAAATTTTAAACTTAAAAAGTTAAATTTTCTTTGAAAACGCAATTATATTAATTTGCTGTCGCACGTGACAACAAGTTAGTATTCCTGTAGAAATACCTATATTTTCAACGTCAAGTTTTATTATAGCGTTCCAAGAAAAACAGTATCAAACCATGATGACAAAGACCTCGATGATGATGATAACAAGTAAAAAAATTATGAAAGCGATAAGAAATCTATTTAAAAACACTAACAAGACAAGAGAACACTTTTAAACTTTCAAGTCGATTTTCAGAAATTTATTTCTTTTGCAGTTAAATTTAAAATTCGTTGTATATTTAAATTTTTTTAAAGAAAATATCCTTTCACAACATATAAATAATACATTAAATTTGAAATATGTCAAATTACATATAAGCTCAATTGAGGCAGACTATCAGCTTTTTTTTTATTGCTGTTCTGGTGATCAATACTTTATTTACATTACCAACTAGCAAAATAAGTAGAGTAAGCCACCTCTTGGTATTCTAAAGAAAATGGAATAATATTATATTGCAAAGTAATAAAGCAATTAAATAATTATAAATAGCAATGGTTTAAGAAAATTGACGTGGGTTACACCACTTCTGAGCTGATAGACTCAATTAAGCTGTTAATCCTAGTCCTAGTTTACACTATGCAAGTCTTATTGCTAAGCTGATTAGTTTGTTGGACAAAGAGGCGAGGGGAAATACGTTTACTTTCTCATTCGAAATGTTAAAAAACACACATGGATACACAAAGCTATGCATAAAAAATATTAGCTGAAAAATAAGACTTGCATTGTATGAACGCCGGTGAAAGTAAATGGCTATAAGACTTGACTAGTATGAACTGGGACTTATGACATTATAAGTCGAAAATATATAAGCAGCAAGCTATTGCACTATAACTTCCTTAAAAACCACACAAAATAGTTGAGATTTTTCCCAGGGGTATTTTTGAGTATCAAGGTTGCAGATGTGCCATTAACTCGACATCAGCTTATCTCGACTCGCGCATTTTGACTTGTTTGCCAGAGATATAATTATTTAAACTATTTATTAAATGAATTTTTATTTTATTTTAAGAAAATTATTTGTCAAGTTAATTAATACAAGTTTAATATATTTTTTCATTCTCTATTCGTTAAAGCTTAACTGTCCTGTAAGTCATCAATAAAAGATTTCTGGAAACAAAAAAATTTAATTGATTATTTATTAAAAATGTTAAATGTTTTAAGTGTTGTATAAATTGTTATATAATTGCCCAAATTCAAAATTTGGTTAACCATTAAAAGCTAAGGTAAATTAGTTGGCTGAAGTGTTAGCACGTTAACTACAAAACCTCAGGTCCTGGGTTCAATCCCTGTATTCACCAGTCATCAAATAACATCACCACGCATTTTTCTGATGTGCATTAGTGTCCCTTTGTATCAGTTGTTGTAAAAAAAGCTCAAGTGATGAAGGCATAGTCACTGGTCACTGAACTATACCGACTTCAGCAGATACTAATCCTAATGTAACATCAGAGCGCCCTCCTTCGTTGTGTAGCAGAATCATCGGCGAAGTAAAATAATCAATAAAATGGCTACAAAAACACAGCTTCAAAAATTAGTACGCCTCATTTAACATCAGAGACGTTGCAACACTGCATTATTAAAAACGTGCAAAAAAGCAGAGTTGTAAAAGAATGAAGCTTTCCTCTATCTCTTCCTTCACCACCTGTCTTCTCTATCACTATCCCTTTCCTAAATATGGTAACACCTAGTAATAGTAATAGCATTAATAATTGCCTAAGTGTTACTTCTGTTTTTCTTACAAAAAAAAAAAATAATACAGCCGAAGTTCATAATAGCGAAGTTCTATCGTCTTTCCCTAAAAAAAGTTTTGCTGGAATTAAAAAAAAATTCGAATTCATCAGCCTCAAAACCATATAAAATGATCATCAAATAATTTTATCCAGCGAGATTCGAAAGTTGTTCTACTGTGCATTGTATTGATATAAAGCAATAAAAAGTAATAATTTTTATTTAATAAGAAATTTAATTGCTGAGCTGTTTATTCATTCCTTGATTCGAATGTATGCTTTTTTATGTTTATTACTTGATAAGTCCGCAACTTTAACTTTTGTCTGAGAAGCTATAGCTTCTGTGCCGTCTCTTTGCAAAAAAAAAAAATGGGCAGGAACGTGCCCACAAATTTGATTTTCTTTGACTTTAACATCTTATCACTAGGAGCGTCTTTAAGCTTTTTTAATGACACAATCTCAAAGTTGAAGATTACATTACAATTTGTATTATATTTGAGGTAATTCTACTCTACCGATTTTAACGAAACTTAGCTCATAACCTGAGCTTTAAAAATATTTATTCTTGTATTTAAAATTGCCGGTCGTACCACGCCCATTAAAATATAATACAAGTATTATATTTCCTGTGCTGCTATCTAACCAATTTTTACGAAAATTGGCGCACACCTTATACTCTGCAAAAGCCTTAATTTTACATTTAAAAAACTGGGAAGAACCGCTCCCATAATTGAATTATATGTACTTCTACTTATCCGATTCGCACAAAACTTGGCAAACATTTTTAACTCTTAGAATGACATAATTAAGTGCTTAAGGAAGGGAGCGGGACCATTAAAGCTTAATATTATATTCCACGTTCTTCTATTTGCCCCATTTTTACCGAAACTCGGCAAATACCTTGAGCTCTGAAATTGACCTCCTATGTTGAATTTAGAAAATTGAGCGGGTACTAATATTTGCAGAATTGGGCGTAACCCTGCCCCTGAATATATAAAATGGCTTTAAAACTGTAGGCGTAAAAGGTAAACAAAATTTAAACAGACTTCAAATATAAGCACAGGAGCAGAGAAACAAGCCGATCGGCTCACAGCCGGCTCAAGAGCCGCCGTCAACTTTCAACGTAACTTCAAGCCGCCGCCAATGCATACAGCTAGCATCTGCTCAAAATTTCAGCCGGCTAATTGTTTTAGTACTTACAAATTATGGAATTTTTTTGAGCCGGCTCAAGCCAGCTTTTAAGCCGCCGCCGACTATTTTTTCCCAAGCCACCACCGCCGACTTTTTAAGGCGGCTTGTTTCTCTGCACAGGAGAGTGAAAATAATTATGTATATAAAATTTTTTTTCTTAACTGAATTTAATTTATTTTAAACTTTTTAAAGCTTATTTTTAAAGTCAGCTCAATGTTTTTACAAAGTTTTAGTAATTTATTTATTTGTATATGCCTGTTGACAAAAAATCTATTTTTCCATAATACAAGATGTGTATAAATATTTTTAAATAAAGGAATATTTTTCTACTATTTTTTTTCTCCAAAAAACTCGATTTTTATCACAATTTATTAGCTTACATTTAATATTGAGTTCAATAATAAAATACTGTTTTCAAAAATTTCAACAGCAGTGTTATATTTTAATATTTGAAAGCCCATTTTTTATTAAAGCTGAATACATTAGGATAATTTTATAAAATTTATTTCGTGATTATAAGTATTAATGAAATACGCAGCAGAGTTTAAAAATCTAAGAATTTATTTTCATTAGTTTGATGTATGAAGGTATTTTTATATACAAACATTTATTTCAGTTGACAAAGTGAAATTAAAAAAAAGGTCGTCCTAAAAACATGATAAATATCTTACAATTTGTTAAAACGAAGACGCCTTAACAACCCAAAATATGTCAAGATATGGCTACTAAATGATTTGTCACTTTAAAACCTAAAATTAATAATAATAAAATAGGCCTAACAAGCGCAGGAAATATTATTAAAAGTGGCAGTATATTAAATTAATTCCAACATAATCATTTGAATATTTAATGGAAAACCTGTGGAGAGCATTTAATAGATTTTAAGAATTAAAATTTTTGTTTTTGAAAAATAGTTCAAGGTTATAAATCTACAAGCCAAATTAATTAAGTAGCATAAGTTTACATATTTTTTTTTCATTCAAATTTATTTCATTTTCAAGCCCAATCATAACGAAATCTTTCATAGAATTAGTAATAACAAAAATTAAAAATGTTAAGAACTCTCGAATACCTATATCGAGAAAAGATGTGATATCTTCTAAACGGCTGAAGCGATTTTCTAAGAACCCTCCGGATCAAGTCACCTTTTAAACACAAAAAACTAAATTAAAATCGGTCCAGCCGTTTGGTTACAGACCGTGTCCGTGGACACGGACAGACACACAGACACACACTACAAACTTACAACACAATTTAATTTATTTTTATTTAAGAGATGTAACTAGGGTTTGGGATTTCCCGGACTTTTGCACTTCCCGGGAAACGGGAATTAAAAAATCAAGTTCCCGGGAATTCCCGGGATTCCCGGGAAAAGCTAATTTTCTAAATTAAATGCATTTATTAAATGAAAGTTGGTGAAATTTCGATTGTTTTATTAATGTAAGCATTCTTTTGAAATAAAAGTTAATAAAAAAGCAGTTCTAAGACAAATTTTTAAGAATTTTTAATTGAATTTAAGCAAATGGAATAAAGCTATTACACAGCAAATGATCATATAAAAACCAATTGACGACTGTTACCACAATTATTATACAATTTTCTAATAAGACCTACCTTCATTTTAATAAGAATTTGCCTTGCTTGTTTCTCATTCGGCGGTTTCTTATCGTTAAGTACAAGCAGGTTACAGTACCATACTGCGCTGCACCGATTTTTGAATACCCTGAGCCACAGTATGTCTAAGTGTCTTTCATTTTTTTTCTTCTAAAATAGTTTCTGCAGGGTTTCCATAATAGCGTCTACTTGTAATCAATTTAAGTTTCGTCAACTCAGAGTTCTTACAGCTTAAAATTTTCACTACACTTTTCAAAATTTGTTCACTAATTCGGCGAATAATCACTTCAAGTTCGCTTAGCATCGAATTATTTACTTTAGGAAACGATTATATCATTGCAATCATTGATACTTATACAATTTATTCCACTTTTTTAGGAGATATGGTATGACCTCAATTTAATGGAATTTTTATGAAATTTCAGACTAGATTTGAATAGCTCACATTTTTTTATTTTATATTAAAAAAACATGGACATTTTACTTCTTGTTTATCGGAGTCGAAAGAATTCTTTCTTTCTTACAGTTACATTTAAAACAAAAACTCAATTTAAATTTTAAGATTAAAAAATTTCCTTCGAACAAGATATATATAAGTGTTTAAACAGACGATGAAAAACGTGTCAATGTTCGTGTAAATTTAGTCATACAATCATTCAAATGAACTTTTGTAATACATAAAAAAATAATAAGTTTTTATATTAATGTAAAATTGGATTATAAATTCTATATATTTATGAAATAACATGCACTTTTAATTTCCCGTTTTCCCGGGAAAATCCCAAAAATTTCCCGGGAATATTAGACAGACATTTCCCGGGATTTCCCGCCCGGGAATTCCCGTTTCCCAAACCCTAGATGTAACACTCAGTCAATGAATGCCTACTACTATTACTTGGTGTTACCTACTTTAATAAAAGGGATAGTGATAGAGAAGACAGGTGGTGAAGGAAGATATAGAGGAAAATTTTATTCTTTTAAATTTCTGCTTTTAGCACGTTTTTTTAAAATGCAGTGCTGGAGCGCCTCTGAGGCGTATTAAATTTTTCGAAGATGTGCTTAGTAGCCATTTCATTAGTTATTTTACTTGACCCATTATTCTGCTACACAATACTGACAAAGTAGTGCGCTCTGATGTTTTATTAGGATTAGTAATCGCTGAAGCCAGTGTAGTTCAGTAACCAGTGTCTATGCTTTTATTACATGACATCAGATCAAAAGTGCTGAATTTTGTTTTATATGGACATTTCCAGGTGAAAGTTCTTTTGTCTCGTGCGATAGCAAGCAATTAAGCTTGCATTTCAGAACAATAAAAAAGTTTCATTTTCCTTAAACACACAAGTTAATTGGTTTGGTGTCGCACGTGACAGTTGCTATGCTTTCATCACTTGAACTTTCCTAGAACAACCGATACAAAGGGACATTAGTGCACCTCAGAAAAATGTGTGGTGTGATTATTTTTGAAGTCCACATTCCAAATAATTTGACCAACGCAACCCTTCATTAAAAAATTTTCGATAAAACAGATTTCCATTAAAATTTTTTTGATCAAGCCTTTGCAATTCATTATAGAATTGTATGAAAATTTATTTTATTTGTCAAGAGAAGGCATGAAAAAGCAAGCATATCAGATCAGAAAAGATGCCCCAAAACTTCTCCAGCGATTCATGCTACGCTATTTTTTTTAAAGGACACCCTTTTCTCTACAAACAGAAAAAACAATGTCAATTCATCATGTAAAAATTTTGATTCAAAATCATATTAAATTTATAAGAAATAATATGATGTGCCGTGCGTGTGGATCATATATTATGCATTGAAATTTTTAGGGCGGTGTATGTACCTTATGCGAGTCACAGTTATGTGCTACCGGGCGCGTAACAGGTTGCGGAGTGGTACGCTCCTCTAGATATGCGTACCAGCTTCCCTTGGCAGTCGCAGACAGTCAGCGGTTACAATGGGAAAGTCTCGGAGGTTTTTTATAGCTCCCATTAAATCTCGAGTATGTCTGTAATCCTAGCAACGTCGTGGTGAGCAATTGACGCCATCCAAAAATCCAATGACACACCCTATTATGGGCGGTATAACCCTATTAGCGAAATGGACTAAATCCCTCCTCAATTGCATGCCTGAATGCAATATTGGCAGCCCCAATACCAGAATTGAACACTCTAGCCTAATCAGTCATTTGTCCTAGATGAGACCTGATTGCTGGAATCATACGGGCCTATTCTCAAATACGTTTTATGTTAAATTATTATTTTAATAATATAGAATTAATACTTTATTCACATTGGTATTTATTTGGCATGTTTCTAAAGTATATTCAAAATTGTTGTGGCTGCAGCGGTAAGGACATTGAGCTCGAGCTTGGGTTCAAATCTTAACCGAGAAAGCTAACTTTAATTCAACGCACATATTTTCCTGATTCCTGTGCAAGTACTCGTACAACATAATCACGTTAGTTAAACAATTAGTAGTATAAAATGACTACATTTAATTAAATACATGTTGTTTCCACTTGACAAAATGTTGATTCAACATGGCTAGTCTATTATCTTAGTATTAAATTCACGTTGTTTCAACTAACTTTGACTCAACATGTTTTTTTATTTTGATTTAACAGCACTGAAATGTTAAATAAACATGAAATAAAGTTATTGCGAAAGGAAAAATTTTCTTTAAATATTACTGTAAACCATGTTGAATTAACATGAAATTCATATAAAGCCAAATCAGTACCGAAAAATATTACATTAACCTTGTTTTTGTAGATTTCAATATACATTTTATTCTTTGTTATTAGCAGATAGAAAAAGGTTTCTATCGGTGAAATTTTATTAAAAATTTATTTATATATAAGTTCCAATTCCAGCTTGCAGCAAGAATTCTTTATACTGGAATCCCCTCTCTAATTGAAAGTTTTATGTTGAAGTAATCAAAGGAGAATTTAGCTTTACTCTGCTAGTTGAGTTTGAAGCCTAGCCAATTATGATGACAAAAATTTACGATGATGAAAAATGGAGAAAATTGTTTTTTTTTTAATTTTACCACTCACATATATGTAGCGGCAAGGAAATTGAACACCCTGCTGCTCTTGCTAGTAAGGAAATAAATTTTTTTATCTTTAAAAAATTACCTGTCACAAACTATTTACGATGATTCTCAAAATAAATTGCTTACATAATTTGTAAGCAAAACTGTTACGATTTTTGTAGCCATGCATGCTAAAACTTAAAAAAAAATTAACTGAATGCCCTTTAGTTGTTCATTTTTTTTCTATTTCATCTATGTTCCCCATTTCATTTCTCTTCATTGTTATTCCTTAATTCGCATATATCAAACAGCTGCTGTAGGCAGTCGAAATAATTTATGACTGCCATCAACAACAACAAGAACAACAACAACCCCATGTCAAACGCCCTTAAGAAAACAGCCAACAAATGATGGATGATGTGCCAGACAGACTAAGAATTACGGGAATAAAAAAGAAAAACCCATAAATTGTAAAACAAAATAAAGCAAAAGGGTTGCCCAGCTACTAAAGACATTAAGAAAAAGCAAATATATTAAACTTTTAATACAAATTAAAATTTTACTAAAAAGTTTTAGAAAAAAAAAGGAGAAAAAATACTTAAAATTCTACAAAATTAATTAGAATCATTAACCTCGTCTTCGGCAGTGTGTTCGAAGTAATAAAATTCTTAATGAATATTCATTAAAACATATAAGCATTGACAGTCTTTATCATACCCAATAATCTTATTATACTATTTTAGTACCACTTGTTTTTATTTTTTTGTTCATTCTTTTTTATACCCTTAACCAAAAATGGCTTTGGGTATAAAAATAGGTTTGTCATTCCGTTTGTCTCATAACCTCATAATGGATGAAAATGTGAACAGGGTAAGCGAATTATCGATGTTCTTCTGTCTGCAAATGAAACCGATTTTCCAAAGCCCTCCCCTTCACACCCCTACCCCACCAAAAAAAAAAGTTAGATACGCCTGTGTTGGTCTGGTGTATCAGCATTTGCCTCAGCTTAATTGGTATTAAGAATAAAGAAAATCAATTAAGCATTTTCCTACATAGACATTCCCCCGTATTGCGTATGTCGAGTCGAATATTGGTCTACGAGAATTTTGTCATAGAATAAAGAAAACTTGTACAAGCTTTGTTTAATCAAATACAAAATTGTCGTAGCCGAATATTCGACTCGATATACGAAATACGGGTGATTGTTTTATTATAAGCCAGGGCTGGAAAATGGAAATTTTTGGCTAGTTTTAAATTATATTGTTTGAACTTATTTGTTCTTTGTTTATGACTAGATCAGGCAAAAGCTTGTTTAAGTAACATATTGCACTAAAGACAATTATAAATTATTATGAGAAACATCAGCATAACGGAACAACATGCTGTTTTTTCAAAAGCCGCCACACTTTCAACATCAGCGTTCTTGTATTTGATCCGCTGTGTATGGTGTCAGTTGAAGTAAACTTTAGCTCTATGTACATATTATAAGCCAGGGATGGAAAATTGAAAATTTTTGGCTACTTTTAAATTATATTATTTGAATTTATTTGTTCTTTGTTTATGACTATATCAGGCAAAAGTTCGCATTGCTAAGTGAGTGTAATTTTTAAGGGACATATTCCACTAAAGACAATTGTAAATTATTATGACAAACACCAGCACAAGGGAACAACATGCTGTTTTTTCAAAAACCGCCACACTTTCAACATCAGCGTTCTTGTATTTGATCCACTGTGTGTGAAGTCAGTTGAAGTAAATTTCAGCTCTATACACATATTTTATAATGAAAAAAGAATACGTGCATTGTTTTGATTCATGGTAGTAGAATTTATTACAAGCTTTTTGTGCAACAAAAGCTCAAGTTTTAACATCACTGATTTACAACAGTATTGCCGTTGTGTAGGTTATTCTTTAATAATTATGCGCATGTCAGTTAATTTGTTTATTATTTCAATGTATACTTTTTAAAAGCACTGAAGGGTATATAAGATTCGGCACAGCCGTATATTGCCTCGTTTTCTCTCTCTGACTTTGTTCTATTTTGTTCAACATTAGTTAAAAGCATTTATTGTTGTTTTTATTGCTGTTGTTATAGTTGATAATAATAATAATAAAAAAATATTTAAATAAAGTAATTTATGGGCATTTAATTTTTTGTTACATTAATTTGAACATAACTGACAAAACATAAATTAGCTTCCGTTTTAACTAATTACACACGAAAACACACACACACGCACTGAACAATCAGTCAACCATAAATTTTAAGTTTAAACAAATTCTAACTCATTCCTATTGTCAAGCGAAATTATACTCATCCCCTCTTAAATAAAAGCAGCCGTAGTATCAGCAGCAGTAAACACCGTCGTCCTCATCATTATCAACATCACCCTCATCTAAATAAAATTTGTGCCACATTAATATGACAGGGCACTTTACAACAAACGAATAGCTTCTTTATGACTGCCGGTTTCCAAATTATGCTGGCCATAAAATGCTCAAGAATATAATAAAAATAAAATTTATAATTTTCGTCATTATACATAAATTTACCAAAGAAAAAAAAAATTATAAGACAAGGGATATACCTAAACATTAATGGCTATAAAAGCAGAGCTGGCAACACATTCTATTAGAGGTAAACTGCAATTTACTTTATTTACTAAAATAAATTATTTATTTCATAAGCTCTCCGATAAGAATCATTTCTATGAAATATATATTAAAATCTTAAAGATCTATTTAAGGTGTGATTATGCAAATGCCTTTCCAATTAAAGAAGGAACCTTGCTAGCAGAAGCATGATGGGGGAGTATTAAATAATTTAAGGGTTCTTTCCACTTGGTTTTATTATTCCCCATAAATCATTATTTATTGCAGAAACATAACTGTCGGTACAGTAATAAGTGTTGCTGAGTTATAATTTCCAAAAATCCAAAAATAATTTAAAAATATTACAATGAAGCTGTGATTTCGTAGAAATATTTTTTTAAATTTAAAAGAATTTTATGTATCGGAAATAAACAGTTCAATATTCCAGATTGGTATTAAATAATGCCACTTCATCCTGCATAAACTTTTCCATTTTGATTTCCAAATGAACATAAAATTTGTTTTCTTCTCTTTGAAAGAGCTAAAAAGGTTGCCTTTAAAAAAAACTGACACTGGTTTTAATAAAAGTTGGTTTTAACGTTAAAACCAAAGTTCTGCACTAAATAATAATATATATTTCTTATGTACTCAGAAAAAAATTACTTTTTTTTCTTCTTTGTTATAGAGCCCGCCTTAGTGCATTTTCAGAAGCATTTTCGAAGCTTTTGTTACCAAGTTAGCAATACAGTGATTCTCTTAGTTTTTAGTGCTTCCAAAACAGACTTTTTTTTTGTTGGGAGGAGGTAAGTGTTTTGCTAGGGATGATAATGTCCATTGGGTAATTAGAAAGTTCCTACCTGCACTTTTTGCTGCAATGTTAATGAATTTTCACTTGGCAGCAGCTTCTATCAAAATCTTTAGAGGTATTAGTTCAAGGAGGACATCTATTGCCTCAATAGGGCAAGTCATTGTAGCCTTTGCTATACAGAGAAATGTTAGTCTCTGTCATTTTTTCAACTGATACCTGGTTAAAGCCAGCTCAATTGTATCGGACCATAAGTGATGATAAATCTGGCTATAATGGTTTAAATCCATATAGAGATCTTGGTTGTGCAAAATCATGATTTTCCTGCAAAATACCTACAAGTCGTTAGTGCTTTGTTGCCTTGTCAATAGCCATATCAACATGTTATTTCTATAAAAAATTTTATATCGCTCCCAGATACTTGTCCTATGATCGGCGTTCTAACAGCACGTTATCTACTGGAATCGTTTGCTAGCGCGAAAGTGTTCTGCTGCTGGTGAGGGGAACAATTGCAGTGTTTGCATGCTAGATAAACACCATTTTTCATTGTTCCTTAGACTCCTTCCAGTTCGAGTCATGTGACCGAGCCAAACCCAATTTTGAGGTAAAAATTTTATCACCTAGTCTGCATTAATCTGACAAGGTCTTGACATATTTGAGATTTGCAACACTTAAGTGATATTCCGAGCAGTTTATCTGTGTACAGACTAAAATGACGAGATATATATTTATCCAGGGCGTTCGCAACATCACGTGCGAGCACATTTTTTCTATCCCAGTACTAATCTCAACTCACTCAGTTACGGTCGTTATTAAAAAAAATAAAACTGACGTCGTGTCATACAACCAAAAGAGATATGACCGCAAACTTACTGTCGGTGCATATCCCAATATCTTCATTGTGTATACTATAGGCTAGAGTAGGCTTATATTAACTTAAAATAGAGTAGAATATGGGAAGATCTGGTCCCAAAGAAAGATCTTCGTCCTATAGATATCTTAATTAAATCAAGCCCTGTATGACTCTCCTTATGATAGTCAGCATAGAGATCAGAGAAGCCCGCCTAATATCACCTGATCATAGAAAGTGATCTACTATTATACAAGACGATACACTCATAAAGAATGAATGACGTTGTCTCGTCAACTTCTAAGCATAAGTTACACAAGCGTAATAGGCCTTGGTTACTTTTTCACAGAGGATAGTTCAGTCCAAAGTGACCAGAAAAAAACTCTGTAACAAACTGTAAATCATGGCTGCATCAATTCTTTGGCCTGCCTTAAGCCGGAAGAAGTCAGCCAGCCACATTTCCTTTGTGGTCGAAATATCATTTAATCGGAGAAATAACAGTAGCAGCAGAGGCCTTCCTGACCACTTCATTCGCTTCCTCGTTCCCGGAATGGCAAGTGTGGCCAGGTATCCAGTAAATGGAAACTGTATTCCGTATGAATACTTTATCCAATGAGTCAGACCACTCTAAAACTAGCCTGGAACGAAATTTTCATAAAAAGAGGGACTTTAGAGCTGTCTGACTATCGCAAAAGATAGCTATATGCTCGCCTTTAATGCCACTATTTAAGTTAATGTCAATACATTTGGTGATTGCTTGGCCCCAACACTCTAGCACAAATTCCATTTTCCATTTTGCATCCATTTGTGTACTAACCTAAACTCCTAAAATCCACAGTGGGACCACTTTCATCACATAATGCTCTTGGTGGAATTGTGATATTAAATCTCCTCAAGCCTCAGTTTAGAGTTTATCCTGCCACTAGATATTTCTAGCAGAGCTATGATGGTCATTGTAATCAGGAGCTATGACTGCCCGTTACCGGCACAACGAGCATATCTCCCGAGACCTATTATATAAGCGTCCATTACCGCAGAGGTTCTTACAAAGATCTATATGTATGGTAGTCAAGGCCCCAACAGCTGATATTGGATATGACCCCATTATGCCATAACGCATAATTTAGTTGTCACCGCAACCTGCCGAGTCTTTTGCCACCATACAATTGCGCCGTGCGTTATGATTGGTCTAACTGTCATTGTATAGATCCACATAACCATTTTTGGAAGATGCCAAGAGTGCAGGAAACGTAAGGAATCAACCAGCAGCAACAACAGGACACATGTAATTATTGATGCAAGCTCTGAGAAAACAAGTCAAAAACACAAATAGATTATAATAGTGAAGAGAATAATAATGATAATGCCAAACTTTTGCTGGCTGATTCCTTACGTGTCCTTACCGGAACTAGTTCCGTAACTACTTCCAAGATTTTTATTTCTAACAGTGCTTTGTTATCAGGTTAACATAGCTCTGTTAATGCTATTGGTTTGTGTCTTGCGTTTTAAATTTCGAAATTTATCTTCACATACGTGTCCCTCTTACCGCTAAAATTATGGCATGCTTTACACTACAATGATTGTCTAGTTTGAAAATAATCTTATGCTGTAATCGAGGATATAAAATTCCCCTAACCATATCCTTGTACAATTTCAGATCTTCTATAAACATATGAACAACACTTATGATATGATTGGGCATTATGTATTCCGAAAAATCTTCTGCTTTTTATAGTAATTTTGCAAGGTGACAACATTTTTTCACGCCTCGCTGCGTTCATTGCTAAATGTTTAAGCATAGGATCAGCTGGCAGCCAGAGGTGTATTTTAAAAAAAGCGCCTCTTATCATCAATGCAGCTGGACAAAGGATTCTTTCTAGTATTACACACGCTTTAAGATTTGCGTTTCATGTATCAGTACAAGATTGAGTACAATGTAATTTTGGTGGTAGGAAGGATGGAAGGGTCCACAACCTGCTAACCTAACCTTACCTATGCAATTTTACCAATACGGTGGTTCTTCAAATTGACGGTATAACCATTGTTTTGTTATAAATTTTATTTGAGCTGAAAAATTCTAAGTTAAGCCTTTTAAATCCTAAATAACATTTTCAACAACCCTCGCATTTGTCTTTTTTTCAGAATTTTGCATAAGCATTCGCTGAAATATATATTTATATTACACTCTTATTATGGCCATAAAGAATTTGCATGTTGTGCACAATAAAAGCTCTTTGAATTGGAATGTATGTGTGTTTGTGTGTGTGTGTGTGTGCGTGTATGTGCGGCAGTTATTTTAAAAGGCACCTGAATTATGATAATGGGTTTTAAATTTGAATTATGCTCAGTAATTTTGGTAGCAAATTAAACTAAATTAACATCAAAGAAATCATAAATTTGATTATAAAAACTTTTTCGAAAGCAGTCGTCTAGTTATAGGGGCAAACAAACAAGGGTTCATTAAATTTTTCTTATCAACGTTTATATGAATAAACATGAGTTTTTAAAATGTTTTTTTTTTACTGGAAAACTGGGATCAAAGACATAAACTTAATGGAAATAAAGTCATTATGAGCAGTAGCAGTGCACAAATTAAAATGTAACTAGTTCAACAGTGGAATAAACATGAATTTTAAATTAGTTTTAAAGAGTTATTTTATGGAAATGATATTTAATTAGTTTTTATAACTCAAACTCAATTGCTTATTAACAGCTTGTGAAAAGAATTATTCATGAGGAGAGTGGCGCAAATAATGTGAGCTGTGGAAATATTTCCCTTAGTTAATATGCAGCACGACGTTCCCTTTAAAATTTTCTTTCTTTTTTTTTATATAATATTATCGTTAATTATTAAACAAATAAATCTTCTTTGCGGCACAATTTGCCAAGAACTTTCAACACCGAATAACTAATACAACAATTTCCATTAGTTTATACAAATAAACTTAATCAATTTTACTGTAATCTTTGTTCATCAAGATTTATATCTCATAAATGCTTTAGAGTGTCATATCTCAAAAGTATAGCTGAATCTAATGAATTATGCATTTACCTTCTTTATTTAAAAAACAAATCAGTGTGAAGTGTGCGTAACGAAAAAGAGGCCTTTTCTAGTCCAACTGTGAATCATTTTTAATGTATTTAATAAAAGTCTTATTTTTTTTCTGTATGAGAAAACTTTTTAAAAGTTGCATTTTCTCATATGATAAGAATTATGGATGTAATTAAGTGAAGCAATTGCATTTTATTTTTCGCTCCACAAACGACTGACAATCAAACCAATAATCCTTTTTAATATTTTTCATTTCATGGCAGTTCAGCTCGAACTAAAGTTTTTCGGTTAAAAAAAATACAATCTTACCATCTAAATTCTATCCAATTTAGTTTTTATCATTGGCCAATGTATGTATCTCTGTATCTCTGTATAAATATGTTTTTTTCCAAGCTAAATAAAATTTATGACTAGACATATATTATATTTATGTATGCATGTATGCTTGTATGCTGCATACAACAATATATTCAAGTTAATGTAAAATTTACAACAATTTGTGTTGCATGAACGACAGAATTAAATTTTAACAAATGGTCAACTGAAATTGAAATTTATTTCTTAATTTATCGTCATGACAGTTTTGCGACATATTGAAATTTATGTCATACTGAAACGGTATCGTTTTAGTTCATTTATTTTATCTCTTTTTTTTAGTTTTTGTAGTTTTTTCATCTTTGCCTTCCATTTAGAAATAGTTTTTAAACGCTGTGGTAGTCTTAAAGTAGTCGAAAGCTCCCTACATTAGGAAAGCTAAGGAAAAACTTTTATTTTGTTGAATGTACTAATAAGTTTGCGCATAAAGTGTATAATTAACTATAAGGTCGTTTACTTAATTGAGGGATTTTTGTTCATATTTTATGATTAAATATCTAAGCAAAATGAAACTTTGCCTTAAAGGACATTAACTCCTGCACAAAATCTAGTATATTTCAATTGAACTTTTTTTTGACATTATATTAATATGACTTACCCACAACAAAACCCATCAACTGATTTGTTTCCAAGACTACAACCAAACAACTGCAATGTAGCAAATTCACAGACTTGTTTAAGCAGACTGTAGCTAATTCAGTCACCTTTTGTTGTACAGGGTAGTAAATAATAAATAAAAACATTAGATTGCCTACATCTCTACTGAAAAATTAGATTTCGTTTTTATGGGAAATCTGAGAAAACGCAGCTTGATTGAGCTGCAAATCTCGAAATTACTAGATTTCGAGACAGTGTAAATGCACTATTTGGAAACAATTCAGTTGATGGGTTTTGTTTTGGATAAAAAAATTTTGATAAATGTAAAAAAAAAATTTGTGTAAACGGTAAAGATTTTCATAAAGATTTTAATCAAAATTTGATATATTCCCCACACAAAACAAAAACTATTTTGTCAGTAGATTTGTAGGAAATATACTAAAAATTTTGCATTTTTATAAATTTTTGGCTACGCTCAATCAAAATTTTTTAGTAAAGGTGTGTGAATGAGCTAAGTCGCCAATAATATAGTTTTTGATACCGACTTAAAATATAAATTTACTGGATTTCGAGAAAATGTAAATGTAGTATAACTCCAATGTTGCACAGTGGTTCGATCCAAGGCAAAAACAAATTGGTTATAAATATATCTCTTGAATTAGTATCCTAAATATTATACATTGTTGTAACTGAGGAGCTGTCGAACAATTATCAAATAATTTAAGCCCTGGCCAATTTAGGGTTCATACAATTTTATAATTTCACGTTCACTCTCGTTCCATGTGCAGGGTATTTAATAATCGCTGTTGTGGCAACAGATATAAAATTCTTATATGATTTACTCTTTTTGCAATTTCATTACTTTATTGATTTGATCTTATCGAAAAAAATCACAATAAGCTTTTAGAAAATTTATTAAACAAACTATAAAATATGAAATATATCAATAAATAAAAGCAAGTAAGAAAAAAATATCAAAATCATATAGAAACACACACACATACAGAAACACACTCATTCTAAAATCTCAATTATAAATGTCACATGTTGAGACGACAAATGTCATCTTTTTATTATTAATTAAATGTCAGTTTATGCTTAGAGTGTTTTTCACATGCAAGCTAAAGTATATCAGTTGGAGCTTTTGCCTCATCTTAAGCAAGTAAAGAAAAATAATTTTTAATACATCAAATTTATAGATGATGATTTTGTGTTTAATTTTCCTTAAGGGAGAGAAATGAATTGAAATTGTTAGTTCTATAGTGTGTACATATGTTTGTCTAGCAATAAAAACTACTTGATATTTTGAGTTGAGTTTTCTATTTTAGTGACAATGATGACGTTGACAAGATGTCATTCAGTAAGTGAAATTTATTTTAAGTTTATAATTGATTTTGATGCCTGTTTTCTTGACATGTGCTTGTGTTTTTATGTGTTTTCGAAGACAGATTTTATTTTCTTGCTAGTTTTGATTGCAGAGAAGGGAAACTAATCATGGTTTGAGTTTGATGTATTTTTGATGATGTTGTTGTTGTGTATGTTTTCAATAATTTCTAACTGATTTTAATTTATTTTGTTTCCCTAAAATTTAAATTTTGTTATGACAATTTGATTATTATAACAACAACAACAAATTATTTATACATATCGCTCATTTACAACAATAGTATCATAACTCAAGAAATGTGTTTTTAGTGAGAAATCAACATTTACTTGTATGAAATCCTTTTTTTTATGTATAACTAAGAGTCGTAAAAAAGGGAACGAAAACCAAAAAAATTAATGTACGAGTACTAGGGCATTTACACCTGCACAAAATCTAGCAGATTTTAATTAAAATCTACACCGTTTACAACAACTTTTTATCAAGTTTTTTTTATCCAAAACAAAACCCCATTAACTGTAAAATTTCAAAAACTACAACCACACAACTACAATGTAGCCAATTCACACATCTTTTTAAGCAGAGCGTAGCTAATTCACTCATCTTTTTTTATAAATATGTTGTACAGGGTAGTAAAAAATAAATAAATATATTAGATTTTTATTAGATTTCCTACAAATCTACTGCCAAAATTGATTTCGTTTTGTATGGGAAATCTAGGAAAATGCAGCAAGATTTAGCTTGAAATCTCGTAAGTACTATATTTCGAGATAAGGTAAATGCCCTCTAACTAGTTTTATGAAAAATGTTTTATTTGTAAACCCATTTTGAATTACCCCTTTAAATTACACCTATTACATTTTTGGCTAATACTAATGCTCAATTAACAAAAATATTTCTCATCAGCTGTCGAATAATATGCCAATACTTGTAAAATTTATGATGTTGTAACTTAACAAGCCCCTATAAAATTTACTAATAAGAGCTCCCCCTTATGACAAATAAATTTAAAATGAAATCTAACAAATATAGTCACGAACTTCCTATTAAAACTGTCAAAACAAAATACAAGAGAAAAAATAATACACAGAAATAAAAATATATCGCTTATTTACTTCAAAAACGTCATAACTCAAAAAATTCGAATTTTAAGTTGATAAGGCGAAAAATTTCAAGCAATTATTTAATATATACTCTTGAGCAAAAAATAAAATATTCTTTTTCCTTTAAATTGTGTGTAAATTTAAAATTTTTAACTCGTTTTCAATACAACTAGTTTTTTGTCTTATGAGGTTGTTCCATGTTTCATGTTAAATGAGTGATATATACCAGCGAATGACATTGAGTACTAAAAATAATTTTATTAACTGCGTATAAGTATAATTTTAGAGAAAACACATCGTACGCTTACATATGTTCTCCCAGGTAACTACGAATACAGCCAATTACAACAAAGAATAGCATCTTTACTTATTTTCTGTGAAAATAAATAAATAGGGAAGCAAATTCACTCTCTGACATACTTATAGTCAGAGTAGGCTTATACTCAGAGTATGCGCATATAGTCGGATAAACAAAAATATACGCAAGATACTCGGAACATTTACGCGTCATTCGCCAAAGAATACATACATTTGTATACATAAAATGGAATGAAAAATGTGTTTTGGTTGCTTAAAAACATGCTGTATGTGTGTGTGAATGAATAAGCTCTATATGTCCGCATATGTAGCCGATTAATACGCAAAGTATTTTTTTACTCATGCATATGTAAGTGACACAGTCTATAAATCATAAATGTATGCGTATGAAGATAGTTCTTGATTGTTTATATTTATACGTCTTCGGTTTAAAATTAATAATAAAGTGTTTGAGTATGAGCATGATTTTTAGATGAAGCTGTAAGCATTCATAGTTGTATGACGGCCAGTACTCAAAGAGTACTTAAAGCGATAATTTCGTCATTCTCTGATAATTAATTTCTAACACTCTAAAGAGCTGATTAAGATGTTTATATCAAAAATTTACACAATTTAAAGAGCGATATGGTATTGATTTTTTTAAAGAGAAGTAACACTCAGGCATTGAATGCGTACTACTATTACCAGGTGTTACGTTCTTTAGTTAAGGGATAGAGAAGACAGGTGGTGAAGGAAGAGATAGATGAAAGCTTGATTCTTTTAAAACTCTGCTTTTTAATGCGCCTCTGGTGACAATGAGCAGTATTAATATTTTGAAGTTATGCTTAGTAGCTATTTTTTTAGTTATTTTACTTCGGCGATGATTCTGCTACACAATACTGACGAAATATGGCACTCTGATGTTACATTAGGATTAGTATCCGCTGAAGCCGGTATAGTTTTTCAATGGCCAGTGTCTATGCCTTCATCACTTAAACTTTACTACAACAATTGATACAAAGGGACACTGATGAACGTTAGAAAAATGTATAGTATTACTATTTAATGGCTATCGGAGACTGGGCTCGAACCCTGGACCTTCGGTTCCATATTCAACGTGCTAACTACTTCAGCAAATGCCACCCTCATTTTCTCTCTCCAACATACAAGAGCATCTCTACGTCATTTATGCGAAAAACTAAAATACGCTACAAGTATAAATAAAAAGGCACCTGCCTATCAAGCGCATTGACTCTTTGTGTATGACAAAGGCGAAGTATGCTTATACTCAGATCATGGATATTCAGTCGGGTAAAAATACACTTAACACCTATAAATAAAAAAGCAACTGCCTGTCAAGCGCATTGACTATCTGTCATATTTATAGGCGAAGTATGATGCTTATACTCAGAGCATGGATATTTAATCGTGTAAAAAAAAATACACATAATACTAGGGATATTTATTCATCATTGGCCAACGTATGCATAAATTTTTTATTTAAAATGTAATAGAAATGCGTTTTTTTCTGTTTGAAATCATGATACATGTGTGTTTAAATAAATGAGCCCTGTATATACGCATGTGTAGCCAATTAATACTCAGAGTATTTTTATACTTATTTGTGCTGCATAATTTAAGACATGAATATGAGCATAGTTGTTGGTTGTTTATAGTTATACGTATTCCGTTTTCATTTTTAGATGCAAGCAGTACTCAAAGAGTACTTAAAATTATACTTTTATAATTTTCTGATATGTAGATACATATCTGCAAGAGCGACATAACACAAACAAATCTCTTGCAGAAATCCAGTTTCAAATTTTTACTTTACTAAAAGCTAAAAAGTATAATTTTATTCTTAAGAGATGAGTAGTTAAGATATTTGTATAAAATTTTTACTTACTATAAAAAAGCTATAACAATTAATTTTGTAATAATAACTAGAAAATCATAGTATTTGAGATATGACACTTTAGCAGTATAGGCTCCACATATACATATACATACAGAGGTTCGCTTGTAATACAATCTACACGTACATACATGCTGAAAATTATGGCAAATCTAATAAATTACACTAAGCAAAATACAATACAACACAAATACAAATACCATACAAATCAAACGCCAACAAACAATTGAGTTATAATAAACAATTTCCAAAAAGGCGGTAAATCTGTAAGCTCTGCATAAAGTCAAAACTTATGCACAACAATAAAGCAACAAATACAAAACAACTATAGCAAAAAGTATAAGAATAAAACAAATTCCCGTTCATAAATAAACCATTTTTTGAACATTAAACTGAATTTGAATTTATAGACATATTCGTTAAATATGTATTCATGAGTATATATCTTCGCTAACAAGCAATATTTCTACAAAATTTATGAGCAGTTGTGCGTGTGTCTGTCTGTCTGACTGGCTGCCTGCCTGCCTTTTTGCCTGCCAGTTTGCTTTATTTTTGCTGAACTCTCGTAAAAAGTGTAATAAAAAGGTGCAGGAAACTTTTAATAGCTTAAGCCATAATCGTAAATCTTAAAAGCGCATTCAAACAACATTCAAAATATTGGCTTTTCACAACTTTATTTGTTGTTGTTGTCGCTAGTTAATATATTTTTATTGATATATAAATTTTGTGTATATTTCTTTCTTTCTGTCTTATTTTATGATTATACTGGCTGTTGGTGTTTTGATGTATTTTGTAAAATTTTACCCTACCCATAGTTTGTACTCGTATCAATATGACATTATATGTGACCTTCTCCGAGAAAAGGGACCTAGTGTGTGAAAATGAAGTTTGGAGAAAAACGCATTTAAAAAAATTAGATTTTAATGTTTTTCTAATTTTTATCGATTTTGACACACACCCGTTTTTTGACACACTAGGTCCCTTTTTTAGGAGAAGGTCACATATATATTGTGGATATAATATAAACTTATCTATTTTTTTTTAAATTTCAAATTTAATAAAGACCTTATGTCAAATGAATATACTTCCGTATTTCTTGTATAATATTATCTAAATTATAAAGTAAAAGTAAAGTGTCTGAGCAAATGTATTCCTTAAAAATTTTCTTTTAAATTCATATGAATGTATTGAAAATTCAGATACAAATTTATAGTTCAGATCATAGCAGCTGTAGAGAATTTGTTTAGAGAAAAGTAAAATATATGTACATAAAAGCCCACAATCGAGTAAATAGAATTGTATTAAAACTGGGGTCTGATCGTCGCTTTCGTTAACGAGCTGATTCGATCACGTATTTCAACTTTCGATATCGAAACACATTATTATTTTGTTAGATATACAAAATCATAAATCAAAAAAGTTGTGATTGTTTTTTGGTAATTCTTATAAACTCCATGACATCAGCGTTTCACTATACAAAGAATTGTTTCACTATGTAGGATGGTAAGTAATAGCTTTGAGCAGGATTCAAAGTCAAACCCTAGTTTAAGCTTAAACCTCCCTCTACCCCCCCCCAGCACCCGCTCTTTTGCGATCTAGTATTTCATGCTATTTTGCTTCTGAGACATTTTAATTATTTTGAAATAATAAGGCATTAAAATAAAAGTGTATCCCAAAGTCGTTGTATACGCTCAAGTTTGTAATTATTTATTTATTACTATACTTTTTAATGTTGGCAGCACAAGATATATAAAAACCTAAATTATTCAAAATAAAATGATTTGCTGACAACGTCAACACATGCATTGTAAAACACAAAAACTTTTATGTAAATTTATGGCGATATTTATAAGCACCCACCCAAAAACATTTCAGTATGTGAAGAATTGTGTTAGCCTCAAACTATCATTATGATTATCTCTATACAGTGGAATCTCCCTTAACGGACACCCCCTTTAGACGGACACTTTTGACAGGTCCCGGCAGCGCTCCATTTAAATGTTTAGTTTTCTCTTGACCGGACAGTCCCCTGGTACGGACACATTTCAATGGTCCCTTCGGTGTCCGCTCAAGAGGGATTCCACTGTACTAAATTATTTAATGTTGAAAAAAAATTCTTTAAGTTTTTGATACTAAGATATTGCTACAAATTTATTTATTAAAAACAATATTTTTTAGGTTCAAATATTTGCAATGGAATAAACAGACACTAGTATAGAAGTTTTATTAAATTAGAATACTTTATTTGGTCAAAACTAATATTAAGAGTTTTTTTAACACACAATGTTAAATTATTGACTAGTGAAATACCACGATGTTAACTTTGTTTTTTTTTTTGTAACATATTCTTCCAAAAGAATGTTAACAATTACCAGAAAGTTGCAGCACATTCATTGGACTTCGATTATTCACACCCACCTTTGAAGCGAGATACAATCCATTTTCTATTGGTCATGCTATTGTTGTTTATGTGGCTGCATATATTTCAGAAGATATAACATTACTTACTGTTGTTGTTGCGCTTTGAATATTTAATTTAGTTTCTTCTTAAATGTTTGTGGGCTTATATGCTATGTTCCTTAGATATGTATAATATCTAGATCATTCTTATTTTTGTGAAATATTTTTATGGTAAACATTTGTACCAGGTTTGTCTACAAGAAAAAATTTTTGTATATCCTTATAAGTGTCAAGGACATTTAAATTTCTTAAATTTTAAGACTTTTTTAGGCTAGAAGAAGTTTTAGTTTTTGTCGTCATTCGTAGGGGTATTTCAGCCAAATGACACGAAATACAAAAACTTCTTACAAACTGCATTTTAATTGATAAGTACTTTATAAAATTGTTAACCTTTTGGTAGACTTTTGTATTAGATATTTTAAAATTTTCTAAAATAGCCTGAAATAAGTAATACATTAATTGCAAGAGCAGCGAAATGAAAAACGCTTAAAATTTCAGGACATCCTTGAAACTTCCCACTAAGCTTAACCTTGAAAAGCCAATAATGTATAGGATCCTTATAGCTCTCGCATTTTGGGTCTTAACTAAATAGATGAGTCAAAAAAATCGAAACCTGTTTAACCATTAAGTTGACTAAGATCAAGTTGACAATATTCAAGATTGTTGATTTATTAAAAAAAAAAATAATGAAAAATGAACTGGGCAAACCAGTTTCTAAAAGACTTTCGATATTAAAAATATAATACATTTCAGATTTTTCATCTTACGAACCGTTTAATTGATTTAGGTAAAATTTTACAATTTTTCAAGTAACAAAATATCTCAAAAATCGGTTTAGCATGAGCTTTTGAAGTTATTGGGCCTTATCACGAGTGAAGTATTACGACTACGACTACGACGATTTTGTACTAGATTAAAGAAAAAATCTTGCAATGTTCTTTAGTCTAGTACCAAATCGTAGTAGTCGAAGTCGTGATACGACACTCGTGATAAGGCTCCTTAAAAAATTTTTTTTTCAACGACGTCTCTCGAATGATTCAACCGACTCTGATAGAATTGTTTGCAGATAAAGTTGTTATTAAATTTTAAAAGCTATTTAAGGCCCAACTTCACCAACTCTATTTCATAAAGATATTTATCAATTCATGTTTAAATATCGCTTCTCATTAATTTTTCAATGGAAAAATTACTTTTAAATATGAATTGATATTTAAATAAGTTGGTGAAATTGGCTCTTAGAATTTGAAATTCTTATGAAGAAAATATTTATTTTAAAATTTACGGAATCTAAAGAACCTAATTATCGTCGCAATCTCACAAGATCCAAATAAGGTCAATGTGTTTAGAATTTTAGTCCGAACTTTTAATAAATTCTTAAGTTATGAGAGGCTTACATACACACACATACGTAAACGTCCCTGTAGTAAATAAAATAATTAGTTGAGAAAATCACTAACTTATAAATTAATTGTCTTACAAGTGACTACAAATTGGTTTAAATATCATGCAGATATCAACCAAACATATTGAATAGAAGCACACGTAAGAAAGAAATAAAAGCAAAATAAGTAAATAAAAAGAAAATAAAAAAATTGAAAGAAGCATGCCATGAAATCAAATGCCAAATGTTTGTGTTGAAACAAAAACTAAATAATTTCAATACTTAATTTGTATAATATTTTCTATGAGCGGTTCGTATGTATGGATATATTTATGTATGTATGAATTTTTTATTTTTAGTGAATATAATAATAATAAATATTTATATAGACATATGTATATGTATTTATATATTTACATAGATATATATGGATATATACATACATATATGTATATATATATAATATATGTATGTATGTATATAATATCAATATATGTACATATATCTTTTTTTACTATAATATTAGTTAACTACAAATTGGTTGAAAAATAAGTAGTTAGTAGTCAATTTAAAAGTCATGCAGAGTTGGCCAATTGACTACCGCCTATGGCATGCCTATGTTAAAATAGTGAGTCGGCGACAAGGAAAAAAGTCACTTAATCAACCAGTTGTGGTTATTAAAAAACCATTTTGAAGCTACTTACAAATGGGTTTGAGTTCCTATAGAGGTGCCATACACAACAAACACACACACAAATGCATATGCATACATATTAACATACATGCATCCATAACTATATCATCGTACATCGAGATTTAATAAAAATTATTTGATTAATATTGTTCCAGATCAATAAAGAATGATTCTCAAAAATTTTAATTGCGTTACGAGCATGAATATCTTAATTTTTTTTAATCTCTCACAGCTTTCATTGACAGAGCAAAGTTTGCAGTTTGGAGTTGTTTCAATTTATAAAAATTTGCAAGATAAAATTAAACCACTAAATAAAGCTAATGTTTTTTTTTCTAGAATACAAATTTTACACCCTTTTCATATTTTTGAGGGCTGGTTGAATTTTCTTCAGTCCAAAAAAGTTTCACAAAGAGAAAAATTATATATGGCTGGTCTTTTGCCTAGCAAAGGAATTTGAAAATCTGTAGTATATTTAAAACCAACATTATTTTGTAAACTAGCTCAGCAATAGTTTTCTTTTTTTTTATGGATTTCCAATGCGTTATCTTTGCTAAGCCATTTATGTGCTGTAAGATTTTAAGTGACCTTTCTAAGCTGAGGTTTAGTAATTGTCTTGATTGTACTATAAAAATCAAAAGTCTTTCAATATTTGCCAATATTTTATAACACCACCTTCGAATATGATATACACATTGGCGATATTATTGTACAATACGAAAAATTTAAAAATTATACTGCAAGCGGGTGCGTAGTGAGTAGCGTGCTAGCCTATCGTTGTGGAGGTTGTGGGTTCGATTCCCACCATAGACTGTGGTCTGTTTCACTACTATTCTCGTTTAAATTAAGGTATGATATAATTTGTAATTGTATTTGTAACATTTAATAAATAAATAAATATTGTGGGTGGAGGGGCCGCTTTAGATTACAAAGTTGCTAAACTTCCATTATATTTTAAAATCCTAAAAGTAGGCAACAATTTTTTAATTACAGCAACTGGGGCGTATAATTAATTTTTAATTACTTATGCGTATGCAAATGCACGTGAGCACTTGTAACAAAACAAGTCAATACTGTTCTTTTTATAGTAGACCATGCTCCTCGTTCACACTCATCAAGTTTACTTGATCAGTTTTTCTTCAATTTTCTCTTGAACCTGCGTTTGCGTTCATACTCACCGTCAAGTTTGTATCATCAATTTGCGTTGTCTCAGAGTAATACGAATGACAAGACAAAACGTAAAAACAAACTTCTCTGGTACGGTCAAGTCTGCACTCCCTCCATTCTCTTTATCGTACTCTCCTAAAAACTCAAGACTTCACGAGTCAAACCTGCTGTGTATGAAAGAGGACAAACTAATTTTTTAAATACTATTCGGATCTGCAGTATTCTTATGCCGTAATTCCGTAAGAAGATTTAGGACGCTTTTGTTTGAAAATATTTTTGAGTGCTTGGTTTTGAATTCTCTAAATTATTTTCTTTAAGAACTGTTGTTGTCTTTGATAACAAAAAATAAAAATATTATTACCTTGTATTTTAAACACAATAATTTAAATAAAGTATTTGGCCATAATCGCCAAAAAAGAGCTCAAATGACACATTTTTTTAATTAGTTTTTTTTTTACTAAAATTTATTATTTACGATGGTAAATAATCGCTTTTGGTCAAAAATTAAATTCGAAAATTATGTCGCTTAAGTTTGTTTTGGGGGTTATGATACGGTATCTTGGCTTCGAACAGAAGCGTTAAGGCATATACACAAACCTTCAAGCACAGACAATGACTAATAATTGTTTTAGAAATTCCCAACTGCAAATTTTTTCATCCACACCGACACAATTGTCTGACAGAATTAGAATTACAAACAATTTTACATTTGATTGATTTTTAATGAAAAATATGGAAAAATACTACAACTCAAACTTCCCAGCATAATGGCCAAATTAAATTGAAGATGCACCTATCCGTCTTCGTCATCGACATCGTCATCGACATCGTCATAGACATTGTCATCGTCATCGGCATCGTCATCGTCATCGACATCGTCATCGTAATCGTCATCGTCATCGACATCGTCATCGTCATCGTCATCGACATCGTCATCGTCATCGTCATCGTCATCGACATCGTCATCGACGTCGTCATCGACGTCGTCATCGACGTCGTCATCGTCATCGTCATCGTCATCGTCATCGTCATCGTCATCGTCATCGACATCGACATCGTCATCGTCATTGTCATCGTCATCGACATCGACATCGTCATCGACATCGTCATTAACATTGTCATCATAATCGTCATCGTCATCGTCATCGTCATCGACGTCGTCATCGTCATCGACATCGTCATCGTCATCGACATCGGCATCGACATCGACATCGTTATCGCTATCGACATCGCCATCGTCATCGTCATCGACATCGACATCGACATCGACATCGACATCGGCATCGACATCGACATCGACATCGTCATCGTCATCGTCATCGTCATCGTCATCGTCATCGTCATCGTCATCGTCATCGTCATTGTTATCGACATCGTCATCGTCATCGTCATCCTGATCGTCATCGTCATCGTCATCGACGTCGTCATCGTCATCGTAATCGTCATCGACATCGTCATCGTCATCGTCATCGTCATCGACATTGTCATCGACATCGTCATCGTCATCGTCATCGTCATCGTCATCGACATCGACATCGACATCGTCATCGACATCGTCATTGTCATCGTCATCGTCATCGTCATCGTCATCGTCATCGTCATCGTCATCGACATCGACATCGTCATCGACATCGTCATTAACATTGTCATCATAATCGTCATCGTCATCGTCATCGACGTCGTCATCGTCATCGTCATCGTCATCGTCATCGACATCGTCATTGTCATCGTCATCGTCATCGATATCGACATCGTCATCGACATCGTCATTGTCATCGTCATCGTCATCGTCATCGTCATCGTCATCGTCATCGTCATCGTCATCGACATCGACATCGTCATCGACATCGTCATTAACATTGTCATCATAATCGTCATCGTCATCGACGTCGTCATCGTCATCGTCATCGTCATCGACATCGTCATCGTTATCGCTATCGCTGTCGACATCGCCATCGTCATCGTCATCGTCATCGTCATCGTCATCGACATCGACATCGACATCGTCATTAACATTATCATCATAATCGTCATCGTCATCGTCATCGTCATCGACATCGTCATCGTCATCGTCATCGTCATCGTCATCGTCATCGACATCGTCATCGTTATCGCTATCGACATCGCCATCGTCATCGTCATCGACATCGACATCGACATCGACATCGGCATCGACATCGACATCGACATCGACATCGACATCGTCATCGTCATCGTCATCGTCATCGTCATCGTCATCGTCATCGACGTCGTCATCGTCATCGTCATCGACATCGACATCGTCATCGTCATCGACATCGTCATCGTCATCGTCATCGACATCGTCATCGTCATCGTCATCGTCATCGACGTCGTCATCGTCATCGTCATCGTCATCGACATCGACATCGACATCGTCATCGTCATCGTCATCGTCATCGTCATCGTCATCGACATCGTCATTGACATTGTCATCATAATCGTCATCGCCATCGTCATCGTCATCGTCATCGTCATCGTCATCGACATCGTCATCGACATCGTCATTGACATTGTCATCATAATCGTCATCGTCATCGACGTCGTCATCGTTATCGTTATCGTCATCGTCATCGACATCGTCATTGTCATCGTCATCGTCATCGTCATCGTCATCGACATCGACATTGACATAGACATCGACATCGACATCGACATCGCGACATCGTCATTGTCATCGTCATCGTCATCGTCATCGACATCGACATCGACATCGACATCGTCATCGACATCGTCATTAACATTGTCATCATAATCGTCATCGTCATCGTCATCGTCATCGTCATCGACGTCGTCATCGTTATCGACATCGCCATCGTCATCGTCATCGTCATCGTCATCGACATCGGCATCGACATCGACATGGGCATCGACATTGACAATCGACATCGTCATTGTCATCGTCATCGTTATCGACATCGTCATCGTCATCCTGATCGTCATCGTCATCGACGATGTCGATGTCGATGTCAATGTCGATGTCGATAACTATGACAATGACCACCTTATTGATAAGGTTCCAAAATAACTAACTTAATGTGACCGCAAATGAATATTGTTCTACAATATTCATATTCATTTCATTTCTGGACAAACCGATACATATATACAATTTGCCATTTTACTAATTGCCAAGATAGCATCATTATATTTTTCTATTTCAGACCTTAGCTGAGCTAGTCGTGTAGTTTTGCCAAACGTAATAATGATCCATTGTGCAATTGTAATCTGTATTCTGTGAAAAGTTCATCAACAACAGTTTTATTAAATATCTAACTATTTAAATTTTCGATATTTACATTCTTCTTTTATTATGAGAATGCTTTCGGTATTCCACAAAAATATTCCTTCTATATGTCTCTGCAAAATATGATGAGAACTTAACTTTTGCTCCCTATTATTCTAATTGAGACACTTTTCTTCTTTCGTATAAATAAGCGTTTATGTGCCAAATAGCTCAATGCCATTTTATTATTAATTTTTTTTTTTAATTTTTTCCCCCTTAGAAACAAAAGTCTTAGTGAGTTAACACCAAATAAATATCCGATTCCTTTTCATCTACCATAAATATCAAATGTAATATATTTTGCCACCATAAATTCGCTAAATGAGAAAAATAGAAGGGCTAGAGCCAAATGAATCAAGCACAAACACCTACACATACACATACAGATGCACATACACATACATACACGCGTTTTCTATGTTAAGTCCTAAGAAATTCCACTGAGTTAAAGAACATGCAATGTTATAAATTTTATTGATGTTTCTATTTACCAGCTAGAAATAACCGCAAAATATTTAATTTTGAATAAGAAAATTAGTTGGAATGAGTATTTGCGAAAGGCGTTTCAAAAGATCAGGAACGTATGTATTAATAGTTCGCACAGTGTGGCGCAAAAATTTCGATAATAAATCTGTGTCTTTTAAAGAATGTAGCGCAATACATTAAAAAGTACAATATTGTATTGAAATTGATTCTAAAGCAAATGTAGAAAACACAATGACTTAAAAACTTACAAAATCGTTACATAATATTTAAATAGTTGCGTGTCATAGTTGTATTAAACATTTCATGGTGCACCATGCTTCATTTCATAAACTCAAAAGTTCATAAATATTAAGTGATAATAAAACTTCTTATAAATACATATATCAATGGCGAAATATATTATTTTCAGTGTTTATTTTTTTAAAGTGTTAAATTAATAAATTATATATCTTTGAAAATTGTCACATGCGAACTAAGACCCTCAAAGAATCTGCTGTAATGGATTTTTCTTTCACACATTTCCATATTGTGACACTATAAACAATATTTCATTTCATTTGACACTATTGTAAATCGGTATGAAATAGTGAAATTTACTTCGACAAGCCCTTCCTTGCTTTTGATAAAAGGGAATAACTATTTGAGTGTTCTCATAAAATCAAAAGCAATAAAAAAGAGAAGAACTTAATAATGTACATCATGGAGAAAGCAAATGTTTTATGCTCACCTGATAATTTGATAATTTCCTCTTCAATTATAACGTCGGCTTAGACTACAAACCTGCTAACTCACCTCCAATAAATTTTACAGCAGAGACAAAATACTGTTAACGGTTTCTGTACAAAGCTTAAGAAATTAGCCTAATACATTAAGTTAATTCGACATATAAAGCTTCAAATTAAAATAACTATTTTAGTCGATGAGGCGTCGCTTTCTTTTTCGAAAGACATTAAAATGTCATATGTTAAAAAGTGGATTAAGAAGGTTTACACTCTAAGCCGACGATCATTGCGTATGTATCACACGCGCGTATACTTGATAATTACCCAGCAAAAAATTTCAAAAAAGGTAATCGGTTTTCGAATTAAGCATTTTTGGTGGAATCTGCTCCTTACTGGATTACCAACGTTGGTTAAGTTAACTTAATGATTTAAACAAGGCTTGAGACTAAAATAATCGATTCTTGTGAAGTACTTACTTATTTTATTTGGCAACTTGCTCACGTAATCTATTTCATCTACAACAATTATTCTCCTCATTTAGCAACTTGTAAATATTTTTTTTTAAACTTTTAGGTAATGTGATTTGTAAGCGAGTAAGTCATTATATGGCAAGTAGTAAAGTAGTTCTGATGGTAATGTGTAATTTTTTGCTGGGTAATTTGTCATTTGTTCCAGTAGTAACATAAATTTGCTACTGTTAATACATAAACAAATTATAAAAATTTTAAAAATAGCCTTCGAATTCAGGTTGAAGATGCAGGTTTTACATTTTAAAGCATAAAAATTACATGATTTTATTAAGCAGAAATATATTTAAATAAAAAAAAAATCTGCTACGAGAAAGTGGTCTGACAGCGCGAGAAATTTGCACTGTGTATATATTTGGTAAGAATTTTATGGTATTTGGATATCTGAATAAAATAAAATAATAAATTTCAATTATTGTATGTAAACTTCTGACAATATGTCAAATAATAAATTCATTCAAAGATAAAATAATATATAAAAACTTATTTAAATATGTATGTACTTTTCAGAAATAATTAAAAAACTTCTTAGTCTGCCTTCGTCAATTGTAGTTAACTCTTCTAAACATTTAAAAATTCTTCCTTAATACTTAAAAGGATGTTAGTGTTGTTGTTTTTTGCTTTCTTTTTCCTAGAATTTTTATTTTATTTTTTCCACTTTAGCACAAATAAGAACTTAAAAACCGGAAGTAATTTGTAGCCAACTGTAAATTTACTTCTCTTAAGTCAATACAACTAAACATGAATAGCTACTATTTTACCAACAGCAAGGATTTTCAGTTTAAAATAAAAAGAATGGCACCAGTAGTTATACAGACATTTGTTGTATTTTCTTTTAATAACGTTAAATAATAAACAACATTTGTAAGGTAAGGTATTTCTTGTTATTTTTATGTTCATTCATTTGGCAAACACATTTTAACTCTTTTTAAAAACCTTGTGCTTGTAAAAAGCAAAAAGAAAACATAAATATTTATATATAAATGTATTTGAGAAAGAATTTTATATGGTTTTTCTGACATGCAAGGAAATTAAGTTTAATAAAATACTGTAAAGATATCCTGCAATTTGTTTTTAAAAGAAATGAAAATACATTTATATGCTATGGATTTATTAAGCAGTTGTTAAAGAGTAAGAAAGTGAGAGAGTGAGATATACTTAATGCAATGTTTTGGTTATTCATAATAAAATATTTCAAGTTTGCACAAAATTTAATAAAATACCGTATAGATATCCTGCATTTTGTTTTTAAAAGAAACGGATAGATTTTTATAAGTTATGGATTTATTAAGCAGTTTTTAAAGAGAAGAGAGAGAGAGAGAAAGAGTGCAATATACTTAATGTTATATATGCATTTTTTAAGTTATTCATAATAAGCAATTTTAACTGCTGCTGAAAAACAATATTATAATTATTAAATTTAATTGAATGAAAAATTCTTAGAAATTGTTTAAGAATCTCAAAAACTTTACAAAAAAATTACTAAAAATTATGTTGCTTATATTTAACGTGAAGAACAGAAATTCACAGCACTGTTGATCCTATACTTTTTTTCAAAAGCATTCAACAGCATTTGCTTATCAATAGAGCAAAGGCAATATTTATTGGAGTGTCGTAACAAATAACACTAGTGCATATCGAATGACAATAGTGTGAAATGAAATGGAATACTGTTTATGGTGTGACAATATGTGTATAAGTGAAAGAAAAAACAATTAATGCACATTCTTTGAGCGTCTTACGAGTAGTTCGCAAGTAATGTAATAATTTTTATAATTTTTTTAATTAAGTTAGTTTGTATAGTTTTTAATTTTAAACTTCTTGTGTGAAAGAACACAGTCAACGCAGATTCCTTGATCGTCTTAGTTTGCATGTGACGCTGCTCTAAATTTTGTAGTTTATTAATTTAATACTAAAATAAAGCATCAATAATACATCTTTCATTATACATATACTTGTAAGAAGTTTTATTATCACTTAATATTTTATAAAGTTTTGATTTGTATAATCTGGAGCACAAGAAAAATATTGCACATTAGTCTCCTCAACTCTGATACAAAGATTTCGTGCGTTTTTGTTTCATTCTTCCCTACATTTGTTTTATATTTTTAGTGTTGCCGCAATTTTCCGGGGAATTGCTAGGGATATCCTGAGATTTTCGGAATTTTAGCCTAGTTTCAGTATGGGTTGTGTCTTTGCTAAAAGTTTCGTAACTGGGGTATTTGGCTCCTGACTAATATTATATATTCGAAAGTAAATTAATTGTTTGTTCCAATTTAGCGGCTAAGCCACGGAACCGATTTTAATCAAATTTAGTTTATATGTGTTTTAAAAACTAGGTGCGTGAGGGGAGGTAGGGAGAAATTGCTGGCTCTCAGAATAGTTTCTAACCGATTTTGATGAAATTCAAAACATATATTGATCTGAGTCTAAAAAAAGATATAGGCTGTAGAATTTTTTAAAACTAGGACCACGACGGGAGGACCACGAGGTGCGATTTTGATGAAATTCAAAACATAGATAGATCTGAGTCCGGAAAGATACAAACGCTATATATATTTTATCAAAAATAAGGCATGTAAAACTCAAGGAACTCCATTCCTAACTGGTGTCCCATGACACAGTGCGTTCTTTTTTTTACTAGGCCTACTATTTATATCTCGGGAACTGGCAACACTAATGTAAATAGATAAAATCTAGCAACACTGTTTGAAAGTTTAGCATTTTTTTAGCAACCTTTTGATGTACAAATGCTATTTGTTTTCTTTACAGTGAGTTTAGAAAATCCATTTGACAAAAAAAAAAAAAAATTTCAAGAAAAGGATTTCGTTGGATTATTTTTCACACCTTTCGACATGGAGTAGCTCAACAAGAATGTGTCGATGAACTCAGTTCTTTGTATGGCGATAAAGCACCAAATAAAACCATATCGTCAAATGGTGTAAGGAAATGATTAAAAAGTTCAACCGTGGTGCTTCAAAAGACGTGTATAAGATCTTGACAAGTGAAGAATCATGGATATATGCTTATGAGCCGGAAACAATCCAACAAAAGTTGTTTGTGCACCGAAAGAATTTTGCTTCATAAGTCCAATGAAACAATTTCATTAAATTTTTTCACAATTCTAATGATAATTTCACAAATCCAATGAAAATTTCATTAATATGGTGAAAGAATTTCATTGGAATTAATTCCTTGGTATTGTGGTTTCGTAAGAATATTTTATTGGATTTATGACAACAATATTAAGAAACCCCTTTATATTTAAGTTACTTCATTCTTTTCATGAAATTATTTTATTGTTTCGATGAAGTTATAGCACTACATTAATTACACTGTTAAATAAATTTTATGAAGTTTTCAATAAAATAATTTTGACCAAACTGGTTTCATTAATCCAACGAAGCGTGACATTGGTTAAATTTTAATGAATTTTTCATTAGATTAATGTCGAAATTCATAGAACTTATGCCAAAAATTCTTTCAGTGTGGAAGAAGCACAGCAAAGCAAATGGTCGCCTATTTCTTTGGCTGAATGGCTCATGTGGCCACTGTTCCGCTTAAGCAACGTAGAACGGTCAATTATGAGTCGCACATGACCATTTGTTTGCCGGAAGTCTTAAGAGAAATTCGTAAAACTAATCCTCGAAGACGATGACAATGCATCACGCCTCTCGTTAAACATCATCCTCCGTACAGTCCTGACTTGCTACCCAATCAATTCTTCTTGTTCCCGTATATCAAAGGTAAACTGCATGGTCAAAGATTTACGACCGCCAAAGAACAGTTAAAGCGTTCAAAAACCAAGTTTTGGAGGTATCTCAAGAGGACTGGAAAAACTGCTATGACAAATGATTTGAACGACTAAAAAAGTTTACTGATCATCAAGGAGAATATTTCGAAAAACTATAAGGCTATTTTCATTTAAATATGTTTTTTGTTATTTGCTTTTCCCGAAATATAAATAGTAGCCCTCGTATTGCATACAGTAGGTCGAGTTCATCATGTCTAACCGCCCAAAAATATTGTTTCTTCATATTAAATTTTGCAATTATTGGATTGATCTTTCTCTTAGCGTTTGCACAATCAGCAAAAGCTTTTAAAAAAATAGAAAGTAACTCCAAAAATCACAAAACCATTGGCATTTGATTTGATTATATTTGATTTGAAGCACTTCCACTGCATAACGCTTACAATACTCGTACTCAACATTATTCATTAAAGCCACCAACATCTTAAAAATACCAAACATCAAATTTTTTTTTTTTTAATTTAAGTGCATGATAAATCATCAAGCAATATCATTATTTTTGCTGCAATGTAAAATTATTTATTTAACAACCAAGCAATCAATAATATTTTCTCCAGTTGTTTTTGTGATTATTGTTACTTTAATTCAAATCACTGACAAGTCATCTATCATCAACTATCATGAAAAATTAATGGTATTTTCTAGCAACATTGGGAGACAGAAAGGAGGAGGTACGTATATGTTGTTTAAAGATAAAAAAGTAATAAAATTACAAAAAAAAAAAATATAAAGAAAAAATACATTTGAAATCAAACAGTCATAAATTACAAAAAGAAAAATTATAGAAAATTTGTTTAACATGATAGATGAAAAACTACTGGTGTTTAAGTTGAATAGCAACTAAATGGGGGAAAATTTTAAATCGAAATGTATGATAAACTCAAACAGTTGGAATTCTCAATAATTGATTGGTTTTAAGAAACTATAATTGATTAATCTTCAATAATGATATAAAAATAAAAGAAATTGATTTATTTTTTTTTTCAAAGAAATTTAAAGGCTTTTTACAATAACATTTTGACAGTAAATTGACAGCTGGCAGTGAGAGGCCAACATCAGCTGTGCATTAATACGAATGGTGGATAAAAGTAAGAGATATGTACGAGTATATGCAAGTATGTACAATGATTAAAGATAATGGTGATAAGATAATTATAATTTGTGCCTTACACTTAAAGATAATTGAATAAGATTGTTAAAGTGTCAGTATGTCTTAAAATTTTATTTCGCACATTAATAAGAAAATAATTTATCTCTTTTCTTGTGGCCTTTAAAATTAAATACAAGTGATGAACAGAAATATAATTCCCAAAAAGTATTGCCATGTTGTTATAATTCGTATATAATGTAAAGGTTACACAATTTTTTAATGAAATAAATTTTTGGAAAATTATTTGTCTTATTGTCTTGTCTTACACTCTACAGCGAAGTCAAACTTTTTCTAAAATAAAAAGATTTTGGTAAATAAAACTAAAGACATGTAGATGTATATGGGCTCTTTAAAATTTTACCCTTGGAATTTTACCTTAAACGAAATTTTATAGAGGTTAAATTTGCCCAGGAAACATTTAGTCAAAGTCATACAAGCCATAAAAAAGGTAATAGAAAATTAAAAATTAAAAAAAAATTGGAAATACCGAAGTATATAATTTGACATAAAGTGTTTATTTGATTCGAAATAAGAAACTAAACAAATTGTTTCTTACTTACTTTTATTACTTTTATTGCTGCCTAATGTGGCATCTAAGGGGTAGTTTTTGAAGAGCTTTCCGGTTTGATTAAAAAAAACACATAAAATTTAAAGAAATGTATCCAGGTCTATTTACTAGGTCAATCCAATTGTCTTGATGATATTCTGTGTTTTTGTGTTTAAACTGTCAAAAGCTGTTTGAATCGTGTGTGTGTTTCTGACAACTTAAACATAAAGTTGGTTTTTGTATTGCTGTTTTTTGTAGAGTTGCATAGATCTAATAAATAGACCTTGAACTGTATGAAATCTTTAGTTGAGTCCGCAGAACGTTTAAATATGATTTTATCTAAATTTCGACCGCGGATATGTCTGAAATGGTTGATAAGCTGGATCCAATTTAAGCATACTCTCTTTAACATATCGGCCGCTATCTCACACATAAATTCTTCAATATTGTCTTTCAGTGCGCCAATCATTGCAGGCTTGTCCCTATAGATATGAACCTTAACATAGCCCCACAAAATTAGTTTAAGGGCATTAAATCGCACGATTTAGGCAGACCAATTGACCGGCCCCAAACGTGAAATAAATTTTTAACCGAACTTGCTTCTCAATTGGCCTATTGATTTACGTGATGTATAGCATAAGACATAGTCTTGCTGAAACCACATAAATTTTTTGCAAAAATAAAAAGTAGCAGAGGCCCAATTGCTGCAAATGGGCCACATCGATAATTCACGGTTATCAACAACACTGTGTCGGATACAGCTGCGATATTTTCGCCTGTGCACATTTTACATAAGCTTGTTGATGGTTTAGTGTTTAATAATGTAATTTTGTTGCAAAATTTAATCACAAGGTTCTGAATAGCCGCCTCAATAGGTCGCCCAAACTGACCATAAAATAAAGAAGCGGACGGATGCACTTTCGTAACCGAGCATGAATTTTGATATAAAAATTTAATGATCTGCAAACGTTGTTTATCTGTAAGTCGATTCATGGTTAAATTGTAGACCAACCTGATCATATTTAACAGTAACATGATACACAAAAACAGCTGACTTCCCAAACACAGTGTTGCCAAAACGAAACTTGTTAAAAAAATCACCCTTTAATTGCACAAGTTAGTGGAAAATAATATATCGAATTAAAATCGAATAAAGTTGCTTGTTTTGTTAGAGTTTTTGTTTGAGTCCCTAAAACTTACTATATATGTATCTTGTGATTCTCAATAACTTGTTAAGAGTTTTACTATAAACATATACAATTTTTTTAGTTTATTTAAAAAACTTTTTTACGGTGAAGTCTACTGATAAGTACCATGAGATATTGTTTAATGAGAAAAAATAATAAGCAAAAATTCCTTATTTAAGCCTGATACGTAGTTCATACTAAAACTCAGCGGGCCTACTTTTTAATTCAAAACAAAATAAAATTCTTTCGAATTGGTGTGCTAATTACATGCAAATTCGAAAGTATTTTCTTTCGTTTCGTATTATAGAGTAGACCCGCATTTTCTCATTTTCCTTACAAAATAATAGCTTAGGGAAATCCAAGTTGGTACATTTTTTTAAGAAGTTTTAGTTTGCCAGTACGAACTTGCAACAGAAAATTTATTGTCTATTTTAGGGGAAGTAATAAGCTTAAGTGCAGAATTTTTCCCCTCAATTGGAACAAAAATTAATATGCATAAAATTTTTTGGTCATGAAATTCTTGAAATTTCTTATTTTCACAACTCAAAAATATTTTTAATTATTTTTGTGTATTGAATATAAAAAAGTAATGAACTTCTATGAGAAAGGAGAAAACAAGTAGTAATATTTATAGCTATGCTTTTTATACCACAACACAGGAGGAGGAATGGGAAAAGGGAAAAAACTCCCGGAGAATTGCTATTCATAATAGTGCTGTATAATTACACGGGTAGGAAAGTAAAATTAAAATTAAAAATTTGTTTTAGTTAATTTAATTATTATTTTTCGAACTGTATTTGTTTTCTATATTCTTATGAATTGAATAGGCTAATGTTCGTAACGCTTTTTAAGCCAAATTACATGTGATAATTATTAATGAACAAATAACATCAAGGTTAGTTGTAAATATTCTGACATCAACACATAGTTGAACGGAACAGCCAGCCGTTTTCGAAGGCCACTAAACCTATTTGCAATAAAGTTTCGTATATAAGGCAGACATCTACATCAACTGACACCACACATAGTGGACCGAAACACAGAAGAACGCTGATGAGGAAGGTTTAGTGACCTTCGAAAACGGCTGGCTGTTCCGTTCAACTATGTGTTGTTGTCAGAATATTTACAAATAACTTTGATGTTATTTGTTCATTAATAATTATCACATGTAATTTGGCTTAAAAAGCGTTATGAACATTAGCCTATTCAATTTATAAGAATATAAAAAATCTGTTTGTTCTTCGTTTAAGTACGAAATAGAAACCCCAGCATACTTTCTGTGCAGCCATATACTTTGCCACTACATTAATTTCCTTACCAAGGCGGCAACACTGCTTCCTCCATCTTCCCTTTCATAATTATAAATTAAGCTTAAAATCTACACGCAATACTTTTTAGTCGTTATCTGTCAAACAAAGACGTACACAATAAAAACAACAGCATATTAAAAATAAATTCATATGGGGGTTTCCTTTTCCTTTTTCTTAAACTCAACATTAACTCACATACACATTGAAAAGTTCACATCATTCATTTCGGGGCTAGTAAGTGTGTTTGTTCATTTGCGTGTGTGTGTTTGTGTGTGCGCGTCTGCTCCTCATCACCATGCTTTGTTTATGCTTTAAAGCTTAAGGAGATGACGCTTACTTTGACAGTTAATACTGACATATAAACTGACAGTTTTAAATTGAGGCTGTTGTATTTTGATGGCATGTCATGTCAAATGTTTTAAGTTTTTCTTTAAATCTTAAGAGCTTTAAGAAACAAAAAATAAGAAATAAGATAAATAACAACTGCAACAAATGAAATTGTTGTTTTGACCTGACGTTATTTTTTTGTGTGTGTTTGTTGTACGGTTTTTTTCCTTCTTTATAATATGAGTCATTATTATAGTCATTTGTCGGCTTAAACTATTGGCTTGGTGTTGACTGACAGCAGTGTTTATTTTTTTTTCTTTATATACATAAATACAAGCCTTCAAGTTTTTTACAATAAAGTACTTTTTTGGAAAAGTTTTTCAATATGAAATTGTTTTCCAAAAATTTAGTATAAATATTTGGATTGACATTTGAGGTTTTTTTTATAGAGTACGGCTAATGACTGCAGATACATTTTGTTTAAACTTTTGCTGCTGATACAGTTTTTAAAAGCGCACGTGAAGGAAACCATGAAATATTATAATCATTAAAAATCGTATGTAAATGTATGCATAGAATAGGGTGGCGTTGGGTGAAGTAGTTAGCACTTTGACTACAAAACCGAGGGTCGTGGGTTCAAATCCAGTCTCCGAACGTCATTAAAATAACAACACCACGCATTTTTCTGATATGCATTAGTGTCCTTTGTATCAGTTGTTGTGGGAAAACTTCAAGTGATGCAGTCATAAGGCACTGGTCACTAAAACTACACCGGCTTCAGCGGATGCTAATACTAATGTAACATCAGGGTGCCCTCCTTTGTCGGTATTGTGTAGCAGAATCATCGGCGTAGAAAATAACCAATAAAATGGCTACTAGTACAGCTTCAAAATTTAATACGCCTAATCCACCACCAGAGGTGCTGCAACACTGCAAATAAGCGTGCAAAAAAAGAAGATGCAGAGTTGTAAAAGAATTAAGCTTTCCTATATCTCTTCCTTCACAACCTGCCTTCTCTATCACTATCTCCCTGCCCATCACCCTCTCTCACTTCAAGTGAGCTGGACTCTAAATTTCAGCCTTCCTTACCAGCAGCCTGCTAACCTAACAATAGAATATAAATTCGAAGCAGTTCACTGCTTTGACATTAAATTTAGATGAAAGCTGAGATACTTAAGTTTTCCAAAAGAGAATATATAAGATTTGATTATCAGACTCGCTTAAAATTTGAGGAGCTGGCGAAAAAAAGCAGACTAGTCCCGCTAACTGTTTCTTATAGGAGAAGCAAATAACTGTCCGACAACTGCATCAACTAACTGGAGCAGCTCGAAGAATTATGTTAATGCATACGGGTAAGGATAATGATAAGGATAATGCATTCGGTTAATTACTTGGCTACTAACAATTCATTATGCATCAAATTACTTTGGAGCAAGCTCTCGGATGGTAGTTCAAATGGCCTACTTGGAACCACCGCTCTTACAGAGTCATGATTTGATCCCGGACTGGTTTCAAAACCTTAAACCTTATATAGTTGCAATCAATAACTGAATGAGAGTTCCAAGGTACACTTGCCAACATTAATGTTAAGAAACAATGTAAAGGTTGCTGAACGGGGAAAACAACCTGAAGGGGGCCAAAACAAACCTGAACAAAATAAATTGCAATTAAAAATTAATTATTTTTAAAAATATTAAAAGTATTTAATAAAATTAAGTTATATATCAAATGAAATAAAAATTAATTATTCATACTCATAAATTATAAAAAAATTTATTTATTTTTTTTATTTAGTAAAATTTATCAGTCAGGCGGCATTATAATTAAATGAATCAACCTGTTTAATTTATTTAATAAAATTTTTAATTTATTGCAGTTAACATTTCAATTATTCAGTCGCTTACTTCCATCATTACATGTATTAATTTGAAATTTATCTCCAATTAAGCTTTTTAAATTATTCATTTAAATATTTTAAATGAAATCATAAATAATTTAAATGAATTTTTAATAAGAAATAAATATTTCATTCAGTGGAAAAAAAGTTTTCCTTTTTAAAATATTGCAATTCTAATTAATTAATTGATGTACAGTGAAACCTATCTTAACGGACAGCTCCCATAACCGGACACCTCTAATAATGGGAAAAGTTTTGTAGAGCCAAAATTAAAATAAAAGAACGTGTACCACTCTCATAAGTGGACACCTCTAATAACGGGACAAAAATACGGCGATGGTGAGTGTGCGGCTAGGAGAAGTTTCACTGTAATTATTTTAGTAATAATTTGAAAATGTTGCTTGTTTTTATGGTCAAGCAATTGTCGATATGCATTTCGTTCCCGCTTTTGGAACTCTCCGGTGCACTATATGTATTTTAATAATAGTTAAAAAATTTATTAATATGCATTTGGATTGATTCAAGCAAAGGATTGAAATAATTTTTAAGTATTTTTTGTGTGGAATTTTTTTTTTTTTTTTTAGAAGTAACACTCAGGCAATGAATGCCTAGTACTATTGCTAGGTCTTATCTTCTTTAGGATAGGGATAGTGATAGAGAATATAGGTGGTGAGGGAAGAGATAGAGGAAAGTTTCATTCTTTTAAAACTCTGCTTTTTGCACGTTTTTAATAATGCAGTGATGCAGCGCCTCTGGTGTTAAATGAGGCGTATTAAATTTTGTTTGAAGTTGTGTTTAGTAGCTATTTGATTGGTTATTTTACTTCGACGATGATTCTGCTAGACAACGAAGGAGTGGGCTCTAATGTTACATTAGGCTTAGTACCTGCTGCGGTCAGTAAAGTTCAAAGACAAATGACTATGCCTTCAAATTTCCTACAACAACTGCTACAAAGGGACACTAATACACAGCAGAAAAAAGCGTGATGCGGTTGGATACCGGGCTCGAGCCCAGTACTTTCGGTTTTTGTAGTCAACGTGCTAATTACTTCACCCAAAGCCCTCCACATTAATAAATAGAGAACTTTTCCGATTTATAGATTTTTTTTATTATAGAAAATAAATTTTTATATATAATCTGCTTACAAGTACTTATACTTATATGTGGTCTGTTCTTTTTGAATACCATAAATAAGCAATTATATAAATTATGCTAAATCGCAAAAAAGTTAACTGCTATGGCCTCTAAGTCTCTCATTATGTACATTGTGGCAGCTTTTTTTTTGTGTTGCTTGTGTTGCGCCATAAATCGTATTAAAAGAAATATACTATTTAGGGGTGAATGTGTTCGCTAATGTAGTAAATCACTATTTACCATAAAAATATTTATCACCATATGACACATATTACACTCTTTGTGCGAGTATATTTTCACCATAAAACAACTAGTTAAATTACAGTACGAGCTCGATTTGCGCAACCGAAAGTAAATTAAATTATTGCTTTTACCGAAAAGTTGCAATAATCGACCACTAAGAACTTCATATAAAGCAAACTATAATTTAACACAAAATAATTTATTTTTAATAATTAAACAGAAAAAAATGCATACATGTGATTGAATAAGTTTTATAAAGTAATATTTTATATTGGCGCCTCTAGAATTTTCTAAATGGCAACTAATTTTTAATATAAATATTATTCTATGTTGCCCGGTTCATACAAAATTTAAGTGCACATTAATGGCATCATCTACTTTAAACTTTTGTGTGTTTTTAACTTGTGTATTTTTAGAGCCAATTTTACCAACTTATTTAAATATCAATTTATATTTAAAGGTAAATTTTCCATACAAAAACTAATAAAAATCGACATTTAAATAGAGTTGATGAAATTGGCCCTTAGAGCCTATTTCACCAACTTATTTAAATATCCATTCATATTTAAAAGTAATTTTTCCATACAAAAATTAATTAAAATCGACATTAAAATATGAATTGATATTTAAATAGAGTTTGTGAAATTGGCCCTTAGTCTGCAAAAATCTATAGCTTTCCCCTTAACTAAATAGTCTCCTCTGATCCTTTCATTGTAAATTCAGTGTAAATAAATTAAGTTTTTTCTGCTTATACAAATTTTTATATTTATGCGCTAAGACAAATAAAAAGTTTTAGCACTGGCGTGCAAAAAACTTTTGGGGTGGGCTCTTTTGTGAAACTTAAATTACTTGTTAAGACTACATTTTTATTGCAGTAAATTCATTTTTAAATTTACTAAAAGAGAAAAGGTTGCGCTTAGAGAGCCCGTTTTCTTAAAAAGTGGCTATTATAAAGACTTTTATGCAATAAAATGACTAGTTGCAATAATCGGGCTGTTGCGCAAGTCGAGGTCACACTGTATTTGTTTTTTTTGCAATTACTGGTTTGCTGCAGAAACAAACAAAGAAAATAAAAATTTTCTCAACACTTATTTTACATAAATAACGCTATTGCAATATCAAATCAAAATAAAAAAAATAACAACTTTCTTAAAGCTTACGGTAAATCATGTTAAATTAACATGCAGCACATATGAATCAAAATTAACTTTGCTTTCGTAGATTTTAATTTCAAATTTTTCTCCGTGTATGCTTGTTAATACATTTATAGATACTTAAACCTTTCGTTTCCTGAGTGTAACTGCAAATCGTAATTTTTAAAAATAACCCCATATGCGGTAAAGTAATTTGTTAAATAGAGTTTAAATAATTGTTCGTATTTATAATTTACACTTTTTTTTGTAATTTATTGCAACGTTGTTAAAAACAAAATATAACTAGTTAAATGTTCGAGATACGATATATATACATTTCAACATATACTTTTTGTTTTGCTTTATTTTTACCAAGTACTCAAGCAAACTTGTAATTCTACTGCCACATTTCTATTAATTTGTAAAGCTGAATGCCAAAATACTATAAAAAGAGGGTTGTTTGTTTTTTTGTCACCGTCCACATTTTAAAGGGTTATGCATTATGGCAAACTTTTTGTTTTAAAATAAACTGGTACTTTTTTCAAGCATGTGAGCAGGGTAAAGTTATTACCGCCTTTGAAAGTAATCACAGGGATTTCAGCTAAAATTTAGTCGATCACTTGTTGCCTGTTGTTTCTTAAAGAAGGAAATTATAGCTGCATCTTCCAATTAAAAATTTCACCGCCAACCTGAGCTGTTAGTGAATCTATTTCAACGTTTAACTAGAGCCAGGCCGATCGGTATTCTTAAACGAAATATGTATAACAATAAATTTGTATAACAATAAAAAATTTCCAGTCTTAAAGGATTTTTCTGTAGTCTTAAATCACTTTTCTAGGTCTGCCTAGATTATCGACTTTCCACTTTTGCTAGAGCTAGCAAATCTATCAATGAGAATCGGCGTTTTTAGAGGGATTTTTTTCCTATCATATTCCTTTAGCTAACGAATATGTATCGTGCACTTTTTTATTTTTGAACACACTTCACTTCAATTTCAGTTTACGAAAAATTCACCTGCAAAAGTATCACCCCGTGAATGATAAAATACTACTGCAAGGTATTCATTCGGTGTTTATGGCTCATGTTTTTCTTTTTTGCTCCCTTTGACTTTTTGTTTAAATTTATGAGTTGAGCAAAAGTGTGAATGGTTTTTATGTCATGTATGGCAGCAGTAGTGATAGTATTGCGAAAGAATATACACCCAAAAAATTCCATCTGCTAATTAGATAAAAAATATTCCTACCAAGAGTATTTCAATTGCTGTGCAAAAATTTTCGAGTGTAAAAGTATTATAGAATGAATTTTTAAATTGTTACCAACAACTTACGAGTGTTTTTTTTTTTTTTTTTTGTAAATGTATACTGTTCTTAATTTATCACTGTACTATTTTGTGCTTTTGATGCAAAAAAAAAATATAAAATTGTTATTTATTACATTATGAATATGTTGAAAATACTTAAAGTATTTTAAATGAGTGCAATAAGTGGGGCTATAATTATGTTATACTATATAATGTAGCTGAGGCATGAATATTTTTCTAATTATTATTGCACAACTTTTAAGCGGGTAGACTTATTTTTTCTGTTTTTAAAGCACATTAGGAAATTTAAAAAATTCTATGCATTTGAAATAATTGTATGCATTTGACAATACAAATTGTCAGAGCCATTTGTGTTTATAGAAGAAAAAATTATGTGTTTGCTATGCAACCAAACATATTTTTGGGTTAAATTTTCCCAATATTATTTTCTAACAGTCATCAGACACTTTCGCCAGCTATTCCATAAAATTCACAACCTTGTGTAATACAAAAAAAAAATAAATAAATTTGAATCCTAAAATTGCTCTAATAAAACAAAGAATTTTTGTAACCATTAGTAAAGTAATGATATAAATGCCGCATAAAAATTATTTCTTCATATAATATTTTTGTTTGTAATAAAAAAAAATAATTAGATATATATATATATATGATTTCACTCATTTTCGAATTCAGTTAGAAGATTTATGTCCTAATACTGTTCGACGATTTTATCGTCTTTTCTATGGACGAAAAAAAGAAGCAGTTTTGATTCTTCAAAACAATTATTATTTATTGTCTATGCTAGAAGGTTCGTGTATTTGCTGTATGATTTTGTTCCAAACATTATATCCAACACATATTTTTTCATGTATTTTTCAAACTATTGAATAACACTTCAATGGAATTTTTATATTTTAAAAAAATGGCAATAATATTTGTACTTTTCATTATCAAAGACAACAACCATTTTTAAAGAAAATAGTTAAGAGACTTCAAAGATAAGAGCTCAGAAGCATTTTCAAACAAAAACGTCCTAAACACAGAGAAAACAGTGCCTACTAAATACCTCATCAAATAGAACAGAATTAATAAGAAATCTCTATGGATTTTTTTCAATAAGGAAATCTTATTAATTTCATAGAGAAAAGCTTTTTGAAAAAATCAAGAAAAAATCTTGTAGTTTTTATAAGGTTATCTTATTGATTTTTTCAATAAAAAAATAAAAAAAAAATTGCGTCTTTATTCTCTATACTTATATATTTTCATTTAAATTCTATACCTATGTAGTATATTGTAGATGTTATTTATTTATACATACATACATACACATTATGTTAGATACTTAACTAACTTACTCACCAAGTATTGAACCAGCAAACTTCTACCTGATAGACAAGCATTCTAACCAATATGCTAACAAGCAGCCTGAACAACCATTGAAATTATTGTGCACACATTCTTATACAAAAATGAAAAAGATCATGAAAAAAATTGCTTGTATACCTCTTTACAGAAACGAAATAAGACACCTCATAAAATCAAGAAGATTTTCGTATTAAAAAAATCAATAAGCTGCTTTACACATTATCATATAGGAACCTACTAAAATCAAGAAGAAACCCTTATTGAAAAATAAATAAGGCAACCTAATAAAATCAAGAAGAAAACATTTTTAAAAACATCAAGAAGGCAACCTAATAAAATCAATAAGAAATCCCTATATTTTACAATTTAAAAGAAAACCTAATAGAATCAAGAAGTTTTTCTCTATGGATTTTTTTTTGGTACCAAAAATAAAAAAAGTTGTGAATAATAAGATTTCTTCTTGATTTAATGCAATTTTCTTCTTGATAAAATTAAAAACATTTACCACATAAAACTAATAAGGAATCTCTATGAAAAAATCTTCGCTTCTTTCTGCTGGGATACCCTTTAGCCTTAAAAACGGTTCATAGAGAAAATCTTCTTGATTCTATGAGGCAGTTTTTTCTCTGTGAACCTTCTTACTGAATTCGGGCATTACGACGTATTTTTTTGAACATTTTTTTGTGTCCTTACTGCACTAACATTGTCTCCAAATCTAGTTGACTTGATTTGAAATCTTTATAGAAATCTACATCTTTTACATCCAAGACCAAATACTTTGTCTAAAATTTCTCTTATAGTGCATTCACACTGTCTAGAAATCTAGTAAATCTTAATCAAGCTGCTTTTTTTTAATTTTCCTATACAAAAAGAAATCTAATTTTTCAGTAGATTTGTAGGAAATCTAATAAAAATCTAATGTTTTTATTAATTCTTTACTATCCTGTACAACCAAAGGTGAGTGAATTAGCTACGGTCTGCTTAAAAAAGTTTATAAATTGGCTACATTACAGTTATTTGGTTGTAGTTTTGGCAACAATACCGTTGATGGGTTTTGTTTTGTATAAAAAATCTTGATAAATGTCAAAAAAGATTGGTGTAAACGGTATAGATTTTCATAAAGATTTTAATCAAAATATTCGAGATTTTGTGCTGATGTTGATGATGATGCTAAAATTTTGAGCTTTTGTTGGAAAAAATCTTTAAGCAAATTGTAATACTGCGAATCAAAACAATTCACGTATTCTATTTCCACTGAACATTTTTTTTTATCAACTTCCAGTCAAATTACAGCAATGCGAAAACGCTCATTATCACATATTCTTTTACTTCCTCCAAGTATATACTTCATTCTAATTAAATCACAGAAACGAAAATATGTATAAAGAGAAATTAGAAATATTAAAAAAAAATTTAATTCACGTAGTCAGTCACAGTCACGTTATGTCATTGTCACCAAGCAATTAAGCTTGTAATTTAGATCCATGCTGTCTGATTTGTTCCTATATTTTACTAAATGTAAATCTTATTACATGCGTCCTTATGGTTTCCGTTACATTTTATTGGTCTCCATTAACGACGCAAGTAGAGTCTCCAGTGTAGTTACATGTTTGCATCTGTTGAAGATAAAAGGTCACACTTTTCCGACACAAATGTGCGATTTTTCCAAAAATACAACCCTGGCATGATGGAGTCTATGAAAATGTTCAAAAGACAACAACAATTCATCAAATCGTGCTATTTTGTGAGATAATTCTAATTCGCCGAATAAGATAATCAAATAATATTTAAATGAATGAATGAAAAAAATTATTGAAAAAAAACTGAGTTAAATTTTGTATAATCAGCAAATGCTTAAATCAATTAAAACCTAAATAAAGTTTGAATACTACATCAAACAAGGGCGGTAATTTAAAAATCAAATTTTGTCTGGGTTTATTATTAAAGTAATAATTTATTTTATTACGAACATAAAATTATTTCCTTTCATTGCGTAAGTCTTAACATTAAATACATCAAGACAAAATCCATCATTTTTTAATAATCAAAAAAGGCTTAACAATTCAAACATTTACTATCACATGCATATTGAAATTTTGCAACTCATTCAAAATTATTAAACTTAAAGTTTCATACAAATTCTTTACTACAAACCTTTAATAATTTTGATTAATTAACTTAAAATTTTATGATAAATAACTTCTTTTACTTTTCCGCCCAGTAACTTTATTAATTATACTTGCCACATTTTGTGCGATAAAAGAATTTCTTCAAAGCCGTAACTGCTTTAAGAGTTTAAGATTTATTATAAAATCAATGCTCATGTGATTTACAAATCAATCTTTATTACAATTTTAAGGCATTATTTATTAATAATCATTAAAAAAAAGTACACACAATTCTGTTTCTTCAAGTATTTGAAGTAATTTTCAGACAGTTTTCATTAAGATTTCTTATGTGTATCTACATGCCCCAGCATGGTGCACAAGTACAAAGAAAACGAAATGAAAATAAGATTATTTTTTATTTTTTTGAAATTTATTTCAAAATTAATTATACGCTCTTAAAAGAGCAACACCAACATATTTTTTATCATTAAAATAAAAACTGCATTTGAAAGAAAGAATGAAATAAAAAAATTAAAAAAAAACGAAATAAATCCCCAACCACAAAGTCAAAAGTCATTTTATACTTGTTTACAAATTAATTTAATTGATCAATCAAAGAGATCAAAAACATACAACATAAAGATCAAAGCTGTTTTATGTTGTTGTGGCAATATGTTTTGCTTGTAGTTAAGTTGTTATTTGTACGTATTATGGCAGTATGAGTGGTAGTAGTTGTTGCATTGCATTGCATAGTGTTGGCAAACAACTGTGTTAGCAAGCGATGCATGCATGCATCAGGCATAGTGGCAGGAATGAACATGGGCACCCATGTTGAGTGAACAAAAATAAAGAAACATTAATAACATCGGACAACTTACAATTTACAAGTAATTGTAACAACTAAAGCTAAATAAAAATTAACAACAACGAAATCAGTTGATGCAACATCATCTCGACAAGTTAGTGTACGAATAACAACATGTACAACATATCGACAGTTGGTTTTTATGGAATAAAAAACAAAAAATTGAGAAAAAAAAACATGTATTTGTTTGCATGATCAGAGCTGCCAATCGCTTACGAAGAAAAATAACTATTTCAGTATATAATATTATATAAAATTTATGTATATAAATTTATAAATTGATTTAAAATTTCTTGTTTTATTTGTATTAAGTTAGTGGAACGTAATTGGAACGTAAGTTCTCTATGGCGCACCATTAAAGCAAAAAATTTTTTTGAAAATTAAATAAGTTCGGGCTAATACTGGTAACAACTACATAGCATATATTGTCCCCACTCAAGATGTTTTAGACTTTCAGTGTTGCCGTATACGTATATTATAATATTTGTGACTTGGATAAGTGGTTCGTGGCGGTGATGGTGTCTCTGCTAACTAATATTACATATAAATGTAAAAGCAAATTTGTTGTTTGTTTGTTGCGTTTAAATGGCTAATTCGATGAAATTTAGTACATAGATAGATCTAGGTCTAGAAGGACGCATAAGTTATATGTTTTTTAAAAACTAGGACCACGAGGGGAGTAATATCTGCCTCTCAGAAACAATCTTAACGATTTTAATGAAGTTAAAAAAATAGATAGATTTGATTCTAGGTAAGCACACAGGCTATACATCTTTTTCAATACTAGGACCACAAGGGGGAGGTAGGGGAAAACTTCCTCCTCTTTAAAACTATCTACCCAACTTTAATGGAACTCAAAACACAGTTGGGTCAGAGTCTAGGAAAGCTCATAGGCTATACACTTTTTTAAGAAAGTAGTACAAGGGCAGGTAAGGGGAAATTTCTTCCTCTTTGAAACTATCAATCCAATTTTTATGAAATTCAAAACATAGATAGATCTGAGTCTACAAAAAGAAATAGGCTATAAATTTTACAAAACTCGGACCCACAAGGGGAGTAAGGGGAATGGTTTTCCCCTTGGAAAGATGGATAGACATGGATAGATCTGAGTCAGGAAGCACACAAACGTTATATATTTTTTTTTATCAAAAATATGCCCACTAGGGCTTAAAGGGTATTTTCTAAGGTAAGAAAAACGTAAGGAACTATGTTCCTACCCGGTGTCCAATGACAGCGTTCGTTTTTGTTTAGGTTGCTTTTAAATTGAAAGTAACTGTTTGCGCAAACATGCGACAAGTTTCGCAAATTTGCATAATTGCCCAAATAGCAATTTTAAAAATTCTCATGAAAACGCTTAATATTTTATAATGCAATAGCGCGGAAAAAAATAATTATTCCTGCAATAAACAACTTTAATTGAAAATAAAAACAAACATCAGTTAAAAATGTTTTTTAATTCAATTAAACTTTTGTTTGAAAATTTTATTAATTACAAAATTTAAACGACTAAATTACTTGATTTTTTATTTAATTTCTAGTTTAAGTTGTTTATTGCAGGAATATTTTTTGCTGTGAATCTAGGCCAAATTCTGACCATACACAATTTTTTCCCTTTTCTCTACACCTGGCAACTCAGTCTATGTAATGAATGCTACATCAACGAGTAGTTCTAGTTTTTCACTTGATGTTCTATGTCGCGATCAATTGAACACAATTAGAGGTTAATTCTACTACATATACGACTTGTTGCTACTCAAATTAAATAAATAAACATTTTGATTGGTATCACTCAATAAGTTAGATAGACATCATTGTTCGTATACTCGTATCTAAAACCAACAATATGTACTCGTACGAGTATCTCTATACAATGATACAACATACTTAATTAATCAAAAGATATTTGAGTCTTGTAAATGTGTATTTGAAGTTTTTTTTCATAGATGATGGTAGAATTAATAATGATTTTAAAAATGTGAGGAGATCTTGGTGCGAACTTGTTTGTGAAACATTTGGCTTCAATACATTCGTTATTAACGCAGTCATCCCTATGTTTCAAGTGCATCTTATGTTTGGTATAAATAATTTCTTGTTGTATTTATGCATACCCTACACTTTCAGTTAGGCGTGAGGCGTGGTGCACTTTTTACAGCGTTTGTTCTTTTTGAAAGTAATAAAGTTATTCACAATAGGTTATGTGAGAGCAGAAAGCGCGATTAAATAACACTGTATTATAGAGAAAAAAAGGCTCTTGGAGTGGTTCTAGCAGAAGAGACTCAAAAAAATATACTTGAAATGGAGTTTGAAAGTTTAAATCAGTTTCTTTTCCAGACTATTATAATGATAAAAGGTAAGCGAAATGTCTATCACTGTTATGTACAATTTTACGGGTCATGGGTCAACAGCAATCCACTGTGCTATAATTTTCTGAAAAATCGCACAAAATAATTGAGATTTTTTCCATAGGTATTTTTGAATATGAAGATTACAGAGGTGACATCAACTCAAAATTAGCTTATCTCGACTTGAGCAATTTTTCGTTTTTCCCACATTATTTTAGTGCCTTAAACTACTCAAAAGTCTTTTTGATTGCAATAAATACTTTCTACTGGAAAAAACCTACTTTTTCTTTGAAAAAAAAGCTTTTTTAAAAAAGTGACGGGTGTGACCTAGAACAAATAATCGAAAATAGATAAATTTTTGCCCTATCACCAGCCGCATTCTTGTGCTTAGTGTAGCTGCATCAAAGATTCTGAAGGAAACTCAAAATTAGCTTATTTCGACTTAGGCACTTTTTCATTTTAGTTACCGAATTTCGGTGTAATAGATTGTTAAAAGTATTTTTGAATGTAAAAAATGCTACGTTATAAGAAAAAATTAATCTTTCTTAAAAGAACAAAAAACTTCCAAAAATGTGACGAACGTGACTTAGCCTGAAAACTCGAAAATAACTAATTTTTTTCCATATAACCAGCCGAGTTGTTGAGCTTAGTGGATGTACCAAGGACTCTAAAGGAACCATTGGCGTAGCTTTAAATTGGCGTAGCTATAAGGGCCAGAATGGCCTTTCTACACCTATGGAATGAACCTATTTGAAAAATTACCTAATAACAGCAATACTTTTTAAAGGACTACAAGGAATCTTGCTTGTAACTTTAGTGTTTCTGCTTTTTTTATAAGACTGTGAATTAAAACTACCAATTAAGGATATTTTGAAATTTCTGACAATGGGTCTTTCATCCTTGTCCGTTATCCGCAGTTCACAAATTTCTTTGTATTCCTTAAGTTTCCTCCATCTTTCCTGTTTTATATTTCTGATATCCATAGAAAAAATTTAGCATCAGCGTTGGTGTGGCGGGTATGACCAAATATATCTTACAACTAATTAATCGAATATTTAAATGGAGGTTAAAAGCTCTTTATTATCCATGCAGAAAATTTGGGAACAATTGATCCAAACGTGCTCGTCCTATGACCTTAGAAAACGAGAGTGTTACTAAAAGTACAAAGTAGTGTAGGGTGAAAAAATATATATTCGTCATTTTCCTGATGTATCGTTTTGATCTTAAATCAATTTAATTGGGACTTGGTCTAGTATTGCGGTAAACGACACTGAATATGTTCGAAGTGGTTGAATGCAAGACCTATCAAATAGTTTAAATATATTGTTAACCAGTCCCGTAACTATACCTAGATATTAACCTAAGCTTTATACTTTTGAAATATGAGTGTTCCTGTGGTAGTGTGGGTAGTGTGCAAGCCTGTCATGCAGGAAGTTGTCTGTATGTTCAAATATAAAAAAAATTGTGATTAAAAATAAAATATCTGCACTTGTAACAATAAAAAAATTTATAAGTGTTCAGTGTTACAAATAAATGTCGGAATGACATTTATATATAATTATAGCTATGCTATTTATGGCGCGATACAGGAGTTGGGACGTGATTTTCGTAACAAAAATAATTGACACTATTACAGTTATAAATTTATTTTTGTTTTGATTTCTTTGTACTAAAAAGCAGAGTTCGAAAATAAACGAAACAAATTGTTTGATTCTGTTTTGTTTCGCTCTTTGAAGTGAGTGAAACAAAAACAAAACAAAAAGAATTAGAACCATTGCTCAATTTGTTTTTGTATTGTTTTTCCATATGACCACAAACTAGAGAGCAGAGCCGATCGGCTGTAAGCCAGCTAATAGCCGCTAATGGCCACAAACAATACATTAATTTAATTGTGCGTTGCTAGAAAAGAAAATAATGGGAAATTCATGAAAAAGTTTTTGTTTTTGCATTGTTATTAAACACATTAAGTTTGTTCTATATATAGCTAAGTAGCATAGCTATAACCGGGTGTCTTAAAACACTTCTATTCTTTTTTTATATTAATCTATGCCGAATCGTCCCTATGGGATAGGTCAGTGCCAAGTCAGAAGGTGCATACAAAGCATCAATTAACACCATCTGAGGATATACCCCTGTAAAAAGGACTAGTCCACTTCATAGGAAGTGTTAGAATTCGGACAGGTTCCTATCACTTAGGGACCGATCACGTGAATAGTCTTGTGTCACTCCTATTTCCTGCAGGAATATTATTACTTGCTCTTACTTTTTTTTGCTGCTGGAAAGTATAACGCATTTACTATGTACAGCAATAATTTTGTTAATATTGGAAGTATTGACTGGACAATTTTTAGGGACTGCGTGAACGATACTGAGTTCCTATAAAGGTGGAGTTCTTTTCTTAATTTACATGAGAGCGCACAACAGATCTATATTGGCTAAAGTGTATGTCCCCGGACATGAGCATAATGGCTCCTCTTTTCAACCTAACCTAACATTTTTACTGGGGCGGGTGTGACCAAAATTGCCTGTTTCAATTAATCTACAAACTTCTCGTTAAAATCTAACAAATGTCTTGTTTGAGATTTAACGGTTTTATCGAAGATTAGAAAGGGAACAAAATAAAACATAGAATTAAGATAAAACATACAAGGAAAGAGAATATAGTAGATTGTTCAGTATATGTGCATTTCCAAGTGCTTCCAAATTGATAAAAAAAATAAAGTAAAAACTTATTTGTTTTTAATTTGTCTATAATTGTCCTTTTCTTATGGACATGACTTTAGCTATTTTTATTAAAAATTTATAATTTTTTTTTTCTGTATGGGTTTTGAGCGTAAATGCCGTACAATCAAGTGGGGACTAAAGGTAATAGAATGTCCTTAACTACGTGCTACATATAATACTACTATAACTTTCTTAGTACACAAAATTCAAAATTCAACTTAACAGCAGATATAACTTAATATGTTAACTGCATACAAGGGTTAATTTCGTACTTATTTACAGTTGGTACTGAAACGTCCCACAAATCCGGGATTGATGAGTTAAAGTTGAATTTCGAGCTTCTCTGTGTTGAGAGATTCAGAGTAGAAGTTATGGATTATTGGAAGTCATAATATCATAAACATATTTATGTGTTATATATGTATGTCAACGAGTTTGTATTAAGGAATTCCTGGACTTATTCGGCTTTTTTGAAGCGACTTAAATTGACGTGAGTCTGCGAGATAAATCACTGAGCATAAATAACTCTAATTCCACGCCTAATCACTATTCGTTTTAAAATTTATTATTTTCCTTAATTTTTCTCAGCCTTTGTTTTATAAAATTAAAAAAAAAATACTAAAGAGTGTCATATATACCAAGTTGACCGACTTTTATTTTTGTTCCCATGTTAAAGTTTTAATAAACGATGTGCTAATAGCGCTGATAGTTTAGATTGTGGTTTTGACAAAGTGTTGCTTGATACAATCACAATATTTTGAAATTTCATTTAAAGAATTCTCATCTGCTCAAACAATTGAAGTGTTGAGATGTGGTGTTATATATTTTCCTTATTTGGCATCTCAAGTATAAGCTTAAAAACTTTAAAGGGAATGTTTTAAATTAAAAAAATAAAGGCGATCAAATAAATTTCTAATCTATCAGCAGCAAAAATAAAGCTAAATGAGGTGCAATATATGGAGTGTTTGCTTCTAGTATGATTAGATTTTTTTTAAATGGAAACATTAAATTTTAAAATATAGTTGAAATATAAGCAATGCATATGGTTTAATAAATGATTGCTTTTATTATTAAAGGTTCTATTAGAAATAAAATTTCTCCGAAATTCGGCATCAACAAAAGGTACCAGAACCAAAAGCAATAACAAAAATAAAATTTTCTATTCGATTTAATTTTCAAAAACTTTTTATGTACATATATCTTGATTAGATGCAAATCATAAGGCACATAACTTGGATAAAAATTTAAAAATCATAACAATCAGGGGTCTAATCGCCACTTTCGATAACGAGCTGATTCGATCACTTTTTTCAGTTTGAGATTATGGCATTCGATATCGAAGCATATTATTACATTATTCGACAGCTAATGCCATAATCTCAAACTGAGAAAACGTGATCGGACCAGCTCGTTAACGAAAGCGACGATTAGACCCCAGTTTTCGATAACACTTCGATAACGCTTTTATACATCTTTAGCCAAGTAAAAATTACAGCCATGTATGTATGCATGCAATTGCATGATTAACAACATATTGCGCTTAATATTTTATTATTATTATTATTACATATTATTTGTTTGATTTTTTTTTTTTGCTACAAATATGAACTTGTAATCCTTAAATCATGCACAATTTGTTCGTGCAGTAACCCAAAAATTAAAACACAAACTGCACTTAGTTTTTGCAGCAAAATTGTTACTTGTGTGTAAAAGCAAAAAATAAACAAAAAACAATTTAGTTTACATTTTCAGATTAGCCTTTGCCACCTTTTTTGGCTGCCATTTATTACAATTTATTATGTGTGTTGCTGCTTTTTGTATTTAAAATAAAATTAAAACATAAATCAAAATATTAGTTGTCATTTAACATGTAATATTTTATAAAGATAATGGGCTGTGTATAAATTTACAACATGTACATAAATTTTATTTTATGATAAACATGTTTTTGTAGCAAAACTATTTATGCATTATAAATGTATGAGTGCTCAAACACACACAAACACACACACACACGCAAACACACTCAACTACACACAGACAGTGTTGCAGTTTAAAACTAGTAGCTCAATATCCTGTTGTGAGATTTGATTATTATTTCGATAATAATGCTGTTATATACATATGTATGTATATAAAAGTGCATATATGTATGTTTGTACGCATTAGAGTGTATTAGTTAGTTAGCAAACAGCAGCTAACTAAACTGTTGGACTAACTGAGCAACTAACTGTGTTACGTTTAGTTCAAACATCTGTACACACTAGAGTGTTTTATAATGTTGTTCATGTTTTAAAATATATTATCAAATTCACAGTCATAACTAAAAGGTTTAGTATTAATGCCAGATCTACGAGTATTAGGCCTTGTGCCTGAGTGAAATATTGAAGGAGAGTGAAGTTAAATTACACTTACGATTTTACTACATTTTATATTCAACAGCTGAAAAAGCACAAAATATTAGTGGGAATCACTCGTTATTGTATTGTCTGCAGCGTTTTACATAATTTTTTAATCCAGCAAAAAATCAACTTACAAACCACTGGTTACAGCATTGATCAAGTCAGCTCCATGTAGTTCTATTTCTGCTGAAACATCAATGAATTTAACATATGGTTGTCATAGGACGGAAGTGATCCAAATAAAGCGCTTAAATTGCAGTCTAGAAATATTTTTTGCTATAAACAACTGCCTTGGATAATTAAATTTTGTACCTGTAGTGATTAGTATGCAATGAAAGTGGTAAACCTTTAAAATAAGTTCCGATGTTTTTTCTGGGTATAGTTGACTTTTGAAATATTTTAGACCACAATATTGTAATTATGCGCGACTTTAATCTTAGTTTGTTTAATATTGAGAACTCTGATATTGTACTGTCAACATGTCGGCGTTTGGGATTTTTTTTTTAAACACACAACACAACCCGCGAAGCGATTAGCTTGTCTGCGGAAAACACCCAGGGTCTATGGTGGGAATCTAACCCACGACCTTTGGACTGAGAAGCTGGCAGTGCTACCACTCAGCCACAGGGGCACTCTTTGTCCTATCATCACAATAATCTACCCTCCCACTATGTAACCTCTGGGTCCTCTACTCTTCTGGATTATTTCAAATTGAGTCCTGATCTATCAGTTCATATGTCCGACCAAATGCAGTGTGCTGCCATTTCCCACCACTCATTCATTTTGATGAGCATTACGTACGCTACAAGGCCGAATAGTCACTTTATTGAACTCAAGGATTATAACAACATTAACGTCTCTTCACTACAACACCATTTCCAGCAATATGATTTTTCTAGCTTCTATACTAACCATGATGTTAATTCTCAACTGTCATATCTCATGTCATGTGTACATCATTTGCACTCTCTCGTACCGACTAGAAAGGTCATGATCTCCCCGTCTAGCTAATTAAATATCACCTCTTGCTTCGTGATCTTGCTTTCATGGAGTATTTACTAAACCCTTTACCTGAAAACTGGAGATGCTACTGCAGAGCTCGTAACAAATCAAAATCTGTTATCCGCAATGTAAAGCGTAAAGCACACAGTAACATCTTCTAGAATCCTGATACCAAAGGTATGTGGAGAGTACTTCATCAGAATGGTCTGTATGATACCTAAGGAAAATCTTCCTCCCGATGCACTGAATGCAGAATTGTAGAATTGTTGATTCTTGTAATCCTTTTGAGATTAGCTTTCCTACCAATCGTTTCTCGTTTCGAATCAATGTACTGGAAGACTTATGTAATGCACTGTCCAATGCCGCAGACCATGATGACCTGCCTCTCAAATTTGTTCGGCTAATTTTTCCACTCATAAATCAACAACTCTTAATTTTGTTTAACATTATAATCACTAGTTCTCAATTCCCCATGGATTGGAAGATTTCAAAAGTTATACCTATTAGGAAAAATGTGAATTTAGACCAATATCACTTGTTCCAGTTTTATCCAAGATCTTTGAACATATTTTAAAAGACCAAATCTTACAATTCTTAAACCAAAATCTTTTGCTAAGCCCGTCAGTCAGGTTTTCGTGAAGGATATAGCACAACTTCTCTTTAAATTGGTGTCTCCGATTATATTAGAAAAATTATTGATAAGGACAACGTAGACCTATCAAACGCTTTTGATAAGCTAGGTCATGCTATTTTAATCAGCAAACTTTGCACATGTTTCGATTTTTCTTTATCCGATTGTAGATTATTATATTCCTATTTATCAGGTCGCTCACAATATGTTCAATGCAGTAACCGTAATTCGAGGTGTGTACCAGTCACTAGTGCTTTACTTAACGGCTTCGAATGTGAAGCCTTCGTTTTTGCCGATGATATACAACTATTATTTAAGGTTCACACGCAGCTTATAGATGTTTTCGAATATGATATTCACCTGTATTGTGTATGTCGAGTCGAATATTCGTCTACGACAGTTTTGTCCTAGATTAAAGAAAACTTGTACACGCTTCCTTTAATCTAGAACAAAATTCTCGTAGACGAATATTCGACTCGACATACGCAATACAGGTGATTAACACTTTAATATCAAATGTTTCACGTTGGATGAGTAACAGCAAACTTAGTATAAATTGTTCTAAGACCAAAGCGATGATTTTTAAACAGCCTAGTGCTACAATTAACCTGTCTATCATGATCGATGGCCAAGCTATTGATTTTGTCGACCGAATGAAATGTCTTGGTGTTTTACCAGACAACACTCTTAGTTTCGGACATCATATTAGTGGACTATTTTCTAAAATAAACTTCAATGCAATGAATTTATACCTGCCATTACATATTAGAAAGAGCACAGCTCAATCCTTGTTGATGTCTAATCTATTGTATTGTATTGAGGTATATTCTGGCTGTAGCGCTGAAAATTTAAAAAGGGGTGTGCCCTACTCTTTAACAGAATAATACGCTTTACATATCAACTAAGAACTAACAATCATGCTTCAATGTATGTTAATGATTATCTATTTGGACTGTAGTTTTAAAAACTTCATTTAGATCACTACTTTTCTTTTATAATGTTGTGCTCACAGACTGTCCAGACTATGTCCGTAGACATTTTACGTTTTTGGCAAGGATCGTCTTATTTACGAATGATCATTTACTGTACGAGTCGTCAAATGTTGTAATTCATTGCCGCGATCCTTAAGAGCATTACATTTTACTCGTAATTTATTCAGAGGTAAGCTTGTTGCACTAATAGGCTTAATAAAGCCAGGTCCACCTTACATTCCCTGTACAGAATATGGAGAGCGAATAGTATAAATACTACCACAAAACTAAAAATCTTCAACAGTGGTGTCAAACCCGTATTACTGTATGGTTGCAGCACCTGGAGTACAACACTGTCTTCACGTAGGAAACTGCAATCGTTCGTCAATAAGTGCCTAAAACAAATTTTGCGAATATTTTGGCCGAACTGGGTAACGAATGAACTGCTTATAATGGCCAACTGCGAACCAATTGGCTCTGAAATCTGCAGGCGTAAATGGACTTGGATAGGTCACGTACTAAGAAGGCCACCTGAAGAAATGTCAAGGCAGGCATTAGACTGGAACCCTCAGGGACACAGGAATCCTGGAAGGCCCCGCAACACATGGATAAGAATGATGAAAAATTAATGCAAATCTCGTAATCTGACTTGAAATCAAACAAAGAGTTTAGCTAATGATCGAGTACGATGGAGGGAATTTGTCTACGCCCTATGTTCTTCGTAAACTTTTTATATAATTTACAAAATTAATGTAAATTTTATAAACAAAGGAACTGTCAAGCTTGTTGCATATTTCTCCCAATTGAGGTGATCTAGATTCTGAATATATATAGTTAATTTCATGGAAAATATATCTTCCAATTTATAAGTAGTATTCTCATCTAATAATTTTATAACTACATATTATTATTTTTTTCTTTAATGAATATCACAGTACAACATTTTTGAAGTCATTGATACGGGACTCAATTCTGACAATTTCACGTGAAAGTAGGCCCAAAATGAAGAACTTGTGCATCATTCGTTTTATCTTCTTACCTGCTAAAATATTTTTAATATCGATTTGAAGTTAGTAACTATCGTATAGGCTCTTTTGTTTGACATAACTCGAGAACCACTAGTGCGATATTAAAAATATTTTAGCAGGTAAGAAGATAAAACGAATGATGCACAAGTTCTTCATTTTGGGCCTACTTTCACGTGAAATTGTCAGAATTGAGTCCCAAAATCATATGTTGTACTGTGATTGTGTCTAGTTTATTTGTTGCCTACATGTTTAATTATTCTTATGCTATTCTTGTAGTCCACCAACTATATATGGCCCTATGGGCTCGGTTGGTTATTGTTAAAAATAAATAAATAAAAAACAATAAATAAATAAAGCCGACATAAGCTAAGCCGTCAATGCCGCCGTTAAAATATCGAAATTATATAAGAATTCAAGCTTCTAAAGTTAAAAGTGTGGCAGCAGCAGAAGAAACATTTCCAGTTTAATCAAAAAGGCCCCCATGTAGGCCTTCCCCTATCGCACTATTAACCATATATCTATCTATAAACATTTAAATGTGTGAAAAAGGATGCATACTTTTTTTCAAAAACCATTATTAATACACACAAAAAATATTTATGCTATTTATGCAATAATACAAATCACAAATAATAACTTAATTTATGCAAGTGTGCTCGTATTATTTTGTGTGTTGTTTGCCGCATATGATACTCATGCATACTCGTATGTACGAGTACGTACATGAATACATGTGGTTAGAGATTAAAATTATGGTATTTATTTCAAATTGGCCATTTTATATTGCATTTACTGAATGTTATCTGACAATTTACTAAATGGAGGAATGTTTTTTTTATTGCAACAAAAGAAAAAACATAACAATAATAATAATAATGAATCTACTTATTCTATTTAAATATAAAAGCAAACCAGTATAACTAATTTATAACTTTAAACATCCGGTAGTAGTGAATAAATTATGTTTATGCAAAAATTGTTGGAGAATATTAAAATGGAAATGAAATTATTGCAAAATATATTGCTATTATTAAGAGTCAGCGAGAGTGTGGTAAAAAATACTAAATACCCTCATCCTTGATACATTTTTGTGTTTGTTTATTAGAATTTTTTTAATAAGGGTCCATTCACATATTACGTAACGTCATTTTCGAAGTTTATAGTAACGTTTTTTTTACAAAATTTTCAATATAAATTTTCTAAACCGTAAAAAATTCATAAACCCCCCTGGAGCGTTTCGTAATATGTAAACAGCCAGCCTCCTACTGATATTTGTTACTTTCTGAATAATGAAAAATTCGTACTCACCTGATAGATGTTACGAGTATTAAACTCTTGACTCATTTTCAAATTATTAAGATACAGAAAGAAATGTAAAATTGTATATCGCAAGAGATTATCACGAACTTTTCTAGAACAGATAGTGAGCAGAAAGCTGAAAAGAAAAAAGAAGAATTGTTTCAGTATGATATATAATTACCCACTACAAAGAAGAAAAATTTATTTAAAATTACTAAGGCTCAAATGCACAGTCTTTATTTAACTAATGAAGGTGGTTTAACCAATGCAATGGATAATAAAAATCATTAGTTAAAAAACGGGCTTTAGTTAACTATAGAATTTGGACTTAAAAATGCTAACAAATTACAGACGCTAACACAGGATTCACACGAAGACTTTTATGAAGTCTATTTTTCGACGTCATTTTTGGTTTGAAGCGAACGGGGTAGAGAAGAAAGAGGGGTAGAAAAAATGCCTCGATTTCTGTTTTCTATGGTTTTTTTTCATATTTTTCTTTACACTAATTTGTGTTCTTGTTGTTACATTTTATTATTAATATTCTTACACCTAATTTACACGAAGACTTTTATGAAGTCTATTTTTCGACGTAATTTTTGGTTTGATAGCGAACGGGGTAGAGAAGAAAGAGGGGTAGAAAAAATGCCTCGATTTCTGTTTTCTATGGTTTTTTTTTCATATTTTTCTTTACACTAATTTGTGTTCTTGTTGTTACATTTTATTATTAATATTCTTATATTGGTGTGTTCTTCGAAGCAAAATTTTATTAAAAAAGTACCCTTTAGGAAATTCGGTTAACTTTAAGCTAACTATTTCGCAAATAGTACTGACTGACATGACACTTGGATTACTTTGCAATGTAATCAACTGACTTTTTTAACATTGCGATGTCCTAGGCGGTAGTCAATTGTCTCACTCAGCACTACTTTCAACTAACTTAAAGTTGACTTTTGTTAAATCACCTGGTAGTCAGTAAATTAAAAATTTTTTCCGGGTTTCGAACATGTATCATCACACGTTGTGTACTCAACGCGCTACCACTCGGCTAAGGTACCATCTAAAATAACAACAGAAAAATGTTAATATAAAACTGAAATGAGTTTCAAAGTAGCTGAGAATAAATTTGTTGGCTCTCATCAAATTTTATTACGTACTCAACTTAAGAATTAGTTTTGGGTTTGTTCTAGATGGCATTGCAGTTAGCTTTTAGTCATTCTAAGAAAAGTTAACTATAAGTTAACTATTTTGTAGTCAACCACACATTCTCGGACAGGGTATGTACTGCGAATGTATGTATAAACAATAAAAAAATAAAAATCAAAATCAATAAAAAAATTAGACATGTAAAAATAATCATCGTATGAACGCAAATAATTTTTGGTAGAAACTTCAAAGGGGAATCAAGAAAAATAGACGTCATAAATTTCACCGTCTGAATCCTGTGTAACAAAAACAAAAAAAATATAATTTTCTTATTTAATCAAAACAAATTTTTGACAAAACGACTTATTTGTTTAAAACCTATTTGACAAAAATATTAATTTTTGTTGTTGTAGTTTTAAGGACAACTGTAGTAGAGAAGAAGTCCAAGTTTCCACAAGAGTTACAGGACTCTTATTATATTAACTGCGTTTATTTCGTGACTTTTTGAATGAACAACATATTTTTTTTTTTTGAAACACAAAAATTTATTTTTCAACATAATCTTCTTTTAAATCAATACATTAAGTCCAACGTTTCTCCAGTTTTTGTATCCCTCCAAAAAATAGGATTTTCGAGGTCCCTAAGATAGCCATTTGTTTGGTCGTTGGAGCTAAATCTCTTTCCACCGCACCATTTCTTTAGGTTTGAAAATAGGAAGTAAATCCAGAGAATATGGCGAATGGGGTACGAATTCATAGCCCAATTTATAGAGTTTTGCACACGTGTGCACTCGTGCATTATCTTGACGAAAAAGAACTTTTTTCTTGGCCATATGGCGCCATTTTCTTTTTAAGTCCTCATTAAATCGGTCTAATAAGTTGGTATAATATTCGCCGTTTATTGTTTTCCCTTTTGAATGTAATCAATGTGGATTATCCCGCGTGCATCCCAAAAAGCTGTTGCCATCATCTTCTTCGGAGCAGGTTTAGACTGCTGCTTGGTCTCCGGAGTACAGTAGTGGATCCATGTTTCATCCACAGTTACAAAATGCCGCTAAAAACTAATTCGGATTCCGGCTAAACAAGCCTTTAAAGTTATGGTCAATTTAGAGCCAACGCGGCATCCATCTTGCAGAGGACTTTCTTAAACCCAGCTGATCATTTGAAATCGAAACCACACTGCCATATATCGAGAAATTTTTCAAAATTTTTGAGTGCTTTGACCTCAATTGGCCGTTCAGAACGTTCAGCGTCATTTTTAGTTGTGCCAGCACAACGAAAGTCAGTAAACCAATTTTTTACCATTGTAATCGATTGTGCAGAGTCCCCATAGTATTTATCAAGTTTTTCTTTGGTTTGACTGACGGTTTTTTTTTTGCAAAAAATAATGTTTAATGATCACTCGAAATTCCCTTTTTTCCATTTTTTTTTCAAGGGGCGAGGTAGTCTGTCATCAACGGCATAGCTTGTTCAAATTTAGAAAGGAGTCAAGGAGTTCCCTCTTGAAAGAGGCAATGTTGCCATTTCAATCAAGTGGCGGGAAATTCAAAAAGACACTGAATTAATGATCCACCCTTGTATATACTACAAATGCTGTTCATTCGTGGTCCTTCATCTGACTGCCAAACTCTAAATGAAAAAATAAAAACATAAACAGTATCTTTAATGACTCGAAACTGTTTACCCGGAGTTTTATGCGTCGCTGATTACGAATATGATATTAGATTTTGAAAGTTCAAAATGGCGGATGCAATACCAATTAGCGATAGCTAAGAAAAAATATACATGAATTCTCATGAAAAAAATTAATTATTTTAAGCTTTGAATCAAAATTTTTAAATGCGCCATTTGCGCAATTATCCAGGGTCTTGTAACCGTGTCAATTGTAAATTTATCTGAAGTTCGATTAAATTATTTTTCACTTAAAAGCGGGGAAAAATTTTAAATTTCACATGAGCACCTAAGTGGAGACTACTGTATAATGCGGTTTTACACAATATGTGGCATATCTGAAACCTATGTAAGAATGTGTATTGCCTTGGCAGCTTTATTATTAATTACAATTATATTTTTTTATAATGAAAAAGGTGAGAAAATAGACTAGATGACTTCAATTGGCTGCCTAAAAGGTTGGTTAGTAGCACTTTCCTCTGACATAGTCCACGTAGCGAAAAAATCAATTACCGAAAAATCTCAGGTTTCAATTCTTACAGTACCATGCTGTATAGGAAAACTTCCTCTTCATTATACATTGAAAGAAAAAGTGTAAGAATTCTGCTGTAATTTCATATCAACAATCCCCCATTGTCGTGAATGGCTTCGTCAACGTCACATCAAGACTACAGTAAATGTTGTCACTTGCCTACTCTTTATGGTCAACAATTGGCTCTTATTGACAATCTTTTACTAATCTCTAAGACTTTGTAAATTAATGGAGCATGTTAATAGTAGCCAATTGCTGCCGACAAAGAGTAGACAAGTGCCAATTTTTACTATTGTCTTGATGTGACGTGTCGACGACTTCATTCACAAAAAGGGGTAATATGATAAGTGTTATTGTTTTTGACCACGTGACACTTTAAATCATTATGATGTCATCAATTAGTCATCACAGGTAATGATAAAGATTGTGTTGTCCATGGCAAGACTTGATGAAATATATTTTTTAACAAACATTTATGAATGCATTAGTTGGCTTTAGTATTTTAGCAACTACTTGGCTTCAATTAATTATTTTATATAAATTTTCTGCCAGATTATTATTGACATTATGACATAAGAAATTCATTACAATAAAATAATATTGTTATTCTTCCTCAGTTCAGCTAAGGACATAATCACTTCAATGTTATTTGTCTCATTAAAAAAATATAAAATATAGTAACTTATAATATGTATCATATAAATGCATCACTACAAAGCTTTATAAAAAATAATTTCAATAAATCATTAACATCAGCTATTAATAATTTCACCCTGTCAGTTTATAAATGTTTAAGAATATTTAAAATTTGTTACATACATACATAGAAACTTGTTAAAATATTTCTATAATTTTTTTTCTCTTTGATTTATTTTATTTTTCTTCACAACTTTAATTTTTAATGGGTTAAAGACTTAAAACATATTTCAGATTTAATGTCCCTGTATATTATACTTAAAGCATATTTAAAGAAATATAATCCAATGCGTTTAACGTTCGTTAAAAATAAATATTTCTAGGAAATTTTTGTATAAATTTTTGTAATTTTTTAAAACAGAAGAATATTAAAAAAAAGTATACTATACTTGTACTAAACAAGTTTCTTTAACATGTAATCTGCTAATAAATCATAGCAAGTCCTATAAATAATACAAATATGGTTTTATAAATGCTGTAGACATAAAAACTGCACACTGTTTCTTTAGTGGGTGTCTATAAAATTTTTAATGGAAAATTATTAACAGGTTGACCTCAATGCATGTAACATACAAAGAAGAAGTAGTAAAATATTAAAATTTTTAAAAGAAAAAAAGTTTTGTATAGAACTGGCACCACACACAGTGGACCAAACACAAAGAACGCCGATGATGAAGGTGTAGTGGCCTTCGAGAACAACTAGTTGTTCCGTTATACTGCATGTTTGTCAGAATAATTACAATTAACTTTGGTGTTATTTGTTCATTAATAATTGTCACATATAATTTGGCTTACAAAGTGATATGAACCGCTAAAAATTTATTATTTACGGTCGGAAATAATCGTTTTTGTTAAAAAAAATTAAGTTCGAAAATTATGTCGCTTAAGCTTTTTTGGCGATTACTGTACATAATGACAAAATTCAGAAAACATGGTACGGTGGGGAATTTTACAAAATAAGATAATATTTATATTCACTAATAGTAAACGCCTTTTATATCATACCATAACGGCCAAAAAAGCTTAAGTGACATAATTTTCGAACTTTTTTTATCAAAATCGATTACTTGCGCTCGTAAATTATCGATTTTTTTACAAAAATCGAGATCCAAAATATGTGTCAGTTAAGCTTTTTTTGGCGTTTATGGCTCGATAGGAAGAAAGTCCACCTCAATATAAAATTATGTAGTATCCTTAACGACTCCCCACTGTATTCTAAAAAATACAAAAACAACAATTTTTAAAACCCAACAAATGTAAATTATGGCCTTATATTTTCTTAACAACACGCTAAAAATGCACAACAAACATTAACAATTATTTTACAATCCATAACTTTTGAAGTTACGCCGACACGAACTGACAAATGGACAGACAAGCACACACAGTCGGTAAATAAGACGCAGCAGGATTTGTAATGATTTCTTTCCTTTCCTTTATTTTTTTGCCTGTTATTTATATTAAAAGTAGAAGTATAAGTACTTGTGTAGGCATTTATCAGAGATAAGGTAAGCGTTAAGGCAAATTGGCTAATGATCTCTTTTTTAGAAATAGTTTATTTTACTTCTATGCATTCAACACACTGACAGCAGCAAGCTACAGGAATACATACATTCAAATGCCGCTAGCTAAATTTGTCCCTATTATTTTTGAGACGGTAGAAGCTTCATCAGCAGCTGATAGGAAAGGAGAATTAATGATTAAATTACGATTATATTCAGTTTCGCACGATTACTAGTTGATTACGTTTACTAATAATCAAAAATTAATCTGAATTACTTGAAATTATTAAAAAATAATCAAAAAGAATCAAAAGTAATCAAAAAATAATCCGATTACTTCTAAGGATTACTTTTTATTATTTTTGATTATTTATTAAGAATCAAAAGTAATCTTTGAAAGTAGTCGGATTACTTTTTGACTACTTTTGATTCTTTTTGATTATTTTGTAGTAATTTCAAGTAATTCAGATTGCTTTTCGATTATAAGTAATCGTAATCAATTATTTATCAGAAATTCTTTTGAAGGCAATTATATAATCACTACAATTCTTTTAAAAATGTAATCTAATTGATTACTAATCGTAATCGAAATTTAACAGCTCTGTTATAAATATATGTATATGCGAGTGAAATCTTCTTCATTGTCACCAACAAAAAAACAGAAATTAGTTTAATCAGACTATAACGACAAAAGAAGCCAGGACAATAACCTACCGCCGTGTTGCCTTTTTGTCGTCAAACATGAGCCATCCAATTTTAAAATATTCAAGTCAGTATCCTGCTGTGGTTAATGTGTTTAATGCTCTCTCTACTTTTCCTTAATTTTTGCTACGATACTTTCCTTTATGCAGTCCGTTTGCTAAATATTGCTTGGAATTCTTTTCACGACAAATATCATTCCTGCGTAGACTTGTATCGAACTCTTCCAGTAGCTCGGTTTTGACGCAAACCTATGGTCAAACCCATTTAAATTGCATGGGTTTGATCATTGGCTTGTGTCAAGAACGAGCTACTGAATGAGCTCGATACAAGTCTATTCGCGAGTACAATACCCTTCTCTTTTAAACAGATGAAGAGAAATACAACAAGGAAAAGAGAGAGAGAGAGAGAGAGAGTTTAATTTTTTAGCAGTCAGCTGTTTTGCTGCTAGCTATTTATTTTATAAGGTTCAATCAGACGTGCCATAACCATTGCCGTAACCATAAGTATATTTAGTTCACTTATTAGTGGTGCCATACCAATAAACAGTTGTTTATATTTTCATTTGTTTATTAATTTCAAAGGTGCAACCATTAAACAGCTGTTTATAGTTGCGACAACAATGCAATTGAATTCTATGGTTATGGCGAGTCACCTGTAATCAAATACAGTGCTGCCCATGAGTTTGATTCTAACAGCTGTTTTGTATGATTATGGTTATGGCACGTTTAACTGAACCTAAACAGTCCGTTTATAAATATTCCTTGGGAATATTTTCCCCGTAAGATCTTTGTATTTTATATATTTTTTTTGGGGGGGGAGTAGTTTAGAACTTCTGAAATCAGCTGTCTTATCCAGGTGCTTACTGCACAAGCTGCATTTTTTATCATTCATTGAAATTCATTTCTCAGGGAATGGTTTTGCAAGAGTAAAGTTTCGCTCTATGTTAAAAAGAACAAGAAAAAAATAGTTAATTAAAGGCAGTTTATAATTTTCTAGGTCAGCTGTTTTGCTTCCAGCTGATGTGCTTGCAATTATTTTATGCGAACTGAAAATGTTCACAATATGGTTTTATAATAAAGGACCAAGTAATAGGGAAACTACTTCTGGGGAATTTTTACTCAGAATCCTATCAATAAATATTGTGCTCTGACCATATGAGTTCCAGTGTTGTTTATATGAACAGTCCTGTTTGACTGTTAGCATTCATGTGTTGTCCTAAAAAAACACTTAAAATTTTAATGATTATATGTCAGCATATAACCAACAACAATTTCTACGCGCACATACAGATCTCCGTATATCCCCAGATTAGTTCCTGTTATGTTGTGCTGCTATTTGGCCAAGGCGATAATAAATAAAAGAAAAAACAAACACATAAAAATTATAAAATATGTCGGTATTTTTTCTTATGGCCTCAACTAATTATCACATTATTTCAAGCGTCATAAAAACTAATATATAAACAAATATAAAAACTATATTGCCAAAGAAAGAAAAGCAAAGAAAAACTATTATTTAGTGGGTTTTTTAATATGTCGACGTATCATAAATCCATGAAAAGTGCAAAATAAAAAAAAATATATAAAAATATTTTATAAACATTTAGACATTCATCGAGAGCGGGTAGAATGAAATTTAATTTGTTATTTTTTTTAAGCAACAGACTGCTGGATTTTAACTAATCTATAAATTTTAATCTAACATAAAAACTATGAATGCAACGGCAGACATTTATTATTAGAACTATAATTGGCAATGGGGATCAGTACCAAGACAATAATGCCACACCTAAGCAAAAAGGATATTTTACAGTGATCACTCAAGTCTAGGAATGAGATCGGAAAACAGCTTTCACCAGGCATGTCTATGTGAAAGATGAACCTGTGTTCTGACTTGCCAAATTTTTTCTTGTGCTTTTGGTATTTATTTGAGTGTTCCCTGGAACTTGGAACTTATTAGTTTTGTACGTCAAAGGACAATCGGATGATTCTACTTAGTTGCTTGTATGTAACTAGCAGCTACGGGAAGGCCGAGGCCTATATAATCCGTCGTTAATATTAACGTGACGTCCTCGCTAATAAGTCTACTGGGAGTCAGCCTAACATCGCGAATATTGATCTCTAGTGTTGTGATAGTTAAGTAATAAAATATAAAACAATTTTGTTATTGAGTTCAAAACGCCAAATTTTTGGCCTTAGTGCCCAACTAAGAAAAAGCACTAAGTAGTGCTTTTAATAAATTTGTGCATTTCTTCAAATTACTTAAATAAAAACTTGCTGTATGCTTTATACTTTTTCGTCTGATATATTTCATTAAATAGAAAATAGCTTAGAAAATATGAACTATTATTTAATATTATTAAACTTAAATTTCACGTTAGTACTTTTTAAGCTTTGTAGATCTCAAAATTAGGCTTTTAGTGCTTTTTTTTAGATTGTGATTTGCCTTTAGAGCCAAAAAAATTGGCATCACTGGTTTAGGTTGAGCAACTTTTTATTTCATGGGTGAGAGAGGAAAATACTCTTATGAAGACTCCCCTTCGTCATTATCTTCTCTTCTATATCTCTCTTTCACTTCGTCTCTATATCTCTCTCTTAGCTCAACTAAAATTGACGTGTGTGAACCCAGTCAAAGTTTAACATAATATTTGTTGGCAAGTGTTCCCTGATAATCACAACTAGAAACAGTGAAGCAATAGTCGACAAAAATAAAATATTGAAGGCTATTCCGGAATACACGTCGACTTAGTGAAAGGTACATGAAAAATAAAAATAACACTGTTTAAATGTAAAAAATTTTTATTTGTCTATTTACAAAATTTATCGATTTCTTAGATTTTAGAAATGTGCATTTCGATTATGTCGAACGTGACCGTTGTACATATGGAGCCATAACCGCAAAAAAAAACTAAAGGGACATATTTTTTAACATTGTTTAATAACGCAAAACGATTATTAATGCTCGCACATTATTGATTTTCTTCAAAAACTTAAGTTCGAAAATTATGTCGCTTAAGCTTTTTTTGACGCTTATGGCACAATATGTAAAGTGAAAAAGATCAAAATAAAAGGGATTTTTATTTTGCCAATAAGCATAATTTATAACTCATAAATAAGGCCTATAGTTGGTGCTAAGTTTGGTATTGAGCAACTTTCGCATTCGCAATGGCATGTGACAAAAGCAGGACTCATTGTTGCGACCAACGATTAAAATGTTAATTTCAGCGAAAGCTGAAGCAATATTTAAATGCAACTAATTTTAGAATGTTGTAAGCTAATGTTTGTTTAAAATCATTTTAATTTTTATCCTTAAATCATTTATGATTTTTTAAATGCAATTTTAATCACAGTCGCACGTGACATTTTTTTCATCATGGATTTTTAATTTTTTTTTATTGAACTTTTAACGCGAATATAAATAAGTCAGAATAATTTCCAATTAACAAAAGTATGGAACGAATTTATTTTTATATAACAACAAACTTAACAAAAATTTAGAGATGGTAAAATAGAGCTTTCATTACAAAAAAAGCTTTCAGCAATTTGTAATGCGATGAATCAAAACAAATTCCCATATTCCATTTACACTGAAAAACTGAGAGTAATAAGGCAGAAATCTACATCAACTGACACCACACACAGTGGACCAAATACAAAGAACGCTGATGATGAAGGTGCAGCGACCTCCGAAAATAGCTAGTTGTTCCACTCTGCTAGTATTTGTCAGAACATTTACTATTAACTTTGGTATTATTTGTGCATTAATAATTATCGCATGTACTTTGCCTTACAGAACAATATGAACCTTAGCCTAATCAAATCATAAATATATTAAGAATTTTTTTTTTATTTTATGATTTTAAAATAATATTTTATCTTATTTTCAGTTTTGCCTCCATCGTTTGTAACTCTGTTTATTTTTTTGCCGTTCTTGCTCATACAAATTTAAATAATTTAAAAGAATGCATAGCTTTATTATAATTATACACTTAAGATGTCGCACGTGACCTATTTGATAAAGGTACCAACATCACAAATATTTATATATATTAGCAATGGTAAAGTAAAAAAATAAAAAAAACATATTGATTATTGAGTTATTGTTTGAATAGAAGTTTAACTTAATATCTCTAGTTGTTATACGAAATTTTTGGGTAAAGGCTCCCTGATGATATGCATTAGCACCAATGAAGTGCGTATAGGATCCAGTTCAACGCCTCAATAATTAATTTCAATGCTTTTTTTTTAATAAAAAGTGTTTTACTGAATAAATAAAATAATGATTTGGGATTATTAGTGCGATATCTTATCTTTCTTCAAATTTACTTTCTAAAATAAAAAAAAAATAAATAATTGAAAGAAATTTAAAATTTTATCTTAAACTAGCTACACCCGGTGTGCTTTGCTACCCTCATTCTGTTAATATGTGTAGTGGGGGTGCCCTTTTGCCCCGTCCTATCGACATTATAGTGCAAGGTATATTTTGGTTTAGGAGTAACACACAACAAATTTTAATTTATTTAAATTTTAAGATAATCATTGATTAGATGCGCAGATATATGAATATTATTAATACCTGACACCACAAACCTTGTTTTGCCTTGAAATTTTATTTATATTTAAATAGCTCAAACGGCAGACTTCCTTGTATCTAGAAAAGTATTGATTTATATATTTAACGTTTTATTGTTACGGGTATGCTTCAAATATATGTACATGATAATATTTAAAGGAGATCGGTGCCACAAATATAACCTTTCTTATAGTTATGCATATTTTATTTTAAATTTAAATAATACAGAATCAAAAACGTTATAAAACTTATGTAGTGAAACAACATCGAAAACTTTTACATTCATAATATTGTATAGGAGAAAATGTACCAAAAGCAAAACCAAAAGTCCCAATGTATCCCTTTTGCCCCCAAAAAAGAACCCTATATTTGATTCCGGGCTAAATACTATATGCGTACCAAATTTTATCCTAATCAGTTCAGCGGCTTAAAAAGTACCAAAAGTACCAATTTGTTAATTTGGATATTTCGGAAATTTTGTGCGGTATTCTTCTTATTTGGGCGGATTGGTGCGAATCATCAAAATCGGTCCAGACGATCTTGAGTTATAAGCGCAGTAGTTAACACACTGTTTTTTTTATAAATATATTTTATACTTACGGTGTCGCACGTGACCAACTTAATAACGGTGCCAATATCATAAATAGTTATGTTTTTCCGCAAACTTTTTTGCTTTTGATTGTATTAAATAGCAAAAGTTAGTGTAGGACGTGACATCGAAATATGCAACTTTGCAAAGCAAACATTTACAGATTGCAATCATATGTGGTCTCTTGTTTATTATTTTTTGACCCTTTGCAAACTCAAAAAATTTTTAGAGAGAAACTGTCAATGGATGTTGCCTCTCTTTAGGAACCTTGATCAAAATAAAAAGTGCAAAACAATATCCCAATGACAGAGCAGCAGCTTTTGTAGCTTTGCCTTCGGATATCTGGAAATTAGTTGACCATAAATGTAAAATTGTCTAAATTTATGCAATGCAATAAAAGAAAGATGAAACTTTCGATGGGAACTGAGAAATTTATATTTGTTTTGAGGAAAAAAGTAAGGGGAAAACTACTATAAGAAAACTATTTTTCTTTTAGTTTTTTGTTTAAATTTTATTTGAAGCTGGATAAAATTTACATTTTGGGTTATTTATTTAGGTATTTTAGGAATTTAATTTGTACAAATGTGGCACTACTGAAAACAATTGCTGCTCACTTGCAATGTTATAACTTGGAGAAATAAAATCCAAAATAATGCTGCCATGAAGATATTGCTGACTATTATTGCTGCCATGTTTTCTACAACTTGAAACTCATAAATGTTTAAAATCTGCGGCAACATCAAAAGAAATTTCGAAGCCATAAAAATTATTTAGATTAGAGGACGAAGAAAAAAAAACAGAATGAAGGCAAATGTACGTACATAAATATAAAGAAATAATAAAACTGAAGTACTAAAACTTTTATATTTATTACAGGTGTTGATAACGAGCGCCCTTTATAGCGAACTGCTGTTTCAAGTACTTTTTTAGAAAAAAAATTTTGTAAAAGAAAAATTTCTTTAGTCAGCATTTTTCTAGTGTGATGTTTGAAATATGGTTTAACTCTACTAAGTGACAAGAGCTATGCATGCAAGTGATTTTCTAGTTCCCTTTCATCACATCATTGAAAAGTGTCTAGGAAAAGTGCTACAGACAGCCCAGCACTTGTGTAATTTTTAAGATAATTTAGTTTAGTTTTTTTTTCAATTATAATTATTTTCTGCTGCATGTGAGATGTTAAAGATGCAAGAAGAAGAACGGGAAAAAATGGTTTACTTTATGACAACATGAAAGCAAGTTTTTAATCTATAGTAAATCATTATAATTACAAACATGAGATTAACAGAGCAAGTAATTTTCAGTTGAAAATAACAACATAAAAACTGCATATTTAAACAAAAACGTGTTAAAATTCTCATAAATCTCTTAGGAAAAGCCACAACGAAACAAACAAAGAAAAACAACTTCAGTTGTCTTTATTTGAGTCATTTCTTGTACATTCAACACTATTTACTTGGAAAATGTTTGCTTCAGCACTCATTCATTATCTTTCACAGGGTTAAAAACAACTTTTTTAAGACGTTTAAATAAGAATGATTTATAATGAAGGAAAAACAATGCATGAAATAAAGTGATAGGAATAATAAATATAACATGTAATAGTTATAACATTTTTTCGAAAGTAACGGCAAAAAATAAAAAAAAAATGCTAAACTGTGTCATATAAATAAAAATAAATTCAGTAAAGTGCGACTTTGACTCGCGCACGAAGGGTTCCCTACGTTGGGCTTTGAGCATTTTTTTTAATACAGTGTTTGTTACGTTTTTCCAGCTGAAATAATTTTTTTTGTTGTTTTTCGCTTTTTTCTCGTTTTAGCAATTTTTTAAATTTTGGCGATTTTTTTTTTAATTTTGGCGATTTTTTTCATTTTGGTTATTTTTTTGCGATTTTTTTCATTTTGGCGATTTTTTTTTTCATTTTGGCAATTTTTTTAATTTTGGCGATTTTTTTAATTTTGGCGATTTTTTCATTTTGGCGATTTTTTTTTTCATTTTGACGATTTTTTCATTTTGGCGATTTTTCCGGTTTTCCGCGATTTATTTTCGATTTAGAAATTTTTTTTAATTTGGTGTTTTTTTTCGTTTTGGCGATTTTTTTTTTATTTTGTCGATTTTTTTCGGTTTGGCGATTTAATAATTTTGAGATTTTTTTGTTTTACCGTTTTTGAAAATTTCAAGAAGTTTGCTCTTACGGTTTCCAAGATACAGCAAGTTATCAAAATTACATAGTCAAAATTACATTAACTGATGGTACACCCTCTAATTAAAATTTTTTAAATTTTAGTGTTAATTGTTGTAGTCTGTATAAAAATACACTAACGTTACAAATTTCAAGTGCATATACATACAATTGTATGTATATTACATGGGATTTTATCATTTTTCGTTGCTCGTTTTGGCACACCCTTTAATTTCCAACTCTCATGTATTTGTTGTTGTAGCGGCCAAGGGTCTACACACTCTGTCCAAATTTCAGGTCCGTACCTCGTACGGTTCTCGAGAAAATACCCTGTGACGGACAGACGGACGGAAGGACAGACGGACAGACGGACAGCGTAGCGAAAACAATAGGGTTCCTTTTTCACCTTTGGTGTACGGAACCCTAAAAAGGAAAGAAAAACGTGTTTTCTACTCAATAATTTAATTTAATTTGATAACAAATCTAAGAAAAATTAATTTAAAATAAGATAAATATGGGCATTTCTGCGAGAAATTCCACTTTTTGTCGCGTGCGACAGCAAGCAATTAACCCTGTATTTCTGAACAACGTGATTCGAGTTTTCTTAATATTTTACCTAACGTAGAGCTGCTGACGGCCTACGCAAATGTATAAAAAAGTAAAAAAAAAGTAGCGTTTTCTTTGAAAAAAAAAGAAGAATATTTGCTTGGTGTCGCACGCTACAAAAAGTTAACATTCCTGTGAAAATGCCCATATGCAAAATGCACTTATAGCTTGAAATTTCTTTACAATTTGTTTTGAAATATTTCAATAAATAACCTTTAAGTTAATTGAAGGCTATTATTTTAAAAATTACTTAAGAAACAATTCGAACATAATAAAATGACAAAATGACAGGCTAAATAACATCTTTAATTGAAATATGGGCATTTCTCTGAGAAATTAAACTTTTTGTCGCGTGCGACAGCAAGCAATTACCCTTGTATTTCTGAACAACGTGACTCGAGTTTTCTTAAAATTTTACCTAACGTAGAGCTGCTGACGGCCTACGCTAATATATAAAGAAGTAAAAAAAATGTTGCGTTTTCTTGGAAAAAACAAGCATATTTGCTTGGTGTCGCACGCTACAAAATGTTGACATTCTTGTGGAAATGCCCATATATAAAATAAATCAAAATAACACAGATGCAAAAATACACACACACACACATTCACGCACACTTCGAAAGGCATTAATTTAAATGTCAAGGGATATATTGAGGTTATATATTGTTAAATAACAACAACAATAGCAGACAGATATTGCAACAACAAGCAAAGGAAAAGCGGCAGCCAATTTAAACAACATCCAAACATCATTAAACATAAATACTTTGAAGGGGGGCCAACAAGAACACTCTTATTAAAGAGTTGAGATGTTAAGATCACTGGTCTGCTCCACACACACACACACACACACACACACACACACACACACACACACACACACACACACACATACACATACACACAATCACTCAAACTCCCAGTTGACCAAGACTTTCGTTATTGATATCGATTTCGAATGTATCACGAACATTTATCGAGTAAAACTATAGAGAGTGACACTCAAAAATTAATCGAAAGAGTTAACCTGTCACTCAGTATTCGAAATGGAAGTTTTGCTAGCAACATCAAAATTGAGAGAATATCGAACTAATTTTGATATCACAAAAAGGCAGCAGAAAAAGTAAAATATATTTTTATTTTTTAAACTTACTTATTTTATTTAATTTTTTAACACCTTAACTTATACGCTGCAGGATTTGAACATGGTACCTCCTTTCTAACAGACTAGCACACATCCACTAGGCTAGCGAGAAAAAATTTTTTTATTCAATTATTACACATATGAAAGTACGTGTTCTTATTTTATTTTTTACCTTACAGTGCTGTCACGCCTTGAACTTGATGCCTCTACAGTAACAGGCTGGCACACATCTACTCGGCTACCGTCATACATTCAAAAACTATCGAGAGAAGTTCGAAGCTTTAGCGAACATTCGAATTTTTTTAGATTTGCGAGCAAATATCGAACAATTTTGTTTCGAAATTTTTTCACTTTAGTAAGCTTTCGTTTTTATCGAATGTCAGGTCAAGTGGGCTGTGCTCCACTCAAACGACTTCTTTTAAGATGCCAGCAGCCAAAGGAAAACAAAAAAAAAAATTTAAAAAAAAATGGAAACAGCAAAGTGATTTTTCAAAGTGGGAGACCACCGTCGAGGCAACTGTTGATAATTATTAATCGCCCAAGCACAAAAAAAAAACAACCAAATATACAAGAGTAAAAAAAAAAATATGTATATATCAAAAAATAAATTATTTCCAGCAAAAGAGAAAAAGTGTATGATTAAGTGTAAGTTATTGGACTATACTAAATAAAAGTGCTGCTGTATTAATAAAGGCTTGCTGGAGGAGAAGATTTAACGTGACCAACTAAATAAAATAAGATCAGATACGCTTGTTAACATATAAGGCAAAAATAAATTGTTGTTCTTTTAATTGGATTCATACATTTCAACAAATAAATAACGAAGGAAAGCTTTTCTTACCCCTCTCAAGTTACAGATTATTCTGTTGTATGACGATGCCAAACAGTTTGTTAAATTTACAAAATCGCATTAGTGTCGTATAGGGTTTGCACAGCGATTATAATCGTAATCGAAATAGCGATTAATCGAACCTTTTAATCGTAATCATAATGGAACCCATTAATCGCTAGATTAAGATTAAACATTTTTTCCATTTTTAAGGCTAAATTGAACTCATAAAAAAATAAAAATTTTTAATATAAAATATGGCCTAAGCATGTCTACCTGGATTTCATTGCCGGTTAAACAAATCATCAGTAGACTTCAACCCTACTTTTGAAAAGTTTTAAACCTTTCATTTTATGCACATACTTTCAAAAATCATTTGAGAATTTAGGTAAACTCTTTGGACATTCCAAAGAATAAGCGAGAAGGCTCAGAAACTTATACAAAACACAAGAAACTAGAAAATAAAAATATCCTTCGCCCTAAAAGAATTTTCCTATCAAGATTGATTTGTATTGTTTTTGATACTCATAAATTCTGATTTACAAACTTCATTTTACATGCTTTAGAATTTTCTTAAAATAAAAATATAATTTAATTGAAAAATTTAATTAAAACGCGTACCCAAAATAAAATAACAAAATTTCCTTGGCAAAGCCTATACAGCTCGACTAAAACTAATGAAAAAATTATTTTGATTTTAATAAAATAATAGTATAATAGTATAGTTACAATAGTATGTTTTCTTGATTACTCACAATTAACCGAAAATCGCGATTAATCGCAGATGTTTTAATCGTAATCGCGATTATGAAAATCTGCTATTATTTGCAAACCCTACTCGAAATAGCTGTTCAAAAATTGGATGTCCAGAATACGTTTCGTCAAGAAAAGGCGCCATGGCCATATGCCCGAAATAAGTGTGAAATATTATTGTACTGATCATTCGAATAAATAAACATTTGTAAGTTACATTTAATAATTTGAAGTTCTATCGTAATTGTGGCCATTTTCACAACTTGCCTTTAGTTAAAGGTAGGATTTGTTTCTGCGCGATAAATATCTTTGCATCATTAGAACTTAAATTTTTTAGTGCCATTATTATCAATAATAATAATATTTAATGGATAAAAAAACAATAAGTGCAAAAGTTTTATAATGCCAAGCCATTTATAGGGCAGACAAAATCCTGCCTTTAGCTAAAGGTAAGTTGTGAAAATGGCCTTCTATATGGGTCTTCTATATCCATTTGTTATCCTCAGATATTTTCTCTTCGCTTAACAAGCTGTTTTTTTGCTTTTGCATTTCCAAAAGCACTAAGATGACTAGAGAAAAAGTAAAGGGAAAAAATATTTCAATGACCCCTAAAAGTAGGCAAGAAATATTTGTTATGTTTAACGCAAGCACATGCATGGTTCCCTGATATCCTTAATTTAAAAATTTTAACTCATAATGCTTTATTAGTGACGGTTTTGCAAAATTGTATGAATTTTAGTACAAATATTTTAAATAAAATTGACTTAAGCAACTTTCAAGATAAACGGCCTATAACTGGGTGTTGCAACAACAATACAAAGTGTCAAAAAAGTCATAATGGTACAAACAAACTATTTCAGTTTAGTTGGTAAATATTACTTGTTCAATAGAATTGGGTACCCGAGCGGAGGTGCGGTGTAGCACCACCCTTCCTAGCTTAACCTAACCTTAGTTGGTCACATTTATTACCTCCACCTTAAAGATGTTACAAATTGAACATACAGGAATGTATGCATGAATTAAGTTTGAATAAAGAATTATAAACATAAATGTCACATAACACGCAGTGTCAAATTGGCTTGTCAAGCTTATGGCATCAACAAAATCGTAAGATAGACAGACAGCCACCACATAAAATAACAGATAGACAGACAGACGGACAGACAGTGAGACAAAACAGTTTGTTTGATGCAGCAACAATCGAATATTATAAGTATAAAGATATTCGAGGGGCAATTAAGCAAAGTGCTCCCGCTGAGTTTAAAATTACAGCGTTGAACTCCCAAGACTATTGAAAATTTATTCAACAACGAACCTGTTTATGCCATCAAATTATTTAAATATTTCACTCTTGTATAAATAGAGAAAATAAAATATGAGAAGAAAAAGCAGCAAGAACAACAACAATAACAAAATAAGTTAAATTGTATAAAATTTTTTATCTTTCATATCTTTTCATTTTTGATCATCATGATTTACGGCCTGTGGTATATGGCAGCCGTAATGGGCCCAGCGATCAGATGGATGTTAATAAGAGAAAAAGTTTTTGTTGCTGATCAAGTCAAGTGATATGCAAAAATTATATACAATATTTTTCTTATGTTGATTGTACTATATCTCATCTAAACTGATAATGTTGCTGCCGCTGCTGCTGCTGTTGTTGTTTTCGATGTCTGCGTTTTTTTATTGCTCTTGCTGTGGTCGCATACAGTGTGCAGTGTACAGTGTGCAGTGTGTGGTGTACCGGGCCCGGCAAGCAACATCATTTTAATAAACAGTCACGATGTCTTAATATTTTTTTTTCGTCTTACTATGTTTGCTGTTTGTTTTATGGCCTGCTTTTCAGTTTTTTGGTGTCTTTAATTTAACATTGCATGCCAAAATAACTGACCACATTAATCGACCCAAAAAGATATGCATCTTCGTTTGGCATTGTTGCAATTTAACATGTTCATAAGCAGGCAGGTGAAAATTTCATGTTTGTATTGTACATGTATCATTTACACTTGTTATGGCCTGACTGAATGTCAAGTATTTCAAATAAGTTTTAAGATGAGAAAACAGCTGCGTTTACAATGTACGTACGCATACAGATTCGAGGTGTCAGCTGTGTTTGCGTATGATCTTGCTGATGAAATGATTATCTTTTAACACTTCGCTCGCATCGAACTGACTGTGAAGTTGTATGCAATAAAATGATTTAATATTCATATTTATTCTGATGTTTTGCACTTTGTTGCTGATTATATTTTTTATACATATTATGTACTTCATTCTTTAAAATCTGTTTTTCTGATTATCAAAAGCATTTACTACCTCAAGAGGAAATGTAAGAATTACAGTGTACAATGGTGACAATGTTAGATTGAGAAGATGGCAGATACTCTTATGAATATGCAAAATTAATATGCATAAATTTTTCACACGCGGACTTTTTCCCAGAAGATAAGCTCACCTGCAGGTAAGATATTGAATAAATTAAATGACAAGCAACAACTTCTGGGAAAAATTAACGTTCTATATAAATATATAGGGATGTTATGAGAATAAAATTTATTCGATTATTCGAGTATTAGTTCAGTAATCGAAAAAAAAGCTAGCTGACCACCCTAATGAAATTAGTTAAGTCTAATAAATTCACTTAAATATGTAGATAAATTAATTTTACTTGCCAAGTTAAAGAATTTCTTTACTTGAACGAGTTTCTTCAGCTATTTAAATAAATATATTCCTTAAATCGAATGAGTTTCAAATCACTTGAAAAAAATTTATTCGAATGAACGTATTAAATTAGTCAAGTTAAAAACAATTCAATTACTAGAAATTATTCGAATAAATTCAGTCGAATAATCGAAATAAATTATTTAAGTTATTTAAAATTAAGTCGAATAATCGATAATATTGATTCGAATAATCAAGATTTTTTTTAGTTTAAATTAATTGAATAATCGTAATAAATTATTTAAGTAATTTAAAATTGAGTCGAATAATCGATTATATTGATTCGAATAATCAAGATTTTTTTAGTTTAATTTAATTGAATAATCGTAATAAATTATTTAAGTTATTTATTAATTGAGTCAAATAATCGATTATATTGATTGGAATAATCGCAATTTTTTCAGTTTACAATTTAATTTAGTACAGAGAACAAATAAAGTTAATTTAAATAATTTGAATTATTTAATAAATTCATTCGACTTATCGAATAAATTAATTTAACCAATCGAGTAAGCACGTCTATTTTAGCAATGCATTAAATTTACATTACAAACAAAAAATTATTATACGAGTAATGAAAACGAAAATTATTCGATTACTCGAATAATTTTTTTTGATTACTCGAATTTTTTTTTGGATTCTCAAATAATTTTTCTGGTGAAAATTTATTGCATTACTAGCAGAAACGTAATTATTCGATAAGTGACATTAAGTTATACGATGACTCGAATGAATTTAATAAATACTTCAAATTATTGAAATGAACTTGATTTTTTTCTGTGTAAAATAAAATTATGAACTTAAAAAACTTTGATCAATCCAATCAACATATTCCATTATTCAAATAACTTAAATAATTTTTTTGTATTATTCGACTCAATTTATCCGATTATTCGAGTCGAATTCTGAAATAATTTTTTTTTTTCGTTTGTTTAAGTGAATTTATTAAGGTTTTAAAATAAATTTATTAGCTTACTTGAATTAATATATTCGATTGTTATAAAGAACTCTTTCGATCATTTCAATAAATCGATGACTCGAATAAAATGTATTGCATTACTTCAATAAGGTGTGTTCGGTTACTCCAATTGGTCCGATTATTCGAATGCATATCTCCTGAATGAGTTTATTCAAATAATTCTAATCAATTCTTCGAATCATTTTAATCGATTGTTGGAATAAATTCTTGCGTTTGTAGAGTAAACTTATTATATTACTCGGATAAACTTATTCGATTATTCGAATGAATTTATTATTTGTACTATTTTGTTCGATTATTCGCATAAATATATTCGATTATCCGAAAACAAATTTCTTTTTCTGAAATGAATTTGTTAGACATCTAGGATAGATATAATTTATAACTTTAGTGAATTTATTCGATTACATTAAAAAATTATTCGATTAGTTTAGTATATTAAATTGGCATGTCGAATCAGTTGTATTCTATACTATTTATTAAACGAGTTTTTTTTGGGATACTCAACTAAATTTGTCCAATTAATCGCATGCACTTTTTAAGTCCCTTGAATATATTTATTCGAATAATCGTATTTAATTATTCAAATCAATGTAATCGCTTAAATCGAATAAATTTTTTCGTTTTTATAGTGGATAATAATAAATGAATAATAATGCAATAAGTTTAGTAGAATAAGCTAATTTGATTATTCGAATCAATTTATTAGATTAATCGAATTATTATATCATTTATGCATATAATTAAAATGAAGGAACTGAATCAAACGAAGCTCTAAATCCCTTGACATAGAATAAATGAATAGTAATACAATAAGGTTAGTAGGATAAACTTATTCGATTATTTGAATCAATTTATTAAATTAATCGAATTATTATATCACTTATGTGTATTATCAAAATGAAGAAATTAAACAAATGAAGCTCTAAATCAGTTAAATAGGTTTGTTTGATTACTATATTGAATAATTTTAATCGATTACTTGAGTAAGTTTTTTCACTTGCTGAAGAGAATTCATTGGACATTGAGAACAAATTTATAAGATTACTTTAGTGAATTTATTCGATTGTTTTTTTAAATTTATTTGATTATATTTATTTAACAAGGTTTTTTCGGTTACTAAAATAAATTTAACCGATTAATCAAATCAGTGTAATCGCTTGCTCGAATAAATTTTTTCATTTGTGGAGTGAACTTATTACTCGTACATTAGTAGGATAAACTTATTCGATTAATTTATTAAAATAGGGAAATTAATTTAAAGAATTTGTAAATCACTTGAATATGTTTTTTCATTATTCGACTCTAATTATTCGATTATTCGAATCGATTACTCAAATAAAATTTTTTTTTCTCTTACTTTAGTAAATTTATTAAGCTTCAATGTAAAATTTATTGGATTGCCTTATTTGATTATTCCAATGAATTTATGAATTTATTCGAATTATTATGTTACATTAACGAAAATAAGGAATGACTTGAATGAGTTTTTAAATCATTTAAATGAGTTTCTTTGACTATTCGAATCAATGTATTCGACTATTCGAATCGATTACTCATTTTGTTTGCTTGTTAGAATTAATTTATTAAACTTCTAGGGTAAACTTTTTAAATTACTGGAATGAATTTGTTCCATTTCATTGAGATAATGCAATTACTAGCAAACTTATTGAACAATTGGAATTAATTTACTTAACAACTCGAACGAGTTTATTTGTTAATTGGAATAATTTTATTCATTTCCATGACTGTATTCTTTCTGGTTATGGTTATCGTGACTCCTTCATAAAATCCCACCAACTACACTTGCAAAATTTTTGCTCACTTTCTAGCAATACATTAACAATTAAGAAAACAAATCTACAGATTAAAACAAATTGCATTACAGATAAACTGCAGCCATTGTCAGTGCAAATAAGTCATTTAATATAAATTTGTGTAGGTCATTAATAAGAAAATATCCAAATACAAAGAACCAACTCACCAGGCCAAACAAACTGGTCATTATTCAGTAATGCCCATAATGATTTATGGCTATGAAAATTTACAACAATTCTATTAAAACAAAACTCTTCGAAAATGCCAAGCAAAACAACACACTGTATGCACAAAAATTTACTCATAGTATCGATAACTACACTGTGGCTCACTCTAGAGTCAATATTAAAAAATAATTTATATGAATTTCCAATAGACATAAATAATATCATGCAAACGAGAGAGTTGCTCATACTCTTCCTTATGCGAGAATACAAAAAAAAAACATAATAAATTATCACACAAATGACTATAATGTTGTTATAGACATAAATATTATAAAAATTTATAGTAAAATATTATTTATGAATTTGTTAAGCCATTATTTATTGTATAATACATATATTTGGTAATGTATGTATGTATGCATGTAATAAAATTATGCATGTAAAAATATTTAGTTATACATATGTACGTATCCATAAGTAATAAATGGGTAAGTTTACATAGTAAATTTTGCTTTAGTTATAGTCGTATGTGGTAATATGAAACAGCGAATATGTTTGTAAGAGAGAGAGGGGGGCTAAATGTAATAGTTTATTATCCTTTGGGTACGCAAATAACAAATTGCCTTCGCCATAAGAATAATAACAGCTCTGAATAAAGGAACATTTCCGACAAACAAAGCTGGAAGCAAAAAACTGGCACAGTCTTATTTGTAACTTTTAAGTTGTTTGTGTGCATGTTTATTAAGATCGTTACTGTCTAAATTTCAAAATTTCAATTGTTCTTCCAAATTGTTTCAAAGACGCTTAGAACAGCACAATCATCACTTATAGCAAAAATCTCGTCAAAATTGCCAAAAATCCAAAAAACTGGAAATTCTGAGCGGGTGTATAAGAAAATGTGTAAGATACTTGTGCCCTCTTGGACTCATATCTTTCGGTTGAATATGTTCCGAGGGCCATAAATAGCCCTCTTCCATCCTCCCAATCGTATGATTAAAGTTATGGTTGAAATGTTTAAGATGCATATCTATTTGTGTTTTAAATCTCATCCAAATCTGTTATATAGCTTGTGAGGGTCATAAATTGCCCTGCTTACCTCTTTTTGGTCCTAGTTTTATAAATACATAAGCAGAGTGTGTCCTCTTAACCACAGGTATATCTATGTTAAGCATTTCATAAAAATTTCCAGACACTGCCCCACTGGTCACCTCTTGGCCCTACTTTGGAGCTTAAAAATATATTAAGTGTGCGTTTCCTTTTAGAAGCAGATGTATAAATTTTTCGAAATTCCTAAGAATGGCTTGAATTTTTTCGCAGAGGCATACCTTGCCCCACATTTTCCTTCTTGGTCCAGTTTTTAGCTTTAAAAGTATATAAAGTATGTCCTTTAAGGCGTGAATGTATTAAATTTTTGGATTTCATAAAACTTGGTTGGATATTTTAGGAGAAGTAGAAATTTCCCCTCTGCCGCTCTTGGTGCTAGTTTTTACTGAATATGAACATTGTGTGTCCTTTTACGTAGATATGTATCCATGAAGCGAATTTTATATAAGTCGGTTTGATAGTTTTAGAGGGCAGATATTACTATTGCCCTGCTCTGGGTTCTACTTTAAAATATGTAACCTATAGGTTCTTTTAAACGCAGATCTATCTATGCTTTAAATTTCTTCCAAACCTTTACAGCCATTTAGCGCATGATGCGTAACATACAAAGCTTAGTTTTCCTGAGAAGAGAAAACGGGCGGGCAGACAAACGGACTAGATGGCAAACAGCGTTCTTATTTTAACAGAGCTCTGTTTTTTTCTCGTTTCGGTACGGAACCCTTAAAACATTTGCTTTAGTAGATCTCTGCTAAAACGATAATAAAGTTATTCTGGATGTGGGGCATAATGCGCCATGATCCTACCATAAGTACTTCAGCGCCACAATACATGTACATTGTCCGCTAAGAGGCTTCACTCAAATGAATTTGTGGAATCAATCCGGTGTTTCCAAAGAGTTGCTCTTACAAACATAAAAACTTTAACAGGAGATGGGCAATTAGAGGCACTGGAGGGCAGACAAATGAACTGGAGAGTGAACAACTTACTAATATTAATAGAACACTATTTTTTTGACTACGTGACCTTAAAAACATTTGCTTTATTGGATCTCTACTAAATCGATTAGCAATATGTAGGGGGAGTGCTATTAGTACCCCACGATCCTATTATCAAAACTTTAATAGGACAAAAATAGCCTCTGATCCTTGTGAGGCTTCACTCTACATTTTTTTAAAAGAATTTGAGAAATCTGAAGGGTGCTTCCAAAGGTTACCTCTTATAATCAGAAAAACTTTAACTTACTACACTGAAAGAATTTTAGGCATAAATTCTATGAATTTCGACACTAATCTAATGAAAAATTCATTAAAATTTAACCAACGTCACGCTTCGTTGTATTAATGAAACCATTTTCGTCAAAATTATTTTATTGAAAACTTCATAAAATTTATTTAACAGTGTAATTAATGCAGTGCTATAACTTTATCGAAACAGCAAAATAATTTCATGAAAAGAATGAAATATCTTAAATATAAAGGGGTTTCTTAAGAATTAGAAAATATTGCTGTCATAAATCCAATAAAATATTCTTACGAAACCAGAATGCCAGGGAAGAAATTTCAATGAAATTCTTTCACAATATTCATGAAATTTTCATTGGATTTGTGAAATTATCATTAGATTTGTGAAACAATTTTAATGAAATTGTTTCATTGGACTTATGAAGTAAAATTCTTTCGGTGTATATTAGAATACAAGTATCAAGATCTGAGAATGACATTGAGTACTAGAAAAATATATATGAGTAAAAAGTCTTATGCCCTAATTCTGTTCGACGAATGTATCGTCTTGTCTATGGACGAAAAAAAGCAGCAGTTTTGATTCTTTAAAACGATTATTATTTATTGTCTATGCTAGAAGGTTCGTGTATTTGCTTTATGATTTTGTTCTAAACATTATATCCACCACATATTTTTTCATATATTTTTCAAACTATTGTATAATAATTAAATATAAATTTTATGTTTTAAAAACATGGCAATAATATTTATATTTTTCATTGTCAAAGACAACAACCATTTTTGAAGAAAATGATTCAGAGAATTCAAAAACAAGCACTCAAAAATATTTTCAAACAAAAACGTCCTAAATCTTCTTACTGAATTAGGGCATTAAAGTAACCTTATAGATAGTATAATTATAATTGTAGCGCATAAAATGCGTATGCTCACATATTTACCCTCAAGCAACTATGAATATAGCCTATTCTTTTATAAAAAAAGCATCTCTACTTCATTTATGCGAACAAATAAAATACTGTAGCGTATTTATAATCAAAAACACAGTTGCATGTTAAGCGCATTGACTCTCGCTCCTGCGTACAGTCAAAGTATGCTTACATTCAGGCTATGGATATTAAGTCAGACAAAAAAATATACGCTTGATACTCGGGATATTTGTTCATCTTTCGCCACCGTAACATACATTTGTGTAAATAAAATGGAATGGATAATGTGTAGGTGTGTCTGCGGCTATTTGGAAATATGCATTATGTGTGTGAGTGTGTATAAATAAAATAACCCTGTATCTACGCATGTGTAGCCGATTAATAGTCAGAGTATTTTTATACTCATAAGTACAACTATAGCTAATACAGCCTAAAAATTTTATTTGTTGTCGTTTCTGCTGAGTAATTTAATAAATGTGTATAAATATAGTTTTTTGGATATTTATGGTTATACGAGTTCGTATTCGATTTTAAATTATTAAGTGTGTTTGCATATGAGCTGTACGCATTCATACACATTTGTTTGACGGTCAATACTCATAGAGTATTTAAAACGACACTTGTGTCATGCTCTAGTATAGATATAAAATAATTTTTTGTTTGGGGCAATGAATGTCAAGTTAGTTGGTTAGTACTAGGTGTGACCTTCTTTAGGAAAATGATAGTGATAGAGAAGGTAGAGCTTAAAAATGTTATTATGTTATTGTAGGTTAGAGTATTGTAGTGGCCTACTTTAGCGATAACGTGCTCTTTCATTCCAAATTAATTTACTCAAAAGATAATTAGTTAATACTTCTGAAATTAAGAAAAAAAAAAAAACAACATATGTATGAAAATATTACATTGCGCTCTTACGAATGAAGTGAAGAAAGTTAGTGCAGCGTGCATGTATGTATGCTTGTTTCTATGCAGTTAAGTGTTCACTTCATATAAAACTTACAACAATATGCAAATATGCCACATTAATAATATCAGGAACTTTTCCAACTATAAATGCAGTCATATGCATCCCCAGCAGAAACGAGATTCATTGTTGAATTATTATTATGCATCCCAACTCTGGCCTTGTATGTATGCATGTTATGAACATGAACCATGCGTTAAATACTACATACAATGAAAAATTTTACCAATTTTCTCCATATAGGACAAACGTGAGGTCATAAACAATTTAGTCAAGCAGGCAAATCCCAAAAAACAACAACAAAAACAGCGGCAACAAAAACAATAATGGCAACAGCAACAGCACAACAGCAGCAGCAACAACATATAAATTTGCTACTGAAATGTTGAATTATTGCCGACAATATATTCCATAAGTAGGAATTCCAGCAATATTCAAATGTATGCTTATGTATATGTATGTGTGTGTGTATGTTAGCCAGCGTATGCATGTGAATGCTTGCACTTGTTTGCATGTGTGTATTTAAGTATGTGTGTGTGATTATAAAGTATGTTTGTATTTTCATAAAATATAGTTTTAGCAACAAAATGACTATAAATCTATTTTTAGCAAATATTTATATTTATGTATGGGAAATTTGTTGTATTTTTATATTCCAAATACATGGAGCAATATTGTGTGTATTTGTGTGCGTTTTTCGTTTAAAATATATTGCACTCATAAATATTATTTTAAGGTCTCATATGGTCTTTGGGCCATAGTAAACGGTTTAAAAAAAATATATATATATATATAGTGAAGAGAAAAACTTCACAAGCAAACCACAATCACAGTGAGAACACCACACACAATTTGGTTGTTTGGTTTAGGTTGGGCGTAAAAAATATTTATTTATATTATTTCTAACAAATTGTTCTACGAGGTTTTGTCAAATCAGTTAGATGTCATAGCAAGTTATGCACATAAGAATGCATATTATTAAAGCCTTAAGGTAAAAAAGGGTTTAAACGTTGATAGAAAGTAATTTATAATGAATATATTATGTCTGCTGATTTATGCCAGACTTTTTAAAGAAATTATTTCAACTTATAATTGATTGCTCGGTAACATATATCGAAAAGTGAAAGTAGATTCTTATACATTATATGCATTATTCATAAGAAATATTTCTATCTTATAAGAGCTTAATAAAACAAATTTTCTATGGCAGTTTGATTAATAAAACGTTTATAAAACCAAAATATTTTTTATGAATTAGGCCCTATAAATGTCCAAGTGTATAGTTAATATTACGAGTTTTGTTCGCAATTTAATGTTTTCGCTGTTAAGTTTTATTTGCATAGTAATAGTCAGGATAAATTCGAACTTACTTCTTAATTAGCTGCAAGCATTGTATGAAAGTAAACTAAAACGTTTCGCAAGCGTTTCGCAAACGTTTCGTGCAAACACAAAAACGTTTCACATTTTTTAATCGTCTTTCTCATGGCCAAGATCTTTTTAATGACAAAAAGTGCTATAAAACCAATTGGATTTTCACTCACGCACTTGTTTTCACTCATATGCTTGCTTTGATCCCTTGTAGTGATACAATTGCGAACAAGGCAAAACCAAAGTGATTCACTTCAGAACGATTCAGTTAGTTCTCATTATTATGATAAAAAAAAAACAAATTTTCTATTTTCTAAGCGATAGAAAATTTCTTGTCCATTTCATGGGTTAGGCCGTTAGATTTGGTTTTATAAAATTAAAAATAGCTTATAAGCTGCCTTTTAATTTCACTCAAAAACAAAAGTTATACTCAAAACGTCCTGAAACATTCTCTGCTATAATAAGTAAATCAATCAGAAAACGTTTTCAAAACGTCTCATGTCAAGATATTTCAATTTTGTTTGCATTACTTTCCTTTCTGGCTACGGACTTTCAAAATAATTACATTTTAAAATCTTGGCCAAAAGGATAGGGAAACTCTTAAGACGCAAGCGTTCTTATCATTTTTGTTTACTCGTTGCATACAACAACAATGCAACAAAACGTTGCATTATGTTTTTTTCCTACTCTGGGTTAGAGATGGGAGTGTGTTTTGTTTTTTCGTGAAACGAACACGCACGATTCAACACAAAGTGCTCGTGATGGAATTATGATAAAATAAAGATTTTTTGCTATTCAATTTACCTTTGTGTGTGTTGTGTTATATCGCGGTGGGAAATTTTTTTGCGTGAGTGTTTTGTACGTATTGGACATTTTGATATTCATGTTCAGATCGTGACTAGCGCCCATCGCTATTCTTACTTTATTTTTTGACGAAAATCTAATATTCACGATCGCAGGTCTTCCATTCTCGTTAAAAAACGAAGTTCAAAAAATATTTCTTTTAAGCATTTTTGTCGCTTATGCCTCGAATTGCTCAGTTTTGCTCAGTAGTGAAAAATGTAACATTGCGTGTTTTTTAACCGCTTAATATTAGTATTTAGTAAATAAAGTGTTCAGATTTGATGCGAATTGTACAATGATGGCTTTTATTTTAATTGCAAATATTTTTGTCTAAAAATACAATAATTTTTAAAATGTAAAAACGTAACAACATGATATGGAAGTCAAGATCACTGCAGCGCTTACTTTATATTTCCAAGAAAACTCACCATAATTTCTGTTGTAGGTATTCTTCTTCATTATAAAATGTTTTCTTTCAAAATGGTTGTTGTCTTTGATAACGATATCTAACACAGTCATTTTGTACATTATAGGACATTTGCATTGTCTCGATATTTAGTACATAGGAGATTTCGAGCTAAGTCTAGTTGCTTTTTACTAAAATTTCCATAAAAAATTAAATCTATATTGTAAAGGGATTTGTTCGAAATATACTAAAAATTTATTGGCGCATGTTCATAGCCAAAACAAAGTGTATTTTTTCAAATTTGAAATCAGTATTAGCATACACAAAATACTGGTTTTATATTCTTAAAGTATAGTTTTATGACTCTGCGCCAATATATTTATTTATTTTATACTACCCTGTACAACATATTTATATGAAAGGTGAGTGAAATGAGAATTAGCTACGCTATATAAAATTGTCTATTAAAGGTTTGTGAATGAGCTACATATGCACTTTTTGGGTTACAAATTTTAGACATAGGATTCTGTCTGGAAAACGAAATCTAGAAAAATATCAAAAGCTCTCAGTGTAAACCACAAAGATTTCGAGACAATGTAAATGCACTTTTATAGGTCATTTACATTATCTCAAAATCGAGTATTTGCGAGATTTCGAGCTAAATCTAGCTGCTTTGTGCTAGATTTCCCAAACAAGACAAAATTTAGTTTGTGAGTAGATTTGTAGGAAATCTACACAAAATCTAATATTTTTATTTAATTTTCATTACCCTGTACATAATATTTATATAAAAGATGATTGAATTAGCTACGGTCTGCTTGAAAAGGTGTGTGAATTGGCTATATTGCAATTGTTTGGTTGTAGTGTTGGAAATTTTTGAGTTAACGGGTTTTGTTTTGGATAAAAAAGTCTTTATAAATGTCAGAAAAAAACTTGGTGTAAACGGTGTAGATTTTCATAAAGAAATTAATTGAATTCTTCTAAATTTTGTGCAGGTGTAAATGTACTATTAGTATTTTTATACTATTTTGATTATTGCATTTGTGTTTGACAGAAAATATTATTTCCATGTTTTTTAAATTAATAGGGCATTTACATTGGCTCCAAATCTCGTACTGACGTGATTTCGTGCTAAATCTTGCTGCTTTTTACTAGATTTCCCATGCAAAACAAAATCTATTTTGTCAGTAGAGTGGTAGGAAATCTAATAAGGCATTTACATTGTCTCGAAATCTAATACTTACGAGATTTCGAGCTAAGTCTAGCTTCTTTTTACTAGATTTCGCATGCAAAACGAAATCTAATTTTCCAGTAGATTTGTTGGAAATCTACTCAAAATCTAATATAAGCTGCGGTTTGTTTAAAAAGGTGTGTGAATTGGCTATATTGCAGTTGTTTACAACCAAACGACTTGGCATTTTTTCAGTTAATGGGTTTTGTTTTCCGTAAAAAAAAATCTGGATAAATCATGGGGTGTTTACTAGTTTGCCGCACACTACATTAAAAATACAGTGCTACTGCGGCAAACCAATAACCAAGCGACGAAATGTCAAAAAAACTTTGTGTAAGCGGTGTAGATTTTTATAAATATTTTACTTAAAATCTGATAGATTTTATGCAGGTGTAAATGCCCTATAATCAAAATATAATATCTTTGTTTATTTAAACTACCCTGTACAACATATTTATAAAAAAAAGATGAGTGAATTAGCTACGCTCTGCTTAAAAAAGTGTCTGAATTGTCTACATTGCAGTTGTTTGGTTGCAGTTGTTGGTTTTCAGTTAATGGATTTCGTTTTGGATAAAAAATGTCTTGAGAAATTTGGTGTAAACGGTATAGATTTTCATAAAGATTTTAATTAAAATCTGCAAGATTTTGTGCCCTATAAAGCAACAATATTTTGCAAAATAAATGAAAAAATATGTTTTGGATATAATTATTGGGGATAATAGCGTAAAATATGTACACGAACCTCTAAGCATAGGCAATAAATAATACTTCTTCAAAGAATTAGTTTGTACTTTCTATTTTATTAGAAATCAGCTGTTTTGTTTCTATTCCATTGGTATTCTGAATGTGGGCCTTGTTTTTATTTGTGCATTATGTTCTGTTTATTTATTTGTTTATTTATAGAATTTTTTTTTTGTTAAAATCTAAAAAAATTTTGATTTATTTAACGATTTTTTAAAAAGTGATGAATTATTTATTGTCTATTCAATCTCAATGCAAGATTAAAAGATAATTTTAGTGTGTAAAAATTACATTTCATATAACAAGTTTAATAAATTCTACAGACTGTCAGTTGATTCTTTGCTTAGAAAAATTAACCTAAAAATATTTTCTATGGCAAAACAACGACACATAATGGCAACGAAAAGTAAGAACTAATAAGGACTTTCAAAAGTCACAACTGCGCCTTTTTCCATCCATAGAGAAGGCGACAGAATTGTCGAATATAATTGGAGTATACGAAATTTATATGAAATTTCTATACAAAAAAAAACATGATAGATAAATCGCATTATTTTTTCTTACAATTTCTTATCTACCCTCGCCAAACGTTCTGCGTGAGATTCAACATTTTAAGGCCTTAATATGGCCATAAAATGTTTCAATTAATACATAAATTAAATACAAAAGACTATCGGAGAGAAATAAAATTTATGGCTTTTTATATAAAAAGTTGCACAGTTACCACCACATTCTGCTTCTTCTTCTAAAAGTTATAGAAAATATACAAAAAAAAACAAGATTTTAAAATAAAGACTCAACTCAATTAAGTCATCAATATAAAAACACCAAAAAAATTAAAAAAACATTATCAACATCATAGTAAATCATTTTAAATGTTAAAACATAAACAAGAAAAACAAAATCTTTTATTGTCAAAATATTTGACAGGCAAAACTAATTTTTAATAACAAATCGTGACCATTTTTATCACACAATAAAAATCTAATTATGAGTAATAATTTAAAAAAAAAAAAAAACTTGGTTTTAAAATAGACAATCCTTAGTATTGGGCTAGTATTTTTTTTTCTTTGGACATGCCCAGCAAAAAACTTTGCCTACTAGAATGCAAAAAAGTGTATGTACTCTTCAGTCGTAAGTACATACAATTTGACTGAATAACCCATTATTTTTGTTTGAGAAGTTCAAAAAGTATGCGGTACCCTATACTTTTTGCCTACAAACATACAAAGGTTAATAGATTACTGATTGCCTAAAAGTACTCAAAATTTAATGGGTTATTTTTTGCGTACAAATATGCAAAATAATATAGATTAATTTTTGCTTAAACTTATTCAAAATTTTGTAACAAATTTCTCTAGATATACATATTTCCTTATTAACTGGAAAGTACTACAATAAGTACTTTCACGTAGTGATATAAATAAGTTCTTATTTTATTCATTACATGACAGTCATTATTATGCAAATAAAATAATTAGATAAATAAGTACCACTCGTTACTTTGTAAGCCATTAAAAGAGTACTACCCATTACAAAATTTCGAAAATTTTTTGCTGGGTGGTGGTAAATGTGTAGCAAATATTTTAAGTTTTTGTAAGAAAACTATTAAATTAACAAATCTTTGTAGTTAATTTATTTTTAACTATTATTACTATTTTGTTTTTGAGATATTATTTTATAGTTTTGGTTTTGTTGTTTTTTTCCTCTGCAGTCAAATAAATGTAATAGTTGAAATAATAAAATATTATTAATAAATTTGTTGATAACCTTATGACCACAAATTACAAGTATTACAAATATCTTTGGCTTATAGACAATTCAAACATTTTATTTATTGTTCATTGTTGTTAGTGTCCACAGGCAGAAATTGACTTGAGTTGAGTAAAGTTTAATGAATATGCAGGGCAGGGATGGCAAAGTTGGTGCAATTGTAGTTTTTATTGGTACTATTCAAACTATCAAAAACAGTAGTACACCAATGAGTAATTTAGTACATTTAAGAGATTCCTCATTCCAATTTCACTCCGAATTGTTTTTCAAAAGAAAACCAAAAAAATGTGAACTCGTCTATTTGCAAATAATTTCTCTTCTAAATTCGGATGCTAGAGCACATGCTATTAATTTGTATATTTTAAATTTCAACTTATGCCCTAATTCTCTTTGACGATTTTATCGTCTTGCCTATGGACGAAAAAAAGCCGCAGTTCTTTAATTCTTTAAAACAGTTATTATTTATTGTCTATGCTAGAAGGTTCGTGTATTTGCTTTATGATTTTGTTCCAAACATTATATCCAACATATATTTTTTCATTTATTTTTCAAAATATTGTATAATATTTTAATTGAATTTTTATGTTTTAAGAACATGGCAATAATATTTATATTTTTGATTATCAAAGACAACAACCATTTTTGAAGAAAATAATGTAGAGAATTTAAAGACAAGAACTCAGAAGCATTTTCAAACAAAATTTCCTAAATCTTCTTACAGAATTAGGGCATTAAACAGGTGTAACCATATGATTTAACATGCCAACTTCCAAAAGACGATTCGGCAGCCAGAACAAAGTCGATTATTTTAATAAAATCAAATAAAAATATGTTATTTGAACAAAAAAAAAATAGTTTAGTACAATTAAGGCCAAAAAGGACAATTTTCTAAAAGTGGTTGGCACATTTTTAAAATTCTTAATGCCATCCCTGAGACAGAGTGATAGAGTGAGAGGGAGAATGAATTTATAATATTTTGGCACAAAATGTTAAGTGTCAATAAATATCTTGTATGCTTGTATGCCTGAGATTGGCCTGGTGTTGGCATCAACCTCAAGTTAGCTTAGTGTTATAGGAAATAAAGTTTGTGGTCAATTGTTAAACAATGAAATGTTGGATGAAAAACACATTTTCACCCACAAGAAATTTTTTGAGATCTTAATTATGAATAGTAAAATAAAAAGAGTTGCCAACTAGAGGTTTTGTTAGGAGAAATACTGGGAAAAGGAATTGATTTTATTACACATTGAGGGCAATAATGAATAAAATTTCAAACAAGAGCAACTAAAAGGGGAAATAAAATGCTGTAAAGAAAAGCTATGGCATGTAAGCTTAAGTAAGAAAGACATCCAATTAATTTTGTAGGAACATTATTTTATGCTATGTTTCCACTACGAGTTGAATCACATGCTTCGCTTTTTCAATCATGCTTGTGAATCATGCCGTTTACACTGCGCAGTCGTGCTCCCTTTTGGCATTTTATATGTTTATTCACACATACATACGTATCATACGCACGTACATATATATACACACACAAGCATATATACATACATACATTCGAATCATTCAAAAATCTTGCTTTTGAAGGCATGCCTTATGCCAGCCATACACTACACAATTTCACTGCACAAGTCTGGCACTGTACAGTGCGTTTGTGTAGTGTATGAAGGTGGTTGTGCTTTTTACGCAGTGAACTGAGTAAATACCAAAACGATTTTGATATTTGCTCAAGTTTGAAAATTGTACAGTGAACTTGTGTAGTGTATGTTACAAACGCTCAGTTGGCTCGTGATTTGTTAAGAGTTCAAAACAAGAAATGAGGCCTGAAAGAATATTCTGGACAGAGTTCCTAGAATCACCTGCATTATGGCGCATTCAAATAAAAACTGCACAGATTACTTGTATAGTGTGTGTGACAAGCTTAGTTTATGCAGTGCCAGACTTGAGAATTGAACTTGTGTAGTGTATGGCCGGTATTAAGGGGCTTCGCAAGTGGAGTGATATTGAATCTACTTGATTCGCTCTTACAAATTTGTATTGTAAAATAAGTTATTGATGATTGGGATGTGAAGCATGAATAGAGAATGAAGCATACGAAAAAATACTAGTTATTAGATTGTTCTACGCAATTGGACTGATCTGGTTGGTTGGTTGGTTTACGTGGTAGCCCAATGCTTGCAGGAATTCCAGTATAATCAATATACCTTTTTGACAGACCACTGCACTCGTCGATGTCAATCTTTTAGGGTATTCAATCGGTTAACCGGTTAATTACTACTCCTATTAAAATTGGCTTTTTTCGATTAACATTTAAACCGATTAATCGACGCAACAATATTTTTTCATATTTTGTAGTATTACAACTTATTTTTTGTGTGAATAATTATTCGTTTCGTCTCATTTACAAATTGTGAGTGTTTAGAAATTACTTTTCATACAAACAAGGAATTATTTTCAGTGATGCTAACTTAAGTAAAACTTCGAAATCTCTGGAAATGGCTATAAAGACTAGAGGGAATAATGAAGTTTTTGTTTAATAATTTTATGAAAGCCAATAGTACTGGTGCCAACGATTTAATTAAGGATTAGATTTGATAAGAGACGAGTTCAATTATTTTGCAACTACACTCTGAAATATTTTCTTCTAGCAAAAAATACAGTACAAAAACAAAAGCTAAGAAATTTAGAAATGAACTTGTTTGCAGAATATTATTCAATGAGCTCTACCAGTATGAGTCAGATGATGAACCGCCAATAGAAGAAATTATTAGATAATAGTGGGCATAATGAATGATTTTATATGTTTTGAGAAAACTTAGATATACTGTATTATGAATTGCTTTCGATTTCCTCAACATCTAAAATAAGTATAAGAATTTTTCCAAGTCAGGTTTTACCAAAACTAAAGAGGTAGAATCACTTAAATCCTAAACATTTGAACCAAATTATTTTTCTGTAAGATTATGTTATGTTAAACTATTGAAGTAACTAACACGGGTATAGCGACCTCATAAACTTACATATTTATGAATTTTTTTTTTTTTGATTTAACTAAGAAATTATTTTGTGGGGTTTTTTGTACTAATAAACTCAAATTAATAAATAAAACACACTTGATTTATGGATAAATTTCATTAATCGGTTAACCGATTAATGCCGAAGTTAACTGATTTTTAAGTGAATAAGCAAAAACCTCGATTAATTATTCTATTAAAGCCAAACACCGATTAAATGAATACCTTACAATATACATATGCAGGATTGTATATAAGTACTCTGATCCACTGATTGGTACTGTATCTAACCCGTCGCATGAAGATATCTAATCAGATCGTCTAGAGATGCAAGGCGGGACATGCTCAAAATTTTGACAGAAGTCAGCTGACAGTTGGCTGTTGCCAGCAGCCAGTGCTGTCTTTTCAGTTAAGAGATTTAATAAGTCAGAGACTTGTTCATCAGCCGCTGTTATTATAAGTTTTTTTTTTCCCAAATGCTGGCAACTATTTTATATAATACCCGAAATATCAAGCACAAAATTATAATACTTTTTTCACTTAAAATTTATAGTTTCTGGCAATTTTTACAACAGTAGAATAAAATAAAATAAAAATTAAAAACATTTTTGCAATATCTTAAGCTGCCACTGATGTTTTTCGAAAATATTTTTCCTAACCAACTGCTGTTAAGTTACATGGAGTTATTAATTGATGGTTGTCAAAAATTTATTTTTAGCCAAAATCGCGCACGATATCAAACTGCAGTATTTTATTATAAAATTTTTTTTTTTGCTTGAAAAGATTTTTTCTTTAAGCTAAAATAAAATCAGCTAAATTGAGATATCTCCCTCATAGTCTGTTCTTGTTTAGCAGTTTGTCTGGCTGGCAGTCTGAATGATTGTCTGTCTGGTTTTTTTAAGCTTAAAAAGAAATACTTTTAACGAATAAATTGTAAGGCAAGCAAACAATAGTGAAGTTATGTAGTCTGTTGTTGTTGTTTTGTTTTTGTCGGGATACACCTATTTAATTTTTTTCATTTTCAATTTTTTGTTAGTAAGATGTTAAACATTTTTACAAGGAAACGTGCGCGCCTGCGCACTGCATAATACACCATAACACAACACTCATAATTTTATGTGCTGTTGCTAAATGCTAAATGCAGCCCAAAAGCCAAAATCGACAAACGAATAAGCGAAAATAAACTTACTAAACAACAATTGCTATGAATTCAATGTATTATGGCTTATGACTTTTCAGAGCAGTAACAATTTGTGGGTTCTGCTTGTGGTAATGCCCCCTGAGTTAAAAGAGTGTTGTTAAAATTTAAGAAGAGGCGTCGACCGACACGATTTGCTATCAGATAAGCTGTTATATTATTGTAATGAAGGGCTTAAAGCAATGTGGCATTAAGCTAAAATGAAACTGCAAAATAAAAAAAAAAACATAGCATAATGATTATTAAAGCTTTAATAAAAAAGTTAAAAAGTATTTTTACAGCAAGAAAATTGTTGGTGCATAAACAATAAAGAAGGAAAAATTTAGCAAATGCTTAAATTTAAGTTAAAACAAGAAGAAAATCTGCTGCACATACATGCCTTTGTAAACACATGAATATATTTATATGCTTGTGTAGGTGGAATCAATTGCTTTCAAAAATGCTCATGGTTTAATTCGATTGTTTAAAAATCTCTATCATAATTAAATTAAAAAAATTTTTCTTTACAAATTTTTCCTATATAGAAAATATTACATAAAAAAGTTTTAGCTAATTTAAAGTTAGAAAAATTTTTTCTTATCTAAAAAAACAAACAATTTTTATGAATCCATTTTAGTACAATTCAGTCAGAAGATTTAGGATGTTTTTGTTTGAAAATACTTTTGAATTCTCTAAACTATCTTCTTCAAAACTGGTTGTTGTCTCTGATAATGAAAAATAAAAATATGGCCCAATTCATACGAGGATTTAAAAATCTTGTTTTATTTTAAAGTATCTTTAAAAATTGCTTCCAAAAACATTGTTCATTCATACGATGATTTTTTCCATGTTTCTAGGTTTGATTTTTTTTTTGCCTTCAAAAATGGTATCAGTGTTGCCAGTAGATTTTAAAAAATCCATTTCCCCTACATGTTAAAAAAATGTTCCCATACGAAAATCTACAAAATTCATTAATTTTAATTTAAAAAAAGATTAATTAAAAACATTTTAGTCCTCATTTTGACATACATAAGTATGTAGTTCTTGTGTATTAAATTATTTAAAGTGACTACTTCTGCGTTCAAAATTAATGCATACTTCTCTACAGATTTTCAGAAATTATCTTATATATAATACAAATTTAACATAAAGCTGCATTTGAGATTTCTCCATTAATGGAGTTTATTAAGATTTAATATAGATAGATGTAAGTGTAATTTCTTTAATTAATCGTTGTTTAATTGATGCCCATATTCTATTTCCTGAGGTGCCTGCCATTAGATAAAAGTCTGTGTAATTTCGAGCAAAAACAAATTTTGAAACGGTTTATGAGCAAAAATATATTTTAATTATAGTTCTTTTTATATTTATATACAAAAAATGCAATCTGAGTATAAAAAATACCTACGTTTTGTCAAAGTATTCTTAATACTTATAAATAAAGAAACGTTTTGGCCAAAATAAAATATTTGTCCGATATTCCCTATAGCCCTAAATTAGCGACAAAATAACCTACAGGTAACACTGTTTTCTATTATAAAAAGCTGTTGTCGCATTGAATGAAAAAATTAAATAAAACAACAAACCAAAAATTAAAATATGTGAAAAGAAAATTTGAAAAAAAACTCGGGAAACGGAAAATGTGACTTTTTTCTACCCCCTTTGCTTTTCTATACCGTTCGCCAACAAACTACAAAAATCGTGTTTCAAAAAATCATTGAAAAATCAACGTGTGAATTAGGTGTATGATTGCCATGTTTTTAAAACATAAAAATTAAATTAAAATATCCCAGCAAAAAAGTTTGATTACTAGAATGCAAAAAAGTGTATGTACTCTTCAGTCGTAAGTACATACAATTTGACTGAATAACCCATTATTTTTGTTTGAGAAGTTCAAAAAGTATGCGGTACCCTATACTTTTTGCCTACAAATATCCAAAAGTTAATAGATTACTTATTACCTAAACGTATTCAAAATTTAATGGGTTATTTTGTGGATTATTTTACCTAAAATTGTTGAAAAATAGTTTATTTGCTAATAAAAATATATAGAATTTTGTAAAAATCATAATTTTGCAAAGAAAATATATGAATATGTATATTGAATAATATGCAAAAATACTTAAATTTTGTAATAAATTTTTCTCTATATAAACTTCATTATTAACTGGAAAGTACTACAATAAGTACTTTCACGTAATGATATAAATAAGTGCCACTCATTACTTTGTAAGCCATTAAAAGAGTACTACTCATTACAAAATCTTGAAAAATTTTTGCTGGAATTATACAATAGTTTGAAAAATATATGAAAAACTATGTGTTGGATATAATGTTTGCAACAAAATCATAAAGCAAATACACGAACCTTCTAGCATAGACAATAAATAATAATTGTTTTAGAGAATCACAACTGCGGTTTTTTTTTCGTCCATAGACAAGACGATACAATCGTCGAACAGAAAAAGTGCATTTGCCTTCTTAAGTTTCGAACAAAAAACTCTCTAACATTTTAAAATAAAATTTAAATATTTTTAAATCTATGCTATTTATGGCGCGATATAGAATCTAGGACTTCATCGATATTATTACAGTTATAAATTTATTTTTGTTTTGATTTCCTTGTACTTAAGACCAGAGTACCAAAATAAACGCAACAAATTATTTGATTTGTTTTGTTTCGTTCCTTGAAAAGAGGGAAACAAAAACAATGGGAACGATTGCTCAATTTATTTTAGTATTGTTTTTGCACATGAGCGCAAACTAGAGAACACTTCCGATCGTCTGCAAGCCGGCTAACAGCCGCCACCGGCTACAATCAATACATTTATTTAATCGTGCGCCGCTAGAAAAGAAAACTATGGGAAATAGATGGAAACATTTTGATATATTTGCGGCGAATTTGATATCATCATATTATATAATTTTATTGCATTGCTTTTCAACACATTAAGTTTGTTTTATACAGCCAAGCAGCATAGCTACAACTGGATGTTCTAAGAGACCTCTCTTCTTTTTCAGCTAATATTTTTCCAAAAATTCTAAGAAAATATAGTTTTTTAGAGATTTGATGTTAAAGAGGTTTTAAGAAAATTATACAAAAATATCTCTATGATTTTTTTTTAAATATTTTATATAATTATATTATATCTGATATGTTCTTGAAAAATTTTGCTGCAAAGATCTTCTTAAAAAGAAGTATGAAAATAGCAAAAAAAAAAACACAAATATAAGTCATGTCACAGAGTTCGATTCCGTTCAGAAACGGAATTCAATTCACCTCAAGATTTTCAAGCCGTAAACGGAGCACACCCCAGTATACCAGCGCCTCCCAACAGTATGTACACACCTGACAAATTTCCGTATTTTAGTTTTGTTTTTTTAGACACTATCTCGTACGAAAACTGAATTCCGTTTCAGTGAACTCTGTGACAGAGCCGATATAATAAAATGCCTAGTGCTAGGTGCACATTATGGAATTTTGTGACATAGTGTGTGTACTAGTGGCAACTTTTGTCAATAATATATTTTGTTTGGCCAACAGAAAACATAATGTAAACGGCATTTCACATATTTTAAAAGTGACACCACTAAACGACAACAACAAATAAATACCACATGTGTACTTAGGATTAGTAAAATTTAGTCCAAAAATTATTGTAAAGCCTTAGGACAGAAAACTTTTATGAACATTTTTATTTTCTCAAGAGTTCATTGCAAACAAAACTTCCATTTAAAATTTTTTAAAGGTTTATGAAAAAAACTTGTAAAACATATTTTGGATCAAAATAAATTTTATAAAAGTTGCCCCTCTTTTACAAAATTTATTTTAAAAAATATTAATAGGAAAAATTAGTTTTTTGAGGCAAAACTAGTTATTCTCAAAAAATAGTTGGAATCAAACAAAAAATAGTTTTATATTTTTTGGGACAAAAATAGAAAAAACGTTTTTTAAGATATATGTATCTGGGGACCGGAATTTTTATGGAAAATATTTAAAAATTATTTTTATAGATGACTATCTTTAAAAAACATATCAAAAAATAATAAAAAAAAAAATTTGGGACAAAAATTTTTAAACAAAAATATTTTATTTTTTCCAAAAATATGGCAATAAAATGTTTAAAAATTTCTAAGGTCGCAGAAAAAATTATCAACGTATAAAATATTTTTAGAAAAAAATTTTGTGACTAACAAAATTTTGGGACAAAAAATTTTTTCTAAAAAAAATTTGGGACATTATTTTTTTCTAACTTGCAATACAACAGTTTCCGTAAAGAAAATGTCAGAAAAAGATTCGTGCGACAAAGGTTTTATCTGTAGCTAAATAGTTTAAGGGTGTTTTTTATGGAGTGACGCCAGCTTAATTTATAATAAAACAAGGAAATATTGTTTTAATGTCAATGAAACGGCCTTCACTGGAGAGGAAATTTTATGAAATTAATGCTTAAATGTGATTTCATCTATGTTGGCGCGTAGAAGGCGCAATCTGGCCCCGTATTCTGTAAGTCGCTTAAGCTAAATCTATATCGCTAAAAATCTATAAAGTCGATTTCTCGATTTTCGGCTACGAATACAATTTTCAAACGTATATTGATAAATCAGGCAAAAATGTAATTCTCCGAATTTTTAGTGTTTTATGTCATAGCAAAATATTTTTAATTTTCTATTTGTTCAGCATTTTAGCGATTGAATTTAGCTTTAGCTTTAGCTACTTACGGAATACGGGGGCTGGAACACCAATTTTCAACAACTTTTCGTATTTCGCCGATAACTCTACGATTGATGATTTCCAGATGTTCAATTATTTGTTGTTTATCGGCGCACACAAGTGATATAACATAATTCCAAAGAAAATAATCCAATGGGGTTAAATCACACGATCTTGCGCCATTACATGAAATTATTTTTTCATCAAAAGTTTCTTTAAGTAAATCAATTATAGCGCCCGCTGTGGGGCATGTAGCTCTGTCCTGTTGGAACCACTTATCACCATTGACAGTAACATTCTCACCATTATCTTTTTATACCCTTTACCAACAAAAATGGTAAAAGGGTATATATAGGTTTGTCATTCCGTTTGTAATTTCTATAATATCAATAAGCGACACATAAAATATATATTTTCTGGATCCTTATGCATAGGGAAGACGAATAAGCGATGTCCGTCTGTCCGTCTGTCCGTCTGTCCGTCTGTCCGTCTGTCCGTCTGTCTGTACGTGAAATCGGTTTTCCGAAGCTCCCAGAAAAGCTAGAGACTTCGTTCTTGGACTGGTGTGTCAGAAATTTTCCAAAATAGATTGGTATTGAAATTCAGCAAAATCGAGCAGACCATTGCAGAGCTGGAAAACTTAAACTTTATTTTGCGATATAAAAGTAACTACCGAAAACAAATTTTTATTTTTTTTAATAAATAAATTTATTTTACATTTCAGTACGACTAAAATTGGAATTTTAAATTAAAAAAATATGAAAAAAATTAAAAAGACGTTTCCAGGGTTGGAAAACTTTAACTTTTTGTATTATGTAAAATTAACTATGTCTAAAACTATATTAGTATTTTCTCGAGAACCGTAAGAGCTACAGACCTGAAATTTGGACACAGTGTGTAGACCTTTGGCCGCTACAACAACAAATACATGAGAATTGGAAATTAAAGGGTGTTCCAAAACGAGCAACGAAAAATGTTAAAATCCCATGTAATATACATACAATTATATGTATATACACTTTTTATACAGACTACAAAAATTAACACTAAAATTTCCAAAATTTTAAATTAAAGGGTGTTCCATCAGTTAATGCAATTTTGACTATGCAATTTTTACAACTTGCTGTATCTTGGAAACCGTAAGAGCAAAACTCTTGAAATTTTCAAAAACGGTAAAACTAAAAAAACAAAAAATTATTAAATCGCCAAAACGAAAAAAATCGCCAAAAACAAAAAAAATCGCCAAAACGAAAAAAAGCACCAAATTAAAAAAAAATTTCTAAAGCTAAAATAAATCGCATAAAACGGAAGAATTGCTAAAATGTAAAAAAAAAAATCGCCAAAATGAAAGAAAATCGCTAAAATGAAAAAATCGCCAAGATGAAAAAAAACCGCCAAAACGAAAAAAACCCAAAAAAACAGAAAAAGTCGCCAAAATGAAAAAAAACCCAAAACAAGAAAAAAACCCCAAAAACAAAGAAAAAATTGCCAAAACGAAAAAAAAAATCGCCAAAATGAAAAAAATCGCCAAAACGAAAAAAAACCTAAAAAACAGACAAAAATCGCCAAAATTAAAAAAAAAATCGCCAAAATGAAAAAAAAAACAAAAAAATCGCCTAAATAAAAATAAAAACAAAAAAAAAATCGCCTAAATGAAAGAAAATCGCCAAAATGAAAAAAAATCGCCAAAATGAAAAAAATCGCCAAAACGAAAAAAAAAACCTAAAAACAGACAAAAATCACCAAAAGGAAAAAAAATCGCCAAAATGAAAAAAATCGCCAAAACGAAAAAAAATCGTCAACCCAAAAACAAAAAAAAAATCGCCAAAATGAAAAAAAATCGTCAAAATGGGAAAAATCTCCAAAATGAAGAAAAGCCCAAAAACAGAAAAATATCGCCAAAATGAAAAAAACCTCCAAAAACAGAAAAAAATCGCCAAAACGAGAAAAAAGCGACAAAACTGAAAAAATCGTTTAAGCTGAAAAAAAATTCAAAAAAACAAAAAAGCCTACCTTTCGTGCGCGATTCAAAGTCGCACTTTACTGAATTTTTTAATATTAAAGGAATTAAATGAAACTAGGTTCTTTCTTATTTCGTTTTTGTATGTATTTTTTAAAGATCTAGATTGGTATCAATAATCAGAAAAATCCAAAATTATGACTCCAGGGTTGGAAAACTCACACTTTTTGGGTTATGTAAAATTAAATAGGTCTAAAATTTTTTTTCTTTTTCTTTATAAATTGAATATATTTTATGCTTCTGAAAGAAAAGTTTGGCGTATGAAATTTGAAAAATGAAAATTATAGCTCCATAGATGGAAACTTTAAAAAAATTATAAATTTTCTTACAAAAAATATATATATGTACGTACGTTGGTAAAGGGTATATAAGATTCGGCACAGCCGAATATAGCACTCTTACTTGTTTAAAGACATATGGGCCAATGACTCCGCCAGCTCATAAGACGCACCAAACAGTAATTTTCTGTGGATGTAATGGTGTTTCCACAAAAGCTGGTGGACTCTCTTCACTCCAAATGCGACAATTCTGCTTATTGATTTTCTCATTCAACCAGATATAGGCACGATGAGTTTGACGAATAGATCAATTATTTTAATCAAAAATTTCAATAGTTTGCACGTGTTGCTCTGGTGAAAGTTGATTCATCAAGAAATTTCAAAGCAAACTAAGCAAAATGCAACTATCAGCTGTTAAATGGGTGCTGAAATAAAACAGTGATGCCAACTCAAAGTTGTGACACCCTAAAAATACACCCTTTATATACAAATAACGTGATAATCAATTGTATATAAAGGATGTTCCGATAAGATGTTTAACTCTTCATATCCCGCTTTAACTACTTGACAGATGAAGTAAACTCGATGACAATAATAAAAGTGGAATGACAACCACGCTTTGGAATTATAAAAATTCACATAAACAAATTTTTGAAGATTTCGCCATCACAGTTCGAAAAACTAATGAATTTTTGGATGGTCGTGAAGCAACTTCTTTGGCTATTGGGACCAGTTAGTAATGTGTAGAATCAAAGTGGAGCACGTCGCTCCAGAATAACTGAGAATATTACTTTTATAACAAAATTTTTGAGGAATTGGAAATTCCACAAATCATTTTGTGAAAGAAAATTATAGAATTTTAAAGCAGACTTATAAAATAGTTTAAATTTTTACTAATACAGTGAAACCTCTTATAACCGGACACTCACCGTCGCCGTATTTTTGTCCTGTTATTAGTGGTGCCCGCTTATGGGAGTGGTACACATTCTTTTATTTTAATTTTGGTTCTACTAAACTTTTCCGGTTATTAGAGGTGTCCGCTTATGGGAGGTGTCCGTTAGAAGAGGTTTCACTGTACATACATCTTAAATTAAAATTTCTTGCACTAAAATGCATTCAAACGGTTGAAACCTACAATTTTAAAAAATTGCTCACAATTTTTCCCCACTAGAGAATTTCCAATCCATAATAAATTCATTAAGTTTAGTTTTGCTTTACCTCATAACAACAATGATGTTTTACGAAAGCAGCAGGAAAACAGCTGCCACCAATATGTGACCTTTTTGCACTTTCATCAGCAACAGATGCTATTTTAGTTCTCCGTTTTACAAAAGCCAAAAGCATCTATTTCACTCAAAAATTCAACTAACTGCTGAAAAACTTTTCAAACGCCCCCTTGCAAGAAAGCAGGAATAAAAAATTATTTAATAATAATAACCGCCAAAAATGTTATAAAATAACGAAACATATCGACACCCTCCCATACTCAATCAACTCATAACATTTCATTGTACGAGTATTAACAACACTCTGTGGAGCAGAAGAAACATTCGAGTGCTTCATATATAAAAAATTATGTGGCAAAGTTTCGCCTTCTCTATCTACTTCAGTGTAATGATTATGATTGCTGTATGGAATGAATGAATGAATGAATATGTATTACAACGAGTATGTTGTCGATATAGATTTTGAATGTTGGTGTTGGTGTTGGTGTTGCTGGTGCTGTTTGTTACTGTTGCTGTTGTTGATTTTATTTTAAGCTTTCGAAGCGATATCCCCCACGGTATGAGATGAAATAACAAATTTATTATTTATTTCACCTGACATCATAAACAACAAACTCTATAAATTTCATCAGTCTGCCAAACTGCAAAACCATAGAAATTGTTAAAAATCATTTCAAACAAAATGCTCATACACGTACGTAGTCTCCGTACCCAAACATTCGTGTACGAGTACACTAAGATGGGCAAAATGAAACTCCTGTTGATAGGGGCCCAACAAACTGCCAATATATATCCTTCCACACAAATATTGTTATAATTTTATTTTTATTTTTATTAATATTTTTTTACTCTTACTATTGCAGCATGAACTTAAAATATAGGAAAAGGCAAAAAAGATATATATATGTACAATATATGTATGTAAGTAAAACTAACGAGTTAGCCGACGACCATTGCAAAGTAATAAACTATCATCATATTTATTTTTTATGTTCATGTACTTTATAATTTATATCATTCTCATGCGCATGAATCGTTTTTTAAATTGATCCGTCCATGATGCCGCATCAAACTAAGAAATATTTATTGCGTTGGAAAGAATAACAAGAATAATGGTAAATTATCTCAGTTGAACTTCAATTTATATTATAAACTGAAGGAGGAGGCAGATATTTAGTTAGTTTTCTTCATCTCTAACATCAGTATGATAAACTTATTGAATATGAAGTTATACACGGACAGTGGGGTAAGGAAAGCAAAATTTTTGGCAAAATTAAAAATTTAAATTTTGAATTATAAAAACAATAGTATTATTGTTCCACAAACCAAGAAATAAAACAAGAGCATGATCCAACTTGTTCGAAATTTTGACGCCTGCTTTTTTAATGGCCGAAATCACAGAAAAAATATTCCTGCAATAAACATTTAAAATTGAAAATAAAACTAACAATCAATTAAAAATGTATTTAAGTGAATTAAATTTTTGTTTAAAAATGTAATTTATTACAAAGTTTAATGGAATCAATTAAATTTATAATAAATTTTCGGTTTCATTTTCAATTAAACTTGTTTATTGCAGGAATATTTTTTTTCTGTGATAAAAACTTGGCCTTTTTAGGGTATTGAACGGTTAGATTTCCGTGTGTCCGTCTATCTGCCTGTCTATCTGTCATAGGCTGTTTTCTCGATAACCGTAAGAGCTATGGAGATACAATTTTTACAGCATGTGTAAAACTTTTGCCTCTACAGCACAAAAATATAAACAGTTAATAATTAATAATAAATATAATTATACTGAAATTTAAAAAAATAAAAATTAAAGGGTATTATATCACTTAATGTAATTTTGATAACTTGCTGTATATTGGAGACCGCAAGAGGCAAGCGCTGGAAAGTTTTAAAAACACTAAGACTACTAAGTCCCCAAATTAAAAAAGAAGAGAGGCGTCTTAAGACACCCGTTTATAGCTACTCTGTTTAGTTACATAAACCAAATTTCATGTGTGAAATAACAATGCAATAAAATTATATTATATGATGATGTCGAATAATCTGCAAATATTTTAAAACGTTTCCATTTATTTTTCATTATTTTCTTTTCTAACGGCGTACGTTTGTGGCCGGTGGCGGCTGGTAGCCGGCTTAGAGCTAATCGGCTATGTTCTCTAGTTTGTGCTCATGTGAAAAACAAAACAAAAATAAATTGAGGAATCGTTCTCATTGGTCTTGTTTTCTTTTTGTTTCACTCACTTCAAAGAACGAAACAAAATAAAATCAAAAAAAGTACAAAGAAAATCAAAAATAAATTTATAACTGTAAAAGCGTCGATTATTTTTGTTACGAAAATCACGTCGCGCAATAAATAGCATAGCTATAAAAAAAACGAAACAAAAAATCGCCATAATGAAAAAGCGCTTAAATTAAAAATATCAGCAAAAAATAAAATTAATTTGCTAAACTGCAAAAAAAATCACCAAGGGAAAAAGGTCGAAAACACCAAAAAATCGCCAAAACGAAAAAAGCTAAATAACCAAAAAAAAAATGCTTAACTTAAAATATGTATTGTAAAAAAAACAAACAAGGAATCACATAAACCGAAAAAAAATCGGTGAAAAACGCCAAAACTAGGAAAATCGCCAAACGAAGAAAACGCCAAAACTAAAAATCGATAAAACTTAAAAATATGCATTTACAAAAAAAAAACAAACACTCATCAAAAACCGAAAAAAACGCCAAATCGGAAACAAAACGCCTGAACGAAAAAAAACACCAAAACTAATAAAAGTATCAAAACAAAAAAAAACGCCTAAACCGAAAAATCGTGCGGAACGCTTTATGTGGGAGTCAAAGTAATACTTTAGTGAATTAGTTTCACATATCGAACCATATCCGTCAAAAAAAAAAGCTTAAGCGACATATTTTTTTATTTGACGAAAATCGATTCCTTACGATCGTACATAATTGATTTTCATCAAAAAAATTTATTTAAAAAATTATGTCACTTAACATTTTTTGGCAGTTATGCACGATTTGTGTTTTTGTGAAGATATGGAATTATACTAGGGATGTAACGGATGTTCGCATTCGCTTTCGCATTCGCAAATTATACGCTTACTTTTGCTATTTGCATTCCTTTTTGCATTCGCTAAGATGTATGCGAATATTTCAAGCGAATACTAGCGACCAAAAAATTTAATTTTTTTTATGAAAATAGTTTGCGATTAACAAACGTCAAGAAAACCAGAACTACTTTTGCAAGATTTTTTCAGGAAAAATTCATTCCAAGTTTTCTTAATATGTATTTTGACAGCATTTCACATTAAATGCTGAATAGAGTACCAGGCTTTAGGGCCAAAGTAGGAATGGGTTGATTGCCTAACATTTTGTAAAGTTATTATTAATTATTATCCATACTTACTCTTATATAAATTTACATAATTGCATGTGATATTTTAACGAATTGTAATATTTGCATTCGCTTTCGCATTCGCATTTGCTATCGCAAAAATTAAAATGTATTATTCGCTTTCGCATTCGCATTCGCTAAACTGGTATTCGTTACATCCCTAAATTATACTTAAAGCGAAAATATAAAGTATACGCTGTGAATCACTCGCTGTTTCGTAGCGGTATAAACCAAAAAAAAAATTTTTAATGTAAGCCTTTTATTTTGAGAATAAGGCAAGTCTATTACAAAATAAATATGCCGACAAACTAAATGAAAATTATTAATTTTATTATTTTTGTAAATTTGTTGTATTCAACAATGGACAAAATGCTTAATAATATCACAAGGCTAAGATTTACTATCCCACACAATCGTACGACCTTTGAGAAAATACCATTAGTATGATGGAGTTTATGAATATTTTCAAAGGACAACAAGAATTCATTACGTTAGATTGTCTACGATTTTCCTTCTATTCTTTCTTTACTAAAGCAAATTTTTGAAGATGTTACATTGTTAGCCAAAAATATTTTCCGTATTAAGATTTTAACTTTGAATAAAAATTCTTCATAAAATTTTCTTCGATTACTATCCTGCTTTAAAATGATCATTTATCCCCACTGTTACAGTAACAACTAAAAAAAAAACATATCAACCAAAAATTAGCGGTACAAAACAACACTCTGTCAAATTGTCTCGTTTGCCAATTGTTTATAATCAACGCATTAATCACGAATATCATTACAATAACAATAATGGCAACATAAAATATGTAATCATAAATATAATCCAAGCAACCATATATTTCTTTCCTTAAAATAAACTCTTTTTTTTGTTCGCTTGCATTTTATCCATGCTAAAGGCAAGACCAACAACTTTATTATTATTTGAAAGCTGAAGCAAAAAATTTAAAAGATGGTGTGCGGTATCCGACACGGCAAACAAGCAACATGCACATGTATTTAATGTTGTTAATATATGAATGCCTTACGAAAAAAAATAAATAAAATACAAAAAAAAAAACCAATGAAAAATAAGCAATTGCACTAATACAATATAAGCGTTTGGCTTCTCAGCCACAAACATTGCCATTAGTCTGGGTAAAAAAAATTAATGTAGGATTTGAAAAATTTACTAAAAAGTGCAGGGGTTCAATAAAACAAAATTGTAAAGACAAATACGTAAGAGTATGTAAAAGTTAAAGGATGAGGTCGTTCCCTAAAAAGCTTAAACTAGGAAAAATTTAGTAGAGCAGCTGATGCTTACTTGGTCGCGGATTATTATAAAAATAACATCAACTATTTATATACAGACCGCATCGCTAGTATGTCTATTTTAAGTTTTATTCTGTATTTTATTTAGAAAATTATATTTATGGTTTGTGTATTTTTTTTACATTTCAAATGAACCTAGGCCTATCAGAGAATTTGAACTAAACTCAATAAGACGGTGATTTCCAACTCAGCGTTCAGCTAAGAAAAACATTCAGGCCTTAAAAATTTTAATTCGTCTTATTAAAGAAGGAAATATGAATTAGCTGCGCCTAAAAGTGTGCTCGCAATATTTTCTATTTCCGTTATGCCTTATGCTAGAAACACAACTGGGACGAACGACGAATATTTCGGTGCGAACTTTCGTCATAAAAAATAAAACAAACACATTTGCGTATATGAAAACGAACACAACACCACCGTAGAACGAAATTCCTCGTGTGTGACGAACTCTGACATAGGTTTATTTCTATTTTGTACGCCGACGAACGACAAAAAACAAATTTCTCTCTCTCTCTCTTTGCATACACAATAACCAACTTTATCAATTATGACAGCAGAATTCGGTGAGTAAATTCGTCATTATTGTGCTTTATACGACGAATTTACTCAGCGAATTCTTATCGACGAATTCGTCAACGTGAACGAAATTCGTCGTTCGTTCCAATTGTGTTTATAGCATTAAGTGCCTCAAATGGCAATAAATATTTATTTTCGGAACTACAGATCTATATCGTCCAGCAAAAGTCACTTTGTGAAAAAATCCGAAGGCAGAATCTTGGCAGTGTTTTTTTTTTCTATAAATTCAGCCGAACTAAAGCCGAAGCTTCAATACAGAACATAAGAGAATTTGACTTTTTATGCAAGTATTACAAAATGAATACAAGGTGTGTAGCTCTCCTAATTTTGCGTGCATTTTATAATACGTATAACCATTTAAAAAAAAAAGTTATAATTCCTTTTACTATCTAAAAAAATCGTTAGTGTAGACCCCTCTTACTTATTCGAGTCCTAACAAAGAGAAGAGTGTTAATTCAATATCAGATACCGTTATCGGTCCATAGTAGATTTACCCTGTTACGTAAAGAAAAAGTAATACTTTCCAAAAGCTAAAACTTTTGTCATTTTTAATAATGCGAGCTCTATAACTAGCTATCGTGTGATTCGAAGGACCATGAGCAAGTTGGATTTAATAATTAAAAAAGCGTCAAAGTCTGCGGTCTACAAATACTCCTTAGTTGTTTCTTGAAGCTTCTGTTCTTATTCCAAATATATAATTTCATTATTATTACATTTATAGTAGAGGTATATGAGTATGAAGGAGTAAAGAGAGGGATAGAGAGAGAGACAGAGAAAGAGAACACATTTAAGTTGTGTATTTCTGCCTTTTATTTTGAGTGAATATTTTTTTCTTTTTTCTTTTAAATTAGGAACCATGTGAATTCACTTTTATAGTCCAATGTCGAGGTCGAGCCAGAAGTGGGTTAAAGTTTTTCAACTTCTGGATAACCAAAGCAAAAGTTGTTTCAATAAATTCACAATAATTAATAATTCTGCAATTTTTGGGGAAACAGAAAAATTAATGGGTTTAAAAACACTTTGTTAAAAATAATATACAATGTTATAAGTTAAAGTGTGGCTCCGATTTAAAATTGAATTTCACATAACAATTCGTTCATATTTATTATCTTTAACATGAAATAGTATTGAAAATTAACAAAAGACGTAAGACTACAAAATTAACTAACTGTCTTAAAAATTTTATGTATGTTAATTTATTTTTGAGCTACCGTAATGAACAATAGATTTTTAAAAATTCTGTGTACTTTTTAATTTTAATTTCCATGCGTTTTTCTGAAGGAACTGTGCAATTCGGGCAAAGCTTAAAACTAGCCTTGAATAAAGTGCTGTTGCTCCAAAACTACTACTGAGTAACATATTTTGACTTACACCAAAGGCGCTTAAACGGTCCGACACTGACAATTCCATTACACAATTATGTGTGCAAAAAGTCTAAAAGAGATCCTAGTTTTTCATCCTGTGACAATAAAAGCAGAGGCACACACGGGGGCAAAAATTACCAATTGCGATTATAGAAATATATATTTGAAAGCATTTTACTCTTACCAACATGGATCGTGATCTTAAGTTAAGTAACTATTAAAAGATAATTAGATTTCGATCTTAAATTTTAATTATAAGGAATTACTGGATTACACACTTCAGCAATATATAAAAACTTGTCAGTGCAAATGGAATACGAGAATTATTTTATTGGTCAAAAAACTGCATCAAAAACTTAAAAATTTTTATATGGGCTCATGCGAAGCCATTCAAAATTTTCTGTCCTATGACATTTTCAGAACATTATTCATAGTTTAAAATTTTATCACACAAATACACATAAAAAACTTAATCGAAATGTTTTCCATAAAAAAATTCGCGAGCAATAATACGAGTAATAACCCAGAAATTATTACATCCACATACAAAAATAAAAGACAATGCCAAAGTAAGTATACAATATATAACAAGTATTAATAATAATAATATAAGTAATACATTCTGCTTCCTAAGAACTATACAACCACACAAACACAGTAAGCCGAAGCGCAGGAAAGACACAGACAACAACAACTATAATGCTTCCACCATGCACATAGTATTGACAACGTATAATCACACGAAACAACATAATGAATTGTAACACGAACGAATGACGGGTGATCGAAAGCTAATATTTGAAAAGCTGTAGACGTTGCAACGCGTTGCTAACATTCTTCTGGAAGCTTCTTTTATAAGCATTAAAAGGTTGATGCTTTCGCTAAGTGGGAACTATCTGTGGTCAAATATTGTTTTAAAAAACAGCACAGTTAACATCGTGGTATTCCAGCTGTAAATAATTTAACATTGTGTGTTTAAAGCCTCCTAATATCATTGTAGAGTAAATTTCTGATTTAGCAGGAAGTGTACAATGCTGACATTTTATTTAATTGCAATAATTCTTACCTACTAAAATAGCGTTTTAAAAAGCAATGTGGGGCCCCAGTATAATCCCTGAACATATCCCTAATCTGCGCCAACGCCTTCACTTCTCCCCAACTTTTGCGACTGCAGTTTACTTCGGCCTCAATTTGTCTTCTCCATGCGTGAGCTGGGCGTCCCCTTTTTCCATTCCCTTGAGGGTTCAAATCTGAGGCAATTCTAGTAATGGCATTCGTGTGCCAATCCAGCGCCATTTCCGTCTCTTTATCTCAATTGATAGGAATTGTTGGGTTGTTCTTCTCCAGAGCGTATGATTTGATATAGTTCTCGGCCAGAATAAACGTAGGATCTTGCAAAGAATGCGGTTCACGAAAACATGCATTTTTGGCAGGTCTCGAGTGGCAGCATTCCATGTTTCACAACCGCACAAAAGGGTAAATTTCACATTCGCGTTAAATAAAGAAATTTGCGTGTGCAAAGATAGAGATGGGGACTTCTAGATGAATTTTAGGTGGCCAAATGCTTGACTTGCCTTCTGCAAGCAGCTATCGATATCCGCGCCCGATCCTCCGTTTGTAGCTATAATGCTCCCAAGGTAGCAGAATTGGCTAACGTCTTCTATTGCGCTTGCACCAATGGCAAACTAATCCTGGGAGTTTGCGTTAATGCGTAGGGTTTTTGTCTTCAAGATGTTAATTTTCAAACCTGCTGCTTCCGCCGCCAGCATTACGCTCTGTCAGTTTTCCGCTAGATGTGAGTAGAAGTGCGCCAAAGGACAAATATCGTCTGCATAGTTAAGATCGTTTAAGCGGCCCTGCAAGTCCCACATTATCGCCCTTCCGTTATCAAGGATTATGTCCAAAACTATATTGAATATAAGTGGTGATAGAACACAGCCCTGTCTGACACCGATCTCAACTCTTAGCGCTCGACTCAACAATTTTCCATGTTTTATCCTACAATATCAGTTTCGGTATGAGTTTGAGAGGGATCCCCCTGTATGCCAATGCACTCCAAATCACACTCTTGAAGTCTATGAAGCATAGATACAGTGGTGAGCACCATTCTAAATTTTTTTATTTAGCCTAAGCTAAATGATTGAGTTTTTATATATTATTGCAAAGTTTTTCTCACTTAACTAGTTACATGGAAAATCCTACAATATTTCCTTGAAATAACAAGAAAATTTTACATAATTCGAGCTGTGTCTGTTTAAAAATTACTCCACGGCACCTTCGAAGCACCTCATATTGCTACATCCTTTACAAAGCTGGATTATTTCTAAGCGACAGTATTGCTTAATCCAATATCCTGCTTACGATAATAATTTAAACATTTTTTTGGTGCTACTAAATCAAAAAATAAAAGAAATATAAACACACTATATACAAATGCTTGAAAGTACAACATTTAATAGAATCAGCAGCGCCTGTAGAAGGTTTTACTTTTCACTTCGTTACAACAGTTTGCTTTCCTCATACAATTTACCACACTTTTTGCCAGTTAGACATATCACAACATTGTATGTTGAGCTTATTGGTGCTATCACCAACACTATGTATGTATGTACTCGTATTTATGTATGTGCATATTGCGCCTTCTTATATAAAACTCATATTTTATTATGAATTGCCCTTAACGATGTTCCATATTTCATGTGAGCATTCATAAAATTTCCTGTGTTCACCGACAACATAAATTTTAATTCCAAGAGCAGGACGGACAAACAGACACACAGACATGGCAAACGTGCAAAAGGACTTGAAATAAATTTATTTACGAGCGTACACATAATTCTACACCAGGAGAATGGTACGGTAAGCTCTATGTTTAAAGCAATTTAAGAAGTTTTTCAAATCAACTTAACGGCTTAAGTTAAATGTAATTATTTTTTCCAGTGTAATATTGCTGCTTTAATGAAGCCGCCACCATGAAAGGATTATCTTCCGTTGTGCAATCAATTGAATTTTCCAGGGTTTCTTAAGAAAAGTATAACAGAAACGTAGGAGAAAAATTTTATTAAAAAAAATTCAGGTATAGCTTTTCCTTTGAAGTTGCTTGTGCAGTATTAAGTGAAATAATGAAAGCTCTTGCTACAAAATTAAAATTATCTTAACACAGTCTTACTTTAAAAATAATAAATATTCATTAAAATTAATATTTATGTATATTGCTTAATTTTGACAATTTCTAGAGCAAAACACAAACTAATCTCTTAGCACATTAACAAGGCGGCCATCATGCCAAAACATGTTCACACCTACACCTCTGTTTAAAATCATTATTTTGCAAACAGCATAAAATACATACATACATACAAACAATACCAATTGTTCACTTCTACTCTGGTACAGAATGTACCAACACTTATGCTCACAAATCATAAATTGCCGCCTTAAAATTTATCTTCAATTTCGAAGACCCCATGTGGTGCTTAGCGAATGGTGTTTTGAAATTTATTGCTGTATTTGCAATAAATATCGTCAGTAGGTATTCTTTACTACTTCTTTCTCTTTACTCCTTTTACAATAGCATGGATAACTTCATACATATTAACATACATAAATATTGTTGAAAAAAAAGCAGCATTCGTGTGCATTGAAACGAGGTTCGTCTAAAGCAACCGAATAAAACTTATCGATTATATAGAGAAAAACATTTCTTGTTATTTTGTCACGTCAATACAATACCAAAAATTGGCATTTATTTACTTTCTCTCGACAACAGTTGCATGCTATTGACAGTCTATTTTTATTCTCGAAGGACATATAATTGCGTGGGTGCAATTTTCTTGATTATACTGATGATGTGACAGTAGCTGTGAGAGGAAAATTAATATCTTCCCGAAATGACAGGATGATCACTATTAACTGTCAAGATGGGCGGAGAAGGAAGAGTTTGCCATTTAGTCCCAAAAAAATAGAAAAAATTCTCTTGCCAGGGATGTACTCCTGTTTTCCAACCCTACACTTCAAAATATCTCGGTGTCATTCTGGACCATAAGTTGAGTTTTAAGATAAAACAAACAGCCAAAGGTATGCTTTGTCAACAGCTATTTCACCCTAACTAGGATCGGCGGGATACTCAAACACCTAATCACCAACCCCTTGCGGGAATTTGTAAGCACAATGGCGGTATTCGATGTTTGATGCAAATGTTCTTGCGTTAGTGCAAATGATAAGTATCGTAGCTTTTCTTTGGATTGTGTGTGTATTTTGTTGTTGGATTTTAAAGAAAAGCTACGATATTTTGCCTTTGCACTAACGCAAGAACATTTGCATCAAACATCTAATACCGCCAATATGTTTTTTATTAAGAACACTTTCGTTTATAACCAACTACTTAGTTAATCGCGCTACGCTCAATAGACAAAGTATATTTTTTAGCCTTACTGATCGTAATCGAAACAATTACAAAAAATGCTATCGCTCAACCCTCGTTTATCTTAATTTTTTCGATTGCAAGCATTTAACTTTACCAATATTTTTTTTTTGCTACAAACTATTATTATTGCCACATAACAGAGTACTAAAGCCAAAACCATCAAAGACACTGATGCCTACAAAGTCATGGATATTTAAACTTATGAGACTCTTATTGTTATATTTGTTGTTTTTTATTTGGAAAAAAATTTTTTCTCTCTCTTATTATTACTGATTCTTCTTCTTGTGGAATATTAATGATCGTTGATTGGTTTGGCAGGAGAAAAAGGAGTTGGAAAAAAGGTGGAGAAAATGTCGTATCGCCCCCTTTTTGGTAATGAAAGGCAAAGACAACAACTTGCTTAACAATGTTGTTGTGAGTCTTGTTTAAAATTTCTGGTTCAATTTATAATTTAGTATTGAGAAAATTTATAGTCCTTTTATGAGGATTTTTTTAAACATCCATTCAATACTTTAAGTTTGCATAAAAGTCCAAAATTTCATTCACATTGTTGCAGAGAGGCATGTGTTTAATAATGGTGTATTTTTGACAGCATACAAAACACCATTTATGAGCAAATAAATAAGAAGTAAACATTTCGAAAACTTTTAAAGAAAAATATAAAAGTGTATGTACATATTAAATAATAAATAAGATAAGTATTCAAAAATATCATTTAAAAGTGGATTTTAGCGATACTGATAGATGTAAATGTAAAATTCTTTCACTCAACTTATGCCAAAGAAAAAAACATACTCTTAAAATCACTTCCAACATACAATAAAACTCATTGAAAGAGTTTCGAAAAATTTTTCAAATTCTTAAAGTAAGCAATTCCTTATTCCTTATTCGTTAGGTCTATGTTTATCCAGCTGTCATAGGATTTGATAAAAATTTATTGACGAAAAATATGTCATGACATAATTATGTCTGGACATGAATATTTGTTGTAATACGCACACACAGCATAAGTATATCAAGCAATAAGTGTCAAACACAACATAACATCAATATGTCTTGACATAATGTTACATATTTGATAAATGTACTTAACTCCATGTATCTACGTACATAAATATGTTTTGATACGAATATGACTTGCCATAAATGTCATGAGGCGAAATATATAATAACAGATACATGTTGTGTCATAATTATGTCCTGAAAAAATAATCTGATATTTTTATAAAAATAAATTTAACTCTACGTAGTTACATATCGTTGGCTTAGAGTGTAATCATAACATTTGACATTTTAATGCAGCTTGAAATTAGTTTGAAACTCTCGATTTTGAAAAAAGCTTATTGTATTAAGCTAATTTCTTAAGCTATGTATAGAAAATGTTAACAGTATTTTGCCTCTACTGCAAAATTTGGTTGAAGTGAGTTAGCAGGTTTATACTCAAAGCCGAATAAATTAAAACAGACTTTCCCGAGAAATTATGAAAATTCGCGAACCCGAGTTAGTGCAAATTTAGATCTTTTACAAATGTTAATCACTAAATTGGAATTGATGTTGAGAAAAATTTCTTTTTTTATAATGATATTTCTCTTTAGAAAGGAAAATAAATTATTGCTACTTTCGCAACTCTTTCCTTTTTATGCGAAATCATTTAAAGGAGCAGATATTAAATTATTGTCCCTAAAAGTATACTGGAATTTTTCACATTACTTCTCACTCTAAATTGGTCTCTCTTTATCTTTCTTTGTCTATCTCTGTCTTGCCCTCTTTCTCTCTCTCTTTCTCTAACTCTCTCTTAGTCTAATTTGCTCTCTTCTAATTAAAATTGAATACGAGAAGTTTTAAGTTTCCTTTGTTAGGGGAAGCAAATACGTCTTTATTACTGAACTGAAATAGATTGAAATTTATGTAAACAGAGATAATGATGCAGTAGACAAATTTGAATAACGATTTCTTTTTTTATTCGGTACTGAATTTAAAAAATATTCGGGGTACCACGGGTGGTATAAGAAACGGTGGTGCATAAGTCTCCACTGTCAGTTGTCATCCAGGATACCTACTGGCGGCACCATATTCGGAATCAGATGCAGAAGCCCAATCAGCTACTCTGCTTAAATTAAACAAAGATTAACGAAACCTCATGATGCCATATGATCCTTATATCGTATCGGCTTTAGAATTTTGTTTTATAATTAAGCTTTTATATATTGTTACATTTTTACAATTTGAAAACGTTATTTTTAAAGTTCGCTAATTTGCAAATCAACAAAAAATCACTAGTATGCAATTCTTATCAATTCACGACACTACACTACAAAACACTACTGATGTTACGAGATTTTCGAATACACAATGTTAAATAATACACTGCTGAAATACCACGATGTTAACTTAGGTGTACTTAACGCAATAACCAAGTTACTGTTAACAGATGCATCGCTCTTAATATAAATCTTCCAGTATTCTATTTTCAATATTCAGACAGTCTCAGCACATTTAACAGTTTCTCAATTCTTTTATCTTTCGATCACGTCCTTAGTTTATGTTACAATTCATACTATTAGTTTGTGTGTATGTGCGTTGACTATAGAACTTGTCGCAAATGACACTTTCATCAACGAAAACATAGGAAGATTTCAAAATTGTTCATGCCCGATATTTGTCGATTAGAGTTTCCTTTAATACAATCTAACAGAAAACGTACACAAAGACTCAACTGGTCGTGCATCACACTAGTTGGTAGATTAGGTACAGTTTCATTAATAAAAATTTTATATAAATTGCCAGTTCTACAGGGACAAGGAAAATATGAGCGAAACTTTTGCTGTTCTGGTCCTGTTTGAATTTAGCGGCTTTTATTAGAAAATTTCCTCAATGATCTGTTTGAACTGTCGCCAACAAGTTCTCCATGCCTTAACATTGTCTTAAAGCCGCCTGGCAAGATGTCTGAAAGACGTGACCAACTGAAAAAATTAAAGTTGTTGCCGTGTGTCTTTCGTATGCATTGGCTTATGTGGTTCTGTGGTTGTACATTTCTTACAACCAGAAGGTATAACATAATAGTTCTTGCTATGCTTTGAATGTTTACTTGAACATCGTCTTGTAATAGGTGTATTTGTATTTTTTAGGTAAAAATTTCTGCATCATATCCACTATTCACAGTATACCTTATTATACCTCGTTACTCTCAATAGTTGATTGCTCTGGGTAGGACATTTTTATTCTTTTGGGGACTTTAAACTATTAAAACGCCATCTATAGTATTCAATTGTTGTTTTTGAGGTTTAGAAATAAGGGGAATAAGGATACATATGTATATGTACTAGGGATGCCAAACGGGAAATCCCGATCCCGGAAATCCCGGGATATTCGGGATTTGGCAAATCCCGAATCCCAGGATTTGTAAGATGCAATCCCGGGATTTCTTTTTCGGGATTTCTTAGTAATTTTTATATAAAAAACTTAATAGATTAAAATTTTCGTTGATTTTATGGTATTTTTTTATAATATTTAAAAGTCCCATACAATTTTATACGTGCAGTTTGAACAATTTAATGACTATTCGTGTCATATTTCTTATAAATTAACAACAAGTGCAAAATAAATTAACTACTTTCTCACGGTTATTTTCATCAAAGGTGATACAATTTACAACTAAGAATTATTTTGAAAACGAAAAGAAGCATATGAGCTTTGGAAGGAAAATAACATTTGGAAAATTCAATAAGTTTCACAAATTTATTGCATCTTATTCTATATTATAAGGTCAATTATGAATAAAATTCCATGAGAAATTATGCCCGGGGAATAATTTCAAACAGTAGCAAATAATAGGGAAAACAAAAAAAAATTATGGAAAAGGGAGACATTTCTTGCGGAAATTTATTCATAATTGCAGTGTATCACTGTGTATATCGACTCCTCAACCCTTATCCACTTTTCGGTAACAATTGAGTACTATTGACAGCTCCTTACAATTGAAGTAGAAAATAAAAAGCGACGTATGACGTAAAAGCGAGAAATATTTACAGAATAATGCGTACTATTATGTCTAAAAAATTGTGAATATATTCACTATATAGTGTGAATGTATGTTTTTTTAAATTGCAGTTCAAAATTATTTTCGTTAGACCGTTTAGGTCGTTTTTGACACAAACCTATGACCTATTTAAATTACATGGGTTTGATCAAAGGTTTGTGTCAAAAACGACCGACTGAATGAGTTCGACTCAATTATAGTTTTATTCGAGTTGCAGAGTAGAAGGACAGCACACTAATAAACCATACTCCTCTTAGCGAACTTAGGACTACATATGTATCTGTTGAACTTGCAGAAAACAACTTATGTATGAATTTAAAATTTTTCAGTAGAACAAAAATACTGTTCAAGTGCTCAGGCAAACTTTTAGTGGCATATTCATAAAAAATATTTTAGGCTTATTAAGCGCTTATTTGACGTATTTCTTTGGGAAATTTGTCAAATAAACCTGTAATAAACCTAAATCTTTTTTATGAATACGGCGGTTAATGTATGTGCCTACAAAAATGTGATCAGTAGACGTAATTTATAGAATTTGATTAGAATTGTGTATACATTTCTTTTAATTTTCGACATGTTCAGCCTTATTATCGTTGTCGTAGTACTGACGAAATCGATTAAAAAAAATAGGAAATGCCTGGTATATGTAACAACCGTAATGGCTACTTGTTGGTCAATCGCAATTAAAAAAACGTTAATAGATATATTTAAAAAAAACAATAATGTTTTTGCAGCTTATTTGTATGAAAGTGCATCTAAAATTTTCGTAAATAAACTTAAGCGATAGTGCTAAAAGTCCACAGATATGTACATTCGTTTTGATTTAGATTATAGAAAAACATTTATATTGAAAGCAAAAACAAGTTTTCATATTTAGTTATTGCTTTCAGTATAAATTCTCTAACATCAACTTAAAAATAGATGACAAAAATTCTTTCGATTTTTATTTCATACTAGTATTAAAATATTGTTAACTTTAAAGGCAAATGTTTAATGATATATTATCAGCATGAAAACTTTTAAAATGCATAAAATTTGTTATTAAAGTAATATTTATTAAAAACAATTATTTATTTTACCAAAAAAATTTTAGATCCCGAAATCTCGAAAATCCCGGAATCCCGAAAAATCCAGGGATCCCGAAAATCCCGTGATCCCGAAAATCCCGGAATTTCCAAAAATCGATCCCGATTGGCATCCCTAATATGTACTATATACATACATACATATGTATATATTTTTAATTTACTTGGTAAATGGTGTAACATAAATTATCTTTTTAACACAGACGTGTTTTTTTTTTGCTCTCTCTCTCTTAAAAGCATGTTTATGACATGTCAATATCATTTCAAATTACTTCGGACAGTATAATTTCAATATGTGCTAAAATGTGTTAAAAATACTGTTGAAAGCTGTTAAGACGACGGACGACCTTCATCTCGTATCAATGATTATTGCGTCGACACAAAACCAGCGGCCATAAAAAGCCACCACAATTAACAGGCACAAAAAAGTGTTATTTTTTATGACTTCATAATTAAATTATTTAATATACATTTTTATGACATTACTGAAGTGTTTAAATATAACTACTTTGTCACAATTGCATGTAATTAATGTGTCAAAAAGTCGTTCTATAAATGTTAATTTGTAGCAGAGTTAAACAAGTTGGTGGAACAATATGTTTGTTGGGATTTCAGTAGCTATGACATATTAAAAACCTGAAATAAGCTTTTAAATAAAAAAGGTTTGAAAGGTATGGTGGCTTTAGTTTATGTTTTTCACTAAAAAAAATGTGAAAGTATAATGTAAAATTAATGATTATATAATTGGAGCTAAGATATTTTTTTATTTGCTCCTAAGATGGACGGGAGATTTTTGCTGTGGACTTTATATGCTGGAAGGAACCTCACTACATAGTCATTCACCTGCTGCAGAGTATATTAAGGTGATAGAAATTTATTTGTGGTTCTATATTGGTTGTAAAAGAATCCTGTTAGAGTTCAGCACTATGGGAAATTTTGTAATTTTTTCTGTCTAAAACTAAAAAAACTTAATATTAAAAATTCACAATTATAGTTACTTTAATATATCTAAAATATAAGAAATTAAAGCTCTCTGTTTCCATTTTACCATCACGTTACATTATGTTTTCTATGCTGTTTGTAAATAAAATAAGTCCCTACTGTACGCAGAGAATAAAGGGCAATTTTCAGACGTAGGATTCACCAATACGGATTTACATATGAGAGTTTTAAAACCATAACACTTCTCTAGGACAATCGATTATACTTTGAACTTAAAATATTTCAGCTACAAATATGTGGAATTTAAAAAACCACTTAGTTTTCTAGGCAACTAAAACGTAATATTTGCTGCATCAAATGGAAGAAATCGAATATCAATTTTTTCTTAAATCCCAAAGTTTTTTAATGCATGCGTAAACTAACTTAATAGTTCTAAAAAGGAAGTGTTCGAAAATTGTCACGCCTGAGAATTCGTGAGCGTGAGTAAAAAAACTTTTTTTGTTTTAACATAAAACGAATAACAAACAAATACGAGTAATGTTATTTTTAATTTTGACAATTTTAATTAGGTTTCTGAAATTTTTTTTTTTTAATTAAAAATTTTCACGTGTAAGAATTCGTGAGCGTGAGTGAAAAAAAGTTTTTTTTTACTTTAATCTAATAATTAATAATATAAACATAATAAAATTAATTTGCTTTACTGTCACTTTAGCAAGTTTTTTGTGTGAGATTTCAAATAATTGAATGTCGAAGGTGAGTGCATTATTAATATTAATCAAAAGTTTTCACGCGTGAGAGAACGCGAGCTTGAGTGAAATCCAAATTGTTTTTGCTTTAACATAAGAAGAATAACAAAAAAAATAATATTCTTTTTAATTTTGCAACAATTTTGATTCACTGTCACTTTTTCTCATTGTGTGATTTCAAATAATGATGGAGTTTAGTTAACATTTTCATAATAAAAATTTATAGTTTTTGAAAGTTAAAAAAAATTTTTATATAATGTCGAAGGTGATTGTATTATTAAGAGGAGTGTTTAAAAATTGTCACGCATGAGAACGCATGAGTATGAGTGAACAAAATATTTTTTTACTTTAATATAAAACGAATAATATAAAAATAATAAACTAATGGAAAATTTTGATCTGCTGTCACTTTATCAACTACTTTTTGTGTGATTTCAAATAAGTAAGAATTTTCATAATAAAAATTCATAGTTATTAGAAATTAAAGAAATTTGATATAAGTTCAGAGATGGGTGTATTATTAAAAGGAGTGCTTAAAAATTGTCACGCGTGAGAAAGCGTGAGTGAAATTTTTTTTCTTTAATATAAAAATAATAAAAAAGTAAACAACCATTTTTGGTATTTTTCGACAAATTTGATTTACTATCACTTGATCAAGTGTTTTCTGAGTAATTTCAAATAATGAGTGAGTGTAGATAGGTTTTCATAATCAAAAGTTACAGTTTTTAAAAATTAAACAATTCTTAGTAAAATGTCGAAGCTAAATGCATTATTAATATTAGTCAACAATTTTCATGCGTGAGGGCACGTGAGCGTGAGTGACAAACAACTTCTTTTTTCGTGAGAATAAGTGATAAAAACATTAAGGACGTTAAGAGAGAAGTTTGATGCCAAAAAATAATTTCAATCCGTACCGCAGTTAACATAATTATTACTTTAAGGATATATTCTGCCAAAAATTTTTGGTAGAGTGCACACAATAAATTTGTTGTACTGAATTGTTAAACTCTTATTGATTGTATTAATACTTTAAAAAATGTGACGGGTGTGACATCAATATGTTTCAGGTGTAACCTAGTATTAAACCTCGAAGGAAAGTTCAATGTCACTAGCCGGATTTTTGATTCTTGTGCTTATTGGTGACACCAGTACCTGGATTCAGTAACTTTTTGCGAACCGAAAATCATAATATTTACCGATATATTTATTCGTTTTTTTAATGTGATGCTGTAATTTATTTTTTAAGATGGTGTACTTCTGCGTCTTGTTTGAAATTTTCTTTATTATACTTTTTTGCTGTAACCCTTAACGAATATTGTTAAAATGTATTACTGAATAGCAAAGTCGATAAATTTTCGGTATATTTATTATAGCGATACTATTATCGCAATAAAAGTTTCAGGTACAGCAATACTGAAGGAACCTCTTTGAAGAGCTGCTTAATAACATCAATTCTTTTTTGTGAACTATAAGGAAGCCTAAGTTTAACTTTAGGCTGCTGTTTTTGAGGAAGGTCGAGATTTAAAACTACCAATTCAAAATGTTTGTAACGCACTTACACTTCGACTTTCATCCGGCCGTCTTTCATTATCAGATCTTTTCTTCCAATGAAATTTCATCATATCATAATTTTCTAAGCGTTTCTTTATAAAAAAGAATGCGAGAATTCTTACTTCATTCTTGATACATTATTAAAAAAAAATTAATTGCATTTTTAGCAGCTAAAACAATATGTGTAGAAGCAAGGTAATACTGTAGATCGTTCATCATCTGTTAATCCCCTACAAAAAAGTTTGGCGACAATTGATTCAAACGTACTCATCCTATGTACTATGAGAAAATGGCATTGTTACCAAAAGTAAGGAGTAGTGTAGGGTGAAAAAGGACATATTCTGTAAATGGTTATATATGCACCATTGTCGTGATGTATAGTCGTGATCTTTTGTCAATTTAATTGGGATTTGGTCCAGTAATATAGTAAAACGAACTGAACAAGTTCAATGTGGTTGGATCCAGGACCTATCAAACAGTATAAACATAATGTTCATTGATCCCTCCAATCATACCACCAAGCCACTCTGGAACTAGCCACGTATTTATTCTTAGATATTAACCTAAGCTTAACCGGTATTTATACTTTTGAAATATGAGTGCCTCTGTGGTGGAGTGGTTTTCAGTTCGAGTCCCAAAAATATCTGTTTAAAAATAAATTGTAATTGCATTTGTAAGAACAAAAAAAATTATAAGTTTTCATTGTTACAGTTAAGTATCAGAATGACATTTTTAAATAATTTATATTATTCCACACCGATTAGGTCCCCACGAGATAGCTCAGCGACAAGTTACAAGGTGCATACAAAGTATAATTAACCATGTAAAAGTGACTGGTGCGCTTCATAGGAAGTGGTAGAACTCGGACTGATCCCTATCACTTGGGGACCGATCACGTGACTAGTCTTGTGTTAGTTCCATTTCTTGCAGGGAAACTAACACTGTACATCATTCATGATCTGTTAGTCTTAACACTGTCTTCCCTCCTTTTACATCGTGTTTGGAACGGGGAAAGAACTTTAAAGCTTTTATCAAAGTCCATCTTAGGTATTATTTGCAATAACAGAATTTCCTGAGTTCTGAAGGCCGGAAAATTTTAGCAAATTCAATCACAAACCTCTTATCTTATGCACAAACTTCCAAAAACTATTTGAGAATTCACAAATATTCCTAAATATTTTTTTAACTTCTAAATCATTTTAAGCTTATGCAAATATATTCCTGATGTGTCATTATGTCTAGATTTTATCTTCTAATTAAACATTTACTAGGAAAATAATAAAGATCCTAGCACTTATATTGAAAATCTTTAAAATAAATATAACAAGTCTTAAAACAAAATGGAACTACAACTAAAAAGACCTTAACTTATGTTAGAACAAAAACACTTATTAATTGAAATAGACATACACAGGCATAAAGAAAAAGTATCTGATTTAAACAACTTTTTCACAAGACCTAAAAAATATTTCCTTTGCCAATAACCAAAACTTCTTTAGTTGCCACATCGATCTTTATAATCCCATTTACATGACTGGTTACATCAATTTAACAACAACAACAAGAACAAAAAGAAAGAAAGAAAGAAAAAATATTAAACAAGTTAAGATTTCAGCTTTAAGACCACAAACTGGTTGAATGAAGCAAGAACAACTGAGGTCTCCAGTTATAAGACAGATGACTTCAATCAACAACATGTGCGTGAGTTTCCAAGAGAGCAGCAGATATGAAATGTATACTACGTGTGCAACGAGCACAGGCCAAAAAGAAACAATTTTATTTATTAAACACATCAATCAGCAGGTCTGTTGGTTGGTTAGATTGGAGAAGAGATGGATGGATGGTTGGATGGATGGCTGGCTGAATGCTTGATTGCCTGCTTAGTTTGGGTTTGTTGGTGGCAGTTGTGGAAGGCTTGTTGTATATCTAGATTGTAATGTTGGTTAAACATTAAACAACTGTGATTATAAATGTTGCATGGTGGTGTTGTTGTTGTTGTTGTTGGTATTTAGCTGCTTTTTGTTTATTATCATTTCTCTTTTTGGACAATGGGTGTGGAAACGTATACTTATTTTAGACATACGACCGCAGCAACATCAATGTTTAAATATGTTGCATTAATTTTACAAGCCTGATGACATCCCGTAAAGTTTAGTTACTTTATATGTAGAGTTGCTGTTAAAAGTTACAAATCGTGTATTATTTTTTTTTTTTGGATATGGCATATTACTAATCTTTGAGTTTCTGCAAACACACAAATATATAAAAGCGATGCTTTTAGGAAGAACGATTTTAAAACGGCTCTTTTATTTAAACTGAAATACTTGAAACCCTAAAAACAACATTAACGTCAACAATTTTTAACTTTTTTTTTTTTTTTTGCAAACACAAGACTTCAATTAAAATGCCGTGGGCCAAGTGAATGTTGCGTTGTTGTGAAACAAGGAGATGGGTTTGTTTACGAAAAAATACATAAAATGCAAACGAAAAAAGGTGCAATCGATCATGGTCATTAAGCAGCTTTATTGATGAGTATATGCCTCCAGTAAAGTGATGCATTCATGCATGCATGTTGCATAAAGATAATAACTTATCAAACAACAAAATTTTGACAGCTAAGTAGAAAACTTCAGCAGAAAAACGGTTTTAAAGCCAAAGCAACAACAGCAATATCACAACACTACTTAATACTTGAGTCTGCTCGTTACCCTTTTTTTGTTGTGATGAAATGAAAATAACAACAACAACAACAACGTCACATATGTCTATATGCCTTAAACGGGGTAGACAAAAAAATATACCAAACATGGAAGATAGTCCAGCTTATGAGTTTGAGTTACAACATACACATAACGAGGTGGTACGTTGCAAGTAGTTTACCAGGAAACATAAGGAGGAGTAGGAATATGTGCTGAAATCGTTGCGCTGTCACATTTATCAAAAATTCAATGAATACTAATTTTGCACTGCGTGACGTGCCAAAGTTATCGGATTGAAATTGTGGCATGATGGCCATTTGTATTATTGTGTATGATGTTTCTTTTTTTTTTTTTGGTCACAATGTAGTGTTGATTTATAATCGAATATTTCTTTAAGGGTAATTTAAGAGAACTTTAGGTAGGCTAGATTAGGTAAGGTTAGGTTAGGAAAGGTGGTGCTACACCGCTCCTCCACTTGGAGGCCCAATTGGGTTCATTGTAATTCCCTTCGTGGGGGGAATATTTACCCACCCCTACTCCTTTCGTAGCTAGAAGTGACCCTATTATCCGTCATTGAGCCACCGAAGTCCCATGATAAAACCCCTTATGTCCTCTAATTTACACCTCCCGATAACAGTAATGCTTTCACGGCAACGTCTACTCAGCCATCTAAACATTTTACATTTCTATAACCATTTGCATTATTTTTCACATAACACTATCGATCAGCTGTTTCCTACTGTTGCAGTTACTTTACATTACAATCGGGTAACTGAGCCTTAAGCCTATGACATTGCAGCTTCGGGCAGTTACAGATAATACTGTGTGACAAATTTTGATGAAATCGAAATACCTGCGAAGTGTTACTATTTTTCTGGTATTTATTGTCGAGTATAACAACAAACAGTATTTAAAATTTTCCAAACACCTCCAAAATCTTTAGTTACGGGTAAAAAACCGATTTTTCGTACCCCTAAGCACTTATCAACCTCTAACTAAGTTAAATATCAACCAATCTAAATTTTATAAACGGATATAGAAAGCAGAGACTAAGGCCTTTCGAACCATATATATACTGTTTTAGTTAATTTCAGATATAAGTCTGTATTTTTTCACCCGATTTTTGTAGGAGATAGTGTCTAAAAAAGAAAGCTAAAAGACGGGAATTTGTCAGGTGGGTCAAGACTGTTGAGGGCGCTGATATGCTGGGTTATACTCCGGCTAGGGCTTGACATCTTGAGGTGAATTCAATTGAGTTCTATGACATGGCCGATAATTTTTTCGGGTTTTTTTTTCGATACTTTTCTACTTTGGACTCGTTCTTAGGCGGTATTTCTGTACTGGAACCATATTCTTTATAACTTTATTTATGAAACATATTTGGTTAAGAGAAATTCGCAGGTATTTTTAAAAAAATTCCCTCGAAATTGACTGAGTTATTAAAATTTTTATTAGAAGGCTTATTGTTACAAAAAAACTACCTGTATGAAGTATTTCGCGTTCTATTTGTAAGCTCTCGGTATATTTAAGCTTACAGGATGACGAAAGTACAACCTAATAGACATATATCAACACAGAGTAAAAAGTTTATACAACAGCGGTCGCCAAACTGTTTTTCTTGTGAACCACACTTCTCACATATACAGGTTTTTTTTTTGTCACACTGTGTAATATGTTCAATGGTTTCAGGTTCCTGTTCATCCCTGCACATCCTACAATAATCTGGAGTGTAAGTTTGTCAAATGCTGGTTCTTGCTGTCAACTGTCAACGCATAATTCTTATCGCCTTCCTATTCATATCCAGTAGCAGTTTGAATCTTCCTGAGTCAAGTTTTGGCCACATACCCTTCGAGACTCTACAATCCTCCGTACTTCACATGAACTCCAGGTCCTATTTTCTATCCAATTACTGAGTTCCCTAGAGTAATGAACTATAGGTAATTTCTCCAATCTGTCTGACTTTCCCTCATCTAATGCCAAACTTATTCTTGCCAGCTCCTCGGCAATTTCATTTCCCTCTTTTTTTTAGGTAAGCGATATAAAAATACATATGGTTCTGCAAATGAAGGAATTGGAAAGTCTTCTGCGCAGAAAAGAGCTTGCAGGTTAATCTAACCAATTTCAATTGTTAAATTTACAGTATCATCGAAAAAAAACCAAAATGGCAGCATGGCAAGACAGTAACAAGCAAATAATCACCAGTAGTATGAAAAATCTGTGCGTTGTATACAATTCTAGAACATTAAAGAAACTCCGCGATATGTAGATGGCAGACTGCTTTGAAAATTTATAAATCTATAAAGATTTCAAAACAAATATTGACTAAATATAATGATTTTATAAGATTTCTGTTTTAATTTTCAAAACTTAACCGATTACTTATCAAAAAAATCTCGCCATATTAACTCACTGACTAAACAAATTTTATAAAACAAAAAAAACTCTTTGCAAAATATCAAATAATGAATGATGATGAGTATGATTATTTTATATGCCAAACAAGTCGCTCATTTACCTTGAGGAGGTATTTTTGATAGAGAGTTGATTATTGTGGTTTATACTGTTGATGACGACGATGATGTTAATGACTACAACGACGACGATGATGACGACGACCTAAAATAATGATAGAGTGCAACCAAAGTGCTTAAATATTAATTATGTATTGTTGAGATTTCCCAATATATACCAGTATTTTAAGACGCTGCAAAAGGCGATCATTTTTTACGACAATTAAATTACTGAAGCGATAACCTAGACTTGCCCGTTTTAGTTTCATTGTTTTCATCCTTTTTCATCATATTTTTATAATTTAGCTTCATAATTTTTTTTTTAATACTGCTTGTCAGCTTGGACGTGCATAAATACAACACCAGCTTTGAGTGAAATGCCTTCTTTTCGTTTTTAATTTAGTGCACTGCCATAGCAAAATGAGTACATGCTGTTACAGTAGTGGTGTAGAGTTTTATTAAATTGTTGTCTTTTAGCAGGAATATTGATCAACATGATTAATGACAGGTAATTAAGGTTGTGGTGCGAAATAACGCCGTTTAAGTTTATTTTACTTTATTTTTATTTTATTTTTTCTTTAAACTTGCCTCGAGTGGTATAAAAACATAATATTTTAAATTGATTGTTTTTAGTTCATACATATAATAATGTGCATATATATGTATGTATGTATGTGTATATATTTATTGATAAGTACCTTCAGATATTCTATATTCAGTAAGGGTATCTTTAGTGTTTTAATACTCGACGAGTCGGTTTTAATGCTGGCTGCTTATTTTTATTCTTTAATATTTTTTTCTTTAAAGTAACTAAAAAAATTAACTGCCTTATTCATAAAAAATATTTTTGTTTAATAAGAGGTTTATGAAACAAATTTTCTATGGAAATTTGATTAATAAACCTTTTATAAAATCAAAATATTTTTTATGAATTATAGTGGAGTTAATGTCGACGTCGTTGACGGCGTTTCAACGCCGAAAAAGTTGAAACAGATTGAACTTTTACGGCGTTGCAACGCGTTGAGATTAACTGCTCTCATACAATTTCATACGATTCAACTTTTTTTTTGACATTTGACGCCGTCGACGACGTCGACATTAACTCCAGGTTAGGCCCTAAATCATTAATAAAAAAAAAATGTTTAACAGTCAAAATTTTTAAAAATTAAACAGGTATTTTTTTGTTGATTATGTTATTTTTATTTTTGAAAAAAAAAATATAATTAAAAAAAATTCATAGATAATGATTTCAATTGAAGTATTTAATAGAAAATAAGTTTAAAAGTACGGCCGTTGGCTGAAGTAGTTAGCTCGTTGACTACAAAACCGAAGGTACTGGGTTCGAGCCTGGTTTCCCCCAGTCATTAAATAACAACACCACACATTTTGCAAATGTGCATTAGTGTCCTTTATAGCAGTTATTGTGGGAAAAGTTCTAGTAATGCAGTCATAAGGCATTGGTCAGTTAAACTACACCGCCTTCCTTTGTCAGTATTGTGTAGCAGAATCATCGAAGAAGTATACTAACCAATAAAATGGCTACTTAACACAGCTTCAAAACTTAACACGCCTCATTTGACACCAGAGGCGCTGTAACAAACACTGCCTTATTAAAAAAAAAGCGTGCAAAAAGGCAAAGTTGTAAAATAATGAAGCTTTCCTCTATCTTTTCCTTCACCAACTGTCTTCTCTATCACTATCCTTCCCTATCACTCTCTCTCACTATCATATCTTATACTCACAGGTAGCACAAAAGGATCATTGTATTGGACCAAAGTGAGCTGGATCCAAATTTCACCCTTCCTTACCAGCAGCCTGCTAACCCAACCTAACCTAAGTTCAAAACCTATTAATCAAATGATTGAGTTAAACATCTTAATAGGAGGGTAGTTCAAGAAGTGCATGTTGAGTTTCCTCCATCAAAAATACATTTGGTACAAGTAAGCACTAAGAAAAAAAGAAGCGCTTCGGAAATGCGGAAATGCACACACAGTGCAATACCACAAGCGAGAGACGAAATTTAAATCGAACCTTGCGAGGTTTGTCGGCTGTTTATACTAAAATACTCAAACTGCAGAGATTCAATGCGCGAACAAAAAGTATTTGATAAATGTAGGTGGAATATAGTTTTGTATCATTTAATATATAATAAATATAAAAAACAAGATGAAGTATTGGATGTTAGTCTAAGAGTAGATCAAATTGTGATCTAAAAAAGAAATGATTTTATGGCATCGATATGCAGAATATTGGCCTGCACAAGACCATTTATAAGACATTTCAAGACATGCGGCATTTTTTAAACGCTTTACTATAGCGAAATATTCTAAAATAAACGCTAAACAACACTGTTGGCAATAGTTTTTTTGAGTTCTTTGTCTTGCCAACAGTTTTCTTAGCGTTTGTTTTAGAATATTTCGCTGTAGTAAAGCGTTTAAAAAATGTCGCATGTCTTGAAAAGTCTTATAAATAGTCTTGTGCAGGAGTTTAATGCAGAAAGAAGATCATACCTAGAGGCCTAACAAGTGGGACATCACGAACAGAAATCATGGGGTACAGAAGCAGGTTGGTAAGGGAGAGCTGGGCTCTACATCACTTACCAACCTGCTTCCAGGTGGCTTAATATTTTTGCTGGGTCACATTTTACCTAATTTTCACCAATCAACACAGAAGTATTATTTGATTACTGGGACAAAAGATCCATCACGTGTCGTAGTGCTGATCTTTGAATCAGATCTTTCAGCTATTCTAGTTCTAATCATTTGACTACTGTCGAAATTTTAACAAGCTGATCGTTTAGTTTATGTTCGACAGCCACTGATAACAGATTACTGCGTGAATGGAAAATAAAATGGAACAATTGAATTTTCTGTGATACATTTCGGAGAAAAAGTATTACTCAAACCAAAATGAACCTTAATAAATAGTAAATGTACTCTTCTCTTCTGGTACCGTTTTGTCTTAGAAGAAAACTTGGTCTAGGGACGGTATCGTCGAATGGATGCAATATTTCTTATTCGAACGATGTCAAATACTTGGGGATTACCCTTGTTAGGAAGCTAATGTGGAACCGGCATGTTGAATGCCTAACACAGAAAGCCATTAGGCCGGTGAGGAATTGTACACCTGGGGCATGAGCCCCAAAAATAGTTATGTGGATCTACACAATGATTGTTGGGCTAATCATAACGTACGGCAAGATTGTATGGTGGCAAAATACTCCTCAGGTTGTGGCGACAATTAAACTTTGTAAAGTTCAGATACTGGCATGTGGTCTTGCAACACGCGCAATGAGGTCATGTCCAACCTTAGCCATTGTTGCCCACATTACCATCAGAACTACTTGCCATATAATGACTTACTTTTCTGATTACCAAATTTTATTACTCGCTTACAAATCACATTACCTAAAATTTTAAAAAAACTATGTACAAGTTGCTAAATGAGGAGAATAATTTTTTTAGATTAAATATATTACGTGAACAAGTTGCCAAATAAAAAAAGTAAGTACTTCTCAAGAATCGATTATTTTAGTTTCACGCCTTGTTAAAATCATTAAAATGGTAATCCAGTAAAAACAGCTTCCACCAAAAACGCTTAATTCCAAACCCGATTACCTTTTTTGAAATTTTTTGCTGTGCATACAAATCTTTATTAGATCTTCTGCGGCAATATCCACTTAAAGGATGAGTCTCGGGAAATCTGCTTGTTGTGTTGGCAACGGGCACTTGTCGGTCCTGAGTACAATGCCCGACTTCGGACTGCTGGGAATGCCTAATGACGGGATAAACTGTGAACTGACGTTCGACAGAAGATTCAATGTCACAATTCCACCAAAGGCAGTGTGGGACGAAAACCGTCCCGATGTGGTTTCCAGAAGTTTATGTTGGTATACGGATGGATCCAAAACGGAAAATAGAGTTGGTGCTGGAGTTAATCACCAAATGTGTTGTCTAAATAAGAGAATTAGAGGTGCATATATACCTACACCCAGGGAAAAAACGGCTTAAAATCTATAAAAACTATATTGAATTAATAAAAAACATTAACGAAAGTCTATTCATGTTAAAATTTCTTATTTCAATATCGAAAAATATTAATTTACAGTATTAATTTTATTTATTTTTAGGTATATCACCATACATTTTCTATTATATTGAAAATCATTGAATTAATGTGACGCGTTCGTATTTTTAAGTTGCAGCTTTTCCCTGAGTGTATGTTTTCCGATGGTGCGCCAGCTCTTAAGTCTCTCCTTTCATGGGCATTCCGTTTCAGGCTAATTTAAGAGTGCTTTGACTCATTACAAAAGCTATCCATACGGAACAAGGTTTCTTTTTATTGGATACTTGGCCATAGCGATCATCCAGGGAATGAGAAAGCAAATGAACTGGCCAAGAGGGCCCTTTACACTCCTTTTATGGGCCCAGAGCCCTTTTGTGGCGTAAGTCGGTTGACTGTAACATCTCTGATCAAAGAATATGAGACTCGGACCGCTAAGGAAATGTGGCTGTCTTTTTCTGGTTTAAGGCAAGCCTCAGCGTTGATGCAACCATTTACTTATAATGGCATCCTGAACCTCAACAGAAATAAGTTACGTCTTGTTACTGGTTTTCTTTCTGTTCACTTTGGACTGAACTATCCTCTGCAGAAAAAAAACCGAGTTCGTTCACCCTTGTGTCGCTTATGCTTGGAAGATGACGAGAAGACGGCACACATTCTTTGTGAATGTATCGTCTTATGTGACACAAGGGTGAGTTTCTGTGCTCAGATGATATGAGGCGGGTTTCTCCAATACCTGTGCTGACTTTCATAAGGAGAGTCATACAGAGATTGATTTAATTATAGTAGAAAAGATCTATTAGCTGTCGCTGTGCCGGTCTTTGAATCAGATCTTCCCTTTATTCTATGATTCTAAAGGGACTCTTCACCATCAATTTTAAGGGTAAAAAAGTGATTTATTCAACTTCCTTGTGGCCGTGCAAGGACGAAAGATGCGGAACGTTCCGGACGCCCAGTTGTGATCTCTACACCCGAAGCAATTGTAAAAATTCAGGATATAATTATAGGCAATAGGAGATTGAAATTGGAAAAGATTGTGGAAGCCGCCTAACATTTCACATGGCGCGGTTGTTTTAACTTTGGAACAGGCAAAGATATCTGCCATTAAAATTGCAACACACTGGCTAAAGTTTTATCTGACATAAAACAAAGTTATCGATATCATAACTGACAGTCAGTCTGCAATCAGCCCACTCAGAGGTGTGAATACAACATCTTCTCTTGTCCAACAATATCGCTAAGTTCTTAATAAGCTTGCGCAGATAAGTAGTAACTTATCACATTCAATTGGGTCTATGGACATGAGAATATTTTAGGCGACGTAGTTGCAGGTGAACTGGCAAATAACTGAGGTTATCAAATTAATACCACATATTTATTACATTAAAGATAATTTGTCAAGGCCAAATTGATACGAATTGCTCATTTTTGTCCTATATCACATCATGAAGGACACAATAGCTGTAATAGCAACTGATGATCTATTGAACTGGTAGTTGACTTGACGGCATTAAACAACGAAGAAAGCTATTATAGTATTAAAGGCAATAGGAATATTGAAGAATATATGTTAATTTCATTATAATCAATCAAAAAGTCTTTGGAATTTTTCATAAGTAAAGGCCTTTTCAATTTTATATGAAGGTCTATTTCAACAACTTAATTTTTCTTGTGTGGAATGTACCATAGAATAGAAATTCCAACATTTGATTGATAACTTTTCAATGTGATCTTTTATTTAAGCAATAATTTATTATATTCACAATACAAATAAACACGCAAACAACAAATTCTTATAAAATTCCCCTTCATCAAGAACCAGCAAAGAGCATAAGTATCGTTTCCTTTTATCATCTTGCAAGTGTAATAGAAAATATACTTAAATTAATTTATATATGTATGTATGTATATCTGTATGTAGTATATACCCTGTGGGAGAATGTGTGGTTGACTACAAAAATAGTTAACTTATAGTTAACTTTTCTTAGACTGACTAAAAGCTAGCTGCAAAGTCATCCAGAACAAACACAAAATTAATTCTTAAGTTGAGTACATAATCGAATTTGATGAGAGCCAACAAGTTTATACTCAGCTACTTTAAAACTCATTTCAGTTTTATATTAACAATTTGCTATTGTTATGTTAGATGGTACCTTAGCCGAGTGGTAGCGCGTTGAGTGCACAACGTGTGATGATACATTTCGAATACCAGAACAATTTTTTTAATTTACTGACTACCAGGTGATTTAAAAAAGTCAACTTTAAGTTAGCTGAATGTAGAGTGAGACAATTGACTACCGCCTAGGACATCGCAATGTTAAAATAGTCAGTTGATTACATTGAAAGTAATCCAAGTGTCAGTCAGTACTAGTTGCGAAATAGTTAGCTTAAAGTTAGTTTAAGGTTAGCCAAATTTCCGACAAGGTATAATATGTATATGCATGTATGTATGTGGTTATGCCTATATATATTTTCTATTTTTATTTTTCTATTTGCATTTCGTAGGCATGAGATACGAGTTAACCCAAGCAGTTGGTAAATATTTGACTAAATTTTTTTTTTTAAGTTTTAAGTGTAAACATAACAATATTGATGGATGAGTGATCGATTGCTTGTCTGTTTGATTAGAATGTAAAAGTGTGTAATACCAGTAGGCGCCAGAATAAATATAAATTATGGGTATAATAAAGTTAAAATGTTTTTGTTGGGCACAATGTCTGCACATAGACAGTTAAATTTTTTATGGAATTTTCACGGTTATTGTTGATAGAAGAATTAAGCAGAAGCATAAAAAAATTTCACACATTTCTGTAAGAGCTTATTCATTCGGTTATAATTAAATCTTTATATAAATAAATATATGTATGTATGAACACAGAGAAAAAACTGCCTCATAGAATCAATAATACTTTTTCTATGAAACGTTTTTTGGGCTAAGGGGTATCCCAGCAGAAAGAAGCGAAGATTTTTCATAGCGATTCCTTATTGTTTTTATGTGGTAATTCTTATTAATTTTATCAAGAAGAAAACCACATAAAATCAAGCAGAAATCTTATTAATCACAACTTTTTTTACTCAATTTCAGTTATTTTTGGCACCAAAAAAACAATGCATAGAGAAAAACTTCTTGATTCTAGTAGGTTTTCTTATAAATTGTAAACTATAGGGATTTCTTATTGGTTTTATTAGGTTGCCTACTTGATATTTTCAAAAAGGTTTTCTTCTTGATTTTATTAGGTTGACTTATTGATTTTTTCAATAAGGTTTTCTTCTTGATTTTAGTAGGTTCCTATATGAGTAAGTGTAAAGCATCTTATTGATTTTTTTAATTAGGAAATCTTCTTCATTTTATGAGGTGTCTTGTTATTACATATCTATAAATAGACATAGTGACAATTTTTTCCATGATCTTCTTAATTTTTGTATAAGAATGTTTGCACAATAATTTCAATGGATATTCAGGCTGATTGTTAGCATATTAGGTGCTTGTCTAACAGGTAGAAGTTTTCTGGTTCAATACTTGGTGGGCAAGTTAGTTAAGAATATAACCTAATGTGTATGTATGTATGTATGTATAAATAAATAACATCTACAACATACTACATACATACATACATACATATGTATATGGTATAGAATTTAAATGAAAATACATAAGTACAGAGAATAAAGACGCAATTTATTTTTTAGTTTTTATTAGGTCGCCTAATAAAAACAAGAAGAAAACCTAATTGAAAAAATCAATAAGATAACCTAATAAAAACTAAAAGATTTTTTCTTGATGTTTTCAAAAATGTTTTCACTATGAAATTAATAAGATTTTCTTATTGAAAAAAAAACATAAGGATTTCTTATTAATTTTGTTTTATTTTATGAGATATTTAGTAGGCACTGTTTTCTCCCTGTATCTGCGCTTACAAGCGATAACAATGTAAGTCGAAAAATATAGTTTCGAGAAAAGCCACTTTAACGAACGATTTTTTAGTTTTTTTTAAATCAAAGTGTGAAAATTAAAATAATTTAGATAACTGTTAACGAATGCACCCAATATATTAACAATATATTATGAAAATGTATTTTTTGTATACGAGTAATATGGCATTTATTATAAATTTTATTGGACTTTTTTTAAGACTTCGTGTGGATATGGCTATTATCTTAAGTCGACTTATGATGTTATCGCTTTTGATATAAACTTAGTATAGCAGTCTTTATTTAAACCTCTGATATATTCAATTAATTTCGCAAGAAATTATCGGTTCTGACATAAGAACTTTTTTAGTCTTTCTCAGCTTTATATACTAATTTTTGAGTTCAAATGGAAAATTTTATTTTTTTTTTTTGGTTCAACAATTTGCAACGAAAAATATGTACTGTATAAAAATGAAATTTGCACCAACTGTCACAGTGGGCTAAAACAGAATAACACTGATGATGAAGGTGTTTCGGCCCTCGAAAACAGCATGGTATTCCGTTCTGTTAGTGTTTGTCAGAATATTTACAATTAACTTTAGTGTTATGTGTTCCTTGAAAATTTTGACATGTAATTTGGCTTACAGAGCGATAACCTTAGCCTAAGAAAATAATAAATATAGAAACAACTAAAGTTCAAACACTAGCTGTTAAGAAATGATTAGTGATCGTAATGATTACTAATTTGATTAATTTTTTTTAAAGGTGAAGTAATGATTAAATTACAATTATACTCAGTTTCGCACAATTACTAAATTATTACAATTACTAATAATCGAAAATAATCTGAATTACTTAAAATTACTAAAAATAATCAAAAAGAATCAAAAGTTATCAAAAATTAATCCGATTCTAAGGATTACTTTTTATTATTTTTAATTACTTGTTAAGAATCAAAAGTAATCTTTTGATTACTTTTGATTCTTTTTGATTATTTTTAGTAATTTTAAATAATTCAGATTACTTTTTGATTATTAGTAGTCGTAATCAATTAGTTATTGTGCGAAACTGAATATAATCGTAAGTAAATCATTACTTCATCTTTAAAAAAAAGTAATCAAATTAGTAATCATTACGATCACTAATCATTACTTAACAGCTAGGGTTTGAACTTAAGTTGCTTCTTTATTTATTATTCGCTTATTATTTAGTATTCAATTACTTATCAGCAATTCTTTTGAAGGCAATTATATAATCATTACAATTATTTTTAAAATGTAATCTAGTTGATTACTAATCGTAATCGAAATTTAACAGCTCTGGTTCAAACAATGACAGCCAAAACCAGCTAGAAGATATTGATATTTACTTATTGATTAAATTCTTTACATATATTAATTTATTTGTATAGCCACCAGGCACTAGTTTTTCTCTTTCAAGCAGATTATTGGCATCAAAACAATTTTTTTTTAAATTCTTTAAACACTTAAATGTAGAAAACTATTTTGGCACACCTTTTTTGTTACAGAAATTTAAAAAATTTGCCTGCTTGATGTATATTTGAGCGCACATTTTAAGTCAATATGCACATTCAAATATTATTGGATGTGTACTGCAAGATATTTGGTTTTTGGCTACAGTTTCAAAGAGGAAATAACCCAATGATGTCTGTTAATTGTTGAAATTGTTGAAAGATTTGTTAAATGTCATTGATCTTAAAATTCAATAGAATTTGAATAATTTGGGGAAAAATATATAATAAAATAAAAACTTTTTAGTCGAATTATAGAGGCAAGCAACTGACCATGAAAACTAGTTTTTGGGAAAATGAAAATATATGGTTAGCAAAATTTTTAGGTGAATCAGGATTCACCCAAAAAACAAAGTGAAGCTATAATTAATTATTTATCTAAATTTAATACAAAATTATTTCGTAAGTTTAACAGCGACGGACTTTGTCATGATTTGCATATAATTCAAGATTATGAACACTTTCGGTGATATCACACACACATTTAATTATAAATATATTTATAGATAAGGACGCGTTTTAGAAGAAAACTGCGAGCTTTATTCTAATTAAATCAAATAAATAGACTGTTTTGTACGGTTTCGTAATCCAAAATGAAGGAAGACGAACTATTGCTTTCGCTACAATGTCCGTCCGTCTGTGTGTCACAGGCTGGATTCTAGAGAACCCTAAGAGCTACGGACCTGAAATTTTCACAGAATATGTAAAACCTTAGCCGCTATAACAGAAAATATATGACAGTTGGGAATTACAGGTTATTCTAAAACGAACAACGAAAAATTTTGAACTCTTAATATAACATACAGACAATTATATATACGAGTAGACGCTTGAAATTTTCAAAACTAGTGTATTTTTATGCAGACTACACCAACTAACACTGAAATTTTAATAACCAAAATAAAAGGGTATTCTATAAGTGAATGTAATTTTGATAACTGTATCTTGGAAACCGTAATAGTGTTTTCACACTGAAAGTTAAAACCTGGTTTTAACGTTAAAACCATAAACAGCTGAATTTGCATTCATACTGCAAATTTGTTAAATTGAGGTTTTAACTCGCAGGCTGTCTAATAAGTTTGCTCAAAATAAAATAAATCTCCTGCAGAAATGCGTATATTTATTGTTGTATTTTTCCTGTTTTTAATAAAACTTATTTGACAAACTGTACAACGACCGTTTTTGTTTGTATGAAAAACTCTGATATTTCACAATGCCCTCTGAAATGGAAATTATTTTATATTCATGTACGAGCATAAATATAATTTTTAGGGTTCCGTACACCAAAGGTGAAAAAGGAACCCTATTGTTTTCGCTACGCTGTCCGTCTGTCCGTCACAGGGTATTTTCTCGAGAACCGTAAGAGCTACGGACCTGAAATTTGGACAGAGTGTGTAGACCCTTGGCCGCTACAACAACAAATACATGAGAGTTGGAAATTAAAGGGTATGCCAAAACGAGCAACGAAAAATGTTAAAATCCCATGTAATATACATACAATTGTATGTATATGCACTTGAAATTTGTAACGTTAGTGTATTTTTATACAGACTACAACAATTAACACTAAAATTTAAAAAATTTTAATTAGAGGGTGTACCATCAGTTAATGTAATTTTGACTATGTAATTTTGATAACTTGCTGTATCTTGGAAACCGTAAGAGCAAACTTCTTGAAATTTTCAAAAACGGTAAAACAAAAAAATCTCAAAATTATAAAATCGCCAAACCGAAAAAAAATCGCCAAAATCAAACAAAAAATCGCCAAAACGAAAAAAAGCACCAAATTAAAAAAAATTTCTAAATCGAAAATAAATCGCGGAAAACCGAAAAAATCGCCAAAATAAAAAAATCGCCAAAATGAAAAAATCGCCAAAATTAAAAAAAATCGCCAAAATTAAAAAAATCGCCAAAATTAAAAAAAATCGCCAAAATTAAAAAAATCGCCAAAACGAGAAAAAAGCGAAAAATAATAAAAAAAAATTATTTCAGCTGAAAAAACGTAAAAAAACACTATTAAAAAATGCTCAAAGCCAACGTACGGGACCCTTCGCGCGCGAGTCAAAGTCGCACTTTACTGAATTTATTTTAAATTATGGAACTTCTTATACAAAGTGGAGAAGTGCTTGAAAATAAAGTTATTATAAATAAAAGTGCACAAATATATTATAAGATAAACCTTTTTTATAGGCAGATGGATGCCTATTTCATCTATTTTCACTTTCCAGAGGTCAATGAAAATATTTTCGTTGTTTTCCTTCCAAAAAAACTTTTTTCCATAATTTTTTAATTATTGTTTCTGCTGCATCCAGTTTTAAGTTGAAAATCTTTCAAGCGACATCTGTTGTTAGTTACTGTCATAAACATTATCAGCTGCTGCCGGTCATTTTAACTTGGCAGCACTGCATTTCACACAGCGAAAACAGGGTTGCATTTCATAAAACCAACTTAAAATCAATTCAAAAATGGTTTTAAGCTGGTTTAAAAAAACAATTTGTATGGTAAAACCAGATTAACGTTAAAACCAACTTTTATTAAGACCATGTCAATTTTCTAAAAGGCCAAAACTAAAACGCACCAATATCAAAAAAATAGCAAAAAACTAAATAAACGGCAAAAACCGAAAAACAGAAAAAATCGCTAAAAGAAATAAAACGCCAAAACTAAGAAAAGGCCCCAAAACTAACAAAGTAGCTAAAAATCGATAAAAAGTTTACCAGGTAAAACAAATCATCAAAAGTTAAAAAGGGTGCCAAAAAACCAAAAAAAAAAATTCAAAAAAGAGACATAACCAAAAAAAATATCCAAACAAAAAAAGTGCCACAAGTAAAAAAATAGCTAAAACTAAAAACAAAAAATAACTAGAACTAAAAATACGCCAAGAACAAAAAATTTAAAAAAAAATTTCCACATCTGGTAAGATATTCCATTATATAATCTGGGAGTCTACTCTTTAACGAAACGAAAGAAAATGCTTTCGAATTTGTATGTCATTAACATTACAATATGAAAACATCTACTTTCGTTTCAAATTACAGAGTAGACCCCTGAAGTTCTATGTAGTGTTCGTACGGAACACTTTGTGTGTGAGTCAAAGTCGCACTTTACTGAATTAGCTAAAGTTGTATGGACATTAGTATTGTATTGCTAACACGGTGTTGTAGCCGGTTGAAACTTAACGCCAACAAAAAACCATTCCCTTAGCCTCCCTCACCTATAAGCTGTCATGTTATACGAATAAAGATATAGATAAATGTTACGACTTTCAGTTCGCAAATAATTTACTGAATACACAGAGAAAACAGTGCCTACTAAATACCTCATAAAAAAGAACAAAATTAATAAGAAATCTCTATGTTTTTTTTTCAGTAAGGACATCTTACTAATTTCATAGAGAAAACCTTTTTGAAAAAATCAAGAAGAAATCTTCTAGTTTTTATGAGGTTATCTTATTGATTTTTTCAATAAAAATATAAAAAAATTGCGTCTTTATTCTCTGTACTTTTGTATTTTCATTTAAATTCTATACCATATACATATGTATGTATGTAGTATATTGTAGATGTTATTTATTTATACATACATACATACACATTATCTTATATTCATACATATAGCCTGAATAACCCTTGAAATTATTGTGTACACATTCTTATACAAAAATTAAAAAGATCATGAAAAAAATTGTCTGTATGTTCACTTATAAAATCGAAATAACAAGACACCTCATAAAATCAAGATTTCCTTATTAAAAAAATCAATAAGATGCTTTACACATAATCATAAAGGAACCTACTAAAATCAAGAAGAAAACCTTATTGAAAAAATCAATAAGATAGCCTAATAAAATCAAGAAGAAAACCTTTTTAAAAAAATTAATAAGGCAACCTAATAAAATCAATAAGAAATCCCTATAGTTTACAATTTATAAGAAAACCTAATAGAATCATGCAGTTTCTCTCTATGGATTGTTTTTTTTTTTTTGTGCCAAAAATAACGGAAATTGAGTAAAAAAATTTGTGATTTCATAGAGAAAATCTTATTGATTATATGAGGCAATTTTTTGTCTGTATACAGCTACCGAGTAGTTTAAATAGATACGATTACTGCTCTTAAATGTTTAGTTGCATCGAGCACTGCAGAAACATAATTAGTATATGTAAAGGGTTCGAAGCCTAGATTGTCTGGCTTACGATAAAATGCAATTTCGCCGACAATTTCATGTGTCCATGGTCTTCTTTAATTATAACACATACAGAAAACATATAAAAGCACATTCGATGTATGGCATTGAAAACCATTTCATCAGCATGTCAAAAAATATCCTTTTGCAGCTTTCAAAAAAAAAAAATTCACACATACTTCGCATAAGACAAGTATCACACGTACAACACATTATTTAGTTATTCTTTTCTATCAATTTCATGTTGCCAGTATCTCAATTCCCCTATGCTCGTACATACATACATATGTATATACAAACATATGTCTATATATCATTCGACATATTTCGAATTCCTTATCATACGCGCATATATTATTTACACAGAATAATTTTTTATTTTTCATTAAATTGACATTTTTCACTGCACACACTCAAATACTCAGTCAGACAAATATACATAAACAATTTTCGCAAATTATTTGAAATATGTTGTACACAAAAATGTTGAAAGGTTGTCTTAATTGTAGGGGATTTCAAAATTGATGAGTTTCATTTCGTAAGAGTCAAACCAGTCAAGCCAAACGAACCGGCAGCCAGCCATTCAGGCATTCAGCCATACATCCATATAGCCAGCCCGTCAGTCACAGCAACATGTTGTTTATCATTACTTTAAGTACTTGTGCTGCTGCTGGTATTATGTACGAGTATTACTGAATATTTTTATGTTGCTGCCGTTTGTGTTTTTTATTTTTGTTTGTTTTTTGTTGTTTATTTTATTATTCTTATTAAACGTTTGGTAGTTTTGGGTTTTTAGCTTGTATATTTTGTAAAATAAAAGACAAGTGACTGACAGTGTTGAGTGTTAAAAATGCCTTTGTGCTGGTGTGCCAATGTTTTCTTTAACAAAAATTTATGTATGTATATGTACGAGTATTTCACTCGTTCGCTCTTATATTTTCACTTTAAAAATCGGGCGGAAAAAAATCTTTAGTCATGAACTTTTTACACTTTATGCTATTTTGTTTTTCTTGCTGCTGGTCGTTCGTCGCTCTGCTGCTACATACGAGTATTGGTCACAGCAGTATTTTCTTTCCTGAAATTGTTTGCATGACTACATGTCAATGTTGACACTGAAATAGAAGATGAAAAACAAACGAGCCACATTCTTGTTGACTGACTGACATTTTGAGTGCACAATATGTATGAGTGTCCGGTTCTTTTTTTTTTTTTTTTTTGTTGTTGTGTTGCTTCCATGTTGGTTAGTCAAAATGTGCTTTTAAGTATTTGTATACGCATGAAATTGGGATGGTCAGCAGTCATGTGTTGGATCGTGAGTAGGCTTTTCCTTTACTCAATTCAATTAATTATTTCCTAAAAGCATTAATAAAATTCAACAAATGTTAACATACGTTGCTTTTTCCAGAAAATAAAAATTTTGTAAAATTTTTTCTTTCCAGATTTACGTTTAACGAGAGTTTTGAGCAGCATCGAAATGCATATAGACTTCACTTAACCAACAAGCAAACATATACCCCTTTTCCACACGCAAAATTTTACTTTGCAAAGTCTTAATTAAGCTGTGTGAAAGACGGAGGTACGAGTAGTAGCACAGTCTCTTTCTGTCTTTCTCCCAGCTGAATTAAGACTTTGCAAAGTAAACTTTCCGTGTGGAAAAGGGGTGATAGATTCCTGATACATTAAAGCAGCTACGTTCAAACACACATACACTGATATTTGCATTTGAGGTAAACAGCTTTGAAAGCTCTTAAATTTTTTCTTGTTTCCTTGCAAAGTAAGAGCAAGCATTGTTGTCTGTTCCCTGTAGTCAGCCTAGAACCATATGTATCTATGTTAACACTCTTTTCTCTAGCGACAACTGTAATAGTTGAAATGTCGACAACTTTCCTTTTATGCGCGAGTAGAAATACGTTAGAGCCAACAGTTCTAGTGTATTTCTGGTGACATTGTCAATGAAGGCGTCAATAGTTTGTTTTTCTTTTTTATAATGCTATGAAATAATGTGAAAAACTTACGTACATATCTATGTATGTATGTATTTAAGTTTGTTGCCCCAACCCTTATAAAATTGTAGACGAGCGTCACTAAAATGTACTAGAGAATCTTTAGTTCAACTGTCTCCAAATGCTCGCAAAAGAATAGTGCTAAAGTCTACTGGTAGATTTTCAATGACAACCCTATGTTATCCATATGTCAATAGGCGATCTAGTCAGTAGTAATACTGACAATGTCACTAGTAAATCACTACAATTTTACTATTGCCATCGAGCGAGGAAATATCTATGTTGTAAGCTAGAGCCCCTAAAATTTACTAGTGAATCTTTGGTGCCAATGTCTCCATGTGGACCCAAAAGAACTACTCGACTCGCGAGTCGAGTTAAAAAGAATTATTCGCGAGTTTTATTAATTTTGTTTGCTCAAAATAGCTCATGACATGAAAGTAATTTTGAATTCTATTATGCTCGTTTTGCACTCTTTTAAAATTTGTGCTTACGAGTTTTAAAATAAAACTCGCGAGTACAAATTTTAAGGCGAGTCATTTAATGCTTACGAGTCGAGCACAAAAGGAGTACGAGTCTTATAAAATTTGTACTCGTGAATTCTAATTTTGAACTCGCGAGCACAAATATTAAAACGAGCGAGTTAATAAAAATTTTTCTCGCGAGCAGAATTTTTCCCTACCCTGTTAGTAAGCAAAGTTTTTTGCTAGGGAGCATGAATAGTTTTTCAACATTGTTTAGAGAGGCCTAGTCTGTGGGTAATTTAAAAATTGGATTGATGACTTTGTGACAGTGATGCATTTTGAGTTTTTTGGTTTAGGGCCAATTAACGATTAAAAAGGGCCAAAATACCTTTGATAGGGCCAAAAAAGTTTTTTAATGTACTTGACTACAACCTTTTAATTTCAATAAAAACGAAAGTATGTATTAATAATATAATACATGTGTTTTATTTTGTTTAGAGCAAAAAGAGAAATTAGCGACAATAATTAAAATTTTTTAAACTATTTTATGTTAAATTAAAGTAAATACAAATTTTATATGTATTTATGTATGTATGTTGTTAAAAAAATTAAATTTTAGTTAAAAACATTCTATATGTAATTCTAATTTTATTATACATAATCTCTAAATACGTAGTCCAATAGTTCCTGAATTAACTTCTGTTAAAAGCATTTTTTTGTGTGAAGTTATAAAATATCTTTATCATAACAATTATTAGAATTAGATTTCATTAAATCTTTTAATTGTATTAAATATGACACTGTATTTTTTACATGACGACGATTTCTTCTATTATGGCCTGTTTCACGATATCGAAAGAGAACTCTCGACTAAAAATGTATATTGAAAACAGAAGCGAATTTTCATATTTTATTGTTGATTTCAATATAAATTTTCAGTCGAAAGAAAATATTCTTTCCACACATGCTGAGGAATGGGGAATAGAAAGAGCTCCTTGAATAATACTGTATAAATTTGTATGCAAAGGTTTACCTAAACGATTTTTAATTTTTGCAAAATTTACTTCTACTTAAATCTTTGATTGAGCTTTTTAAATTCTGGAAATTGCGATCCTGCTTATGCTCATTATCTACTTGTTCTGTATCCTTTTGAAAAGTTTAATAGCAAGAAAAGTTTAATAGCAAGTGGTACAATACTATGGCTTCCCCACTCAAAACATGATCTGGCGCAGATTTCGGAAGCCAGTTTAAATAAAAATCTCTAAAAATAAAATTAGTTTTTAAAAGTGTACTCAAAGGTTTGAAGGAATTAGTTGAGTTTTGAGCTGAAAGGGCCAAAATAGCCTAGAGAGTACCACAGGGCCAACAAACATCCAAAAGTGCCACAAATGGCCCAATTGTGCCACATTTTGCATCACTGCTTTGTGATTCCTCTCTGATCTGCAACAGTGGTCATATTCTATATACAGAGGATGTCAAACTAGATGTACCTTATTAAGAGGAGGTTATTTAGTAGGCTAAACAGCCTTGTCATTACACCACAAAAGAGGCAATAGGGCAGCGTCTATTTAGATTTACATTTACCTCTATTTAACTTTATTTTCCTTAACTTTGCATTTACCTTATTTTATCTCGAGTTTGTAGTCATACTATTAAAACTATGACGCATGTTTCTTAATTCGCTGTGATTATTATTATATTCAACTTTAAGAACTGTCACAAGTTAAATTCATTTTAAATAGGGGCTTAATAAACTTGTATTCATAGATCAACAGATAATATGCATATGTATATGTACTTATATATTTATAGAGAAAATTCCTATGCTCTATGAATTTAATAAAAAGTAGTCCAAGTCGATACGCCTATGATTACTTACATATTTTATGGCTATCTAAAACACCTTTTCAAAAATTTAAATGATTCAAGCTATAAAATATATAAAAATATGTTCACTCAATTGTAATTTAAATATCACGCAATGTTGACACCTCTACTATATGGACAATATGAACGTTTATTAATTGCTTGAAGCATAAATTTTCTACTAAATCACTTGTTTAACTTTCCCCCCTTCTCACTCTCTCTCACTCACTCACTATCACACTAAATTTACAGAGAAATATCACATAACAACTTCATGAAAAGCAACAATAAAAATAATTTAAAAACCAAATGCAATAATCATTACAGATAATTTTAATAAGTTTTTTAAAATTATTGAAAATGTCTTACGAAAAACTAGACATCAAACAGCAGGGGTATCGCTTAAATAAAATCTCTTGTTAAGAGAAAAAACGAGAAGGTATTAAATGCAGCCAAATGGACGGACGGTCGGTCGGATTGGTCAATCAATTTTCAAACAACAATTTAGGCTTGATTAAACATAGTATTTGGTTACCATCATGTTTGCCACTAAACTACAAAAGATAAACACAACAACGAACACTGCAGACACTAAAGAGACAGCGACGTTGACGACAGGCACAACGATGGCGACGTCAACAAGTTTGACAGCTTAAAATTCCGTGTATCTTACTTACTCGTACAAATTTTCAGAGCAGAGGTTGGTCATTTAAAAAGCAAATAACCAAGAAAAAGTAATAACAATCTTTTTAACATGTAGTGAAATACTTGTAATTGAAGTTTATCTGAATACTAAAGAAACACAAAAACAAAAACAAATAAAAAATACGACATATGTCTGTCTGTCAGTCTGTCTGTCTTTAGTTTTCATTGTGCAGTTGTAGTGCGCTTGTTTGTTTTATGTACATACATAAGGAATTTTGAATGGATTTTTATGTGGTTTTTCTTTCTTTATCTTGCGTTATAAATCGTTAAGTGTCAATTGTGGCGCGACACTAAAAGGCGTCTGTAGTGTCCACAACACAAACTTTCACTATTGTCTTTCGCCACTAATCGTGGTCATAAATACTGGCCCCTGTGGCTTAACATATAAAATTTAAAACAAACAAAACAACAAAGAAAACACATATTAATATGAATGATTGAAAACCTTTCAAATAAACAGCGATTTCATTACAAGTAGCCAATAATTTAGTCAGAAGACCCTTTTTTTTTGCTTAATGACACCTGAAGTCGTCAATCATTTGACAAATCTCTAATAAAGCAGCAAAAACTTCAAATTTTTATTTATTTTTTTATGGTCAGTCACTGTTTACAGCAGTTGTTAATGATGTGGCACAGTGGTGCGTAGGAGGAAATTAAAGCAGAGCGCATAAATAAATTAACAAATCAAAAACACAAACTGCGTCTTACGCCCTGTTTCTCCATGTCGAGCAGGCAACTAGTGATTTTCATATAAATTTTCTACTCAGGACGGCCGTTCGTGTTGTGGAAACATGGGGTTAAGTAGAACAAAAATAAGCCAATTAACAAAAATGTGCATGATTAGAAGAAGAAGAAAAACTACACAATGGCAATACTGTTTTCAAATTAGGGATAGTAAATTTGAGCTTTCATTATATAAAAAGCTTTTAACAAATTGGAGTACGATGAATCAAAGCAATTCACATATTCTATTTGTATTGAAAATTTAACACAACACAGAGTGGACCACACACAGGAAGGGTGATGATAAAGGTATGACAATTTTCGAAAGCAGCTAGTTGTTCCGTTCTGCTAGTGTTTGTCAGAATATTAACAATTAACTTTGGTTTTATTTGCTGTTATTGAAAGTAATTTGGCTTACAAAGCGATAAGAAGTTTAGCCCAATCGCATCACTTTTATATTTGTAAACGAATGATGTAGAGAGATTTGTATTATATTTTCAATGAGAATTTTTACATTTACCTATTGTTCTCTGTAGCAAAAAAGTTCCACTCGTAAGTCAGTATAATTTTATGTAGTGAATTTTAAAGATAATTAATGCTAAAAAAAATCATTCAATAATTCACGTTGTGTATCTTTCAAAACAAAACAATATCTGACCACAATAAGATAAGCAGCCCCCGTGATTTATAATTTTAAACATCATTACAACTTATTAATATACACATAAAACACTTATATAAAAAATGTTGTAATATCAATTAAAAATTTTGTTATATTAACAAAAAAAATTATTTAAGTTTTCACCAGTAAACTATTTAATAATATATCAATTAAATTTTTCTATTGAAAATAATTGAATGAATTTAAATTTGTATTGAATGTATTAATTATTTTTCAGTGTCTACATAAATTTTTTTCATTCCTCCCACTTTTTGTTTCTCTCTCTCTCACTCTTTCACTATTAGTTTAATCTATTTAATATTATTAAATTAATTTTTTAATATTTTTTCCTGTACACAATAGCTATTAAATCCACTGTTCCCCTGCTCATGAGTCAACAGTTTATGTGCTTGTTTGTGCGTGTTTGTGTGTGTTTGTGCGTGTTTGTGCGTGTTTGTTTCTCTCTCTCTCTCTCTCACTCTTTCACTATTACTTTAATCTATTTAATCTTATTAAATTAATATTTTAATATTTTTTCCTGTACACAATAGCTATTAAAACCACTGTTCCCCTGCTCATGAGTCAACAGTTTATGTGCGTGTTTGTGTGTGTTTGTGTGTTATTATGGCATTCAATCTATCAGTAGCTGTACAATTTGACAGTTTTTTGACATTTTCAAATAAATTGATTTACGAGTTTGTATATTTTTATTCCTCGTCTGATATAAAAACCTTCAGAAATAATCATAAACACTCAGCTACCGTTGCTTAAATTTGTTGGTTATTTCATATACATATATATTTTTTTAACAATTAAACTTTTATTCTTCTTTTGCAGCTGTAAAAGATGGCGCTTTAGTAATGGGTTAAGGTAAATGTAGAACCAGCAAGTGAGATAGATACGTATGAGTGAGTTCATGCATTTGTCTAAAATATTTTTGGTAATTTTTCCCAGCAAACACATACAAATAATAATCTAAAACTAAGGAATGGGAAGGAAAATTTGTTGGGTTATTAAATAGGCTTAGTTTTAAATGATTAAAGTGTAAATTATTTGAGATATATATATAATATTCCTAAGAGGAAGCTTACTTTGATTATATTTAACTAATATTGATTCTTAAACCCTATTTTACTCAGAGACTTTTAGTGGAAATTTTATTGCGGTTATAACTTTTTTAATTGACTTAAGCAGGGGACAGATTACGGCATTCTATACCAGATAATGACAAAGGTATAGTTTTAAGTACTATTTAAGTTTGGCCATCAATTAACTATGCAAACAAACGCACTAGTTTTTAACAGAATACTTATGAATATGAACATCCAACAACCATGTTTGTACACGTTTTCGAAATTACGCCATATGAGCCATAACCGTACGAATGAGTATAAAAATACTCCTGATACTAGTCGGCTATAAGTGCACTTATACAGGGATATTTTATTTACACACAAACGAATTCGTTAGCGAATGATGAATAAATATCCAGAGCAAAATGGCTATATTTTTTTTGTCCTATTAAATATTCATAGCCTGATTATGAGCATACTCCAACTATAAGTATGAGAGGGAGTCAATGCGCTAGATATGTTTATACTCGTAGATGCTCTACGGCATCTATAGTCGTAGTTGGTTGAGAGAAAATATGTGACCGTACTAATTGTTTGTTCTAAAATTATGATTATACTCAGTTACTAAAATTAGAGACTGTTTAATTATGTAAGTGTATTATTTTTGGAGTACTCCATGTCATTCTCTGTTCAATATTTATCGAAATTTCAATACAAATACAATTAAAATTTTATGAAAATTCTTTCGATATCGAATGCCGTAATTTGCCTCCTGATTTAGCATGGCATATATGTACATATTTTACATCTGACTTGTCATGTAATCAATATGAGTTGATTCTTCAAATCTTTGGAAAAATCTTGGCACTTATTTCGCATTACATTAACAACACAAGTGTAAAGCAAACAGCTGTTGAGGATTCACATGCCTTTATTAATCGTTGACTTCCGGCGGTAAAGCAGTTTCATGTACGGCCTTTGAAAATAGGAGGCGGTTAAAGTAGTTGATTTAAATAAGATAAATACAAAGAAAATACGTTAGTTTCGTTAACTTTCAGACATGCCTTACACGAAAAATTATTCAATACAATAAGCATATTCAATATTAAAAGCCGGTTTAAGACGAATACATATACCATAATCGGCGGCGCGGCATCGGCGTCGAAACAGACGACTCGTTAGTTTGGATTTGGTAATAATGCAACTTTGCTCAGATGAAAAGTATTATCGTTTACAAAATTTTCAAAAAATGTGCAAGTATTATGGGATGTCAAATTTGTATCGTATTATTTACCATTCGGAATGACATTTTGCATTCACAATATCTCACTTGCACATATTACTTGAATTTTTTGACATGTATTAATGCAAAGTATAATAGTCTGAGTGGCCCTATAAGCGTTATCGTAAATGATTGATGAGAATCAAAACAATATGATATTTTTGTTTGATGGTTGGTTATTTGATCGTCTACATCTCTGATTAATGAAATAATGTCATTTGCTTTGTTTCCTGACAATTTGGAGAAGATCGCTGATGAAAAAAAATATTGCTAATTTTACGAAAAATTACAATCGTTTTTTTGTGAAAAAGAAAAATTATTATTTCTATCTGTATATATATTTATGTATTTATTAAACTGTTCCTTTTATATCTATGGTATTTATGTCACGACACAGGAGCTGGGACGTAATTTTCGTAACAAAAATAATCGACACTATTACAATAAATTTATTTTTGTTTTGACTTCCTTGTACTTAAAATCTTGAGTACGAAAATTTGATTTTGATTTTGTTTTGTTACGTTCTTTGAAGGGAGTGAAACAAAAACAATGATAATGGTTGCTCAATTTGTTTTTGTATTGTTTTTGCACATGAGCATAAGATAAAGAACACAGCCAATCGGCTGTACAATACATTAATTTCATCGTACGCCGCTAGAAAAGAAAATAATGGGAAATAAATGGAAACTTTTTGAAATATTCGCAGAGAATTTAACATCATCATATGATTTAATTTTATTGCATTGTTATTTAACACACTTACGACCTGTCCCGATCGAACGATGTCTGGTGACATCATGGGACAGGCTGTAAGTTTCTTTTATATAGCTAAGCAGCAAAGCTATAACCGGGTGTATTCTTTTTTTTATACCAAGATTTCATAAAGAGTTTTTTGTTGCCGCTTATATCAAAAAATCAACGAACACACGATTAAAATTCTTATTAAAGATTTTATTTAAATGTCTCTGAAATAGCATCAATTATACGACACTAATACACATTCACTGATTGACGCTGGTGTTTGATCGTCTCCAGAGCCCATTAGATCAAAATTTTAAGGCACTCTTATTGAAATTTGAAGTTTTGTAGTGGAAAATTTTACATACTTGATGCAAAATCCGTTGTCCGAAATCTGTTTAAAACCCAAGTGATGTACTTTACTAATGAATTGCATTACGCTGGATTTTGACAGATTTAGGAAGTAATGTTTATGGATATTCAATTGGAATATTTCGGCATTGAAAGTGCAGGACTATACATGACAGTTGTGTTACACTTTCACTCGAATGTTGGTGCAATAAATATGAAAGAGGTCATATGGAATGAAGTAACTTTTGAGCCCTTTCAAGAAACCAGGGTACTTAAATGCTTTGAGCGAACAGCATCACCTGGCAACCTCTGAAATAGCATTAACGAACGTCTATGTCCTGATTAAGTCTTATGCTCTATCGAACTTGTGAAAAAGTGGCTCAAACTTTAGATAGATACTTTCTGTGGAAGAATTTTCACAAGTAATATGTGTATATTCGCTGGGTTTAGGTAATTGAGCATTAGAGATCAGCTATAGTGTGTGTTTGTTCTGAAATACATATATAAGCCGCTAATTTTTTTTTACCACTAACTTTGTTATATAAATGATTTATTGTTCTATTTTTTTAGTTTTCATTACTCACTCTCACAATGAGTTGCTTGACATACACACAAAAAAGTCAGAATCATAATCATAAGTTTTTATTATAAAGTTTTTATAGTATGCGGACATATTTATGATTTATTTGTTATAATTATTTAATGGCGTCGCCTCTCTAAACAGATATTTTCATGTGTATTTATATTTCAATAAGCTCATTAATCATTATGTTCTTGTCAGACAATAAACATTCAGGTAAACACGAACTAGTTCATTTAGATTTATTCATTGTTAACTCCGCTCCTGTTTTTTAATTTCAGAGGTTATTTACTCTTTTTTTTTTGATGATGATTATTTTGTTAACTTTATTTTTAGTTTTTTATCTGTTTAGTTCATCTTTTTTAAATATTATTTAATACCTTTTGGTAACTGTAGTTATCTAATGACTTTTTAAAAAAGATTTTTTAATACATAATTGTCTTCAAATGTTCTATTTTTAAGCAAGAAAAAGGAAGAAATGTTCAACTTGGTAGTTGTTTGTTTTTTTTTTCCTTTTTTAATAGATTAAGAAGGTACCTTTGGGCACAAGCGTAAAATTGGCTGGACAACTGTCATTCTTTGAGATTTAATATAAGCTGGAACAATTTTGTTGTTTCAAGTCCTGCAATTGCATGTTTTTCTTGTGTGAATTTCGGGTTTAATATATTTATCCGTTTCAGAACTTTTTATGAATTTTGGCATCACTTTGTTAGTGCATATTTTTGCATATTTTACCGTTTAAGGCATGTATTTGCATATTTCCATCTTACAAACATATTTTTTAGCATTTTCGAGTTTTAAGAGCATATTTTTGGCCTTTAGGGCATATTTTGACACTTTTTGGATTTTTTTTTATTTTAATACCAGGGTGGATCAATAAGTCCGTGAATTTTTGAATAAAACAAAGTTTTTTTGCAAAACAAAAATTTATTTTTCAACATAACCTCCTTTTAACTCAATACACTTAGTCCAACGTTTCTCCAGTTTTTGTATCCCTTCCAAAAAAAAAAAATAGGATTTTTCGAGGTCCTTAAAATAGGCCTTTGTTTGTGGAATAATTCGTTGTTGCAGTCAAACCTCTTTCCGACGAGCCATTTCTTCAAATTTGGGAACAATTTGTAGCCCAATTCATGGATTTTTGCCATGGAAACTGCATATGCGTTTGTGGTCGATTGTGAGCAACTGCGGCACCCATCTTGCAGACAAGTTTCTTAAACCTACCTGATCATTTAAAATCGAAACCACACTGCCGTATGAAACGTCCAGAACGTTCAGTTCAGCTTTACTTCAAATCGTAGTATTTATCGAGCTTTTTCTTGGTTTGATTGACAGTTTTTTTTTTCGCAAAAAATAATGTTTAACGAGCAGTCGAAATTCACTTTTTCTTGGTTTGATTGACGGTTTTTTTCGCAAAAAATAATGTTTAACGAGCAGTCGAAATTCACCTTTTTCCATTTTTCGAAAAATAGACGAGGTTGTATGTTTTGAACAGCTGTTAAACTAAACGCAAAGTAAATGACGACACTTGCTCAAAATTTGACAGTAGTCTATTAACAGGGGTACTTAATGGGAACAGTGTTGCATTTCATACAACATGCATTTCGCCATTTCAATCTTATTACCAATGTTCCATGTAGTCTATAAATTTTTCTTAGCTTCAATAAAAATTCGCTTTTGCTATTTGTGAAGGACTCGACCCCGATTCGACGTTGAGGGAACATTGTCAATGCATAAAAGTTTATTTAGATGTGACATCAACGATTTTTATTTGAAAATCTATGTCAATATTTTGTTTAAAGCAATAAAAAATATATAAAAATCTTTTCTTATTTATCTTAAATACAGTTCCAATGTTTTAATTCTGGTATCGTGATTTCTTTTGATATTGTAATTACGAGAGTATCCCAAAAAAATTCATTTGTATTATTTGCTTTAATCAAAATTTGTATATACATTTTGCAAACTTGTTTTAACACAGAGAAAAAACTGCCTCATAGAATCAAGAAGATTTTCTCTATGAAACGTTTTAAGCCTAAGGGGTATCCCAGCAAAAAGAAGCGAAGATTTTTTCATAGAGATTATATTAGGTTGCCTTATTAATTTTTTTAAAAAGATTTTCTTCTTGATTTTATTAGGCTAACTTATTAATTTTTTCAATAAGGGTTTCTTCTTGATTTTATTAGGTTCCTATATGATTATGTGTAAAGCATCTTATCGATTTTTTTAATAAGGAAATATTTTTGATCTTATGAGGCGTCTTGTTATTTCATATCTATAAATTAGCTACGTCCAAACACACATACACTGATATTTGCATTTGATGTAAACAGCTTTGAAAGCTCTTACATTTGTTCTTGTTTCTTTGCAAAGTAAGAGCAGGCATTGTTGTCTGGTGTGTTGTTGTTGTGGCTGTTGTACCCTTGCCGGTGTGAAAGCACAAAAGCTTTTCTGTGAAAGTTTGCACATCCTGCATATAAATTGGATGTAGCTGCTATGAATAGACACAGAGACAATTTTTTTGTATGATCTTTTCAATTTTTATATAAGAATGTGTGCACAATAATTTCAAGGGTTATTCAGGCTGCTTGTTAGCATATTGGTTAGAGTGCTTGTCTATCAGGTAGAAGTTTGCTGGCTCAATACTTGGTGAGTAAGTTAGTTAAGAATATAACATAATGTGTATGTATGTATGTATAAATAAATAACATCTACAATATACTACACACATACATACATATGTATATGGTATAGAATTTAAATGAAAATGCATATAAGCAAAGCACAAAGAATAAAGACATACATTTTATATTTTTTATGGGTCGCCTCATTAAAACAAGAAGAAAACCTTATTGAAAAAATCAATAAGATAACCTTATAAAAACTACAAGATTTCTTCTTGATTTTTTCAGAAAGGTTTTCTCTATGAAATTAATAAGCTTTCCTTATTGAAAAAAAAAACCCTAGAGATTTCTTATTAATTTTGTTCTATATTATGAGGTATTTAGTAGGCACTGTTTTCTCTGTGAACGTGCACTTCAAACCAAAATTATTTTATATTAATACGACAGTTATTCAATGTTAATTTTTTTTTGTTGTTTCCTACTTTTGTTGTTGAATTTTTGAATTAAAAATAAATGCACATATTTTATTTGAAAATAAACGAATTTATTTTATTTTTAAGAGCATATTTTTTTGAGTTTTTAGTGCATATTTTCCAGTTTTTTGTGCATATTGAATGCGCATAAGACACTTTTTTAGAGCATATTTCCAGTTTCCCTGTTCATTATTTATTATGCAAAAAAGAAAGAAGGAAATTTAAAATCTGCCTCACATATATTTTGCTAAATGGCCTGGAAACTTTGTTATTAATTCAAAATCTAATTAATTTTAACAAAAAAAAATGCAATATATCATTTAAATTTCGCCACCCCAGTAGATTAGTAATGGCGGTCTGAGTCCTGTTTTGGGAATTAAAAACCGGGAAAAATCAAAAAGGCTGACAACCCTGTTACAAATGGGGGATTTTGGGGATTTTCATGCTGAGATTTTTTTTGGTGGTGTGTGTGTGACTTTGATTCTTTGTTTATGTGTATGTATGTATACTTGTGTGTACAGCTTTTGTTGTTATTGTAGAGAAGCGTTGTGCTTACAGTGTATGCATGTATGTATATGTGTGTGTGTGTGTGTGTGTGAGTGTGTGTGTATGTATTTACTTATATTTTTGATGGTGTCTGATACTTTTGTTGTAGTGGCGGACAATCATTATACCCAGTAGGAAATGTTGATGGTGAAAAATGTGCTGACTAGCTTTTGACTAGCTTGTAACCAGTACTACTCTATAATTATCCCTCATACAATACTTTGAAACCCTACTAATAAAAATACAATTCACTAGGTAGTGACCACGTAGTTGTTATGGGGTCATGAAACATACTAACCAGACAGTTATTTACTGGTACATTTCTATAATTTACGAACATACAAATGTATGTATATTGACAAGTTATTGTCAATTCCGCCTCTCTCCTTCTTTTATACTGACGGATAGAAGAAATCTTATTATACCAAATTTTTAACTAGAATTTTAGTGTTGACACAAAGACACTTGCTCCCAGTCTGACTGCAGGGTAGTTACAAGGGATCTATGTATTTATGTGTATGTAGTGATTGTTATTTGATAGCCTTTGGGTAGCTGAGTTATCGTTGGTATGCTTATGTAGGGTTATTGCATTGCATTTATGTTTGCGATCTCTGGGGAAATAATCTAATAGCTACAGAGAGTGGCAACCATGTTGTGAATGGAAGTGGGTAGGGAATGTATTTGGTAATGTATGTATATGTTGTTGTATTAATGTATGTGATTGTATCTATTTTTACTTTGAAGAATATCATTGCTTGTGTGTATTGTTTGACCTGCGAGAGTTTTTCATACATATTTACAAATGAATGTGTATATGTTTTCTAGGCTATTGACGTTGCTGTTCTTATGTAGATAGAAAATATTGTGTTGGCATAGGTTTTATATGTACAAGTGAATTTCAGATCTTAAATGTTTTGAATCAAATCAGGTTGATAAGCAGATTTTTTGAATAGGGGTAATGATATTTTTATTTCAGTATATTTTAATTTAATGTAATAATTATAGGAAGTAGCTTTTGGAGACATACACCAAAAATTTTACTCATACCTTTGTATTACAAACTGATCCTAGCGATTTTGATCTGGGTGTTGCTGTGTATATGAATTTCATCATATATCGTAATACCATCAGATAAATTAGATTTGACGTCTACTACACGATTATCATATGAATTATGGGAATTTGTATGTGTGTGTGTGTATGTGAGTATGTATGTATGTATGTATGTATGTATGTATGTGTGTGTGTGTCTGTATGTATGAATTTCATAATATTATAAAATTTCATTATGTATGTTTGTGTTTGTGTATTACGTCATCACCTTTTTGTGTGTCATGCCAGACATTTGGTAGTATAAAATATTAGCATATATGTATGTAGGTATCAGAACTTTTTTTTTTTATCCTAGTATGTTTTTATACTTATTTTGCTTTATATTTTGTCATGCTTAAAATTGACCAGCTTTAAAGTCTCCCTGTGTGAAATTTGTTTATATTAGAGATTTTGTTTATTTAACTACGTCCGACTTCTTTGGCTGAACTTCTTTTCATACGATCATGGGAATTTATAGTTTCTCTGTCCATAATAAGTTCATTTAGCTTTGGTATATGCTTTGAATGTAAATGTGATTGTTAAGATCTAATAAATACTTGAGTATTGATAAGAAATTTGATATTATGTGTGCATATGTATGTACATATCTACAAATTGATTTTATGTATGTATGTATGTACATACAAATATGTGTTTGACTCCGTGCTTGAATACATTTTTTTGTTGTTGTTGTAAATATTCGCCTGGTTTTTATGTATAGATGTGAAATATCTTCATAGTTTTTTATTTGAATTTAAAAAACGTTGTTTTAATTTTTATCTGTATTTACTTAAAAGTGTGTGAGGATTTTCTGTTTTAAGTAAAACTGAATTCCTTAAGATACATACTTTAGAGTAATAGTAACTATAATAGAAATATTTCCTTTATTTAATTTACAATTGTTTAAAGTTGATGCAGCCTAATAGTCATTCTTAGAAATGTTTTGATATAAAATTATTTTCCAGCCGTAGGCTTTTTCACCACCCTTTACATTTATTTTAGAACATCTTGCGTTGGCTTTTATAAAATTGCAAACGCTTTGAAATGAAACTGATCCAGCAGTCCAGCTTAGGTGATGATAGTTTTTTGTTAGTCAGCTTGCTTCTTTTTTTTTTTATTTAATTTTTTTTTTTTGTTGATAAACATTTAAAATCAAAAGGGAGTTTTATATTGAAATTATTATATTCTTAATTGTTGAAAACAATCACTTCTTCTTTTCCGAAGAAATTATTTGAATTACTTTTGAAACCTTACGCGACTATAAAAATTATGTTATTTTTCATATTGCTTAATTTATAAGACTTTTAGAATTTGACATTTGATGGCTATATATTCTAGTATATGATCATGAATAAGAATACAGTAAGCTGATTTCTTTGCTTACTATTTCAAATTAAAATTTTATTCAATTGTCCCGCTATTGAATAAAAGGAGCTTTTATCTTAAACTCTGGTACAGTTAAAAGCGGTTGAGATTCTTTCATATAGTAGCTTTGTTGAAATCTTAGATACATATAATATGTAGATTAACATAACGTTTATTTATAAATTTTATTTTAAGATCAGCATCATATGGATATGTAACTGAACTTAAATGTACTTTTAAATTAGTTAATTCATAATGAACAATTTTATTTTCTTTTTGACTAGCGATCAACACAAAACGAAGTCGTTTTCTTACAATTTAGGTCTGGCCTCTCAACTGCTCCTCTAGTATACAATATAACTTTGTATGTCAGCATTTCTGTCTACTCTTTGTGAGCGTTAAGGATAATTAAATTTTAAACTTTTTATTCTTCAAATTGTGTTACTTCATACTCATAATATGTTTACATTAATAAGGTACGAGTGTATGTTTATTTTATGAAAGGTGAGGTCCTATGACTTTTATTTGATGTTCTGTGATTTTTTTTTTCTCATTTTACTAAAGTTCAGCGTACTGCGTATATATTTCTAATATATTTAAGTGAGCTTTTTGTACCTGTCAGACAGAGTGAACGTATCAGTTGGTCAGTCAGTCTCTCTTTTTATTTTATTAATTTTTTCTTCTAATGTGTCACTACTATTTTTTCAGATTTTACTACTTGAAATAGAAAATATTTATATAATTTTAAAAGTATTAATATATACATACATATAGGTAAATATATGTATGTACGTAGAAATTAGTTCATATACAAATAAATACACCTTTAATAATCAACTATGCTAGCAAATCGATCTAAAATAACACATTTACCTCCATCATCATTTCACCGTCAGTGTGTTCATAAAGTGTTAGAAACATTGGAATATCTATGTTTGGGAGAATTTTTACTTCAAGTGTTTCTATTTAAGGTTTGATGGTTGACCCCTTGACGTTATTGTGGTTAACGTAGGCTGCGTTGTATCGCATTCAGATGTAATCATTTCTTACTTAGAAAAGGTCCTCATCACCATCAATCATACCTGTATACAATACATTCATTAGTTGAGTTGATCCAGATACAATTGCCTTCTACAAATTAATGATTAGAAAAAAGCTTTCTCATCACATTCTAACAGGTTTAATATTTTGCTAGCATGCATGCTTTTATCAATAGTGAGGCGAGAGTCCGACATTTAGTGGTGTTTCAATTAAAAATCTATACAATTAGAATTACGAATTCACTCTGTTTATACACGGTCACACTGTTTTCTTTTTGTTGTCTACTTTTGCTTTTTGGCTTCTTTGCTTCGAGCAAGAAACAAAAGAAAGGAGTCTTTTTTGGCACACCAATTTGAAGTGACGTGTTTGGCAAACGTAAAATCGTTTAAGTGGTATTCTTTTCCTCCCAAGTACTTGGAGTTTTTTAATAATTAAATATAATTAATTAATTACATTTTTGATTCGTGTATTCTAGTACAGTTTTTTGTAAAGTTTTCATGATATATTGAAATAAATAAATATTCATAGTATTTTTACGCCAGTGCATTTGTTACATTAATCTCGTATTCCGGCAAAAAATTACAAACTAATTTTGCGTGAAATTAAACCACCTTCCATTAAAAACAAGAGAAGAAAACAAGAAAAAAAAAAAACGTATTAGAATAAAATCTTTATAAAAAGAAGTGAAGTGTTTTTAAGCCGTTTTGGGCATAAATAAAATACGTGAACATATTTCGCTTTTGTTTCTTTTGTCATCAATTGGATCTAAGTTGCCGTAAAGCAATTAAATCACGAATAAGTTTTGTCATTTCAAGTGGAATTGAAGTTGAAGGATTGCTGTTATCACTTCCCGTATTGCATCATCATTGATAGCATTTGTTGGAGAAATTGGTGGTCAAACTGAATTAAAGCTGACTCGTCACACTCAACAAGTATAAGCTCCGCTTATTACACCCGTAAAGTTTATCACCCTTGCACCAGAAACAACCACCTCCCGGTAAGTCAACCCCCTTTTTTCTTTTCATATCACGACAAATATATTAACCAACCCCCGTGTGCCCTGCACATTTTGGTCCTTCGAACCGGATTCGGGTCATCTAAAACCCGGCACCCTCCTTTGCTATCCGAAAAACCCCGTTTTTTTCCCCATAAAATCCTATTTTTCAATACAAAACTGGTATAACCTCCATTTGTGAGATATGCCATTTTTGCAATAAATGGTACATAAACCCCCGTGTATGATCTGATATACATATGTACAGTTTCGACAGAAAACGTTAGTTTTTACAAAACTTTCCATTTCGTCAAAAATTGGTGTTCTTTTTGTATTTTTTATAAAAAACTAACGGTCCAAAAAATAAATATACATACGTGCATTTATACTTAACAGGTAACAAATACAATTTTTTCTTTAATACTTAAATCAAGAGAAAAAGCAAAAGGAAAAAGTGTCGTTAAAAATTTACCTGTTAACCGCATACGTATGTATGTATGGTTGGAATTTTGCCCTTGAAAAAACATTTCATGTTTTCTATTCTTCTGTTTCTTCTGCAATAAATACATACATACATACATTGATACTCTTTATGCATTACGAATTTTTTGGCACTCTCACTCATTAAAGCAGCGAGTGAACGATCAACGAACAAATAAAAGCAGCAAAATCATTTCTATGTACACATGTATGTATTTACTTCTGACAAAATATATAGGTCAGTAAATCAAACGAAGCAGCTGATACATAAGAACTTTAGTAACTAATGGTTACGAGGGTAGCGAGAAAAGTACCAGGACAAAAATAAATTGTTATATTTTTATTTGAATAAATCGATGAAAACTTAAGATATTTGTATTAATGAATGCAAATTTCTACCGTAATTAACCCCCGGTGTACATATATATCAGATCATCATACACATACTTTCGCTATATAAAATATTGAAACCAATAATTTGAAAACTTATTTAATTATTTCAAATTATTTCAACCCCCATATACTGGTCGCCTATACGAGGCACCATTGAAAATTTTCGGAAATTTTCTCCCTCAACAATAATTTGCAAATTTATTTAATAATTTCAAATTTATTAACCCCGCATATATTGGTCGCTTATACGAAGCGCCATTGGAAATTTTCTGGAAATTTTCGGCCAGTCGTGAAACAACTAATTTAAAAATTATTTAATAATTTCAAATTTTTATTAACCCCCACATATTGGTCGCTTATACGAAGCACCATTGAGAATCTTTTGAATTTTCTACATCAACAAATAATTTGAAAATTTATTTAATAATTTCAAATTTTTATTAACCCCCACATATTGGTCGCTTATACGAAGCACCATTGAAAATCTTTTGAATTTTCTACATCAACAAATAATTTGAAAATTTATTTAATAATTTCAAATTTTATTTAACCCCCATATATTGGTCGCTTATACGAAGCACCATTGAAAATTTTCTGAAATTTTCTACCTCAACAAATAATTTGAAAATTTACTTAATTGTTTTTCAAATTTTATTAACCCCCATACATTGGTCGCTTATACGAAGCACCATTGAAAATTTTTGAAATTTTCTCCATCAACAAATAATTTGAAAATTTATTTAATAATTTCAAATTTTATTTAACCCCCATATATTGGTCGCTTATACGAAGCACCATTGAAAATTTTCTGAAATTTTCTACCTCAACAAATAATTTGAAAATTTACTTAATTGTTTTTCAAATTTTATCAACCCCCATACATTGGTCGCTTATACGAAGCACCATTGAAAATTTGCTTAAATTTTCTACCACTCGTGAAACAAATAAATTAAGAATTTGTTTAATTATTTAAAATTTTACCCCCCACATATTGGTCGCTTATACGAAGCACCACTGGAAAATTTTATTAAATTTCTGCCATACATCCTGGTCGCTTATACGAAGCATCTGTGGAAATTTACAATTGTACAACCATCGAACACAGGTCACTTATACTAAGTACCAGTGAACATCTAGCTTGCGGATTTTTTAACCCCGATACATTGCTTGTTATACCGATACCGGTAACGATTTCTCAAACCCCCATAAAAACTTTTTACCGTTTTTTTTCATTGAAATGGCAACGTTAAAAAATTTAATACGCGCTTCTGATCGCGTAATAGATTTTCAAACCTATTTTAAAGGCTTGAAAGAAGAGGGCCACACTCTTCATACCTTGGTGGCTCAAGAACGACAACTGGAGAAGTTATGGTCTAGTTTCGAGACACTCTACGACACAGCGCTGGAGAAATATGAAACAATAAAGGAAGAAATCGAAATGGCAGCATTAAAAACCCGTTTTTATTCTACCTTTGAAGCATATACAGAGATCATCGCTACGATTCACAAATATACCGATATGATTCGTACCCAGGCCGAAGCAGCTACCCCATCAGCGAAAATACAAGTCGATATGACGTCACATATTTCTTTACCCCCCTGCGATACTGAAGTCTTCCATGGTGACTACAAATCTTGGCCTACATTCCGAGATATGTTCACTGCTTTGTACCGCAATAACAACCGTCTATCACCTGTAGAAAAAATGTGCCACTTAATGAAGAAGACGCAAGGCGAAGCACGTGAGCTTCTAAAAACTTGTCCCATGACCAACGAAGGTTTTGACATGGCATGGCAGAACCTCATGCATCGTTATGAGAACAAGAGGGTCCTAGTCAATGCACAATTGAAATCACTTTTCAATATAAAACCAATGTCGCGGGAAACTAGTTCTGATTTAAGGCGTCTGCAGCGTACAATTAGCAATTGTATTACAAATCTTCGTTTGCTGCAAATTGAAACAGAGAATTGGGATTCAATATTCGTGTATATCTGCTCGACCTGCTTGCCTGAAGTTACCCTTAGTTTATGGGAACAATCTTTGCCCCAAACTACCGCTTTGCCCACTTGGACGCAGCTTGAGGTATTTCTAACATCTCGTTGTCACACTTTAGAGTCGGTTGCTGATATTCGATCAACTTTTGCGAGCTCGCATGGTTCAAGACCCGCACAGCCGGCTAATCTGAATAAATCTAATTCGTCTTCAAATCAAAAGCTTCAAAGTTACCACACTAATATTTCCAAAGAAAAGAAAGGAAAATGTGCTCTTTGTTCGCAATTTCACCCCCTCAGATTTTGTTCCGTTTTCTTAGCAATGCCAATCGAAGAACGCTATGCTACGGTTAAACACCAAAATCGATGTACCAATTGTCTGGGAACATCTCATGGCTCTCAAACATGCAAAAGCAAATATGCCTGTCACACGTGCAAAGGAAAACATCATACGTTGCTTCATCGCACACCTACTGCACAACGATCTTCAAATATCACCCAAGCCATTTCCCCCCCTTCTCAGACCAACTTACACAATAATCTTCCTCCTTTAGATATGAGCCCCTCAACGTCAGCACAAGCCGCGGACAGAATGCTACAATCGTTCTCAACACACCTCCCCTCAACGACACAATTTGTCATCCTAGGTACAGCTCTTGTTGACGTATATCAGGGCGAATGCAAATACACAGTTCGCGCGTTAATTGATTCCGCGTCTGAGGCAACTTTCATTTCACGAAAACTACAAAACCGTCTGGGCCTTAGCACGCGATCGTCCCAAGCTCAAATACATGGCTTATGTGATTCATTAACTGCTACCTCAGCGCAGACATGCCCTATTAAAATAGGCTCTCCTATCGATCCGTCGTTTGAACTGTTAGCAGAGGCATTAGTCATAAACAAGCTGACAGGTCAACTTGCATATTACCCCCAATCATCGCCGGCATACAGTAATTTTTCACATTTACAGTTAGCCGATACTTACCGCAGCGGTGGGTCCGAAATTGACCTACTTCTCGGTGGAGATGTTTATCCAAAAATAATTCAAGATGGGCTGCACTGGGATAGACAACAGTCTTTGGTTGCGCAGAAAACTGCTTTCGGATGGATAATTACCGGCAAGGTAACCGCAAATCCGTGTAAAAAGTCAATTTTATCATTTTATAATACCGTCGCGTTGGATAATCAACTTCGAAGTTTCTGGGAGCTTGAAGATCTCCCGAAGAAAGCAAAATCATCACCAGAGGACACATACTGCGAGAATCTGTACACTTCCACTACCTTCCGCAATCAAGATGGCCGATACGTTGTATCACTTCCGTTCAAACAAGAACACCCCGAAAAATTAAACATTGGTCAATCCCGAAAAATCGCGTTATCCCAATTTCTACGAAATGAAGCGCGCTTGATCAAAAACCCCCAACTCAAAGCTGAATATGATCGAGTTATTACCGAATATTCTGCTCTTGGCCAAATGACCAAGGTAACCCCCATAAGTGGTGACAGCGGCACATATTATTTGCCCCACCACGCTGTTATAAAACCCGATAGCACCACAAACAAATTACGTGTGGTGTTTAATGAATCAAACCCCTCAGCAAATGGCGTCAGCCTCAACGATTTGCTTTATACTGGCCCAGTTCTACAAGCAGGCTTTTCGCTTCGAAAATGGACGGCAAACAATGAAATGTTACTACAAGGACTGCCGTCGACACACTTGCTGGATGAAGAGTTTCTAAAATTGTCAGACTCCAGTTTAACCAAAACCTTAGGCCTCAGATGGAACGCTGGAGGCGATTATTTTTATTTCAAACTTAAAACTACCCCCAATCGTGATTTCACTACAAAGAGATGTGTGCTATCTGAAATAGCCAGATTATTCGACCCAGCAGGTTGGCTGTCACCCAAAATCATCGTAGCAAAAATCATTAGGCAGCAAATCTGGAAAGATGGTACCGACTGGGACGAAGATTTGAATCCCACAACGATGCAAAAGTGGCATGAATTCCTTGATGACTACATAAACATTGAACAAATCAAAATCCCTCGTTTCATTGATTTTGATCCCGCCTATAAAGTCGAAATACACGGCTTTTGTGACGCGTCGAAAAAAGCATATGCAGCAGCCATTTACCTTCGCTCTGAGTTCCAAGGACATGTCGCCAGTCATCTGCTAGCAGCTAAAACAAAAGTTGCGCCAGTGAAATTCGTTTCCTTACAAACCAAAAGGGGTGATAACATCAACAACGAGCTCTCAGCTAAAGAAATAATTGTCGTTAAAAATCGTTTGATAATCGCCTGTCAAAAATCACATTTCAGCGACGAGCATTCACAATTATTGGAACAAAAACCGCCGTCCCGAAAAAGTTCGCTTCTAACGTTCCACCCATTTATAACTTTCCCCCTTTATTTCTTCCCCGTTATAGCAAATATGCATAATCGTCGCCGCAGTCACGACTCCCCCATTGAAGAGCACAAGCTCACCGTCCACCTAAAGGCTAAGGCTCCCGACTGGCGCTTATGTCGGAAAGATCATCCGTTGCGTAAATGCGCAAAATTTAAAAAAAATGCCCGTGTTGCAGACGATGTACATGAAAGGCCGCCAGCAAAACGCCTGGATCGTAGCGTCACTGACGCTTATCGCAATTTGTGCTTGGCTGATCCTGATTTTTTCGAAAACCACAAGATCAATTTTGTTTTGGGAGCTGACGTGTATCCCAGGTTAATCCGGAGTGGTATCCAAACTGCCTCTATTGGGTCCCCCATTGACGCAAGACACTGTGCTGGGATGGGTCATCATCGGAAAATTTGCCGTTTAAAAATCATTATATTTTTTATCTTAACATTTATACAATTTATATACATATTATATACATAATACCTTCTACGTATCTTTATAAAAAATCATATTTGAATTATATAATTTTCTTTGCATCCTAGAACTATAGCATATTGTATTATAATCACATCTTTTTTATATCATTGTAGAACGTCCCTCGTTGCTATATTATAATATAGCAAGGGGGGCAGAATGTTTATACACGGTCACACTGTTTTCTTTTTGTTGTCTACTTTTGCTTTTTGGCTTCTTTGCTTCGAGCAAGAAACAAAAGAAAGGAGTCTTTTTTGGCACACCAATTTGAAGTGACGTGTTTGGCAAACGTAAAATCGTTTAAGTGGTATTCTTTTCCTCCCAAGTACTTGGAGTTTTTTAATAATTAAATATAATTAATTAATTACATTTTTGATTCGTGTATTCTAGTACAGTTTTTTGTAAAGTTTTCATGATATATTGAAATAAATAAATATTCATAGTATTTTTACGCCAGTGCATTTGTTACATTAATCTCGTATTCCGGCAAAAAATTACAAACTAATTTTGCGTGAAATTAAACCACCTTCCATTAAAAACAAGAGAAGAAAACAAGAAAAAAAAAAAACGTATTAGAATAAAATCTTTATAAAAAGAAGTGAAGTGTTTTTAAGCCGTTTTGGGCATAAATAAAATACGTGAACATATTTCGCTTTTGTTTCTTTTGTCATCAATTGGATCTAAGTTGCCGTAAAGCAATTAAATCACGAATAAGTTTTGTCATTTCAAGTGGAATTGAAGTTGAAGGATTGCTGTTATCACTTCCCGTATTGCATCATCATTGATAGCATTTGTTGGAGAAATTGGTGGTCAAACTGAATTAAAGCTGACTCGTCACACTCAACAAGTATAAGCTCCGCTTATTACACCCGTAAAGTTTATCACCCTTGCACCAGAAACAACCACCTCCCGGTAAGTCAACCCCCTTTTTTCTTTTCATATCACGACAAATATATTAACCAACCCCCGTGTGCCCTGCACACACTCTTTTGAATTTTTAACAAAGTATATACATATGTACATATGTATTTCATTTCTCACAGTCTTGAAATTTTTTTCATTACAAAAGTATGACGTGAGGATTTTTTTTTTTTTTTTTTAATTATACATGCTTCGGCATGCTTCCAATATATTTTTTTTTTCGGTAAATTTATTTCATACTCATACAGATACAGATATAAAGTAAGATCTGTTTACATTACATTTTACAATTTATGCATGCTTCAGCATGATTCTAGTTGAAGTCTGTATTTATTTAGTAAGTTTGTTTGATACCCATTCATACACATGTACATTCATAAAGATTGGATATCATAGTCCAATTTTCTTAGTTTATCTAGAAATGAACAGTGAATATCTTTTATAATAACCCCATATTCACAATTTAAAATTTTGTGTGCTAGAGCTTTCGAAATGGAAAATGTACAACTCTTACTATAAAAAATGATAATATGATGTGCTGAATATTTTTAACGCTTAAGTTTTCACAATATTTCATACAGACCATCAAGTTTAGAGAATTCCAGTACATTAGGCTAATTATCTTCCCTGAGACCTAACATTCCTAATCAATCCTTCAAAAAAACCAATAAAAACTAGATTTTCCCTTTTTAATTTTATTTATATTTTCCTTAAATTTCATCATTTTGTACATCTTCAAATTACTGTATACTGTATTTTGCACCTTTTTCTCATTCGTAGAGTTAACTTTAATCACAAATATTTTAGTTTTCCGGTTAAAAGAACTTTTCTATTTCATGCACTGAGTAAATCTTTATATATGTATATCATTCCACTTATATGAACCATTAATGCTAAATTCTTAACACATAATTCCTTTTAGTGATCTATTAAATCATTCTACTATTGATGTTGTCATATTAAGTAATTTTTAATCCTCTATTTATGCATGAATTTTGCAATGTTTATTAAGAAATTCTTTACCATCATCTATTTGTAAGTTTTTTGGTACTCGTACCATTTCAAAAATATTTTCCATTGACTAGTTTTTCCCGAGTGCAGTTTTTATTTTCAGCGGCACTGACCATATAAACTTTAAGAATGTGTCAGTTACAGTCTACAAAAATCAATAATTTCTATTTTCTCTAGAATAGCTACCTAAATCAGCTCCATAAAAGATCATCTATTCCATTCATTACATCACTACAATACACAAACAATTTTATAAATTTATTATGGATTACGTCTACTAAATTTCTTTTTAAAGACATTGAGTTGATTTACAGATTGATAGAAGAGTCTTGTAATCTACCTTATGTATTTTTCAGATATTTATACTAAAATGTAGTTAATTTTCCAGTCTATAAATTTTATCGCTCAGCTGTTCTTTTTTTCTTTTCAGAAGATAATTTAGTTTTTAGAATTTATTTTTCAATTTTATACCTATCTTATATCTGTAATTTTATATCACTTTGTAGTCCATCAATTTGTTTGTCAAAAAGATGATTTAATTTTTAGAATGTCTTTTTCAATTTAATGACTGTCTTCTATCTATAATTTTATATCATGTTGTAGTCTATTAATTTGCATTTGAATATATCCTTGAATTATATTAATGCCTTAAGCTTTATTAGTAATTTATCCTTTAGTTTGTCGATTTGAGTTTCTAGAAACAATTTACTGATAACATTGTTCTCCGTCAGTGAACGATGATGAATATGTATGCATGCATTAGTAGATATTATATATTTTATTAAGTTTTCAAATTAAAATTTGTAATAGTTTTTAGGTGTTTTATCAATCATTAAAGAAAATAAACTCACTTTTAAACCCCATATTTGACCATCAAATTGTATTTTATCTTCATACAGTTTTAGATTTCTATCACCAAATTTCCATTCATTACTGAAATCTTTAGGTGAGCCATAGTTTGTATCTATTTCATTTCATACTTCCAAGACTGATAAATCAGTATAAATGTCTTCGGAATTGGAAGTCTGTGAGTGAAAATCACCTTCATTATCGTCATCACCATTTTCAGTATTAACATCATTAAATAAGATGGTATTATCAAATATTGTTCCTTATGCTAGGTTCTTTGGTGTACTTGTCTCTATCTTGACTGATGGGTTTTCAGGCTTGCTTTAAACTTGTATTATTTTCAACTTCTGTCTTCATTTTATTTTCAAATTCTGTCTTCATTTTATTTTCTTCATTCATGGGAATTCTTTTAATTTTTTTTTTTTTTTTTTTTAGAACTATTTATGAATTCTTTGAGTGGTTCTGTTATAGGTTTAAATGTATCTCTTAGTTGTTCACGTGTATCTATTTCACCAGTTTTTATACTACGAAGCTTTTTCTTCAAGACATTTCTTGTCAACACCAACTGTTTTAAAATTTTTTCATCCATGTTTAATAAATAAAAGGTATCAGCTATTAGATCAGGTATCAGCTATTAGATCAGTTTATCAGGACCTGGTCTGGTTTTCAGATCAACTTTTCAGGACCTGGTCTGGTTTTCAGATCAGCTTTTCAGGACCTGGTCTGGTTTTCAGATCAGCTTTTCAGGACCTGGTCTGGTTTTCAGATCAGCTTTTCAGGACCTGGTCTGGTTTTCAGATCAGCTTTTCAGGACCTGGTCTGGTTTTCAGATCAGCTTTTCAGGACCTGGTCTGGTTTTCAGATCAGCTTTTCAGGACCTGGTCTGGTTTTCAGATCAGCTTATCAGGAGCTGGTATGGTTTTCAGATCAGCTTTTCAGGACCTGGTCTGGTTTTCAGATCAGCTTATCAGGACCTGGTCTGGTTTTCAGATCAGCTTATCAGAACCTGGTCTGGTTTTCAGATCAGGTTATCTGATTCAGATTGAGTTATCAGTTTACAAGTAGTTAGTCATTTATAAAATTTATATGAATGAAGTTTCAGGTCAGATGAAATAACTAAAATCAATCTCTTATGAGCAGTAATTTATATAGTTATGAAATAGTCAAATTGTTTTCTAAAACGAACATCATTTAATTTATCATCAAAATAAACCATATTTATCATTCCAACACTATACAAATTTCTTTAAACTTTTCAAAATTTTTATTACTGACAACATTATCCCTATAGACGAGCTTAATATTTTTCTCATCTTGCTTAAACATTATAATAACATTTGCATTGTCTCTTGTTAAATGCTTACAGCGGTATTCATAAAAATTTTAAACAGCATTTTGAATGTTGTTTAAGCAAAATTCGCTAAATTTTAGCTTAAAAACGTTTTTTAATTTAAACCTTGTTTAATTCACCAAATCCTAAAAATTAACTGCACCCATACTTAAAATAATTTTGAGTTAGCGTTGTAATTTTGCTTCATGTTTATTTGCATTTTTAACTTTGCCTATATGTATGTATGTATGTATGCATGTATGTATGTATTTATGTATGTATTAGGAATTATACTAGAAGTTGGGCACAAGTAGAATGAGTCATCATTCTTCTGTCGCCCCATACAAAAATATACACGTACATATGTATGTATGTATATTATTCTGCTTTGCACAGGCAGCATCAGCAAATATCATACTTGAAATTCTGTAAGCTTCATTACGAGAAAAAATAAATGTATAATATAGTATTCTTTTAATTATGAAATTAACTTCTTCAGATATTCATATTTGACTTGATATAGATAATTTTAGTATAAATATATGTTTTTAAACTATAGATAGTAGTAGTGAACTGCCGGTCCTGGCGCCGATTAAAATTGTGAAATTTGGGTAATTAAAATTTGAAATTTGAGAATTTCAGTACAAAATTTTAAAATTTGGGTAATTAAAATTTTAAAATTCTTGGAAATTTGTGAAATTTGATACCCTACGAGGGTGGATCAATAAGTCCGTCCAATTTTTTTTTTTTTTTGTTTACATTAACTTTTTTTTTTTTTTTGTTTGTTTACTACATACGTGGGTGGATCAATAAGTCCGTTTTATGAAAAAAAATTTTCGTAAGGTGGACGGTAAAAACGTGAAGATAAATATTTTTGTAATGCCAACGGAAAATCGTGAAATTGATTTTACATAATGTGGACGGGAAAACGCGAAATAAAAAATATTTTTAATAATGCCGACGGGAAAATCATGAAAATGATTTTTCCTAATGCCAACGGAAAATCATGAAATTGATTTTTCATAATGGTGACGGGAAAAAAGTGAAAATAAAATGTTTCTAAAGCCGACGAAAAATTTGTTGATGTCTGTCTGTCTATGGGAATTCGAGTCTGTCAGAGAGTTGGGGGTTTGTAATAATTTGTGGGGGTCCTTTGTCGGACTTTAAATTTTTAATCTACGCCCGGAGCCCCAGTTCACTACTACTATCTATAGTTTAAAAACATATATTTATACTAAAATTATCTATATCAAGTCAAATATGAATATCTGAAGAAGTTAATTTCATAATTAAAAGAATACTATATTATACATTTATTTTTTCTCGTAATGAAGCTTACAGAATTTCAAGTATGATATTTGCTGATGCTGCCTGTGCAAAGCAGAATAATATACATACATACATATGTACGTGTATATTTTTGTATGGGGCGACAGAAGAATGATGACTCATTCTACTTGTGCCCAACTTCTAGTATAATTCCTAATACATACATAAATACATACATACATGCATACATACATACATACATATAGGCAAAGTTAAAAATGCAAATAAACATGAAGCAAAATTACAACGCTAACTCAAAATTATTTTAAGTATGGGTGCAGTTAATTTTTAGGATTTGGTGAATTAAACAAGGTTTAAATTAAAAAACGTTTTTAAGCTAAAATTTAGCGAATTTTGCTTAAACAACATTCAAAATGCTGTTTAAAATTTTTATGAATACCGCTGTAAGCATTTAACAAGAGACAATGCAAATGTTATTATAATGTTTAAGCAAGATGAGAAAAATATTAAGCTCGTCTATAGGGATAATGTTGTCAGTAATAAAAATTTTGAAAAGTTTAAAGAAATTTGTATAGTGTTGGAATGATAAATATGGTTTATTTTGATGATAAATTAAATGATGTTCGTTTTAGAAAACAATTTGACTATTTCATAACTATATAAATTACTGCTCATAAGAGATTGATTTTAGTTATTTCATCTGACCTGAAACTTCATTCATATAAATTTTATAAATGACTAACTACTTGTAAACTGATAACTCAATCTGAATCAGATAACCTGATCTGAAAACCAGACCAGGTTCTGATAAGCTGATCTGAAAACCAGACCAGGTCCTGATAAGCTGATCTGAAAACCAGACCAGGTCCTGAAAAGCTGATCTGAAAACCATACCAGCTCCTGATAAGCTGATCTGAAAACCAGACCAGGTCCTGAAAAGCTGATCTGAAAACCAGACCAGGTCCTGAAAAGCTGATCTGAAAACCAGACCAGGTCCTGAAAAGCTGATCTGAAAACCAGACCAGGTCCTGAAAAGCTGATCTGAAAACCAGACCAGGTCCTGAAAAGCTGATCTGAAAACCAGACCAGGTCCTGAAAAGCTGATCTGAAAACCAGACCAGGTCCTGAAAAGTTGATCTGAAAACCAGACCAGGTCCTGATAAACTGATCTAATAGCTGATACCTGATCTAATAGCTGATACCTTTTATTTATTAAACATGGATGAAAAAATTTTAAAACAGTTGGTGTTGACAAGAAATGTCTTGAAGAAAAAGCTTCGTAGTATAAAAACTGGTGAAATAGATACACGTGAACAACTAAGAGATACATTTAAACCTATAACAGAACCACTCAAAGAATTCATAAATAGTTCTAAAAAAAAAAAAAAAAAAAAAAAATTAAAAGAATTCCCATGAATGAAGAAAATAAAATGAAGACAGAATTTGAAAATAAAATGAAGACAGAAGTTGAAAATAATACAAGTTTAAAGCAAGCCTGAAAACCCATCAGTCAAGATAGAGACAAGTACACCAAAGAACCTAGCATAAGGAACAATATTTGATAATACCATCTTATTTAATGATGTTAATACTGAAAATGGTGATGACGATAATGAAGGTGATTTTCACTCACAGACTTCCAATTCCGAAGACATTTATACTGATTTATCAGTCTTGGAAGTATGAAATGAAATAGATACAAACTATGGCTCACCTAAAGATTTCAGTAATGAATGGAAATTTGGTGATAGAAATCTAAAACTGTATGAAGATAAAATACAATTTGATGGTCAAATATGGGGTTTAAAAGTGAGTTTATTTTCTTTAATGATTGATAAAACACCTAAAAACTATTACAAATTTTAATTTGAAAACTTAATAAAATATATAATATCTACTAATGCATGCATACATATTCATCATCGTTCACTGACGGAGAACAATGTTATCAGTAAATTGTTTCTAGAAACTCAAATCGACAAACTAAAGGATAAATTACTAATAAAGCTTAAGGCATTAATATAATTCAAGGATATATTCAAATGCAAATTAATAGACTACAACATGATATAAAATTATAGATAGAAGACAGTCATTAAATTGAAAAAGACATTCTAAAAATTAAATCATCTTTTTGACAAACAAATTGATGGACTACAAAGTGATATAAAATTACAGATATAAGATAGGTATAAAATTGAAAAATAAATTCTAAAAACTAAATTATCTTCTGAAAAGAAAAAAAGAACAGCTGAGCGATAAAATTTATAGACTGGAAAATTAACTACATTTTAGTATAAATATCTGAAAAATACATAAGGTAGATTACAAGACTCTTCTATCAATCTGTAAATCAACTCAATGTCTTTAAAAAGAAATTTAGTAGACGTAATCCATAATAAATTTATAAAATTGTTTGTGTATTGTAGTGATGTAATGAATGGAATAGATGATCTTTTATGGAGCTGATTTAGGTAGCTATTCTAGAGAAAATAGAAATTATTGATTTTTGTAGACTGTAACTGACACATTCTTAAAGTTTATATGGTCAGTGCCGCTGAAAATAAAAACTGCACTCGGGAAAAACTAGTCAATGGAAAATATTTTTGAAATGGTACGAGTACCAAAAAACTTACAAATAGATGATGGTAAAGAATTTCTTAATAAACATTGCAAAATTCATGCATAAATAGAGGATTAAAAATTACTTAATATGACAACATCAATAGTAGAATGATTTAATAGATCACTAAAAGGAATTATGTGTTAAGAATTTAGCATTAATGGTTCATATAAGTGGAATGATATACATATATAAAGATTTACTCAGTGCATGAAATAGAAAAGTTCTTTTAACCGGAAAACTAAAATATTTGTGATTAAAGTTAACTCTACGAATGAGAAAAAGGTGCAAAATACAGTATACAGTAATTTGAAGATGTACAAAATGATGAAATTTAAGGAAAATATAAATAAAATTAAAAAGGGAAAATCTAGTTTTTATTGGTTTTTTTGAAGGATTGATTAGGAATGTTAGGTCTCAGGGAAGATAATTAGCCTAATGTACTGGAATTCTCTAAACTTGATGGTCTGTATGAAATATTGTGAAAACTTAAGCGTTAAAAATATTCAGCACATCATATTATCATTTTTTATAGTAAGAGTTGTACATTTTCCATTTCGAAAGCTCTAGCACACAAAATTTTAAATTGTGAATATGGGGTTATTATAAAAGATATTCACTGTTCATTTCTAGATAAACTAAGAAAATTGGACTATGATATCCAATCTTTATGAATGTACATGTGTATGAATGGGTATCAAACAAACTTACTAAATAAATACAGACTTCAACTAGAATCATGCTGAAGCATGCATAAATTGTAAAATGTAATGTAAACAGATCTTACTTTATATCTGTATCTGTATGAGTATGAAATAAATTTACCGAAAAAAAAAATATATTGGAAGCATGCCGAAGCATGTATAATTAAAAAAAAAAAAAAAAAATCCTCACGTCATACTTTTGTAATGAAAAAAATTTCAAGACTGTGAGAAATGAAATACATATGTACATATGTATATACTTTGTTAAAAATTCAAAAGAGTGAATTCGTAATTCTAATTGTATAGATTTTTAATTGAAACACCACTAAATGTCGGACTCTCGCCTCACTATTGATAAAAGCATGCATGCTAGCAAAATATTAAACCTGTTAGAATGTGATGAGAAAGCTTTTTTCTAATCATTAATTTGTAGAAGGCAATTGTATCTGGATCAACTCAACTAATGAATGTATTGTATACAGGTATGATTGATGGTGATGAGGACCTTTTCTAAGTAAGAAATGATTACATCTGAATGCGATACAACGCAGCCTACGTTAACCACAATAACGTCAAGGGGTCAACCATCAAACCTTAAATAGAAACACTTGAAGTAAAAATTCTCCCAAACATAGATATTCCAATGTTTCTAACACTTTATGAACACACTGACGGTGAAATGATGATGGAGGTAAATGTGTTATTTTAGATCGATTTGCTAGCATAGTTGATTATTAAAGGTGTATTTATTTGTATATGAACTAATTTCTACGTACATACATATATTTACCTATATGTATGTATATATTAATACTTTTAAAATTATATAAATATTTTCTATTTCAAGTAGTAAAATCTGAAAAAATAGTAGTGACACATTAGAAGAAAAAATTAATAAAATAAAAAGAGAGACTGACTGACCAACTGATACGTTCACTCTGTCTGACAGGTACAAAAAGCTCACTTAAATATATTAGAAATATATACGCAGTACGCTGAACTTTAGTAAAATGAGAAAAAAAAAATCACAGAACATCAAATAAAAGTCATAGGACCTCACCTTTCATAAAATAAACATACACTCGTACCTTATTAATGTAAACATATTATGAGTATGAAGTAACACAATTTGAAGAATAAAAAGTTTAAAATTTAATTATCCTTAACGCTCACAAAGAGTAGACAGAAATGCTGACATACAAAGTTATATTGTATACTAGAGGAGCAGTTGAGAGGCCAGACCTAAATTGTAAGAAAACGACTTCGTTTTGTGTTGATCGCTAGTCAAAAAGAAAATAAAATTGTTCATTATGAATTAACTAATTTAAAAGTACATTTAAGTTCAGTTACATATCCATATGATGCTGATCTTAAAATAAAATTTATAAATAAACGTTATGTTAATCTACATATTATATGTATCTAAGATTTCAACAAAGCTACTATATGAAAGAATCTCAACCGCTTTTAACTGTACCAGAGTTTAAGATAAAAGCTCCTTTTATTCAATAGCGGGACAATTGAATAAAATTTTAATTTGAAATAGTAAGCAAAGAAATCAGCTTACTGTATTCTTATTCATGATCATATACTAGAATATATAGCCATCAAATGTCAAATTCTAAAAGTCTTATAAATTAAGCAATATGAAAAATAACATAATTTTTATAGTCGCGTAAGGTTTCAAAAGTAATTCAAATAATTTCTTCGGAAAAGAAGAAGTGATTGTTTTCAACAATTAAGAATATAATAATTTCAATATAAAACTCCCTTTTGATTTTAAATGTTTATCAACAAAAAAAAAAAATTAAATAAAAAAAAAAGAAGCAAGCTGACTAACAAAAAACTATCATCACCTAAGCTGGACTGCTGGATCAGTTTCATTTCAAAGCGTTTGCAATTTTATAAAAGCCAACGCAAGATGTTCTAAAATAAATGTAAAGGGTGGTGAAAAAGCCTACGGCTGGAAAATAATTTTATATCAAAACATTTCTAAGAATGACTATTAGGCTGCATCAACTTTAAACAATTGTAAATTAAATAAAGGAAATATTTCTATTATAGTTACTATTACTCTAAAGTATGTATCTTAAGGAATTCAGTTTTACTTAAAACAGAAAATCCTCACACACTTTTAAGTAAATACAGATAAAAATTAAAACAACGTTTTTTAAATTCAAATAAAAAACTATGAAGATATTTCACATCTATACATAAAAACCAGGCGAATATTTACAACAACAACAAAAAAATGTATTCAAGCACGGAGTCAAACACATATTTGTATGTACATACATACATACATAAAATCAATTTGTAGATATGTACATACATATGCACACATAATATCAAATTTCTTATCAATACTCAAGTATTTATTAGATCTTAACAATCACATTTACATTCAAAGCATATACCAAAGCTAAATGAACTTATTATGGACAGAGAAACTATAAATTCCCATGATCGTATGAAAAGAAGTTCAGCCAAAGAAGTCGGACGTAGTTAAATAAACAAAATCTCTAATATAAACAAATTTCACACAGGGAGACTTTAAAGCTGGTCAATTTTAAGCATGACAAAATATAAAGCAAAATAAGTATAAAAACATACTAGGATAAAAAAAAAAAGTTCTGATACCTACATACATATATGCTAATATTTTATACTACCAAATGTCTGGCATGACACACAAAAAGGTGATGACGTAATACACAAACACAAACATACATAATGAAATTTTATAATATTATGAAATTCATACATACAGACACACACACACATACATACATACATACATACATACATACTCACATACACACACACACATACAAATTCCCATAATTCATATGATAATCGTGTAGTAGACGTCAAATCTAATTTATCTGATGGTATTACGATATATGATGAAATTCATATACACAGCAACACCCAGATCAAAATCGCTAGGATCAGTTTGTAATACAAAGGTATGAGTAAAATTTTTGGTGTATGTCTCCAAAAGCTACTTCCTATAATTATTACATTAAATTAAAATATACTGAAATAAAAATATCATTACCCCTATTCAAAAAATCTGCTTATCAACCTGATTTGATTCAAAACATTTAAGATCTGAAATTCACTTGTACATATAAAACCTATGCCAACACAATATTTTCTATCTACATAAGAACAGCAACGTCAATAGCCTAGAAAACATATACACATTCATTTGTAAATATGTATGAAAAACTCTCGCAGGTCAAACAATACACACAAGCAATGATATTCTTCAAAGTAAAAATAGATACAATCACATACATTAATACAACAACATATACATACATTACCAAATACATTCCCTACCCACTTCCATTCACAACATGGTTGCCACTCTCTGTAGCTATTAGATTATTTCCCCAGAGATCGCAAACATAAATGCAATGCAATAACCCTACATAAGCATACCAACGATAACTCAGCTACCCAAAGGCTATCAAATAACAATCACTACATACACATAAATACATAGATCCCTTGTAACTACCCTGCAGTCAGACTGGGAGCAAGTGTCTTTGTGTCAACACTAAAATTCTAGTTAAAAATTTGGTATAATAAGATTTCTTCTATCCGTCAGTATAAAAGAAGGAGAGAGGCGGAATTGACAATAACTTGTCAATATACATACATTTGTATGTTCGTAAATTATAGAAATGTACCAGTAAATAACTGTCTGGTTAGTATGTTTCATGACCCCATAACAACTACGTGGTCACTACCTAGTGAATTGTATTTTTATTAGTAGGGTTTCAAAGTATTGTATGAGGGATAATTATAGAGTAGTACTGGTTACAAGCTAGTCAAAAGCTAGTCAGCACATTTTTCACCATCAACATTTCCTACTGGGTATAATGATTGTCCGCCACTACAACAAAAGTATCAGACACCATCAAAAATATAAGTAAATACATACACACACACTCACACACACACACACACACACATATACATACATGCATACACTGTAAGCACAACGCTTCTCTACAATAACAACAAAAGCTGTACACACAAGTATACATACATACACATAAACAAAGAATCAAAGTCACACACACACCACCAAAAAAAATCTCAGCATGAAAATCCCCAAAATCCCCCATTTGTAACAGGGTTGTCAGCCTTTTTGATTTTTCCCGGTTTTTAATTCCCAAAACAGGACTCAGACCGCCATTAGCACACTACTCACCCCTCAAAATAGAAATGACATCATTAGTCATTTGGCTACAGTTACCAAAGAAAAATTATATTATGCACACAAAGATACAAAAATATGATGCAGAAAAGAAAATCCTATTAATTTATTTTTTTAAAATATTTCTTCATAAATTTTTCTTTTCTTTCGAACTATTTGTACACATGAATTGTTGGCCACACTTGTTGCACATTTGTCAAAATCTTTGGGGCAACAAGCAAGCATTTGACAGACAGTTAGCTGTTGTTCATGTATGTACATATGTACACACGTGCATCAGTAGATACGTTTAAATTTTCTGAAAATCATTTAACCTTAAAAAATTTTCATTATTCAAGTGTTGTACTTACAGTCATATTCATTTGAAATTTAATTGAAAATGCCAAAAATAGGAGGAAAAAAACAACATATGCTTAGTAATGCATGTCTTAAATTATTACAAATTGCGTATATTTTGTGTTTTTTATGATGCGAAAAATTAAAAACAATTCGTTACATTATTATTTTGCTAATGCAATGCAATGATAAATTTAAATTAAATTAAATGTTTATGAGCAATAAAATATATATATGTTAATTTTCATATAAACTCATGTAGATACATATGTCTGTGTGGCTATAAGCAAAAACTGCTTAAGTCATATATGACTGTTTTGCAGGAGCGCATTTTTCAGCGTTCCAGACGATTTTCAGAAATTTATTTCTTTTACATTTAAATTGGAAAATTCTGTGTTAACCTTTATTTTTTTAATTAAATATTATTCTGCATAATCTAAATAATACACTAAAGTTGAGATATATCGAAAATATAACCTAACTTAAACTTTTATTCCAAATATGATTAGAAGTCTAAACAAGATAAGCCGCAAATTATTGTACTATAACTCTTGAAAAATCGCTGAAATCAATTGATATTTTGTCCAAAGGTTCCTTCAAATATGTAGATTATGGGGCTGCCATTAACTCAAAATATGCTTTTCTCAACTTAAGCACTTTTTCCTATTTGCCACAGATATATGTGCATAAGTATGCACACTTATACACACAAATGTTTTAAAATTTTGAATTATGAACATTCATGCATCCAAATATTTAGGCCCAATAATTAAGTTCTCAATTATATGTCATTTAGCTAATTGCCACTTAAATTTAAGTTGCACTTAAATGTAGTTTCATTTTATCAGTGGTTAATTAAAGTTCTTATAAAATCACATTGAAAGTACGACAGAACTACAAAATTTCCCAGTATTATGGAAAGCTTTTCAAACAACAGCTGTTTATCATAAATAAGAAAGTTAGGTTATCAAAATGCACAAAATAAAAATTGCATAAAAACTTATGTTATGAAACAAAAAGAGTATCAGAACGCATTTGTCTATTTATTTTTCTATATGTTATATATTTATGAAAATTAAACGAAGTTCTTTTTAATACGACCACATGATCCACAATCACAATAACATATGGTATACTCGTTTAATTTAAGTAGTATTTAAATATACATTTTAATGTCTCTCAACTTTGTTCTGAAAAAATGAATGCGGTACTTAAATGCCACTTAAAGATAAATGTCATTTAATTGAGAACTCAATTATTGGGCCTTAGACACTCAAAATTATTTAAATTGTCTAGTTTTCAGAGTGCTGTTGCAATGCCAATGGGAAAATTAGCTGATTATATACATACATAGATGTTGACACTTTATTACACATTAGAATTTTAATTAATGCTGACAACTGTCTAACATACAATGTTAGTATTTTTTTTTTCTATCAAGGGGAAGAAAACTAGGATGGAGACCATAATGATGACAAAGATAATTACAATGAGTTGAGCGAAAAAATTAGATTTAATTTTTTTGTTTATGTTATCAGGCACAATTGTAAAAGAAATAATTGCAGATAAAGATGTTGGCAAAAAAACATTTTCATCAAATTTTATAATAGACCAAAAAATGTTTCGTATACTTTCAAGTGTCTTGGATGGAATATTTACCAATTTTGTTCGGTTTTTATACCCTTTACCAACAAAAATGGTAAAAGGGTATATATAGGTTTGTCATTCCGTTTGTAATTTCTATAATATCAATAAGCGATCCATAAAATATATATATTCTGGATCCTTATGCATAGGGAAGACGAATAAGCGATGTCCGTCTGTCCGTCTGTCCGTCTGTCCGTCTGTCCGTCTGTCCGTCTGTCCGTCTGTCTGTACGTGAAATCGGTTTTCCGAAGCTCCCAGAAGAGCTAGAGACTTCGTTCTTGGACTGGTGTGTCAGAAATTTTCCAAAATAGATTGGTATTGAAATTCAGCAAAATCGGGCAGACGATTGCAGAGCTGGAAAACTGAAACTTGATTTTGCCATATAAAACTAACTAGATAACACAATTTTTTTAATTTTTTTTAAAATAAACTTATTTTGCACTTCAGTACGACTAAAATTGGAATTTTAAATTAAAAAAATATAAAAAAATTAAAAAGACGTTTCCAGGGTTGGAAAACTTTAACTTTTTGTGTTATGTAAAATTAACTATGTCTAAAACTATATTAGTATTTTCTCGAGAACCGTAAGAGCTACAGACCTGAAATTTGGACACAGTATGTAGACCTTTGGCCGCTACAACAACAAATACATGATAATTGGAAATTAAAGGGTGTTCCAAAACGAGCAACGAAAAATTTTAAAATCCCATGTAGTATATATACAATTGTACACTTGAAATTTGTAAGGTTAGTGTATTTTTATACAGACTACAAAATTTAAAAAAATTTAAATTAAAGGGTGTTCCATCAGTTAATGCAATTTTGACTATGTAATTTTGACAATTTGCTGTGTCTTGGAAACCGTAACAGCAAAACTCTTGAAATTTTCAAAAACGGTAAAACTGAAAAAATAAAAAATTATAAAATCGCCAAACCGAAAAAAATCGCCAAAAACAAGAAAAAATCGCCAAAACGAAAAAAAGCACCAAATTAAAAAAAATTCTAAGACTAAAATAAATCGCAAAAAACGGAAAAATTGCTAAAATGAAAACAGAAATCGCCGAAATGAAAGAAAATCGCCAAAATGAAAAAAAAAATCGCCAAAATGAAAAAAATCACCAAAACGAAAAAAAAACCTAAAAAACAGAAAAAAATCGCCAAAATGAAAAAAACCCCAAAAACAGAAAAAAATCGCCAAAATGAAAAAAAACCAGAAAAAAAAATCGCCAAAACGAAAAAAAGCACCAAATTAAAAAAATTCTAAGACTAAAATAAATCGCAAATAACGGAAAAATTGCTAAAATGAAAACAAAAATCGCCAAAATGAAAGAAAATCGCCAAAATGAAAATCGCCATAATGAAAAAAATCACCAAAACGAAAAAAAACCCTAAAAAGCAGAAAAAAATCGCCAAAATGAAAAAAACCCCAAAAAAAGAAAAAAATCGCCAAAATGAAAAAAAACCAGAAAAAAAAATCGCCAAAACGAAAAAAAGCACCAAATTAAAAAAAAAATTCTAAAACTAAAATAAATCGCAAAAAAACGGAAAAATTGCTTAAATGAAAAAAAATCGCCAAAACGAAAAAAAACCTAAAAAACAGAAAAAAATCGCCAAAATGAAAAAAAAAATCGCCAAAAAAAGAAAAAACCTAAAAAACAGAAAAATATCGCCAAAATGAAAAAAAATCGCCAAAATGAAAAAAATCACCATAACGAAAAAAACCCTAAAAAACAGAAAAAAATCGCCAAAATGAAAAAAATCGCCAAAAAAAAAAGAAAAAACCTAAATAACAGAAAAAAAAATCGCCAAAACGAAAAAAAGCACCAAATTAAAAAAAATTTCTAAGACTAAAATAAATCGCAAAAAACGGAAAAATTGCTAAAATGAAAACAGAAATCGCCAAAATGAAAGAAAATCGCCAAAATGAAAAAAAAAATCGCCAAAATGAAAAAAATCACCAAAACGAAAAAAAAACCTAAAAAACAGAAAAAAATCGCCAAAATGATAAAAAAAATCGCCAAAATGAAAAAAAATCAACAAAACGAAAGAAACCCCAAAAAAACAGAAAAAAATTGCCAAAATGAAAAAAAGCACTAATTTAAAAGAAAATTTCTAAGACTAAAATAAATCGCAAAAAAACAAAAAATTGCTAAAATGAAAAAAACATCGCCAAAATGAAAAATATCGCCAAAACGAAAAAAAACCTAAAAAACAGAAAAAAATCGCCAAAAAAAGAAAAAAAATCGCCAAAACGAAAAAAAAACTAAAAAACAGAAAAAAATCGCCAAAATAAAAAAAAATCGCCAAAATTAAAAAAAAAAATCGCCAAAATGAAAAAAATCACCAAAACGAAAAAAACATAAAAAAAAGAAAAAAATTGCCAAAATGAAAAAAAATCGCCAAAATGAAAAAAATCACCAAAACGAAAAAAAAAAAACAAAAAAATCGCGAAAAAAACCCAAAAAACAGAAAAAATCGTCAAAATGAGAAAAATCTCCAAAATGAAGAAAAGCCCAACAACAGAAAAAAATCGCCAAAATGAAAAAAACCTCCAAAAACAGACAAAATCGCCAAAACGAGAAAAAAGCGACAAAACTGAAAAAATCGTTTTAACTGAAAAAAACTTCAAAAAAGCAAAAAACCTTCCTTTCGTGCGCGATTCAAAGTCGCACTTAACTGATTTTTTTAATATTAAAGGAATTAAATGAAACTAAGGTTTTGCTTATTTCGTTCTTGCTTTTTTCACTTAACATATTTTATGTATTTTTTAAAGAACTAGATTGGTATCAATAATCAGAAAAATCCAAAATTATGACTCCAGGGTTGGAAAACTTACACTTTTTGTGTTATGTAAAATTAAATAGGTCTAAAAATTTTTTTCTTTTTCTTTATAAATTGAATATATTTTATGCTTCTGAAAGAAAAGTTTGATGTATGAAATTTGAAATTATAGCTCCAAAGATGGAAACTTTAAAAAAATGATAAATTTTTTCACAAAACAAATATGTATGTACGTGTCTGTATACTATATATATGTACGTACGTTGGTAAAGGGTATATAAGATTCGGCATAGCCGAATATAGCACTCTTACTTGTTTCTATTGCAAAGGGCTGCGGACGGCAAAGCTCATGGCGAACATTGCTGCTCAGCCATATGTTCGGGCGTTGATGTCAGAGCATGGGCGAAACATGGACATGAGCGGTCTACATTAGCAATTTGCGATGTCCGACATGATCATCATACCAAGCTCATGGCTAATGGAGGCCCCCAGTATGAAAGGAAAAAAAGTAACAGGATTTAAATATTCGTCGCAGGATTCCATCCTGGTAAATAAGTCTCAGAGGATATCTTTTGAAATGGATATTGAAATATATTTTTGTTAGCTTCTCTATCCCTACGTCTACACCTGATATATTTTTATCATGACAACTGTCAAATTCAATATAGAAAAAAGGGCTTACATAAAAAAAATATTTTTCAATATAAAGTTTGATTTTGTTATGGTAAAAATATATCAGGTGTAGATGTAGGGTATTGTGATAGGAGTTTTTTATTTTGTTGTATAGTGTTATTTTAATTATATCATCTTCCACTACGTTTCAATATGACGGTCGCACAGAGGAGTATTTGAGCCAAAAATATGGCCAATACTGTTTTTTTTTTAGTTTAGATTGCTTGTGAAAAGTTATTGAGTACGCCTAGCTCAATGAAACATGACAGAATTATGTCTCATAGTTTTAGGCAGTAAAACCTTGAAAACAAGAAGAATCGGACAAAGGGGAAAAAAGTTCCCCTCAGAAGAACTTATCTCACCTCTGAAAAATTAAATTGATTTCTTAAATTTGTTTCATACTTTTGTTTTGCAACTTTTAACATCGGCGAAGGTTCAAACCCCTAAATTTGAATCCAGGAGACCATAAGATGCCATTTTCATTACCGCTTCCTTTTGTGGGTGGTGGCAAACATTTTTTTTTTGGAAAATTAATGTATCTCAGAGCTACAAAACACAACTGAAAATCTTCAAAGTTTACAATATCATGTAAAATTTTGTTGTGTATCGAACTGCGTACTTTTTAAGATTTCTTTAAATTAATTTTTGCCTTTTTGGCCAGCTTTTTGGCTCAGAGGAGTACTCTGTGGGTCGCTTTGAAGTAAATAAATTGGGAAATGTGGATACTGCGTAATGAATTTCAAACCCAATAAGCACTCAAAACATTAAAATTCAAGCACTTGAAATTTAACTGGAAACAAAGTTGAATTCAAGCATTTTTTCAAGTAATATTCAAGTTTGAAAATATTTTGAAATAAAAAATCAAACAACATACATATATGTTCAAACCTTGTCAAATACGTAATTTCTTTTGTAATGAAATTGAAATTGTTGTGAAAAATATCAAAGATAAATAAAAAATTTATTTTTTAAAAAACAAAAGGTGATTAAAAATGTGAAAACAATAGTGAAGTTATTTATGCCGAAAATTATCATAAGAAAACTTGTCTATTGCATTTTCCTTTCTCTTTTAAAAGCATTGTTTTTGAAGCTTGAAATATACTTGAATTCAATTGCAATACAAGGTTGAATTACAGTATAGTTCAAGGCTTGAATTGAACTGTAATACAATTGAATTGTTAGAATTGAATTCAATTTCCCATTTCACTGGAGAATGCTATTGAATTAAAGTGTAAATCAGGCATAATTCAACCCTTGACAATTGATTGTTTGAATTGAATAACGCCTGTTTTACACTAGATCTCAGGCAAAATTGCTTATTGGGAAGACAATCTCCATTTCCTGGCCAGTATAAAATTTTTTAAAGATATTAATAAAAAACATAGTCATATAATATTATGAATAATTTTACGGTAATACCTTAATAACTTTTTCTAACGCCTTGCACAATAATAAACTTGTGATTAATCCCAATACGCACATAAATCATCAGACAGAATATGAAATGTTCCATATTGAAAAATATGAACATCAGTGATCGGCAATGAATCGCTTTTTCGGTATTCATAAATATAAGTGAGTAGACATCATTCAAAGTACAGGTTGAAATAAATATGAATATGACGTCAACATCATAATTATACCCTACTCACACTCATAAATCACTTCAGTTTGATTTCTAATTTCAGGAAAATACTAATACTACTCACATGGATTCAGCTCACTCAACTCATGCATGTATATTTATTTAAAAGTTTAGTCATTAAACCGTTTGCAAGTAGTATGCAATAATAGTAAATAGGTTTATTTTTCAATTCCTGAAAAAAAATAAAAAAAGCAACACATAACTTCATAATGAGAACTTTAATGTTCGTATGCGAAGTTAGCATTGTGAATCATACTTATTTGCATCGTCCATAGGCATTGAGTGCACTTCAAACTTTCGAGTGAATATGATTCATAGACAATATTGCAATAAGTATGAGTGCGCAACAAATTATAAGTCATGATGCAACTCTACTCACTTTTCACTACTCATTGCTGTTCTCTGGTGTTCATATACATACATATCCGTCTATGTTACCTTGAGAATTTCTATGAATGACATATTAAAAGTTCATGTCATTAATCATGTCATTCATTTTTATATGCCGTGTTATACTGAACAAACAAATTTTAATAATGTCATTTTGTGGTAATTTTTTTCCATAAACATGTGAAAATTGTTTCCCTCACTCCCTATATACGCATTTGTTGATTCATGTCGTTGACAGTTCTTGTCAAAAATGATGAGTTGCGATTGATGGCTGTATATCCAGTGTAAAGTTAAGTGAATTTTGTAAGATATATTGTGTGTGATATTTATTCAATATAAAACGGATTACTTTGTCATAATTTGAGTTGACTTTTTACTGCATAGCATATGCTACCCTTGTAAACAGCTTTGAATAGCATTGAAAGTATGAACACACACACATAAATAAAAATATTTCCAAAATATACGAAAACATAATATAATCACTGGGTTTGGTATAACATCAGAAATTCTTGTTTTTTATACTGCGTGAGTGAAGTAAAATTTTGCATAGAAGGGAAATAGCAAGGCGCATAATGATTTAATTTTTATTTTTTTACACGCGATAATTATTTATAATATCATAGATAAAATTGAATTTTTATAAAAATTTTCAATTATTGTGTTGCATATTAAATTTAATTGACTGACTTTACCTAGTAGATACATTTTTGAACTTATTTCCTTGCTATGTATATTTAGTAATTCTTAATTAATTCTGAAAATTTTTAATATAACTACCTTATTTATAAAGAAATCAATCAAGCTTTATCGACATAGACTATTGTCACATTTTCTATTTCTTTGCAGTAAAATCTCATTTTTGTAGGATATCATGCTTCTCAAAGATGTATCCTTGCTATATGCAATAAACATGCCAAGATATTCGAAATTATTGATTACAAAAGGAATTTGTTTACATAATAAAATAATGTAGAATACTAAAAGCCATTAAAAACCAAAAACTTGATATAAATACTGATATTAACAAACTATCATTAAAGTGAATGTTGGTTTAACGTGGCAGTTTTGTGTGACAAAACAGCTTTAAATATTACTTTAACTTTAACTATCCCTTACATTAATAAATGCATGCCAATTTCTCGAAGGAAAAATCAATATCAGCCATGATTTTTCGCTTATTCCAAGAGAGTAGCAGGTCAGATGTATTTTGACGAGATTCAATAAAAATATGATTGAAATGCTAAAAAAGAAAGTATATTTTCCAAACGAAGTTTTTACAAAAAAAAATGTTTACCCCCATATTCGTAAAAAATTAAATGAATTTGAAATCCATTTTAGGAAAATTTTTTTTTTAAAATTTGAAATAAAATACATTTCAAATTCATTTTTAAGTTTATGAATATTGGGGCTAATTCTTACGATAAAACGTACCTTTAAGCAAAAGTACTTTTTTACTTAAAGTATCGTCTAACAAAAAGTACTTTTTTACTAAAAGTAACTTCTAACAAAAAGTACTTTTTACGAAAAGTGCCTTCTAACAAAACATACTTTTTCTAATATACCTACTAACAAAAAGTACTTTTTACTAAATGTGCCTCCTAACAAAAAGTACTTTTTACTAAAAGTAACTTCTAACAAAAACTACTTTTCACTAAAACTACCTTCTAACAAAAAGTACTTTTTATTCAAAGTACCATCTGAAAAAAAATTAAAAAAAAAACGTTTCACTAAAAGTAACTTTTAGAAAGAGTACCTTCTAGTAAAAAACTACATATGTATTTACAAAAAGTATTATTGAAAAAGAGTACCTGCTAAGGAACACTTAAAAAATATTATTTTTTAACTTTTACCGCAATTACGTTTTTCAAAAACTTTCTTTAACACGAAATATCTTATACAAAAAATTACCTTCTAGGAAAAGCAGCTCCATTAAAAAGTACCTTTTGCAATAAATATTTTTTTACAAAGATTACGTTTCACAAAAGCAACATTTTAGAAAAAGTACTTTTAAAAAGAAGTATTTTTTACAAGAAAGTGATTTTGCGAATTGATAATTTTTACAAAAAGTACCTTTAGGAATAAATTCTTTTTACACAAAAGTGCCTTTTGAAATAAATACTTTTTACAAAAATTACCTTTTGCAATAAATGTTTTTTCTTCTACTTTTAAAAGCAGTACCTTTTACCAAAAGTAATTTATACATAAATTCATTTTTACAAGAAGCAGCTTTTCAAATAAGCACTTTTTATGAAAACACTTAAGTATTTCCAAAAAAAAATTTTTAAAATAATTTAATCACTGAGTTTGGTGTAACATCAGTAATTCCTGTTCTCTTAAACTGCGTGAACGAAGAGAACTTTTGTATTGCAGGGATGTAGTAAGGCACAGAATAATTTGATTTTTATTTTCTATATACTTTTGAGATATTTGTTTATAATACCAGAGATAAAAATAAGTTTTTATAAAAAATTTAATTTAAAAATTATCATTTCAGGTTGTCATTAAACTTACCCTGAGCGTAGGGCTTCCATTTATTATGGTTGGATTTTTAAAATTTGTCTGAAAAAGAAAATTTAATACATTAATGAAAAAATTCTTTTGAAAATAAAGTTCCTTCATGTAGAGTATAGTTATTAAAATATATTTGCATATATTAAAAGTAAAAGGAAATATTTAAAATCATGTTAACTTATTTAAATTTAAAAGTTTTTATTTTCAAAGCCTTTTCTCTTATTTGTCACCACCAGCCCACACAACAAAACTTTAAATTTTTTTTTCATTATCTAACATCTGACTGCAATAAATACCATTTAGATGCCACATTATTCCAAAAAATAACATCATTTAGACATTCATCATCATCATTCTAAAGTTCCTGCAACATTTCTCTCACTTAATCAAACAAGACATCAAAGTTTGTTCAGTCGAATTTATAATCCTACGCGTAAAGGGTTTGTCACATACAAAAATCATTTGTCATCTCTCATCTTCTTTCTTTTTTTTTTTTGTTACTTCAATTTTCGTTTACTCACACGAAAACTTTTTTTTTACTATTTGAGTAAACAAATTTCTTAAATCCCCAAATTATCAAGAAAACACATCAACAGGCTGTTTAAAAATAAACTTGAAAAAGAAAACGATAATTTTTCATATCATAAATTTGCCACACTTAATCCCACACGCCGTGTCTGGTCGTCTGTGTAAAAAAAATGTTGGTGGCTGTCTTGCTGTGCGTTTGCCAGAGCACAACTCTTTCAATTTATCATTACGATTTAGTTGATGCCGTTTGTTTGCTGTTTGTTGAGTTTTAAACTGAAGCATTAATTTCATTTTCAGTGACATTTCTGTGATAATTCATACTTTTGCCTGTCATTCTTAATTATGTTGTCGCCCATAATTATGTCATTCATTATGAGAATTTCTTTTGAGTTGCTATTTCGCCCAGCAAACCAGCCAAGTCATCAACGGCTGTAACAACACAGCAGTAGTTGTCTTAAGTATTGGAAACAAAAGTTTTTAAAAGCGGCAAAAACGAATTACTAGAGCGCTATATAACTCCGATTTTATTATTCTGATTTAAATCATATTTCAAAAAATGCTGGAATTGCATTAACAGTCATGTCCAGCATAACTATTTTAAATATCACCAAAATCATAATTTTTTTTCCATGCCACAAACGTTTACCCAAACTAAGCATACTTTTTTGTAAAAGTAGCGCATCAAAAGCAACAGCAAAAAAAAGCTTATCTATACTTTTAAGGTCTTCATTTATAACTTTGTTTATTTATGCCTGCCTTTTGTACAGCTAAAAATGTATTCAATTTGTGCTGAACGTTATTCATCGTTATTCATTCATCCCTTCACAAACACATTCCGCTTTGTCTGGTTCATCTCTCATTTAATCTGGCCCCGGCAACAATTTGTCTTTTAATACGATTTGGCCGCATATGGATTAAAAGCGTTTATAAAACTTTGACAGCTTTTATTTTTGAAATGAATTGAAAAGTGGATGGTGTTGTGATGGCTAAAGAGACAAAAGAATTTCTGTTTAATTCTCTTTTTTTTTTCTTTTTTGAAGGATTATTTAGTTAAAGTTTTGACAATAAATGACTGTTGGAAATCGTGCTTTTATTTCGCTGAAGACTCAAAAAAGTCACATTCTGAATGGGTATTAAAATGAATGCTTTTAATAATATGATTTGATTTCTTTAAGTGCTTTTTAAGTATTTAATTTTGATAAATTTTTTTTTAGGGAATTTTTATTTAACAAAAGAAATTAAGTATCAAAACAAAGTTATGCTGAGTTAAGGCTCAATAATAAGCATTTTTTTTCAAATTTAAATAATATTCTTTTAGAAGTAAATGAAAAGAAATTAACCTAAAACAAGTAAGAGTGCTATATTCGGCTGTGCCGAATCTTATATACCCTTTACCAACGTACGTACATATATATAGTATACAGACACGTACATACATATTTGTTTTGTGAAAAAATTTATCATTTTTTTAAAGTTTCCATCTTTGGAGCTATAATTTTCATTTTTCAAATTTCATACACCAAACTTTTCCTTCAGAAGCATAAAATATATTCAATTTATAAAGAAAAAGAAAAAAATTTTTAGACCTATTTAATTTTACATAACACAAAAAGTGTAAGTTTTCCAACCCTGGAGTCATAATTTTGGATTTTTCTGATTATTGATACCAATCTAGTCCTTTAAAAAATACATAAAATATGTTAAGTGAAAAAAGCAAGAACGAAATAAGCAAAAACTTAGTTTCATTTAATTCCTTTAATATTAAAAAAATCAGTTAAGTGCGACTTTGAATCGCGCACGAAAGGAAGGTTTTTTGCTTTTTTGAAGTTTTTTTCAGTTAAAACGATTTTTTCAGTTTTGTCGCTTTTTTCTCGTTTTGGCGATTTTTTTCTGTTGTTGGGCTTTTCTTCATTTTGGAGATTTTTCTCATTTTGACGATTTTTTCTGTTTTTTGGGTTTTTTTCGCGATTTTTTTTGGCGATTATTTTGTTTTTTTTTCGTTTTGGTAATTTTGTTCATTTTGGCGATTTTTTTTCATTTTGGCAATTTTTTTCCTTTTTTTATGTTTTTTTTCGTTTTGGTGATTTTTTCATTTTGGCGATTTTTTTTCATTTTGGCGATTTTTTTTCATTTTGGCGATTTTTGTCTCTTTTTAGGTTTTTTTTTCGTTTTGGCGATTTTTTCGTTTATTTGCGATTTATTTTAGTCCTAGAAATTTTCTTTTAATTTAGTGCTTTTTTTCATTTTGGCGATTTTATTCTGTTTTTTGGGGTTTTTTTTCGTTTTGGTGATTTTTTTCATTTTGGCAATTTTTTTTATCATTTTGGCGATTTTTTTCTGTTTTTAAGTTTTTTTTTCGTTTTGGTGATTTTTATCATTTTGGCGATTTTTTTTTCATTTTGGCGATTTTCTTTCATTTTGGCGATTTTTGTTTTCATTTTATCAATTTTTCCGTTTTTTTGCGATTCATTTTAGTCTTAGAAATTTTTTTTTAATTTGGTGCTTTTTTTCGTTTTGGCGATTTTTTTTCTGTTATTTAGGTTTTTTCTTTTTTTGGCGATTTTTTTCATTTTGGCGATTTTTTTCTGTTTTTTAGGGTTTTTTTCGTTTTGGCGATTTTTTTTCATTTTGACGATTTTTTTCTGTTTTTTAGGGTTTTTTTTCGTTTTGGTGATTTTTTTCATTTTGGCGATTTTTTTTCATTTTGGCGATTTTTTTCTGTTTTTTAGGTTTTTTTTCGTTTTGGCGATTTTTTTTTCATTTTAGCATTTTTCCGTTTTTTTGCGATTTATTTTAGTTTTATATTTTTTTTTTTAATTTGGTGCTTTTCTTCTTTTTGGCGATTTTTTTCTTTTTTTGGCTTTTTTTCATTTTGGCGATTTTTTTGTTTTTTGGGGTTTTTTCGTTTTGGCGATTTTTTTCATTTTGGCGATTTTTTTTCATTTTGGCGATTTTTTTCTGTTTTTTAGGGTTTTTTTTCGTTTTGGTGATTTTTTTCATTATGGCGATTTTCATTTTGGCGATTTTCTTTCATTTTGGCGATTTTTGTTTTCATTTTAGCAATTTTTCCGTTTTTTTTTGCGATTTATTTTATTTATTTGGTGCTTTTTTTCGTTTTGGCGATTTTTTCTTGTTTTTGGCGATTTTTTTCGGTTTGGCGATTTTATAATTTTTTATTTTTTCAGTTTTACCGTTTTTGAAAATTTCAAGAGTTTTGCTCTTACGGTTTCCAAGATACAGCAAATTGTCAAAATTACATAGTCAAAATTGCATTAACTGATGGAACACCCTTTAATTTAAATTTTTTTAAATTTTTGTGTTAATTTTTGTAGTCTGTATAAAAATACACTAACCTTACAAATTTCAAGTGTATATACATACAATTGTATATATAATACATGGGATTTTAAAATTTTTCGTTGCTCGTTTTGGAACACCCTTTAATTTCCAATTATCATGTATTTGTTGTTGTAGCGGCCAAAGGTCTACATACTGTGTCCAAATTTCAGGTCTGTAGCTCTTACGGTTCTCGAGAAAATACTAATATAGTTTTAGACATAGTTAATTTTACATAACACAAAAAGTTAAAGTTTTCCAACCCTGGAAACGTCTTTTTAATTTTTTTGTATTTTTTTTCATTTAAAATTCCAATTTTAGTCGTACTGAAGTGTAAAATATGTACATTTATTAAAAAAAATAAAAATTTGTTTTCGGGAGTTACTTTTATATGGCAAAATGAAGTTTAAGTTTTCCAGCTCTGCAATCGTCTGCTCGATTTTTCTGAATTTCAATACCAATCTATTTTGTGACACACCAGTCCAAGAACGAAGTCTCTAGCTCTTCTGGGAGCTTCGGAAAACCGATTTCACGTACAGACAGACGGACAGACGGACAGACGGACAGACGGACATCGCTTATTCGTCTTCCCTATGCATAAGGATCCAGAATATATATATTATATGGGTCGCTTATTGATATTATAGAAATTACAAACGGAATGACAAACCTATATATACCCTTTTACCATTTTTGTTGGTAAAGGGTATAAAAACTAATAAAACGTATGATGAAAAGGCTACAGACCCTAGTCCTCATGCTCAAAATCATTAATGATGAAAACTTACTTTATGAGGGACTAAAAAAATAAACCAAAAAAAGTTTGTATACAATGAAAATTTTAATAAAGTAAGTTTATGGCACTCTTACGAAATGCGATAAAAGCCCATTTTGTAATTGTCTATAAAAAGTAAAGTACAGCTAGGATAAATTTTATTTCAATCATAAACGTTATTACATGACTATTTTCACATTAAATTTTAGCTCTAACTTAAAATTATGCTTTGAAAGCATAAAAGTTAAGTAACTATTTCTAGAACTATGCACTCAATTTATATAGCAAATTTCATTATATTCTGTGCAAGGATATGTCTTCCTCCCATATATCCTTTATTTTACAAAATTATATTTCAGGTAGAAATATAATCAGAAGGCAATGGAAATCTGTAAACAGTCTTAACATAACACATTTAAGCTCTATAACTTTAGAATTATACCTTAAATTTCTCTTCTAGATCTCATTATAATCTCATTTCAAGATAGAGCTACTTTTCGCGTATATTTTTTTTATAGGGAACTTAAACTAGATTTATAATCAGCAACTATGGAAAATTTGTTACCATTCTTAATATTCATACTTTTACCTTACCGCAAATTTTATTAAGCGAAAAAAGGATATGTCCGCCTTCTTTGCATAAAGTTGTCATCTTATAAATTACATTTTAGCTATATGTGCCATCATAATGCAATAAAAACTTTAACTATTTATAAAACTATTTAGGCAATATCCCTGATGAGTTTTGTTCTGAAAGCTACAAGGATGGGTCTACAGCTCATATATCCTTTATATTGAAAATTAAAATTAAGGCAACATTTTTGTTTTTGAGGTGTTAAAAATCATTAAATTATTTTAAAAATTGCTCTTCGCCGAATTGTTATTAAGCAGGGATATATTCACCTCCTATACAAAAAGCCTTTAACTTAAATTTTATATTTGAGCTATCCGTTTAATCAGAATGCAACAAAGTTTCTAACTATTTGTAAAACTATACAGGCAATCTCGGAAAATATTTTTTTTCTAATCGCTACAAGGATAGGTCAAGTGCTCATATATCCTTTATCTGGAAAATTAGATTAAATCAAAATTTTAATGAAAATGCGCCGAAAATCTTTAAATTGTTTTAGAAATTACATAATAAAGATCTTGATAAGATCTTAAATTAGGCGCAGTAAAGATATTTCGATCTTTTATAAAACAGTTATTTTAAAAATTTGCTGAAGATCACAATTACTTTTAGATTGCAACAAAAACTTGTAACTATTTGTTAAATTATGCAGTAAAAGTATATGGAGAATTTCATTACAATTGGTGCATTTATATAACTACCTGCCATATATCCTTTTTCTTTAAGAATGGATTTTTGCTACAACTATAATCAAAAAGCAGTAACAGATTTTTAGTAGTAACTTTGCAACTACAATCTAAAGCTCCCTAATAAATTTCAATTCAATTCGTGCCGGGAAATTAACACCTTAAATATATTCTTGTTTTTAGATTTTAAATAAAGGCTTTACTTTTAAAAATAACGAAACCTAAATTGGGATATACCCCAAGTATTTTATACATAAACCTTGGTAGAAATTGCATTACAATCGGCGAAGGGACATAAGTTCCTCTCATATATCCTTTATTTTGGAAAATTTTAATAAGGGTAAAACTATAATCAGAATGTAATAAAAACCTTAACCTATTGCTGGAATTAACACTGAAATATTGTTGGTAAATTTAGTATTTAACAGTGCTAGGATGTATATATCCTTGCACATATCCTTTATTCATACTAGATATTTTTTTAAATTATGATTAGAATGTAATAGGAACTCTTACCTATTTCTGGAATTGTATACTAAAAATTTTTGATAAATTTAATATTACTCAGAGCAAGGATATATATATCCTTTCAAATATCCTTTATTTAATTTGGATATTTTTTTTTAATTATAATCAGAATGTAATAAAACTCTAAGCTATTTCAAAAATTTTATATTCAAACTTTTTCTTTAAATTTTATTTCCTTCATTAGTGCAAGGATATGTCCATCTTTCGTATATCCTTTATCCGAAAATTGTATTCAAACAAAAAGTTTAATTTTTATTATTATTTATTTATTTTAAAGTTGTATAATAAAAGAAATTGTAACGAGATTGATGCAAGGATATGTCTACCCGGCGTATGTTCTTTATTGTAAATTTTAGTTTAAAACTATAACTGTGATCAAAATGTTTATAAAATTATGCAACTATTTCACAAATAACATAATAAAAGCATGCGGCTAATTTAATTGAAATCTGTGAAAGAACATGTCCATCACCTATATATCCTTTATTTTATAAGTTTGAGCAAATTTTAATGAGACTAATTAAAGGCTATTTCTATCGTTATGGAAATATTTAAATTTAAAGTAGAATTATGCTGATACTGTTGCCAAAATCACATAACTATTTCCTAAATGACCTACTAAAGGCATGTGCTTAATTTCATTGCAAGTAATGAAATAACATGTCTATCGCCCATATATCCTTTATTTTGTAACTTTGACTTAGACTAGAATTTTTTTAATTTTAATGTGAAAGAACTTATGTAACACCTATATATCCTTTATTTTCTAGGTTTGATTAATTCCCGTTATTTCTAGAAACAGGTCATTTACACGACAGATATCTATACATGGATATCTATTAATCCATGGCTAGAAATAACGGGCATAAGACTAGAATTTTAAAGTGCATGAAGCGAAGACTGGAAATTTTTATTTCAGCTACTCAGGCAAAGTCTACAGAAAATTTTATTTCAATCAGTGAAAGGATATTTACATATATCACTAATACATACTTTTTTTCATGAATTGGATTTAAACTGGAAGTATAACTACAGTGTGCGAAAATTTCAAGGACTTCTCTACATATTAAAACTATATATACGTTAAGTGAACTACAAAATAGTCATTATCATACCGTCGTACAAGATCATCATATTTTATAAGACTAATCTTCCTAATTAAAGTTATCTTAAGGCTTTAAAAGGAATTGAGTATAGCTTCCATGTACAAACATTTATGAAGTTGAATTTTCTTGCTTCAGAGCTAATCATATGACAGCTTTTTTTATGAGTTCTCTTATTCTTAAGGTAATTGCTCTATTAACATAAAACTTTAACTTTAGTTAAATAGTTAAATCCCAATAACCTTAACGGATTGTAAGATTTAAAAATATCCTTTCAAAACATTGTATTTGAAAACATTGTATGAATGAACATTTAGTTGGCAAACACTTCCTAATCAAATGTATATTTTTATTGCTAAAACTATTCAAGAAGAAGTTTTGCCATTAAACGGAAACAACAAAGTTACTTTCATATATACGGCACAGTGAAATTATTGCTAAGAAATACACTTAAAATACAAACTGTTAGTCAGAATTAGTTGAAGCACAAAGCAATGATTCAGACAGAATTTCCAGAAAATTTAAAAAATGTTTCCTAGTTTATATATTTGCAAAATAACTCGTCCTACCAAAACTAAGCAGTCGCTTGAAAGCTGTTTATTTACTTCACAGTCATTCCCACTGTGCCATGCAGTACTCAATACAGAGCAGCAACAAAAGTAAAAAAAAATACAACAACACACACACACACAACACCGTAATCTGTTTAAACATTCAAACAATGATTGCAATCTCAATTTGCAACATTCCACATGAGTAAATATTCTACATTTTTACATACTTCAATAAACACACATTGTGGTTTTAAAATAAAACATGACGTACAAAGTTCATATTCATATTATCATTTGCAGCTATAATACAAATACAAAATTCTCCAAGACTACAATATGCGAACAGGACAATAAAAACTATATTCCTGCTTTTTCTGTTCCAAGCATTTTGAAAATGTTGCAAATATGTAACTACAAAAAAACAAATAAAATCAGTAGCAGCAGCAGCTTTAGTAGAAGAACTAAGGAAATATTTGCTCATGTGTATTAATATTTGCTTACACACACACATACAAGTAAATGTGTGCGTGCTCTTCATTGTATGTGTTTAAAGTAAATAGTTCAATAAAAGCTGCTAGAATGTACTATTTATATATTTTACATCTGCTGGGTTGCAAATGCAAAACTATATAGTGTATCTTAGGTTAGATGTTAAGGAGACAGATTTAACATGAACAAAAAAGAAACCATTTAAATATAAAGATATGACTAAACTTATAGCACAACTTGCTCTAATTCCAGCTGCATATCGTATCCAAACTGAACTTGGCCGGTAGAAATCGTAAAATATAACTAGACTGTAAAAAATTAAAATATTCTATAAATTTTGTAGTCACAAAGGTAGGCAAAATTAAATTTTTAAAATTCAGGACATACTGCAGCTACGAAGGTCCTTGAATCAAGGAAAAGTAAAAATTTACAAAAAGAATTACTTTTGTCATTCTGTTTCGCAGGTAGCGTTTTCTTTGATTTGTCATGACATGTGTAGCCATAATTGGAGCCCTAACATAAAGGATATAGGTGAGGCAGGTATATCCTTGAACCGTCCTTGATAATATTTTGCAAATCTATTTATTATGTTATTTAATAAACAGTTAAACAATTTTCTGTGATTTTAAAGCACAATTGTAGCCAAAATTGTTCATCCTAATATTAAGGATATATGGAAGATAGCCATGTCCTTGCAATAATCCTTATATTTCCTCGTATTATAGATTTCCTACCTCCTTTTACAAAATGTTGCATATTTGTTCTTAGTTTAGGATCACAATAATGGTTACAATCTAATTAGTAAAATTAAGAACATATGGGAAGCAGGATAGTCCTTGAATAGATTAAAGTAAAAGTTAGTAGAGATCTGAAATATATCAAACGGTAAATACTTCTAGATGTTATTTGCTTTGGAACTAATAATTAAAAACAAAAATATAAATTTGCAGATCAAGGATATATGGAAGCTAACAGTTTACATTCACCGCTTGAATTAAAATTTTACAAAAAGCTATATTATGCTGTAAATAGTAAAAAAAAACATTGCTTATGTTTAAGCTACAAAAGTAGAGAAAATTCAATATTTCATAATTACGGATATTAATAAGTATGCATGTCCTTGCACTGAGAATTACAAAGCCTAGCAAATATATCTAAAACATATTTCAAAATTACTAATATTCAGAGTCATATATACATATATATAGTTTTTGTTTTCTAAATAAAGGATATATATGAGACTGACAGGTCCTTACCTCGATTGTAATACATAGAAAGGTTTGTAAATATGAAATTTATTTCTCCACTGGGTCCATAGTTGAAAAACAATCAAGCTGTAGAGCTAAAGCTACATAAGATATGTGCGTGTCCTTACAACGAATTATATAAAGTTAAGCAAAAATCTTAATTGAAAGATTCTGGAAATAAATTAAAATTTTTTACAGTTCAAAGGTAAATCTACCTACTGCTTAAATATAATATGAAGTGCTTGTTACTAGTAGAAATAAGCTTCCACTGGTTTTAGTTAAATTTACTAAACTCCTTATACTTATTACTTCCAAAGTAATTATATATTATCAGTTTACTCAAAATATATCTTTTCATTGTATCCTTAATATCAGCTACATTAACATCTTTTAAAATCAGAGTATATATACAAATTAATGAAATTTCGGCAGCTTCCCAGTCTCGTAATAACAGAGCCTTCTGAAAACTTGTTTTTGCTTTATAACTTTAAGGAACATTTCGTTTCTAAAATAAAGGATATATGGCCATCAGGCGTGGCTGCCACCGATCGAAATGAAATTTTAAACCTTGCCTATCCAATTCTACAACTTGTTGTTTGACTTGCGTCAAAATTGTAGCTAAAGCTCCATTTTTTAAATATTTATTCTAAGAATCTATGAAACATAGGCATGTGCTTTTACAAATATAAATTCAATTTACTAGATTATTTGTAGAATGAATTCCATGTAGGATGTATTGTAGGAGGACAAGTCCTTGCACATATTGAAAAAAATTAACCAGGGAGTTTAGTTATACACTTCTGTTATACACAGATGTAAAATTTTGTTTTTAAAATAAAGGATATATGGTGAGTAAGTATCTCCTTTAACTGATTGAAATGAAATTTAACTAAAAGCTTATCTATTCAAATCTACAAGTAGTAAGACATTGGATTCTTAATTTTTATAAAAGTTTAGCTATTTATTAAATTCTAGGAAACATGAAAGGACATTTAAATTAAATTTTCCAGAGAACTTATTGAATGAATTTCAAAAACGGTTATGTATGTTATATATATTGAGGAAGCAACTGTATCTAAATCAGTTCTTCAAGTAAAGGATATAAGGCAGGTCCTTGAACCAGCTAAAGAAAACTTAGCCAGGAATCTAGATTATGTATTTTTAAGTGTATTTATAGCAATTAGCTGCAAAATTTAGTTTTTAAAATAAAGGATATATGGCCACCACGAGTGTCCTGGCACTGATTTAAACAAAAAAATTTATAGAAATCTTATACATTCAATTCTGCAAGTTGTTACAAACGTTTTCTTTAGTTGGCCTTACAGTGTTAGCTTAGATTAAATTTTTTAATCTAATATCCTTTAAAAACAAGCATGTCCTGGCAAATATTTAGACTAAATTTACAACAAAGATTATTTCATTAATTTAAGAAATAGTAACACATCTTATTTATATTGGTGTCTTAATTGTTTCTTAATATCAGTTTTAAAAAAGGATATATGGCAATGCAACAAATCGCAACACCGATTGAAGAAAAATTTATTTGAAAACTTATTTATGTATTTTTGTGTACAGCCATAGAGTAGTTGAATGTAAAATTTATTTTTTTTAATAAATGATATATGGCCGCTACTAGTGTCCTGGTACCGACTGAAACCAAAATTAACCGAAATCTTATTGATTTAATTCTACAAGTAGTTACATATTTTTTGTTTCGTTTGCTTGACAGTTGTAGTTAAAATTAAAATTTTTTACGTTTAAGGTACCATAAAATAAAATCATGTCCTGGAAAATATTTTAACTAAATTTACAAGAAAACTCATTTGATTAATTTAAGAAAAGGTTACACATCTTATTACTGTGTATAGAATTCAATTTTCAAAATAAAGGATATATGACAAGCTCATATATCCTAGCACCGATTCAAGAAAAAATTTTCATTGAGCTGTTTAATATATTTTTGCATACAGTTATGAAGTAGTCGAGTGATAGATTCAGTTTTTTAAACAAATGATATATGGCTAGCTGGAGTGTCCTGGCACCAATTAATATAAAAAGTTTATTATGGTATCGGAAAACATATCTAAATTTAAAAGCTATATAGTGCCTAATTTTTCTACTCCATTGCTATTCAATAACGATAATATGTAATACTGCATTAAGTGCTATTGAAGCAAAAATACATTGTTGTTAACCCTACAGCTAAATAAAGTTATCCCAGACAATAATCGTTTTGTTTTTATCTACTTTTTCGGTTATAAAGTGTGGAATGTGTTGAAATGTTTGTGCGGCAGTAACTCGGTCATAAATGCCAAAGAAATCAAAGTTTAAATGCCAGTGAGTGTAAGAAACGTTGTTATGTGCAAAAATAGTTTCTCAACATGTAAAAACATTTTAGATTTAAGTTATAGAACTCTGTGCATGTTCTGTATTCATTGAACCAATAAAAACTCTAATAACAACTAAAATTCCTTTAGCCACATACTGCATACTAAGAATGTAAGAACCACTAACCAGGGAATATATATATGACATCTATATTATGGACGACAAGTTATTACAGAAAAACTTATTTACATTTTCTTACACATGTTAAGTGACTTAACAAATGTTTATTGTTATGGCACACTCATACACACACACACAAGTATAAAGGAAAGAAAAAGGTATAAAAAGCATTTAACAATTGAAGTGGGTTGAAAAACAAATCCCTTTTTTGTGCTCTAATAAAATGGTTGCTATGTAGTAATAAAGTTGTGAGAATTGGTATCCTTTTTCATGGTTAAATGGCTTTCAAAATATAAAATAAATGAACTTGCAGAAGGTGCGGAAGTTATTTGAAAATGATATATGTATGTGTGGTATTTACTTTTAAAAGTTAACTTAAGTCGTACTATGAATTATTATTAATATGTTTTTGCACTAACTGCAGGGAATGATAATATACTTCCTATGGGACCATTTCCATAGGATGGAAGTCAAATTATAATCATTTCGAGTACGTCTTAAATGGGCAGTTTCAAATCACAGCAATCCTTGAAAAATGCAGTCACTAAAGTCATACCAATTTATCCTTGAAGTCCATCAAAAACAATTGCTGTTATTAAGCACCTCTTGAAAGAGGTTCCTTTAGAATCTCTAGTGCATCCAGTAACCACAATACGTCGGCTTGTTACATTAAACAAATAAATTGCTTTCAAGTTTTCATACTATGTCATACCTGTCACATATTCGAAAAAACATTTTTTCAAGATAAATTGGGGGTTTTAGGCAGTAAATATTTGTACCATTAAATAGACTTTAAACACAAAAATAATTGTTTACTAGAAATATTTATTTACAGAACATGTCCAAGAAGAAGTTATTCTGTAAAAATACTATTTGTAAGGTCACACCCGTCTCAGCTTTCTAATGGCCATTCTGAGCAAAAATCAAGTTTTTTCGATGTCTCTATACTCGTAAATCTTTTTAAGATTAGCATTCTTGGGAACCTCGCCCTTTTCATAATTCATAAATTCTATATTTTTGAAATATTAGAAAAAAAATGTGAGTATTATAGTCTCATCAGGCACAGTGAAATTACCCAACAGAAACAAGTACGGGGTGGGAAAAGTGCAGGGTGGGAAAAGTTGTAATTTTGTTGATAATACTACTTGTTGCTCCTTAAATTATTTTATTATTTTTCCTACATACGAGTTTCAAATAACTTAAACTATAGGTATGTTTTATTCGAACTTTTTATAAATATTCAGAACAAATTTAAGTGTGTATAAACTTACTAATTAGCTATAGCTATAGCTGCTTAAAAATTAAGTAGGTATATGTTTCGAATAAAACATGCCTTATATCACATTTTCCGGCATTTAATAAAATGTATTATTAAAAAAATGTTTAAGCTCTCACTTTAACTTACATACATCGTGATATTATTTGCTAACCTCACCCACTGTCCATTAAGGACTTGGTGTCTGCTATTTTCACAAACGATGCTCTGGCAACCGATCTTAGGCGGTATCACCTTAATAACTTGCACAGAGGAAATTCTGTCGCAAACCCTGAATCCGTAAAGGATGAGGGATGGAGTGTGGGTAAACCCTGAATGGCATATGGGGGTTTGCGGAACTAGGAGGAATGTGAACACTGAATTCTCTGAAACTCTGGCTCCAAGATTACAGCACGTTTGGGTGCTCAGATAGCAGCCCTGTCACCAAACTTGGGATTGAAAATTAGCAACCTACGTTACCTGAAATAAAATTGCTACCGAATCGCTAACAAATAATAATAATAATAAACCGAATTACTCGTTGACGACCTTTTGTATATGGACTATGGAATGTGAGATCGCTCCAAAGACCATTATAATAATAGCGTAAATATGAACTCCAAGTTTTTGTAAGCTGAACGTGAAATTCAGCGATATCGCATATTTATACTGGAACTTAGCGAAGTTCGTTGGACTTGCTCCGGAGAATACAACTCATCCGTGATGTTAGGTAAACATTTTAATCGCACAGAACTTTCCGATTTTGTTCAGCAGAAAGGCACAGTTCAAGGGAAATTAAAATGAGGATGTTCATTAATGTATTTTGTAGTTATGAATGTTCCTTAGCGATACACATATGTAATGTTGTTTTCATTTAGTAAAAATTAGTAACAATCCAGTTTAGTATTGGCAAGGCATGACAATCGATTTCAAATTACATCTATATATTAAAAAAGTATCAACTTTCCAGACCTGGAAACGACTTTTTGGCTTGGGTGCTTTTCATTACAATTGTATATCTTTTTCTGAACTTCAAATATGTTTGAATAATAGAGCAAAAAAATTTTTTTATTTTATAGTTTTATATACCAAAAAATATTTTAATTTTCCACACCTGAAACAGTATTTTTGATTTTGCTGATTCTTATTACCAATTTGTTTTTTTTTTCGAAAATGCATAATATTTTTAATTAAGAAAAAAAAACTATTTAGATACTTTTTGATACCAAACATAAATAAAAACTTCCAGCCCTGGAACTGTCTTTTCGCTTTTAATGATTTTTAATATCAATAAATTTTTTTTTCTATATTATGAAATATATTTAATTTATAAAAAAAATAATAAAAATAATTTTACATAGTTACTTGTATATGTACACCAAAAATAAGCATTATAAATTAATTTATAAGGAAATCAAAAAAATTGGTTTTACTTAGTTACTTGCAAAAAATATAAATTTTCCAACCCTGGAACTATTTTTTTCTGATTTTTAGTAAGAATATGTTTTGTTCTAAAATAATAAATATGTGTGTAACTAAAAATGAGAAAAAAATTAGTTGTTCTTATTTATTTGATATACAAATAAAAGTTTACTTTTCCAGCCCTGGAACTGTCTTTTTGATTTCTCTATTTTTAATAATTATCTATTTTTTCCTAAATTATAAAATATATTTAATTCATAAAAATATTATTTTACTTAGTTATTTGTATAAAGCAAAAACAAGTATACACTTTCCAACCCTGGCATAGTGTTTTTTACTCTTTTGATTTTTTTTTGTGGTACGAAACATGTTTAGTTTATAAAACAAAAGAAAAAATTAACTAAGTAATAGTTACTTATTAAAATTATTACTTAAAAAACTTAAATTTTCCAACCCTGGAACTATTTTTTCTGATTTTGAGCACAAATATTTTTCTTTACAAAATAAGAATAATCAGTAACTAACCACGAGAAGAAAGAGTTAGTTGTGAATAATTCTTTATTTTATGGACAAATAAATGTTTAAATTATCCAGCCCTGGAACTGTCCTTTTTATTTTTAATATTTTCAATATCAACCTTTTTTTTGTTAAACTCAAACTCAGCAGTTTAAGGCAGAAGCCTCTAACTTTTCTGCGATGCTTCGAAACCCCGATTTCACGAAAATGAAGATGTGTCGGCTATCCTATTCGTAAGGATACAGAGCTTATATAGATAAAGTTTCTTTCTGGGGTCCCATTGAAATATTGTGTGAATTAAACATGAAATAAAATTAGTGGTGAAGGGTATAAAAATCTCATTTCAGCAAAGCAAATTAAATTAAAAGCATTAGATATTTATGACAATAAAAACTAAACCTTGTAATAATACCAGCGAGATAGTCAGAGAGATAGAGAGAGAGAGATAGAGCGAGAAAAACGCTCTCACTGCACATGCACATATTGTAAAATTATTCTACTTATTCCATAGTATAATTTGTCTGGTAATTCTACAGTCATTAGTCACTTTAAAGTTTTCTTTCTATTTTTCACATAATTTTTTGGCAAAATGCTACATTTGCTTTTGACAACCATTAATCATATGACATGATGACAGCTGTCAACACGTAGCTGTCATGAAAAATGCACACAATCAACAAGACAACATTTCGTTCCTTTAGCAAAAAAAAAAAAAAAAAAAAAAAAATGGAAAAATACGAGTAAGATGAGAGAAGTAAAGTAAAACATAACAATGAGGAAAATCACAAAAACGAATGACATTAAGCTAAAAGAGGGTTGTAACAAATGAACTCAACTTAATCTTAAGAAATATTTGAAAATATAAATAACACAGCGAAAAAAAAATACGAGTACTTTTGAAAGCAAAACAAAATAAATAAAAAATAATAATAAACAAAAGCTAAGCATGAAAGCGTTAAAATGTATAACAAAAATCACAAAACGTGCCGAATGCAGACAAAGTTAGAAGGTTTTTTTTGGGCTAAAGCAGAAACAGTAAATCTACTACCGAACCTAAAATGAAATAAATTGCAATTGTCATGCATTTCATTTTGAAAAGAAATAGAGAAAAACACACAAAAAACACAACATCATGTTTTTCGTGTTAAGACTTTTTCCAGTTTTTTTACACAAATCAACACAAATATATGCTTAAGTCCTAAACTAAGAAGTAAAATTTATTCTAGCGAAAGGGCAAACCTTTAGGGCAAACATACCAAAAGTATAATTTATTAATTCAAATAAACGTAGAAAGAACTAATCAATTCTAAAGGCTTAAACCAAATTCAGCCCTTCCAAAGGCATTTTATTTATATTAGCAAAATACATATATGCTTTACAAATTGGCCCTCCATATTAAAGTATTGGCCATTACAGATGTTTTACAGAGTTCTGGCAATTTGAAGTAAAATAATAAATTGTTGTATTAAAATAGAAAAAATTTTGGAACATTTATCAAATTTGTTTTTGTTTATTTTTTTTTTTTTTTTTGTTAAGAAAAGCAGAAATAAATAAAAGAAAGAGGAAACAATTTCTCTAAAGCAACAACAACAAAAATGTAATCATTTTTAACTCTTAACATAAGTTTAGAGTTAAATTTTGATTTGTAGTTTTAAGTGAAAAGTTGTTACATTTTCTTCGGCAAAATTCTTTAATCAGTTCCACTTTTATCGTCCACTAGTATACCTTTCTTCTTGAAAAAGCTTTCTTTAAGGCACAGAAAAAATTTTTTACCACCAATCAGTGAAATTATTTAGTCCCAGTTTACACCATGCAAGTCTTATTGCTAAGCTGATTCGTTTGCGGGAGAGAGAGACGAGGGGAACATATATCCACGTATCTGTCTCCTAAGAACCTAATGAGCTTGGCGATACGATTTGGATAGTGTAAACTAGGACTTAAAGTAATAAGAAAAAAAGTTTAGTCGAAAAAATAGTCTCAGGTAAACTTACCCAAAAAAAAAAAGATGTTCCTGCAATTAACACGTTTATTCGAAAAAAAACCCAAAAATGAATTAAAAATTTAATTGATTCAAATTAATTTTTGTTTAAAAATTTAATTTAATTAAAACATTAATTGACTCAATAAAATTATTATTATTATATTTATTTTGGTTTTCTTTTCGCGAGAAAATTTTTTTCCTGTGCATTAACTATTTTTCTAGGACAGTTGATTCAACCAATAAAAATTTTTAAAATAACCATTCTATGGCAGCATACTTTTAGGGGCATAACTTGTCTCATACAAATGCCATTTCAATCCTTCGCAATCTAAACATAGTCATTACCATATGCAGGAGCAAGGTAAGCACTGGCTGCAAACTCATTTTCATTAAGTGAATGTCAAGTAGGTAAATATTTCAACTGACAAGATAGTACATTAACAATTTCAGTGGATTACTTTAATAATAAGAAAAGGATTTATTTGGATTTCTAACAAAAATAGTTCGTTTAATGACACCTAAACTATAACTATTATATACAGTAAAATTAACAATTAAAATAGTTATTTATATTAAGTTTTAATGTTTTTATCGCAACTTTTCCTAAAATTAATATTAAACTTATTCGTTTTGGTAATCGTTGGGTTTTAAGATGGCCAACTGATTAGATAAATATTAAGAAAATAAAAGGCTAAAGTATTAATGCATCAAGAGCGAAGAAATTCCATATCAACAGCATCGAACTAGTAGATTGCTTCATGATTAGTATACTAATAATAAATGGCGGTCCTAAGGCAGATATTGAGAATCGCATTACTAAGATCAAGCAAGCTTTTGATGGATTGAAATCCATTTGGAGCTGACAAACTCTTTCTCGACCAGTAAACCTCAACATCTTTGTTTCAAATGTGAAATAAATTTTACTCTACGGCTGCGAAATATGGAACGCTGAAAAAAAAAATTTGTTGCTTTGTAACAAGTTGCACTATTAATGCAATATATATTTTCAAATAGTTTATTGGCGTAAAAACAACAATAATTGGCATTAGAAATAATAAATTTCGATTGATTAGATTAACCAACTTTTTTTAATAAAGTACCAACAACAATTCCCATTTACTTAGAATTTGAGAACTGAAATTATTTAGATTAAATATAGATGTTTTTTTTTTAGTGTAAGGCCTGTGTCGTCTGGGAGTCACTGAAAAATTATAAAATTATTTTGGTTTTTTCCAAATGTATTTAGCAACATTGTTGCTTTATTTATACAGAGTGGAATTCCCACATTATGTATTTTTATCCCCAAAAATCCATACGAAAATCTTTGGGTTTTCCCTAAATTTATTTAAGCTTTACGTTCGAAATAATTTGTTTATACTACTTTTTCATCATAATAATAAAAATTTGATATTAATTTATTTAAGTTTTTTATTTGTACCCGTGAAAAAAAATGTTTCTATTCCAAATCCAATTAATTAGATTAATCGAAATTTTTTAAATATTTTTCTCAGTGTGAGTCCTTACGAAGTCTGAAAGAGTAACAGAGAAATTCGATGCTAACACGAATATGACCTTATAATATTCTTTCTGAATGTCTTTATATAGCATCATGGCTGCCACATTTATTTAGAGTGGAAATCCCACATTTAATATTTTCATCCCCAAAACTCCCTATAAAACTGTTTTTATTATCTATGAAAATCTTTACTAAAAGTTGAGTCTTATTTTACTTATATTAGTTTAATGCCCTAATTCTGTTCGACGAATGTATCGTCTTGTCTATGGACGAAAGAAAGAAGCAGTTTTGATTCTTTAAAACGATTATTATTTATTGTCTATGCTAGAAGGTTCGTGTATTTGCTTTATGATTTTGTTCTAAACATTATATCCAACTCTATTTTTCATATATTTTTCAAACTATTGTATAATAATTTAATTGAATTTTTATGTTTTAAAAACATGGCAATAATGTTTATATTTTTCATTATCAAAGGCAACAACCATTTTTGATGAAAATAATTTAGAGACTTCAAAGACAAGAACTCAGAAGCATTTTCAAACAAAAACGTTCTAAATCTTCTTACTGAATTAGGGCATAAATGTTAGTTTTGAAAAAACTTATTTGTTATGGGTTTTCATCACCAAAGTTCTCCGCTAGCAATAGCATGAATTTGATACTAATTTATTTAATTATTTTAGTTCTACACCGAAAAAAATATGTTTACAGCCAACAGCCTTAATTTTGAATTCAGTTATAGCAGTTATAATTTTTAATTTATTAAAACTTTAAGCAGAAGTTTAGTTGAATGAATTAAAATTTTTATTTAGACTTTTATTTAATTAAATTTTTAAACATAAGTTCAATTAACTCAAATAAATTTTTAATTGACTATTTGTACTTTTTTCCATTAAATATGTTAATGAGAGAAATGATTTTTTTGCGTGCTCTTGAGCAACGCACTTGCTCTCATTTAGATTAACAGAACTATCTAAATATAGTATATAATTTTTTTGTAGTTCAAAAGTTTTACTCTACTCTAGCAAGGATCAGAATAGTCTACAGTGTTTTAAGAGAATTGTATTAATTATTCGAAAATGTTTACGTAGACGAGCTACTACGTGTTTTTCCTCAGTTGTCTGCTTAACAAATTAATTTTACATTAATTTTACGAAGGACATTATTTTTGTTGTACCATCATATCTCGTACAACATTATATACAAAAAGAAAACCAACTAGAATTATGATACAATTAAACGCAAACTGAAAATCTCTGAGAATTCCCCAAGAAATTTCACAATCCCCAACACAATCTTTTAATCCCTATGATCTAGAAAGAATTCCCAGTTTGGGAATAAGTCTGACAACACCGCTCAGCACAGTGATTAGTTAGTATGATAGTATGAACATTAATAAACTTTTTGTATAACTCATTTCTATCTTCCAATTTGAAATGATATTCATTTTAAAAATGTTTGAAGGATTGCTACTCGTATTATTAATTAAATAATTCTGCTTAAGCCAGTTAACCCCTGATAAGTTAAAGATGATTTTGTATGAAATTTTATACTCTTAGTAAATGTGTGACAAAGTGAGGGGACTGTTACAAGTGATTGTGCTTCTTTCAAAAATAAATATGCATAGACAGGCTTACGCAACTCACACACACACACACACACATATACATACACATACCCTGCTACACGTTTGCACTTCTGTTAAAATCTTCTCTGGCAAACGCATGTGAACAAAAAAAAATGAAAAATAAAATAAAATGTGTCAAGTTATATTTCAGTCACGCACAGTTGTCAGCTTTATGCCAGTGTTTAAGTTATGATTATTATTTTTTTTTCAATTGTTACATTTGTTGCCGCTATTGTAGCTGTTGTATTGCTTTATGTATTTAAAATAGATTAATGTCAAAGTTTTTGACAGATTTCATAGCATGGCACATTGAACTGTCAACATATCAATAATTAATTGTAAATGTTGCAATAATAACAAATGATCTCTTAGTAAGTTGTTGCACACACACACACACTTATCTCTACTTACAGCAAATTGTAGATTTTTTGTTAAATTTTTGCTTTTTCATTTTCTATTCAAAACTGAAATGAATAATGACAATTGTCAAGTGAAATTAAAATTTACATACATTTATTTCTTAAGTTAAGAGTATGTACGAGTACATACAGTACGTATAGAAAAACTAATGTACTCGTATTGTGATTATTGGTACAGAAATGTTTGGTAAAACTATTAGATAAATATGCAGGAGATATGTTGATTTGGTTTCATAACAAAATGTTGAGATACTATCAATCATTTTCAAGGAAAGTGACAGAGCGTGTGTTAATTTATTATGATTTCATAACAAATCGTTTTTTTTTGTCATTAACTGTAATGGTTGTTGCTTTGTTATGCAATTTGAATTTAATAAGCTAAATAATGATGTTGGGAAATAATATTGCAATGCGGATTTTTGATGTTGGCCAAAACATATGAAATTCGGTTGCTTGTTAAACAGAGTTTATTCTAAAATGTAACAGAAAAAGTTTTAGAACATATACATATGTATATATATTTTTTTACTTTGGAAGAAATTTGATAATTATTTAAGTTTGAGTTCTGGGAATATTAAATCTTAATAATTTTAGACATTTATTTGTGATCCCCTCAAAACAGTACAAACGATTTCAATAAAACTTCACACAAAAATCGTTTATGTCCTATGTAACACATGGGTTTAAAAAAAATTGGGCAGAAACATCCCTACACCCAGAAAAAAATTCCAATGTAAAATCAACATGAAAAAATGTTAATATTAAATCATATTAAATGTATTCGAAATCATATGTTATGTAAGTGTGTTGGCGTTTATTTGCTTTGTTTTGTCTTGCTTGTTTTGATTTGTTTGCTTGTTTTAATATTCTTAAATAGCCGACAAGCTTCGCGTTACCAACGAAAACTGCTGCTCGTTAGTAGGCAGTGTATTAGTCTTGTAGTTACAGGCTGCCGGTTCCATTCCTGCAATATGTGTTTTTTAAGCTATAACTTGAACTTAAAGCACATTTTATGTAAAATGGTCAAGTAAATCATGCTGATTTAAAAATTAATTCATGAAAGCATTTATTAAGGGTGTAGCTAAAGAATAGTTAAGTTTGTTGTATCTACAGCAGTAAAGGCGTTGACTACCACGTGATGACGTGACGTGACGATGCCAACCATACATAAACAAAATACACATATATACACATTTTTTTCATTTGCAAATATACATAATACGATAAGTTAAATAATTAATAAAATAAAAGGACTACATTATATTGAATTCATTTTATTTTAACTTGAAATAAATTTGAGTCAACATGCTCTTTCTTATTATTTCAGTATCAAATTTACGTTGTTTCAACTGGAAATAACTTTGATTCAACATGCTTCTTCTTGTTATTTCAATATCAAATTCACGTTATTTTAATTTGATATAACTTTGATTCGACATGCTTTTTCTTGTTATTTTGAGTTTAAGTTCACGTTGTTTTAACTTGATATAACTTTGATTCAACATGACTCTTTTTTTTATTTCAGTATCAAATTTACGTTGTTTCAACTTGATATAATTTTTATTCAACATGCTTCTTCTTGTTATTTTAATATCAAATTCAAGTTATTTTAACTTGATAGAACTTTGATTCAACATGCTTGTTCTTGTTATTTCAGTATCTACTTCACGTTGTTTCAGCTGGATATAACTTTGATTCAACATGCTTCTTCATTTTAATTTTAAAGTAATGAAATGTTAAATTAATATGAAAAAAAGTTATTTCAAAAGGAAAACTTTGCTTTAAAGATTACAGTAAATCATGTTGATTTAACATTAAACACATATGAAGCAAAACCATTGCCGAACAATTTTTAATTTAACCTTGCTTTCGTAGATTTTAATATACAATTTTTCTGAATGCACTATATGAAACATTGCACATTTTGCACCAGCGATTTGAGGAGTTAGTAATCTCACGTACAGAGATCTTGCAGTTTGATCTCGTTTGTATTTTTGTAGAAGGGTTATATTTAATTGCAGATCTTTGTAAATATGTCACAGCTCTTAAACCCAAAATTACGCATGCTCTCGATTAAATTCAGTTTCATTTATTTGGCTTCATCATGAAAAATTAAACATTTCTGATATACCATGTAATTCCAAGAAGGAACATAGGGCCACAACATAGTTCTTCGATATCATCTCTATCATTTGTGATGCGTTTTATTTCGCTACAGTTGCATCCTGAAGTTCTTATATCAGTATCCAGCTGTCTGCTCCACATACGAGCAGGTCTTTCAATACGTCGTCGATCTTGGGGACTCCAGTCGATGATCATTATGCTAATTTCGAGTTGCTTTCTAAGAGTATGGCTAATACAGGTGGGTGGTATACCAGAGGTTTCTGTTGCTTATTCTTTCAGGGCAGAATATACGAAGTATTTGACGGAGACATCTGTTTACAAAGACTTGGATGCTATTGATGTCTTTGGTTGCTGCATTGCAAGATTCACTGCCATAAAGCAATATAGACTACACGTTGGATTTAAAGATTTGGAGTTTGGTGTTGCTGAATAGCTGAGTGTATCACCATATAGGATTCAGCATAGCAAAAGCCCGCCTCGCATTGTCCAGTCTGGATTTCACATCCTGAGATGAGCCGCCGGTAGCTGTGATAGTGCCGCCCAAATAGCAGAAAAAATTACATCCTCTAAAGGTTGGTGTCGTAGAAGGAATGGCTGAGTGATTGATGCATTTATGTGCAATATTTTGGTCCTACTAAGGTCAATTTTTAGTCCCACGCTTACGTACATTTCCTCTATCGCACATTTCTGATACAAGTTGTAAGCTGAGACTAGAAGTCAGACAAGTGCGAGTACAGCTGTATTGTAGAAGATGCTTGGATAAGGAAATGGGCTTGAAAATGTATTGGCATAGAACTTGCATATTTGTTGTTTTTAATAAGCTTTGTGTCTATTTTAACATGATGAAAGAGCATTACTTTAATCAAAAATAGATCTAGTTATAATATTTTATTGCATTTTAATCTTGATATTAGAAAGCCCAACACAAACGAAATTTACCACATTAAAGCACATGTTTTTGATGGTCAATTGACATCACAATCCAGTGTAATGATTTAGTCTGAAAAAATGTACTGCAATAAATGGAATTTCAGGTTGAGTGGTTTTCAAACTACACGCCACTCAAGCTTTGTTACAGAGTTTCTGTAATGCGATCACAATACAACAAACCGTTTCTTCTTATTCTGCCAACATTTCATGCCTCTAAAATCTCTCCTTTATATTGATATTTAAACACTTGTTCTTGCAATTCAAAGAACTTCTTAGAACTGCAAACTATTTCCTCCTCTCATCATCATTTTAAGTATTTATATGTATATCTAGCTGCATCGCTTGTTTTATTGATGAAGGCAAGAGGAAAGAAAATCAAAAATACTTGAAGTCATATTACCGCATTTATTTGCAACATTAACTGCGGCACATCATGCATTTAAGCACTCACGGGCACTGTGTGATCGCGCTAATAAACACGTTGCACAGCAATCTAGTGTTAAATCAACAAGAAGTGTCTAAACATGTTCATGTATCAAGGTGTTTCTCTTTAATTTCCCAAGAATAAAATGAACTACTGCAACAGCATTAATAAATATTGCAATGAATAGTAACAAAAAAAAAAATAAACTTTAAAATTAATGCCAATATGTTGTTCTCTTCTTAAATACTTGTCATAGTTTTTTACACAGGTATCTATCTATCTAGCCATCTATCTGGTGACTTGACTATGTCGTCTTGTCATTGTGCCCTTTTGTAAAATGTCTTTAATGTTGGTATTGGTATGTTTTTCAGTAAATGGCCGCTTGTAAGTTGTTTTGTGATTTGATTGTAGCCATTAACACGCGTTTGGAATGTGTAATTATGTGAGGAGACGTTAAATAAATCACGTTTATATAGTGATTTAATGTACAATTACACAAGAATGGCAAGTTGCAGAAGGGTAGAAAAAAGTATTTTTATGAAATAGAAACTAACAAGGCCTCATATATTACAAGAGTATTTCAAAAGAAGGGATAAATGTTTATTAAAAGCTTTAAAAGTACTTCAATATAACACTTAAATTTCTTGTTATATTTATAACTTCTGAAGTACTTTTATGTTTTTATGTTTTTAATGAAATAAGCAGGTATTTGTAGCAATGACGTCACACGGTGGGATGTGTTAATACATTTTTGTACAAAAACTATAAGGAAAGATCGCAGATCATTGAAAATATATACCAAGTTATATTGACTCAATAGAAAACAAAATGGAATTTCATTTAAGCCGTCTACAAATATTCAGTAAATACTTGACCTAAAAGTAGGCAATAGTTTTTACTAAAAATTGTATGACAAGTTCCATCACCGTTACCAAGAAACTTACAGTTTTCTACCTGTTCCAGCAATTTCCCAAAATTAGTTTTTCTTCTAATCGAAAGTATACATTCCCACCTTTCATTCTATTGAAAGAAGAGCCTGGAGAAATGCGGGTTTTAACAAGTTTCTTCTTTGCAATTTAAAAATAAGTTAATTTTTAGAGGCTCATAGATTTTGGCATGTCCCTTAAAGGTTCATGATATCCTATTAAAATTTTTAATGTATGGAAAAATAATATATTTTGCAAATATGTTAAAGTCAAATGGTATTATCAGGAAAGATAATAGATATAAATATAAGTCATTTCTTACTAGGAACCTTTACATGAAGTTTATTTAAATTTTTCACAAATAAAATAAAATTTTGCTTATGAAAACTTAAATTTTTATTTCATATTTAAGCACTTCTTTAAAAAATTGCATGACTTGATTTTTGAAATTGAGTGGTAAAAATATGAGGTTTCTGGCACTCAAATCCCATTGTGCGTCATAGAGCCAGACTGCAACTATCATAGATACTTAGCAATAATTTATTTTTTGCCGATTATTTGGGAATTTGTTCGAAACTCTTTGCAGCCTGTTTTTTATGAATCTGTTTCATCTCCGATATAAATAGATAAATTAATCTGAAAGGTTTTAACTCTTCCATTAATTGCTACATGTCCAAATTTATATAATTCGCGCACAATTCAGTTTCCATCTACTTTGTTTTCTTATTTAACTACAAGCTTTTTTAGCCTTAACAAATTGTTTTAATATCAATTTCCTTTATAGTGTCTAATAGCAGACATTTCAAATTGTAATTGCTTGAAGCAAATCAAAGATTGTGATAGCATCTTCATGCTCATACTTAAACACCATAAAGTATTTTATCTATGGTTTGGATTATGAAAAGAGAAAAAATTTAAAACAAAACACTCAAGAAATTACATTTATTTGTTAGCTGTGAATGTAAGAGTATGCCGTAATGCTTAGATGCCAATTTAAGATATAATTTTTTTTTGACAAGCAGATAACTGAAACAAATGAAACTTTTTCAGATAAATTATTGAAGCTGGCAGATTTGTACAAGAAAATTAATGATCAGCAGACTGCAGGTGGCAAGGCAATCGAAATTATTTTACTGACATACATACTCGTATATAGTTTAAAATTTTGCATGATCTTTCATTGTTAGAAATCTATGCGGTGAGCTGATTTTTAGCTAAAAGCAAAAACAATGAAAACAACTAAGAGTTAGTTCTACTATAAGATAAATTGATTGTGTTTATTGATAATATTCAAAATTTTAAATGATGAATATATTTAACAATATTATTTAAAATAATACATATGGATATGTTGTATGTATATCATTTAATAGGTATTTAAGTGCATTTTAATATGTAGAAGTAAGTATACATACACATAAAGATACATTCATACATATTGCACTTGATCAACAAGAGGGTATTAACTCAAAATTTTTAAAAGTCAAAGCCACTGTAAAAATTTCAACGTATTCCGATCATTTTTTCATCTCTAAAAACACACTTGAGATAATTTTTGAAATAGTATAGTTACTACCTTTTCTATCACAAAAAAGCTATTATTTTGAGTTAATATAAAAGCATTAATTTAAATAGGGGCATTAGAGGTGCGATAGTCAAGCAGCTCTTAAGTCTCTCCTTTTATGGGAACTCCGTTCCAGGCTAGTTTTAGAGTGATTTAACTCATTACAAAAGCTATCCATATGGAACAAGGTTTCCATTTATTGGATACCTGGCCACAACGGTCATCCAGGTAATGAGGAAGCGGATAAACTGGCCAAGAGGGCTTCTTCTGCTACTTTTAAGGGCCCAGAGCCATTTTGTGGCGTAACTCGGTCGACTATAATGTCTGTGATCAAAGAAGATGTCACTTCGACCGTTAAGGAAATGTGGCTGTCTTCTTCTGGTTTAAGACAGGCCAAAGCTTTGATGCAGCCATTTACATATAAGGGCATCCTGAACTTCAACAGGAATAATTTACGGCTTGTTACTGGTTTTCTGTCTGGTCACTTTGGACTGAACTATCCTCTGTTGATAAGTAATCAAGTTCGTTCACCTTTGTGTCGCTTGTGCTTGGAGGATGATGGGACGATGACACACATTCTTTGTGAGTGTATCGTATTGTTTGACAGTAGAAGGAGCGTTTTTCATTCTGAGTTTCTGTGTTCAGATGATATTAAGCGGGCTTCTCCAATATCTGTACTGACTTTCTTAAGGAGCGTCATACAGAGATTGAATTAATCTAATTCATAGATCTTTGGTACAAAAGATCCATCAGGTGTCGCAGTGCCGGTCATTGGACCAGATCTTTCCCCTTTTCAGATCTTTGCCCTTATTCAAGTTAAAAATAATCAAATTGTTAATGTAACCAGAAACACTTTTGAGATAAAAGCCTTCACAATTTATTGATGATATCTCGGGAATGTTATGAGATAGAAAGTTGAGACTTTTTGTAATCATGTAATAATTGTAATAGGATTTTTTTTAGTTTGTTTTAACTTTATAAATTCGTTGTAGATCATAGTTAAAAGTGACTTAAAATACTTAAGATTGTACACAAAGCTATTACCTAGACCTCTAAGAAGACTTGGCAGCGTTATGGTGGTCCTATCTCACCTAAATTGGTCATCTAAGTACATATTTAGTTTGGAGAAAATTTTAAATTAATTTTTTTTGGCTATTAAATTTCAAACTAAATCATGTTAAGTGTACTTGAAACATTTAAAAATGGAGGTTTTTAAACTTAACAAATTATGCTAAGTACATTTTTGCTCATAACTTTTGATAGAATAGTCCGATTAATATCAAAATTTTACAGAATTTAATTTAATAAAAGATGAATTCAGAAATGCTATTCATAATAATAATGCATAACATGTTATGTCCACTAAGCATGTTTTGCAATGGAACCGTCGATACATATTATTTAAAAAATTACTCATACGCACTAGGTGGATGTTAATAAGATAAAGTATTGCCTACATTTAGGGGCACTCCATGGTTCTGACAACTTTTAGCATAATAAGGAGAATTTGTATTTGATTACAAACTATATATATGTATATTGTCTGTCCGTGTAATATTTTGTCTGTTTCTTCCTTCCGACTAGTTGAAATAGCAGCATCAAGTCGGAGTTTTTATAAATTAGGGGTGAAGTAGATCTCCAAATGTAATTTAATCAAATAATTCGGCTAATTTAAAACCCATATCTTCGCAATAATACAAAGTTGAAAAATTCATTGTTTAAATAAGATTGGCCACATATGTAGATACATACAATTTTGGCGAAAACTATATTGGAATCACTCAAAATTAAATGACTTACTGGGGAAAAAGATTGCAAAATTTCTGATAATACTGATTTAAAAAATACTTCATGTCATTAAGATTAAGAACGTTTAGATCTCCTTTAATGGGCGTGACAATTATACTGTTAATACATTTCCACCAAAACTCGAAAAATGATTTCTCTGATTTGGATAAGCAAAACAGCAAATTTTTTGCCTTATTTTAAACGATTGAATGTTGTGTTAATAATACAAATAGTTGTGAATAAAATACACATTTGTATCCCTAGCTTTTCGAATTTTATGACTTATATTCCATATATAATTAGATATTTTTTTCTATAACCTAACTATACAGATTTCGCTTTTAAAGTTAAAAAAAAAATTCATTATTTTTTGCAAAAAATCTTTTCTATCAGTAATTTTTAGAATAAATAATTTCGGAAGCTTAGCGCAGAACACATATAATACTGATGATACTTCAGGGAAATTTTATTTTGCACCATCCAGATAAACAAAACTATTTTCCAGTTGCGTTAAACGTCTTAACAAATTGAAATTAAGCACAGAGTGGCATTGGCTGAAGTAATTAGCACGTTGTCTTCCAAATCAAAGGCTCTGGGTACGATCCCGAGCTCCGACAGTCGTCAAGTATCAACAACACACATTTGTGTCCCTTTGTATCTGTTGTAGTATAGTTCAAGTGATCAAGGCATAGAAACTGGTCTCTGAGCTGCACTAATCCCAATGTAACATCACAGCGCCCTCCTAAGTCGGTAAAATAACCAATCTAATAGCTAGTTAACACAGTTTCAAAAAACTTTAATACAGCTCATTGACACCAGGGGCGCTGCAACACTGTATTATTAAGAACAAACGTACAAAAAGCAGAGTTGTTAAATAATGAAGCTTTCCTCTATCTCTTCCTTTACCACCTGTCTTCTCTCTCACTAGCCCTTTCCTAAAGAAGGTAACACCTAGTAATAGTAGTGGACATTATTTGCCTGAGTTTTACTTCTCTTAAAAAACGAATACATCTTATTCATTATATTTAGGCTTGAGAGACGATAATATATAAAATAGTTTAGAAGAAATAAAACAAATATCAAAATAACAGGGTTTTCGTTTATAGCTGAACGAATTCGGTATCTAACTTTCATAAACCTTTCAGAAAACTAAAGCATTCCGTTCATCTTGTAGTGTGCAATTGGTTTTAAAATTAAGCCTTAACTACATATACATACATATAGATATGTAGCATAACAAGCAAACGTTTTAATCATTTTGACGTGATACCAAGCAAGAAAACTGACAGCCAAGCAGCTCGTCAATCAGTAACACTCTGCCACATCAGACAATCTCTGATGTTGAAAATGAATGTTTTGTTGATTATTGATATTTTTTTTTTCTAAAAACGTGGAAAAACAAGTTAAAACATGTTGTTGGCCATAAGAAGTGCAAAGAATTTTATTAACAATTTCTAGAAATAGTAATCTCTTAGATCTAACTTTATTGCTTATGAAGCGTCTAATGAAAGTAAAGTGTTGGTTTAAATTAATAACCTTAAAAGGTAGAATATGTGATTTATCTATTGAATGTCCATAAGCGACTTAATAAGTCATGTTAAATGAAGATATTTTGATATTTGATATGTTTAGGGTTTTTTTTTTTCTTTTCAATGTAATTGATTGGAAATTTATAAAGTTATTAATGTTATTAACAAACGAAAGGTTTTCACAGGCTTAGGGTTTTACAGCATAAGCTCTTAATGGTATCAAACAGAAAAAATTTCCACTAAAAATCTACATAAACAAGGTTAATTTAAACGTTTTTGGCAATAATTTTGCTGCAAATTTGTTTCATGTTAATCTTACATGATTTTAGGTAATCTTCAAAGAAAATGTTTTCTTTTGAAATAACTTTATTTCATGTTGATTTAACATTCCCGAACTGGTAAATCAAGCGAAAAAAATCGTGTTGAAACAAAATTATTTCTAGTTAAAATAACATAAATTTTATACTGAAACAACACAAAGAATCATGTTGAATCAAAGTTATTTCAAGTTGTAGCAACATGAATTTAATTTAATGTAGTAATAGTGTTTTATTAATTACTAGCTACACCCGGTGTGCTTCGCTACCCCGATCGACTTTAAAATTTACCCCCATCGTCTTCTAAATCTTATTTACATCGATTTTAAAGTATTAAAGGAGCAGAAATAAGGTACATAGACTATGTCTTCTTCTATGCTTTAAATTTTATTAAAATCGGTTTCAACGTTTCGTAGAAGAGGCAGCAATGGCCTCCTGCTCTAATGACTTTTAAGAAGGTACATACAGTATGTCTCCTTCTAAACGAAGGGGTATCTATATATTATAATTTCACTAATATCGAGTTGAGACTCAGAAATTGTCCCCTACTTCCTCGTGGTCCTATGGTCATTTTGTGACTTTCTAGACGCAGATTTATGTTCTGAGTTTCATCAAAATCAGTTGCAACGTTTCGAAGGGACAGAAATTTTACTTCTTTCACCCTTCTAGTTCTATTTTTGAAAATGTACATAACCTATGTAAGTTTTTAGATTCAGATCTATCTATGTTCTAAATTTTATTACAATCGGTTTGAACGTTTCGGAGGCAGAAATCTCCCCCTATCGCCCTCCTTTTCCTAGTTTTAACAATTTAGATAGCCTCTGTGGCTCTTTAGACGCAGATTTATCTATGTTATAAATTGTATTAAAATTGGTTTGAACGTTTCGTAGGGACAGAAATTTCCCCGTAACGCCCTCCGTGGTCTAGTTTTGAAAATGTACAGAGCCTATTTAAGCTCTTATATGTGGCTTTTTAAGCGCAGATCTATCTTTCTTCTAAATTTCATTACAATCGGTTTGAGGGGCAGACATTTCCCACCCAATCGCTCTCCTTTTCCTAGTTTGAAAAATTTAGATAGCCTCTGTGACTCTTTAGCCATAGATCTATCTATGTATGTTCTAAATTTTATTAAAATCGATTTGAAGGTTTCGGCGGGGCGGAAATTTCCCCCTATCGCCCTCGTAGTCGAATGGGATAAAAAGTATTTCCTGGTTCTAAGCTACCTCTCCACCAATTTTCAGCCAAATCGGTTCATCCGTTCTTGAACTATAAGTAGTGTAACTAACACCACTTTTTTTTATATATACATATATATAATTTAACATGAAATTTATTTAAAAAGTTGTTGTTTAAAAAATACAAGCTGCAATGCTACCTTGAATTGTTGGTTCTAGGACTCGAACCTGCGACCCCATTGTGCAAGGTTAGCACATTGCCTACTAGCCAGGAGCAGAAATGTTTCCCTGGTAATGTCGGCTGTTTAGGAACATCAACTCAACAATAAAAAAACATAAACAGGTCAACTAACTAACCACAACAGTGTATTTTATATATGAATAAAGCAAATAAACGAAATAACATAACATTTCTTGTAAATTTAAAATGATTTGAAATCAAAATTTTTGCATGGTGATTTTACATTTTTGTTTTTTTTTTGTGAGAATAGAAAGTTTTAGCAAATGAGTACTGAATGATGTGTTATATGCATGCGTTTCTTAGTTGGCGTATTTAGACTGAGAAATTTTTGGTCCTGGATTAAAGAAAAATTTATGCCATATTCTTTAATCGCAGTCGTTGCCGAAACCTGTCAGCCCTCGTAAGGGGGAATATTTCTCCGATCTTCGTCACCCATCACTGGCTGCAGTAATTGAACATAAAATTACAGCAACAACAAATTGCTCAATTTCAAAAATTAATTATTCAAAATATTTTAATAGATAGCAAAAATTATTTATATAATTATAAGATATATAGCTGAACATTATTCATAAATTTTATACTTAAATTATTTTCTAACTAGTGATTTTGATATGATTACCAAAGATTTATCATACATATTGTTATTTTTTTTTTCAAACACAAAATGCAAAATAATAAACAAGAAGAAGGCATAGAGCCGAGAAAACCCCCAGAGAAAAACCTTCATATACAAGCACATTCGTGTAAATATGAATGTTCTAGTTACAAATTTCCAACCATCCATCAATTATAATTGCGAAGAGAGTGCTTATGTGTGTGTGTGTGTGTGTGTGTGTGTGTATATGTGTGAACATGTATCATATGAATCTCTGAAAACATAAACGTAAAATTAATTCATGAAAAGACAAAGAAGTCATGTGCCAGAGGAAATGGCAATTTATAAAATGCTAAAAGAAAAATGATTACTTACATAAACTGATGGATGGATGCATGACTGGTTGTTTGTGTTTCTTTCTTTTTCTTCTTTTTTTTCCTTACTTTTTTGCCAAAGATGGGTGAGAGAATGATTGCTAGCTGGCTGGCTGACTAGGCTAAGACGACCATATGAACACAAGAAATTCATACAAGCAATCAACCACAATCAGAATGACTGAATGACTGGCTGACAGGCAGACATCAATCAAGTAAGCAGCAAAAATGAAACTTAAGAAACCAAAAAAACAACAACTTAAACTATTGAATGTATTTACAAAAAAGACATAGCGAGAGTTTTACGTATCAACCAGTTAATCGTTTCGTTGTTCGGTTTTTTTCTTCTTTGAGCAATTTTTTTTTTGTTTTAGCTAATGCTTTTTAGAAATAATTCTTTTATGAAAAATTACTTAAATATGGAAATGATTTGTGACCCATCAGAAGTATGTACGAGTATGTCTGTGTATGCTAAGCTGTCAATATGGGGAAAAGCATTTCAAAAATATATCATTTGTAAATATTTTCCACATGCTTGGTGACACAGCAAATAAATTGATTTTTCCAGATGACATAAAAGGTCGGAAATTTTTCCAATGTCCAAGAGGGGTTGTGTTTAAAGAAAAATTTCAACTCATTGTATAATGAACAGAATTTAGAGAAGTGAAAGGAACAAAGGGGAAAATACGGCATTCCATATTAAAGGAAATAAAACAAAAATATTTGCATATACACACATATATACATACATAAACTCCATTAAAGTGCCTATACATTAGAGCAATATCTTATTGTTAGGAGATTTTGGGCAAAATCTAAAATATTTCAAGTACAAAATGTACACCGTCACTATATTTTGCGGAAATCTCACTTAAAATCTATTAGAACTTAGTTCAAATTAGTCAAAATAATACTAAAATGTAAACTTATATACCTTAAAAGGTGTATGAATTGGCTACACTGTGCAGTTGTTTGGTTGTAGTTTAGAAAAAATTTCAACCAATGGTTGTTGGTTTGAATACGAAATATCGCTAATAGGGCATTTACATCTGCACCAAATTCTAAAAGCTTAAGTACCGTGAACGGGGATAGTCTTTTAAAAAGAGGTCTTCTAATAAAATATTTAATAACTCAGTAAATTTCTAGCGGATTTTTTGTTTAACACAAACCTTCATTTTACTCGTAATCTATTAAGTTTTTTAAATAAAGCTATAAATAGAGTGCGCTCGGTATAACTTGAACGCCCCTTGCCTACTCTAAGACATATCAACCAAACCACAAATCTCTAAAAGATCAACTCTAAATAAAGCAAAATGTTTACTTTAATATGATAACGTTTTAAATTTTTAAACGTGCGATCTCTTTTTATTGCTCAAAAATTTAATTAAATATCACACTAATATTTCTTTGTTTATGTACTTTAGTTTATGCTTGACTAACAGTAATTACAAACTGTCTTTACTTAATTACTTCTTAACTTTATTATCGACTAAATGTTGCTTTTAGTTGCAACGATGTTGACTCGACTATTATATGATTCACACTGACTTGCTCTCATACACGACACCACTTTTTTTAGATGACATTCATAGATGACGTAATGTGTGTTAAACATCTGTGCTGTCGTTTCGTAATGGTAAGCAAGTGATCAAACAGTTTTCTTACATAATCTGGAAAATTAACGTTGCTGTTTCTCGGAGTTTGTGGATAATTCTATTGACCGTTAGTGTGAATTTCATAGGTGCTGTGTAACGACTTTTATGTTTAATGCTGTACGCAGAGTTCTTTCAACCATATGTGTGTGTGTATGTGTGTGTGTGTGTTTATGTGTGTGTGCGTGTGTGAGGATGTGTATCTCTTAATAAGCAGAAGCTATACAATGATTGTTGCTGCTATAGTTATTATGTCTACTTGTATGTTTACATTAACGTTAGCCCTTTACGCGAACGTCTCCGTAATAATATTGAGGGTGTCGTTGGCTAAAGTAGTTAGCACGTTGACTACAAAACCGAAGGTCCTGGGTTCGATCCCGCTATCCAACAGTCATTAAATAACAACACCGCGCATTTTTCTGATGTACATTAGTGTCCCTTTGTATCAGTTGTAGAAAATTCAAATTCACTGGTCACTGACCTATACCGATTTCAGCAGATACTAGTCCTAATGTTACACCAGAGCGTCGTCCTTTGTTGTACAGCAGAATCATCGGCGAAGTAAAATAACTAATAATATGGCTACAAACATAGCTTCGAAATTTAATACGCCTGATTGACACCAGAGGCGCTGCATCACTGTATTATTTATTTATTCCTTCACCACCTTTGTTCTCTATCACTATCCCTTTCATAAAGAAGGTAACACCTTGTAATAGTAGTAGGCAATATGCCTGAGTTTTACTTCTCTTTAAAAAAATGTCAATTTATGTACATACATATGTACATTCAATGTATGTAAATAGTTGTGAATTTGGAGGTTCCCCTTAACAATGTCGTATAGAAATGAAGTTAAATATTGTCTTCTTGTGTCCAGTTACTTTCTTGTTCTCGTAAAAGTCTCACGTATTGAAAAAAACCAGATATTTTTGATTTTTAGCAAAATTGCAAAAATAACCGAAAACGAATGCGTCTACCTGACGTAGTTTCCAAGATATAATGATACCAAATTTATCCATCTCTACTAATTCCAATTGTCAGGAATCCCTAAGTGGACTTATACGTCGAAAGGAGAACATACACGCCAAATTTCTGCTCTCTAGTTATACTCATTTAGGATGTGATTTATGCTTTTAAAGTATGAATAGTATTTTGTTCTTAAATTTTGCACATTTACAGGGTGTTTTTTTAGAGGTATAGAACTTCGAATTGAAATAAAACACAAGAAAATCGGTTTAATGTCCATCAATTTGGCTTTATTGGAAGGATAATTTTATGCCATTAATGTTTAAATATGATTTATGGCATGTGGCCGCCGCGGCTGGCTCGAATAAAGCCAATTCTACAGGTCCAATTTTCAACCACTTTTTCGAGCATATGGGGCCGTATGTTGGCAATAACGCCACGAATGTTGGCTTCCAAGTCCCCTAACGTTTCTGGTTTGTTGGCGTAGACGAGCGACTTCACATATCGACCATAAAATGGACGGAGCTTGCGGTAAACTTCGCGAACTGAACCATTATTTTCGAAATAAATTTGCACGATTTGCAAGCGTTGTTCTTTTGTCAACCTGTTCATGATGAAATGGCAAACCAAACTAAATAATCACTTGACAGCTGACAAAATGGCCGCCAGTTAAAAAAGTGATGCCAACTTAAAGTTCTATACCTCAATAAAAAACACCCATTACAAACGTTAACATACTGACAAACGTCAATTAATTAGTTCATGTCATCCCGACGCCACTGTTGTATGGTTCCTGTATAAAAGTACTGCGTGGGAACCAATCCAAAATATAAAAATTACATGAAATACCGAAGTATATTTATTTGACATAAAGTCTTTATTTAATTTGAAAATTTTGCTTGTTTTACTGGTTAAGCATTAATTATATGTTTCAATTTACATAGCTTACAAACTTCGTATGTTTATAGTAAAACTCTTAATAACTTATTGAGAATCACAATATACAAACATAATAAGTTTAAAGACCCCAAACAAAAATCTTTACAAAGCAACCATCTTTATACGATTTTGCACCTTTTTTTATTTTCCACCAGCTTTTTACAATTAGCTGTCACACTGGGCAAAAACAAAAGTATTAAAAACCAAAAAAAAAAAAAGAAATTATTTATTTTCATACATGAAATAACGAAGTATATTTAATTTGAAAATTTTGCTTGAAAATAAATATTTTTCGGTCACGGTACTGAAAGGCGGTTTTTTACCCATAACTCGAGATTCCTGAGTTTTTGGCAAAATTTCAAAATAGATTGTTGTTGTGCTCGACAATATCTAGCAGCAAAATTGGAATACATCTCAGATATTTCGAGTTCATTCATTTTTGTCATACAGTGATTATTAGTTGAGTCAGTAGAGCTTTTGTTAATTAAAAACTTTAACTGACGCAATTAAATTTTTAATTGATTATTTGTATTTTTTCTTTCAATTAAAGTTGGTAATATTAAACAATAATTATATATTTCTTTCGTAGAATAATGTTGACATACTCGTAGTTTAAAAAGACGATGAATATTCGGACACTTCCACCGAATTTTAAAAAAATTTGCTGCCAGTATCAAAATGTGTCTATTTGTGGAGACCACAGAGATGATATATGTATATAATACATAATAATTTTTAGTTAATTTGCATAAGAAAAATTATTAACATGAATTGAATTTGCAGATATTAACGGCGTGTACCACACGATGTCACCAGAAATCGTTCCATCGACAACTTGTATTGCAAACAACAATAACATTAGGAAATTTGTTGTTGTTTTCAATATAAGTTGTCGATCGAACTATTTTTGGTGAAATTGTGGGATAGCCAGTAAGAGTTTACAACTAGTATATTGTATTTTTTTTTAAATAAACTTTTGACTATGAATATGTACCCTTACAAATAGAAATATGTTTTTAAAGTTTATCTTTTTTATGTATTAGGCTGCATGAAATCCAAATCAACGATCATTAGTTAAAAGAAATGTTAAATATGGTTAATACTCTAGGATTAAATAATATGATATCAGTAGTATAATCATTTTTTGCTGCTCGCAAGTCAAAGAGCTTCTTTAATTTATTTCCTTTATTTTCCATAAAAATGTTCACTTCATTTCGAATCCCATCCCATGAATTTATTTAATTTATATGCAAATATATCTTCTTCCTTCATAAAGACAATAATTCAAACGATTCTTTATTAATTCATTGATGATCAAAGTAAAGCGTAATGAAAAGTCAACTGTGTACTTGATATAACTTCATGCAAATATGTATATGTGTATGTATATATATATGTATGTATGTATATACATATATATGTGCGTGATTATCAATTAATATTGATAGAAGTTTTTCTACATAAAATATGTATAATTAGCATGGACTGAACTTTTTATCTTATGCTTCCTCTGCCACTGCACAGCACCTCATTCCTAACTTGCAGCCAAGCCACTTGCAAGGAATGTACATATTAATAAAAATTAATAGAAGTGGAAAAAGTACGAAGACCAGCAGGAGAAGTTGATTTTCAATGGAATGCACGACAATAAAATGCAACAGCAGGTTTACAGGCTCAAGCTTTAGTCCAGAAATTGGTGTGTATGGCAAACAACACCAACATGAACAACATAAAATACTCGTACAATAATGGTGCAAAGTGCAGTCGCAATCAATCAAAGTGTAGAATGGTTAAATGCAACATCAAACGGGAAAATAACATCAAGTATGAAAATTAGGGTGGAACAGATTGCACGGGATACTAATCTGTACAGTTTTCATTAACTTCGTTCGTTTAAATGTATATACTATATGAAATTTTACAAATTCTTGTCATACGTGAGCGCACAACACTAACTTAAAACACAACGTTGAGCTTAAACAAATCAAATGCACAATTCAAAAAAATTGAACCCTCCCTAATAATTACACATACATATATACATGCGAATACATCAGCAAACATGCACAACGCAAATAAACTAGAAAGTGGAAAAAACACCTCCTTGTTTTATTGACTCTGCGTACAACATAAAAGACAACTAAACTGGGTGATGGTGTGTATGCAAATTTGAGTTGTTTGTTTATATGCAGGCAACTAATGACAGTGGCAACTAACTGTTGGAAGTTTGTGTATTGTTTTATTCTGTTCTTTTCTTCTTTTTAAATCAAAGTGAAAAATTGCCCTGCATGCAGGGAAAATGAAGGCAAATAAATCTAAATAGAATTACAACAAGATTAAAAGGCAAAAATTATATGAACAACATTATCACATCTCGCAGGTTTTAAAGAGAACATTTTATATCATTTGTAATCCAACAAACTCAAGCAGATAATATTTATTTATGTATTTGTGGCCCCTAAAAGTATGCATATCTTATCCCATTCATCCAATTTTTCAAATCAATATGGAACTATTAGCGAGAAAAATTTTTATTTGCTGTCGTTTAACAAATGGTATGTGTGGTAGTTTTTAGTTTTTCTTGAGGTTTTTAGTCCTTTTATGTTTCTCAAGGCTAATATCCCGTATAGCTTTTGAAAAATTACAACCCCGATTTAATGAATTTTTTCTGTCCTTTGAAAATGTTCATAAATTCAATCATAACAGGTTTGTGTTACCTCAGAAGTCGTATGATTGTGCAGGACAGTGAATCCTGGACTTTATTACTACTAACAGTACACAACCAGATCTTCCCACTTTTCTAATGTAACAGTACACAAAGAAAAAAATATCATTGCAAAAGTAGCTTTGCAGTTTGTGTTTTTGTATGTATAACTTTAGTTTGCAATAAATTTTATATTAAATGATCAATTAAATGATACTTATTTAAAATTTAATTCATTCATAATGCTGTTTATTTAGTGTGTATCTAAGGAAATTTTAAGGCTGCTGTGGCCGCAGCGGTAAGCGTGTTGACTATCAAGTTCGAGTTCAAATATTGAACGTAGAAACCAATTATACAACACACACACACATATTTCTGATGCCTATGCTTATACACACAATCACGTGAGTTAAATAAAAAAAATTTACCGCATTAAATAAAATTCATATTGTTTCAACTTGAAATAATTTTAATTCAATATGATTATTTACTTTAATTTAACATGAAATCATGTTATTTAAAAAGAAAAAATGTTCATTGAAGATTACTGCTTACCATTATGAATTGACATGAGACAAATATGAAGCAAAATCATTGCCGAAAAATGTTAAATTAACCTTGCTTTCGTAGATTTTAATATCAAATTTTTCTTAGTGTATGAATTCATTAAGACCAAATAAACCGTACACTCTCTTACGAGTTTTCAGTAAGTAATTTAAATAAATAAGCAAAAAAAAATATCATCCAAATACAACCAACAAAACAAATTGTAAATATTTAGTTTAAAAATTAACAATCATCATTGTTGATATAAAAAATTTAAATGTTTTTTAGTCAATGAAACTATTCAACAAAATTATCTGTTAGGAGCCAATTTCACCAAAAGTAATTTTTTTATGCAAAAATTAAGGAAAATCGACATTTAAATATGAATTGATATTTAAATAGAGTTGGTGAAATTGGCCCTAAATTATATGATAATGGAATACGCACATGTAGAAGAAACATAAGAAATCATGTTTTGTGTGTATTAAATTTTTGCGTATATAATAAAGTTTTGCTCTTTAGCTGAGAGGTTAGTAAGTAACTAAGTAAGTTAGTTTTTTAGTCCACAAGTTGCCAATTCGACTCCGCCCAAAAACATACAAGCAAAAAATCATTTCGGGGGTTGTGATTGTGTTTAAAAATTTTTTGTTAATAAAGCAATTATAATAATCAAAATTTGTACGTAAATTCGACAATTGGCATTGTTAATATAACAACAACTTTAATTAAAACAACTTTGAAATCTAACAAAAATAAATGTTGAAAAAAAAAATAAATTTCACCTCGTTAATTGTATTTATAAAAATTGTTTTAGGTTCAAAATCAATTGTTTATTTAATTGATATCACAAAATAATTGACTTTATTTAACAATTTTTTTTTCTGAGCACGAAACTGTCAAACGAACTTCCATGATGCTCAAACCTTTCAAGATTGATGATCAATATACTCTGCTAACGCTACCAAGTTATCCAGACTCACTTTGAAAATCAATTATCATTTTTGTGGCATAAATAATCACCCAAATGGGAAAGAAATCCGCCATACATATGACATATTTTATTGCATGTGTCAGAGGCGTGGACATTAAAAGCAACAGAAATTTATAAGATCGAGGTATTTGAAATATGGACATACTAACGGAATCGTAGAATTTTAGTGACGGAACTACTTACATGTACTGAGATATTAGAAGAGAAAGCTTGAGTATCTTTTATACGAAAGGAAACGTATGGGTTGCTACAACTAATCATTCAAGAAAAAATAGCAGGTAGGAGAACGATTGGAAGAAGAAAAATATCATCGCTAAAATTTAAGAAACTGCTCAAGAATACACCCATTTAGAAGCGTTACATCTAACACAAAAATTTTCCTAAGGTTATGCAACCTCCGCACCAGAGATGCACGATAAGAATCAGCATCTCTACGTGAAGCAATAACATCAATATGTCAAAGGCATGTGGGTACTGAAAAGAATATTTCCGCTGTAAAAAAAGTCTGGCAGAAGATCTAAGACTATCTACTCGTTATCGGTCGCAAGAATGGGAGCTATGTCCGTTTACTGAGGGGAAAAATGCTTTGAAACATCCTGGGTTACCCTTATAAAATTTAGCTGGTGTTTGAATTAAAGCCACAAGACCATCATACACGGCAAAAATTTAGCCACAGCTCAGCAATTTTTGTTCACGTATCCGTTTGTCTAGAAATGAGCCTACCATGAGGAAGAAGATTTTCGATAAAAATAAAAACACGTCGTGCGATTCTGTTGCAACCACATCTAGTTGATGTCCATATTTTCCAATTCTAGCCAAAAGAAAGCACTCGTTTTTGATGACGGTGGCTTGGCCAACGTCGTTCTCAATTTGAATTTTATACTGGTGCAGGCTCAACTTATGACATAAAATTTGGCAAGTTTTGATGTGTGCAAGGCGAAGTTGTTGTGAGTGACTCAAAGTCTAGTACTGCGGATTCTACTGCACACTTCTTATGCACAGATGTGCTTAGATTTCCGTGAGCACCTGCCTTTACGGCCTTATCTCACGAGTGCCAAGCACCGGGTGTAGATAAGACGCCAGACCATCGCCCCCATACACCCTTTTAGAATGAACCTAGTACCAATTCCTCAAGTCACATAGGTTGTAATCTTTGTATATAGTTATCCCTGTACTATATTCAAGTACCTTGCTGAAGTACTTTGAGCTATCTAAACTCTTCGCCGTAATGATTTTGTCAAAACAGTACTATCTGTTGTATGGCAACAGCACCTAGAATAGTGTCTGGTTGACCGCGTCAGGCCAATCACTAGGATTTATTTAACACTGGGAAGCCAAGCCAGCGTTTTTGGTTGCTGTGGTCACCATGTTTATTCTCCCGGTTCTCACGCCACAGGTGTTGTGTATACACCCACAGCGAGGTCCCCAACAGAATTCCTCAGCCATTGCCAGCACAGCTCAATTACTCCTCACACATCAAAATCATCCCTTTACCCCGTGGGGTAGGACGAGCTCGACGTTTTAATAAAGGATCCTGACGACCGCTACATACACCCAAACACCTAGAGCAGCTCGACTGTCGGGCAACCGGCACCCGTGGAACCAGAAGTAGCCTCTGGTCAGACCTCGAAGTTCCACCACAAGGGCTTCATCTCTATCGTCTTTTAAACTCAAGGCCAGTTCCAGGTGACGCTACACCTGGTTGACATAAACAGACCTGTTTTCATTTTATAAATATGTGCACATCCTTTAGTCTGTTGCCAGAGATCGGGTAGTAACACATAAGTTCTATGGGTAATGTACCAAAGGTACGACAACGGAAAAAGCCACATCACCCCAGCTGGGGCCCTAGGATTGTCACACCCGTAGTCAAAAATATACTCCCCTGGTTGGCTTCTCATGTACAACAGCGCGATTTTTTTTATGGATCTTGCAAGTAAGCCATGTACTTGTGTTAGTTGTTTCTTTACTGAGCTAGTTGACGTAAATTTAACCACCACGCTACAAATAGATATCTCGGTAGAAGGATTATGTCGAAGACGACGGAACGTTGCCCGAACAGAACAACTATTTTGATAAAGCAATTCTATAGTTTGCGCGTGCTATTGAAAGCTATATTTGTGCTTGGTGATTTGGTGAATAAATGAAGCATAGCTTCAACATTATGCTCTCTGTCAACTGTAAAGATGTGGAAGTTCATATTGGAAGAACCTTCAGCTTCAAATAGATATTTTGTTAGAAGGATTATGGCAATCGTAAAATGTTTGCCCGAAAAGAACTACCATTTTCATAAAGTAATTTTATCATTTGCATGTACTATCAGCTGCCAAGGCTTGGAAGTTCATAACTATAGAAAGACGCTTTACCTTATATAAGATACAAATTATTTTGCCCATTACTGTAATGCCACATAAATGCAAATATGCAAGACTGTTTGTACATACATACGTGCGACTGTGCGAAATGTATTTCAAATGCATTGCTTGTGGGGTTGGTTGTTTGTTTTCTGTTAAAAAAAAATTATGCACATCTAGACACTTTGACTTGCAGCAAAATATACAATTCATGCCATCAAATTAACATTTATGCATATGTACATACAAATGCATTTATTAACTTATTTATGCATCACGTATGATGTATTGCAAGTTGGCATTTGATTGCGCCACACTCACTCATCATCACTCATTCATTCACTTAATGCAGGCCTGCCAATTCGCAGTGGTTTGTTTTATCATCATCTATAAAGGGATAACAGAAATTAACTTAATTAACAATTGAAAATGTTGTTGTTGTTATTAAGGCAATTTTCAATTGGTTTGTGGTTGGTATTTTAGCAAAGGACTTTTGTGGACATAAATTTGGAGTTAAAAGAAAAACTTGCCTTGAAAAAATTTACTTGAATAGTTCGTCGAGAAGTGTTGCATTGACTTTATAAATTGAAAAAAAATATATATATTTTACTATGTGTGTAAAATATTTTAAATTAAAGAAAATCTTGAATGAAAGAAAGATTTTCTGACAGCCGATCCTTGACTTTAAACCACTGTGCCAGTTTTTTACTCAACCCAAGCCATGCACTTAAAATTCAATCACTTTTTCTATTACTCGCCAGTCAGCCAGTCATGCATTTTACAACGATTGTGAACGCTTACAACATAAACTTTATTATTATTTCTTTTCTTTTTTTCATTATTTAGACACTGGCTCACACAGTATGATGCCTGCCTTGCAGCTAAATAACACATACTAAAACGGAAATTACATACAATGCGTTGACGTGCCACATTACCGTGCCACATCAAATATGCCTCAAGTTAATATTCTTTGTTTAGTACAATGAGTCTACTAAAATGTATTGCAATGATGGTGAGAGGTGTAGGAGGAGTAGGATTACGATGATGATGATGGTGATGATGACGGTATTGTTGATGTGCAAGTGTTTTCATGTCTTGTTTTTGAAACTTGGCCAAAAGTGTGAGTAATAATCTTACCATGAATGAGGAGTGAGGAGTGAGGAGTGAGGAGTCAGGAGTGTGTATGTTAATGTCTTTGTTCGTAGTGTGAGAGTTTATATCGTTCATTGCATTATTTTAAACCTTTTATATTTAACCGTGCTTTCTCAAAATAGATGTGTTAAATAATACAGCGAATGCATTGTATTGTCTTTAAAAAATATTACATAAATTTTACCATGTTTCCATACCCTCAAACTCTTTTGTCTTATTCTACTTTAGAAGTATCACTTGTAAAACTCCTTGTGATGCACTTTTCTTTTATGTGTTTTATGTGCGTTCTTTTTTTCATCAGTGTTTATCTTTAGAAATATCACCTTATAAAATATAAATGTATATGCAGCAGTACATCAAGTAAGGGTTTGTATGTGCACTATACATATTTGTATGCAGTAACTCGCACTTGAATCAAGTCCTCCTGCTATTGTCTAAGTACTCGTATGTGTATGTACCTTTGCCAAGTAGTCATTCTTTTCTTTTCGTTAGTGAACAAGTTACTGCATGCATAAATTATATGCACACACATGTGCAGTTTTGCATATTAATCACAATATTTTCTGACCCTAATTGCAGTTAATTTCATTTTCATTTCCTTTACTCTCTGAATGAGTCTATTTTATGTACAAGTATGAACTCGTATAAAATATTCAATTATCTTTCATTATTTAACATGTTTACAGTGTACTAGTTCATGCCTTGGAGGCGAGTGAGGGTTCATAATTTATATTGGTAAGTTGGCGTTGCTGTTGTTTTATGCTTCAACGTTGAAAGTCTGCAGGAAGGTACTCTTACAGAAATATTGAAAAAAAAATCTGAATTGTAAATAACACTAAAGATGTATGATTCCGGCAGAGGAGACTAAAAAGCTATAAATGTGTATTGGCGTTTTGAGTTGCCCCCCACATCCGCTTACAGCTTTTAGAGAGCTTCTGAGAGATATAACTTCATCATTTTAGAGAGTATGAATATGATATTGGTGACCTGGATTGTGAAATGATCAGCGAACATGGTAAATACTTACAGTAGTCTTAAGAAGAAGGAATAACAATGAACCATCAGGAAAGTCAAGATCTTGCAGATCTTTTGCATCATAATCTAATCAAAAATGTATGTATATCAGACAAAAAGAAAATGTACGAACCCTGCCACTTTGTTGTTTGAGTTTATTGATTAATAAATGCAAACTGTTCAAGGAAATTTAAAACAAGTTCCTTATCTATACCTGCTTTATTTAGGTATAACATTTAATACTTCTAAAGACACTTAGGTAGGGTTACGTTAGATTAGGTTAGGTAAGGTAGTGGTGGCAGTCAGAAACCCGGAATCACTTAGACCTTTTTGGTCCATTGTGCTACCACGGAGACTCTGCTTATACGGAGTCTCCACCATCCCGAGTTCAATATAAAGCTACTAAAACGTTGCAGTTCAAATTCACTAGCAAATTCAGAAACTTTCCTGAACTCAAGAGTGCCCATTGTGGCCTTTCTCTACCTTGCAAGTCCAGGACAGTGACACAGAAAATGTTCCACACTTTACTCTTCATCGAAATGCTGGAAGCTGAGGCAAAAATCATTGTGTTCGACTTTTAACCTTTGTGCATGTCTACCTAAGAGACAGTGTTCTGTTAGAACGGACACTAAAATCGAGATTTGTTTCCTATTTGTGTAGTGTTGCACAAATATGGGCGGAGTAACTAAGACCATATGCCCATTTTTAAAATTAAGGAAGCTGTATTTTTCCTATTTAGATGAGTATATAACTGCCTTGTGATCACGCAATTATTTCTTTGGGCCTACCTTCTATTTGTTTCATCTAAGTCTGAGTTTGCAATAGACTAGGCGTAAGCCCACAGATTCCAAATGCGGTGCAACTTATTAGCTTGTCCTAGTTCTAGCTTACCAGCCCTAGAGTTTCTCTGAATGCCTCTATGCTCCTGGATCCAGATGATCCTAATATCAAACTGCTCTGCCATCTCATTTAGAAATGATCGGCAGTCGAGGGCTGTTATTGTTCTTAAAAGCGTTGATTCAAGGTCCATAATAACTGCTCGACTATCAGTGTATATGTTAACCAAAGTCGTTGAAGTGACATACACTTTTAAGCAATCCGCAACTTCTTTTATATCAAGGATCTCTGCCTGGAAGACACTGCAGTGATCCGGAAGTCGTTTTGCACCAAAGCCCCTAAAAAGGTTCTTTCTTCTGTTTTTGGAGCCGTTCGTATAAAAAACAACACTTTTTCTTCTGCCTAGAGTTCCATTCATCCACAATTCTGTGGATGATATCCAGGTTTTATAAAGACGTTTGTGTAGTAGAGCAGGGGAGGTTTGGTTAATCGCCCATCCCCAAACTTCATCATCGAGTATTCTACAGTGGACGGTTCCATTTCCGTTCCACAGAGAGATATAATGAAGACGGATTTCCGAGGTCGTTTCCATCTCCTTTCCAATGCTAGTAGGTGAAGGAGGATCTCCAGTGCATTTGTAGGAATAGTACGAAGAGCACTGGTTATATACAAGGATGCAACTCTTTGCATATACATACGTACATGTAAGATATGTACATATGTCTTTTTCTCCAGGAACGGCCACCACAAGATGATCCCATACATGAGACTTGGTTATACTATTGTAGTATAGATCCAATGAACGATCTTTGCGATAAGACCCCAGTTTTTCCCAATGGATTTTTCGCATAGATAAAGTGAAATTGTTACTTTTATCACTCTCTCTAGAATATTATTTTTGAAACTCAGCTTTGAATCAAGAATAACACTGAGATATGTTGCAGTATTAGACACTTTTATCTTCGTAATATTAAGAGTGATATTTTGAAACCCCTTTCTCTTATACTTCCTGGAGAAGAGGACTATTTCGCAGAGGACTAAGGACACTTAAAAACTATAAATTAACTTAACACCAAGATAGGGATTTCGGATATTTTTTCGTAAGAAATGGAGAAAACAAGATTATTGAAGGAGACTCCTGGTCATTTTAAGGATAACTTGCAATAATTGCAAGCCATAACATCTTATTTTTGTAGAAATTAAAAAACAATATCCAAAAAAGTTCAACTGAAAAAACTAAGGGGGTAATTTTGAGGGTACCGTACAATAATAGGATTCGCAGGAAATCGACTCAAAATATAATATTTCTATTTATTTTTTACTACTCTGTACAAAATTTTTTTATGAAAAGTGAGTGAATTAGCTGCACTCTAAAAAATTTTCTTTTCAAGTTGTGTGAATGAGATAAGTCGGCACTTTTTGGGTTAAAGTTTATGATAAAATTTAAGACAAAGGATTTTGTCTTGGTTACAAAATCATGAAAATATTTCAAAAAAGTTTAGTGTAAACGAAATGGATTTCAGTAAAGTTTTCGAATCAAATGTATTAGATTTTTAGACAATGTAAGTGCAGTATTATCAACGATTTTTTAACCAAAAGAAAACTCATTAACTGAAAGTTTTCCAAAACTACAACCAAACAACTGCAGCTTAGCTAATTCACACACCTTGGTAAGCAGACTATAGCTAATTCACTCATCTTTTTTTATAAATATCTTGTACAGGGTATTAAATAATAAATAAAAATATTATATTTCTAACAAATCTACTGACAAAATAGATTTTATTTTGTAGGCGAAATCTAGTAACAAGCAGCCAGATTTAGCTCAAAATCTCGTAAGTACTAGATTACCAGACAATGTAAATGCCCCATTAAAATGTCTACATTTACTTATACTGCATTAATCTAGTAGATTTGATTTGAAATCTTTATCGAAATCATTATCGTTTACACTAAACTTTTTGATTTTGTTCGAGATTTCGTATCACATTCACGCACCTTTAATAGAAATTTTTTTTAGAGCGTTGCTAGTTCACTTACCTTTTACATAAATATATTGTACAGGGTAGTAAAAACAACATAAAAATATTGGATTTTGAGTATATTTCGTACAAATCTACCAACTAGATTTAGTTTTGTATGGGCAATCTAGTAACAAGGACGTAGATTTAGCTCAAAATCTCGCAAGTACGAGATATCGAAACAATGTAAATGCCCTATTAAGCAAATGTCTTCAAAACTTCGTCTTGGCATACCATCCCTATCGATTGGGATGAACATATTTATGCATCTCTATCTGTGTGTGTGAGTGAATGTATGTGTGTGTTTGCGCATATGCTAGACTAAATAAATTTATTTAATTTATCAATTTTCTAAAATCCCCTTAAGATATTTTACAACTGAGGTTAATTGGTTTATTTTACTTATTTATTATATGAATTTATGCATTTTAATAATTCATCGTATTAAGACAGTTTGATATAAATAAAATGAAATTGAATTTTGCATGTGGATGGAAATTTTGAGTTTTGTACAATAGAAGAAGGAGGCTTAGCAATATTTATTTTTATTAAGATGGGCGTAATTGGAAGGTAAATTTGCTCTATAAAATCTATTATTAGTTATTGTGGCAATAAGCCTTTTGCTAAGCAGCACTCGGGGTTGTTCAATTAGATTATTCAGCAAATAGCTTTTCATGGGCCAGAGTGGCAGAAATAGCTAAGCTAAATATCTGATCAAATAATGATTATGCACAAAATTTATTATAATTAAAATTATCACAAAGCTAAACTAAAGGTACTAGCGACTAATTATTACAATAAATCTTGTGTTATAATGTTTGAGTCCAGAAGAATCCTTTATATATTTTTACCTTACAAAAATAAAGTTTAAGGACATGTAATTATTGCGAAAAATAATTCTTCATGTCTGATTTATAATGTTTGAGTCCAGAAGAATCCTTTATATATTTTTACCTTACAAAAATAAAGTTTTAAGGACATGTAATTATTGCGAATAATAATTCTTCATGTCTGATTTATCTGCTTTGAATATTGATGCTACCCCTCACAAAATCAAATTGAATATGACAAATGATTTTAAAACTTTTCAAATTATCATAATAATTATGTTATTTATCTCTGAAAACATACAAGCGAAATTATAAATGAATAATGATAAATGATGTTGCTAAATTACAAACATTTGTCATGTTTTTTCTCATATTTTTTTTAAATAGCCAAAGAAAAATTTTTATATTTTGCAACTAAGCAACAACAATATATTTCCAACAACTATAAAGCAACAGCAACAACTCAACTAACTCATCAATATCATTAATCAAAATACAAAATATCATTTATATTCATATTTCTGCCTCTTCTCTACTTTACGTTTTTATATTTTTATAATAATGTCATAGAACTTTCATTATCAGACGCACAACGGCAGCAAAAACATCAGAATGACATAGCACAAATTAATAGTATCCAGTCATAAATATAAGACAAGGACACGAACAGCTGTATGAAGATAAGTTTAGAAAAAAGTTTTCAACTACAAGATATAAGAAGTTGTATGAAAATTATAGCAAACAACCTCGACTGGACTGTGTGCTATATAGGCAAATAGTGTTTATTGATAAAAAAAAATATACAAATAATGAATTGAACAATAAAATTATTTAATTTTCTAGATTTTTTTTTAAACAATACTTTAATTGATTAAGTTAAATTTTTAATTAAACGTTTAGTCAGTAAAATTCTTAAGCGAATTCAATTAAATTTATAATCACTTGTTAAGTATTTTTTTAATTAAAGGTGTTAAAAGCAGACACAATTTTTCTTTGTACGTGCTATGATTTCCCTTAAGTTTTAAGGTTGGCAAAATCTTTGAAAAAAATTCGACTATAACAAACATAAAATAGTGCCACACTGATAATTTTCCTTATATTTTAAATATCTATCACTATAAAAAACTTATGTTAGCTTAGGTTAGTTAGCAGGCTGCTGGTAAGGAAGGGTGAATTTTAGAGTCCAGCTCACTTGTGTCCAATACAATGATCCCTTTGTGCGACCTGTGAGTTAAAGAGAAGATAGAGAAGACAAGTGTTGGAGGAAGAGTTAGAGGAAATCTTCATTCTTTTTTTACAACTCTGCTTTTTGCACGTTTTTAATAATACAGTGTTCAAGCGCCTCTGGTGTCAATGAGGCGTATTAAATTTTAAAACTGTATAGTAGTAGTGTAGTAGCCATTTTATTGGTTAGCAATCGCTAAAGCCGGTGTAGTTTAGTGACCTACAACAACTGATACAAAGGATACTAATGCTTATCAGAAAAACGCGTGGTGTTGTTATTTTAATGACTGTGGGAGACTGGGACCGAACCCAGGACATTCAGTTTTGTAGTCAACGTGCTAACTAAACACAACTTAGTGCTGAAAGAAAAATCATATTTTCTCTAATGAATTGGTTTGTTAGGCTTACGTGGCTTCTCGCTCTACTCAGGCCTTCAAGTAGAATATAGACAATTCCCTTAACACTATGGGGTAATTTTCAAATTGTTAAAGCAAAACTCGAATTTGTTCAGTTATCATGTTGTTGAAATAACTGAGAGTTATGTCTGTGTCAATAAAGAAAAAGTGCTTAAGTCATATTTCAATGTGCTTTATTGCAAGCGCACTTTTAAGCTTTCAAGAAATTTGTTTCTTTTACAATTAAATAGGGAAAGTCGGTCTTCATTAAATTTTTGTTAGAAAAAGACATTATAAATAATACATCAAATTTAAAATATAATAAAGTGTAAGCTTAATTAAATAATTATTCCCAATGAGATTGTAAGTTCAAAAAAGATAAGCTGCAACACATTGCACTATAACTTCCTGAAAAATCACCCAAAATAGTTGAGATTTTGTCCAGGTGAACTTTCAAATATGGAGAGTACACGGGTGGCATTAACTCAACATCAGCTAATGACGACTTAAGCACTTTTTGCTTTTTACCTGAGGTATAGATTAACCTCGATCTCAAAAATCTGGTTATAGTTCTTAAAGAGCTTTAAAGCTCTTCAATTCTGTTTTACTTTATTTACTTTGTTATAAATTTCATTGGCTAATCCATTTGCGTTCGTTCTTTGTGTGAAAATGTTCACTTAGCTGTTGGTTCTATTATCAAAAAAAAAAAAACAAAAAGATTAGGACCACAGAAGCCTCCTAACTTCCTACACTTGCACGGATTTCTAAAAAAATTTTCAACAATATCATATGTAACGAAACGGGGCAAATTACGGCACTCGTTATTAAACGTAATTACGAAATGTTTCAATAGAGTTTACATGGAAATATTTTAAAATTTCAAACTAGCAACTGAACTACTCCTGCTTCAGCGGATAATAGTTCTAATGTAACATGAGAACATCCTCCTTCGTCGATGTTGTGTAGCAGAATCATCGACGAATTAAAATAACCAATAAAACGGCTACTAAGCATAGTTTAAAAAATTTAATACGTCTCATTGACACCAGAGGCGCTGCAACACTGCATTATTATAAACGTGTAATAAAGCAGATTTGTAAAAGTATCAAGGTTTCCTCTATATCTTCCTTCAACAGCAGTCTTCTCTCTTAGCAAATGTTTGCAAATTTTCATAAATTTTAAAATTTTTGGTGAATTTTCGGCATTTCTGGCAATATTAGGTACTTTTAAGCAATTGAAGCGTAGCCGCGAATAACGTTGTAAAAGACAATTTAAAAAAACAGTTTTTTCAGAGATTACCGTTAATAATACTCTCGAGCCTTGTATAAACATAAAATTTTTAAATACCCTGACATAAGACTAGTCACGTGACCAATCCCCAAGTGATAGTGACCACTCCGAATAGTATTACTTCCTATGAAGCGGACCAGGGACTTTTGCAATTGGATGGCCTAGGATGGGGTATACACCTTGTGAATTGTCACTGAACTATCTTATAGGGACGTATTCGGTGTATAATAATGAAAATTATATATAAATGTCATTCCGACATTTAACTGTAACAATTAACGCTTATAAATTTTTTTTATCGTTACAAATGCAATGACATTTTTTTTAATCTGGAAATTTTATGAGACATGACAGGCTTGACAGGCTTGCACACTACCCACTCGAGCACAGGGCAACTCATATTTCAAAAGTATAAATACCAGTTAAGCTTAGTTTAATATTTAAGTATGGTTACGTGACTGGTCCCAGAGTTACATTGGAGGGAGCAATTAACATTATATTTACAATATTTGATAGGTACTGTATTCAATAACATCGAAATTGGCTCAACCTTAATTTTGGCAACGACTTTGTCACTTTTTTTTCAATTAAAATTGTTTTTTGAATTTATAATTTTCTTTCAAATTAAAATGCAAGTACATGGCCTTTTAATTTTTTCCCAAATTAAACTATTACTTATAAGATTTAAGCTTTTAGGACAATATTTCTGTGCTCAACTAAGAAATTTTACGAAAATTCTTATTTTCTAACACAAAAATATCGGCTTAAATCACAAAATTTATAAGAACCTTAAATTATTAATAACAACAACAAAAAAACCCCAAACAACAGAAGTGAACTGAATCAAAAAGAACATAAGCAAGACCAAAATGCTATCATTTGTTCAAATCATGCTATTTGATGGCTGCTCATTAATCAGTCATAATGCTTTAAAGATGGTCTTTTGAGATATCACGGAACAGTTTGTAACGAGCAACAAAGGAAACGAAAATTGCAAGTTGTTGTGTGCGGGAAGCGGGAAAATACTCGTAAGTGACTAAGTGTTGTTTGTCTTGTTCGTGTTGCTGCTGATCATTAGTTTTGTTTGCCCAAAGGTTATTAATTATGTGCTTTGAAGCCATTTGTGCCGACAGTTTTGAAAAATTATTTTAAACAAAAAATTTAACAACAACATGTTTGGAAATCATTGTTATACCTTTTCATACATTTTAATTAAGATTATAACAACCAGACAGATACAACAAAAGACACAACTAAACAATAATTAATGATGATTATTATTTTATATAAATAAATTCAGTAGAATTTATCTTGAATCCGCTCATATTACATATAATGCAAGTGTTGTTTGTATGTAATCCTCTGTTTAATTTTTATTTATGGCTTCAGTGTTAATAAAGTCGTAGTTAGTTTTATAATTAATGACATTATATTGCTTTCAATTTCTTTATTATAAATTGCCTTTGATTATGTTTTGATAATTTAAATATTCATACTTATTGATTCAAACTACAACAGCTGCTGTTTATTAAATATTTTACTTCTCTTTTTTTTTTTTTTTTTTTTTGAGAAAAAAAATATATAATTTATTATCAATCAAATGTTGCAAAGTATAGTAAGTGTGGCAGACATGGATGACATGGTATGCCAATTTTATGGGGGTCATCTATCATCACTTACAACAAAGTGTCTAAGTGCTTGTATATGTGTGAGTGTGTGGGAGTTTTTCAACACAGTGCCAAAAATAGACAATGTTACAGTAATATTTTAAAATTTTGCAGCATATATGGGTGTTTCCATAGCTATTTGAAGTAAGCATTTTAAAGTTTTGTAAAGCTTGCCACAAATTTCTCCATGCTTCTTTATATCAAATTGGAAAAATGTTTATGCAATATCCGAGGCTTATGGAAAAACAATGGAAAGATATCTAAAGTCCGGGGCACAATGAATCCGTCATACGTTAAACTTCGCCTTTTTCAACGCAACGACGAAGAAGGTTGGCACAATGAGTACTTTATTGACGGAAGCATTTGAACATCTCATATAGGTCGATTCTCCATTTTATTTATTAAATTCAACTTTTTGTATTTATTTCACTTATTCGTTTGTTTAATTTTATTTTTGCTGCCACAAAATACAAAAATCTAAATCAGAACATACATACAAAAAACCAACCAATACCTGTGAAACTACTCAACGTACTCAAAAAGTTAAAAGTTTACCAAATTTTGTACTTTGCGTTGACGGACACTTACTGAATGTAATCGACCTTAGCTGTCAGTTGAAAAAGGCGAAGTTTAACGCATGACGGATTCATTGTGGCCCGGCCTTAACTCTCTCTCATACATATGCTTTTATACGTAAGCTGAGTTTAAATTATAAAATTTCAGCAGCGATTATTTTCAGTGAATCAATTTTGCTGTCAGCAGACACAAAAAAAAATATTGTAACGTATTTCTGACTATTCAAATTTGGCTTCAATTATGGAAACCCCCATATAAACTTGTATCTCTAACATCTAAGAACCAAACTTACATTACGTTTGAATACACTTCTTCATGGTTAAAGTGCATAGTAAATTTGTTTATGTATATGTTACCTTAATGTCTTTATATGACTGTATATAAGTATAAACTGTTGTAGTTGCCATTATTCTCAAAAAAGAGAGAAAGAGATAGCTAGAGAAAACAACAAAAAAAGAACTTGAATTTTTTGACATGTGCATAAATTTTCGTAAAATATAAAACTGAACCGGGCAAAAAACGACAACATACAATAATTCATTCAGGTCTCATAATGTTAATACATTTATTTTTATTTTCATGTAACATTTTAACATGTTAGTTGTTGCTTGTTGCCTTTGCTGTTTTCTGTTGCTACTTTTTTGTATGATTTATATGCAGCAGACACGACAGTTAATTTGATATTTTGATTAACTGCACAAAAGGCCGAAAATACGATTAATGTGTTTAAACCTTAAATGGGAGTTGGAAAAAAATATACATATACATATATTTAATGAATTTTATTTATTATAGTAGAGTACAAAGTAAATATGCTTTTTAGCTTTAAACTATATGATGCAATATATTTTAAAATAATGACTTAAAATATATTAAAGAATGCACGGGAAAAGCTAAAGCTAATTAGTTTTAACTCTGCAGCCAGTAATTAAAATGGGAAAGGAGCTAATGGTATATTCAATTTAAGTGCAACACTGTGCCAAATAATGCGTACCAAGTTTTTAGTACTACATATATGTACATATATTATTAATTAAATTTGTAGTACGAAAATTTTATTACTAAATTTTAAAACACAATTCTTAGCAGTAACTTTTAGTACAAATTAGTTTATCACTTTTGCTAGTAACCTTTGATTCATAAGATGCAAACTAAAGAAATTATACAGGTTTAAATAATACGTATCTGCATTTTAGTAGTAGATTGATATTACAAAATTTTAGGAAAAAAAATTTAGTACAAAATTTTTAGTACAATTTTTTAGTACACACTTTTTTTAGTACACAATGTCATCTAAATCTAAATATTAAGCAATAAATTTTTATTAAATATTTATTTACTATTACTACTGTCCGTCTGTCTGTGTACTACTGACTCATTCGCATTAAAATAATGGGTGTTTTTTATTGAGGTATAGAACTTTAAGTTGGCATCACTTTTTTAACTGGCGGCCATTTTGTCAGCTGTCGAGTGATTAATATTTAGGTTTAAAATTTTTAAACGCACTAATAATCCCAAATTATTATTTTACTTATTAAGTAAAATATTTTTTATTAAAAATACATTAAAATTGATTATTGAGGGGTTTAGCTGGATGTATTTTTAATAAAAAATATTTTACTTAATAAGTAAAATAATAATTTGGGATTATTAGTGCGTTTAAAAATTTTAAACTTAGATTAATATTTAGTTTGGTTTGCCATTTCATCATGAACAGGTTGACAAAAGAACAACGCTTGCAAATCGTGCAAATTTATTTCGAAAATAATGGTTCAGTTCGCGAAGTTTACCGCAAGCTCCGTCCATTTTATGGTCGACATAATCGTCCATCAGAGCAATTAATTCGGTTAACCATGGATCGTTTTCGCACTACGTTTACTCTATGTGATAATACGCATCCGCAGAGACGTCGAACAGTGCGCACCGAAGAAACAATTGCCGCTGTAGAGCAAAGTGTTGAAGAGGACTCGAATGAATCGATTCGTCACCGTGCACAGCAATTGGAGCTTTGTCCATCAACTTTATGGAAGATTTTGAAGATTTTGAATCTGGATGAGTTGTGGTTCCAACAAGACGGCGCTACATGCCACGCAACGCACGTCACAATCGATTTATTGAAGGAAACATTCGATAAGCGCATAATTTCGCGGAATGGACCTGTCAATTGGCCACCAAGATCGTGTGATTTGACACCATTGGATTATTTTCTTTGGGGATATGTGAAGTCGCTCGTCTACGCCAACAAACCAGAAACGTTAGGGGACTTGGAAGCCAACATTCGTGGCGTTATTGCCAACATACGGCCCCATATGCTCGAAAAAGTGGTTGAAAATTGGACCTGTAGAATTGGCTTTATTCGAGCCAGCCGCGGCGGCCACATGCCCAAAATCATATTAAAACATTAATGGCATAAAATTATCCTTCCAATAAAGCCAAATTGATGGACATTAAAACGATTTTCTTGTGTTTTATTTCAATTCGAAGTTCTATACCTCTAAAATTAAATACTCGTATAAAGGAAAAACATTAATGACCATGACCTTAAGTGAAAAACAACAACAATAAAATAATAACTTGTACTGATAAAACATAAGCATTGTAATTATTTATATGAGGTAAATTTTTTAGTTGCTGCTGTTCGCAATATTGCTGTGAACAACATGGTTTGTACAGAACTTGTTTGGACTGGGTATATTTCAGTAAAAACGAAGAATTTGGTAACAGCAAGAAAATAGTTAAAACTTAAAGCAAATCTTGATTGCTAGTCGTTCCGTTTGTTTCCTGGCTGACATTGTGCCAAATAATACGTTCTAAGTTCTTTGTACTACATATTATTACTAAATTTTTAGTACGAAAGTGTGGCTAATAACTTTTAGTACACAATTTGTATCGCAATGTGCAAAAAATTTAAATTTAAAAATTTTTTAGTACACATTTTTTAGTGTAAATTTGTTTTATTAAACTTTCAGGTCTAAATTAATTTTATATTAAGTATTTATTTACTTTCAGTACTAAAATATCCTTCAGAAAAAGGATAACTATTAAATGTTTGCTAATAAGCTCCTATTACGATATTTTTAGTACAGCAGTTATATTACGAAGTATAAAATATTATTACTAGAATTTTTACTTAGAATTACTAGCAATATATTTTTAAACATTAACAGTCTTATTAATAAAACTTATTAAGGATTAATAAAGGCTTTTTAATAAAAATTTTTCATGAAAATTTGTTTTAAAAACCCTTTATAAAGTCTTACTGCCAGTTGACAGAAGCCATGTAAAAATTCTCGTCAGCGTATTTATGTTGAAAGCAAAATCAAAGCACTAAAAATTGGCTGTTGTTTTCAATATAAATAGACAGCCGAGAATTTTTACATGGCTTCTACACTGAAAGAATTTTCAGCATACATTCTATGAATTTCGACATTAATCTAATGAAAAATTCATTAAAATCCAACCAACGTCACGCTTCATTGGATTAATGAAACCAGTTTCGTCAAAATTATTTTATTGAAAATTTCATAAAATTTATTTGACAGTGTAATTAATGCAGGGCTATAACTTCATCGAAACAATAAAATAATTTCATGAAAAGAATGAAATAACTTAAATATAAAGGGGTTTCTTAATAATTAGAAAATATTGTTGTCATAAATCCAATAAAATATTCTTACGAAACCAGAATACCAAGGAAGCAATTCCAATGAAATTCTTTCACAATATTCATGAAATTTTCATTGGATTTGTGAAATTATCATTAGATTTGTGAAAAAAATTTTAATGAAATTGTTTCATTGGACTCATGAAGCAAAATTCTTTCGGTGCATAAACTGGCAGTTAATCATTTCTATAAATAAGGCTGTAAATATTTAGAAAGAAATTGTAGAATAGAGTACAAAAATTAAATAAAAAATATCCTTACTAAATATTTAATACTAAAGTTGAAGTACAAAAGCTTAAGACACACATTTTAGTAGCAAATTTTTGGTGCCAACTTTCAGTACTAATTAATGCCAATTTTAAATATCAAATTTCGATACGATAAATAGTGATTAAATTTTTTTACCTAATTGTTATGGATATACATACATATAATATAGGCTCAAATTTTAGTACATACTACGGGTTCTTAGATTTTAAGCGCCTGTTTGTAGCAAAACAAAAATTAGCGAACAGTAGTTTCACTGGGTATCTACTGCAAAAATTTCAGTGTTAAATTTTAGTACTAATTGTGGGTACTAAATTTTAGTACTAAATTTTAGTACTAAATTTTACTACTAATTTTTACTATTAATTAAATAGCACTATATTAAGCAATTTATTGTATTCCACTGGTCTTAGAGTGCGTTTGAGTGGCAATAAAAGTGAATATACTACTACTGATCAGTACAATAAAAAACATAAGAAATTAAAGAAATGCGTTGGAAATAAAATTGTTATATGAGTAGTATTTGTTTCAGTGTACAAGACTAGTGCTTTTGCGAGATCCTTAGCATTATATTTGGAAGCCAGTTAAATAGATAAATTTCTTAAATAAGTTGCATACTTTAGGGGATAATTTTCGTATTTTACACACAACCTCAAACTTTTTGCACAACCCTTGTTTTAAACTATTGTTCCAAACAACATTTAGCTTATTTTCAAAAACTCATTACCGATGTATTGTATATATAAATTTATATATGTATGTATATGTATATATTGTGTATTTTAAACCATATCAAACATACGTGCTCGAAATCATACACGCAACATGCGACTATTTTTCAAACGACACAACCTTATATGTAGTTAAAAAAAAACTCACATTATCTGTAATAAAAGATTTTTCTGAAATATGCAAGGAACAACACAAAATTGATTTATTATCGTATATCCGAAACTCACGTGTACCCATCTCTTATCAACAATATCGTCATCATAATCATGAGAAGTAAAAAAGAAATAAACATTTGCAACCAGAAGGAGTGAGCAGTTGTTGCTGCGATAAGACTTATAAAGCATACAAAATATCCCCTTGCATCATTTATTTTTTGCAGCTAGATGTAATCATTGTGGCATTTGTACAAATACATGCAACTCATTTTACTTTCTTTTTGCAGCTCCTGCTGCAAATGTCAGAGTGGTAGAATGTGGTTTTATGTTCCCATTTCATTGCATTTAACTTCTGCTGCATATAAATTTATTTTTAGCCATTGGGCATTATAATTGCCATGTATGTCTAAGTCCCCCTTAGAGAGTGTTGTATGACAGTGAAAATTTAACGAATGGCTGGCTGATGAAAATGTTGCATCATAAATTATATAAAAAAGAAAATAATTGTATGCGTGTTTTGGTTATGTCTCTTCGCTGTCTGTCTATGGTGTGTAATGCGGGGTATTTAATTTAGGAGGCTACACTTTACTGATATTTGTTCCTTAAACATTTGTTCACTGTGTTTAAAAAGTTGTTCTTCACTAAGTAAAATTTATGCGTTAAACTTTAACGTGGTGCAATTTTAACCTTCATCAAACTCGTTGTCTGCTTTATCATTCCATTATTTACTACGCAATAGACACGTTACATCGCATGCTTTTGGCAAACTGATTAAGTTATGAAAAGTAATTAATTTATATCGATTATGATGGTTATCGTAGAGATAAATTCATTTATATTTGTCTATGATTAATTGATTTACAAAATGAAGTAATACATCGCTGGCATACAGACGTGGCAAATGATGTGTTCATATACTCATATTTATACCATATATTTTTTGTAATGAAATAAAGTCCAAGCCAGTGTGTACGCTAGAACTAGACATCGTGAAAAGTTTTTTATAAATAAAACTATAAATACTCGTATATTAGGATTTTTTCTAGTTTTTTTCTTTTGCTAAGCAACGTCGGTATATTTTTCGTTCCTGCTTATGCAACTAATCTGTTATAAACAAGCTAAAAATATGCATATGCTTATAGTAAGACTCTTAATATGTCATTGAGAATCATAATATACAAACATAATAAACTCGAAAAACCTTAAACGAAAATATTGTTACGCAAAATATTCGGACAGAGCTAATTTAAATGTTTTTATAACGAAAACGGTTGGTAAATAAAAAGAACCATCTTGAAGTATTTAGCTAAAGAACTTAAAGTAGATACACACATACACATTAAAGTGCAAACACATGGTAGAAACAACTCTGTATTAGCAACGACACACGGTATTACCAACATAAAATTCCTTACACAGAAACTCTAAAATTCAAAATAACGGCCAATCGAATTATCTACAAACACCTCGAAACAGCAACATATATTTTCCAGATTGTATTAGAAGACTGTTAGATCAACTGGCTACCAATAGTAAGCTACAACAAAGATGGTAACGTGCATAGCAACAATATCGTTATGCAGTAATACAGTTCCTTCCATTTGGCTTTACTAAGTGTAGTACAAAAGGAAGTACCCTGTGTGAGAGTCAAGCCGAAGGTCCATACCATCCGTTCAATGCGTAGTTGCGTTTTATGCATGTGTCAAAAAGTAGAATCAAGGTAATTATATGTGGCAAGTTACAGAACAAAACGCAAAGAACGTATAGACGCATAGGACTGATAAAGTAGGTTTACTTTCTACTTTTGTATCCGTCGCATGCATCATGATCTCTTTTGTAGCCAAATGTTCGTGTAGTGAATTTAAATTTTTTCTCTTTTTGCATTAAAACAACAAAAATACTTGCGCATAAGACGTATTGCATGTAACTTGAATTTAGAATCGGAGAGAATATACAGAAACGCATACCACGCATATGCAAAGAACGGATGGTATGGACCTTCGGCTTCAGTCAGTGTGAATCAGATAACAGTCGAGTCAACATCGTTGAAAGTGAAGAAAACTTGGGGAAGTAATTAAGTACAGTCAGTCTGTAGTATTGTATAAACAGTGAGCATAAGCAGAATAAGTCTTCTGTGTGACAAACAGCCATGTGGGAGTTTTGCTATAAGACCAGCGCAGTCAGTGGTCTAAAACGTGTTTAAACAACAGCGGAAACGATGTAGTGGTAACCAGTTGTGGTATATTTAAGTAATCTAACTATGTGTGTGTATTTAAGCTCTTGATTTTGAGTAGTATAAGTCCAAGTCCAGACTTGCAATTTTTATTGCAGCAACTTTTTATTTTTTAATGCAAAAGAGCGAGAGAGGAATACAAAAAGTATATTTTTCTATTTCAACACTCTCACACACATCCAAGGATTGCTGCAACAAAAATTGCAAGTACGGACCGGCAGTAAGTGTTATTAGTAAATAAAGTGTCATTCTTAACCCTAATTAGTACACTGGGGTCTGTTATTCATTTGCAAATCCTAAAGGGTAGAAACGTAACAATATTTTTAAAACAAGCAACTTTATTCGATTATGCATCAGTTTAAAATTTTTACAATTAGTTGCCTATTAAGTAACAATCAAAATATTTAATTCCTGCACACAGAAAAATATCAGCTTCAAATGCACGTAAACAAGGTTAATTTAACTATTTTCTGCAATGATTTTGCTTAATATGTGTTTAATGTTTATCTAACATGATTTACAGCAATCTTCAAAGAAACTTTTTTCCTATTGAAATAACTTTATTTCATGTTCATTTAACATTCCCGTAAGAAGAATGATGTTTAACCAAAGTTATTTCTTGTTGGAACAAGGTTAATTCTATACTGAAATAACACAATGAACCATGTTGAATCAAAGTTACTTCAAATTGAAACAACATGAATTTAATTTAATGCAGTTATTGTTATTTTAATAATTATTTAACCTACGTGTGTATATTGTAACAGGCAACAGGAAAATGTTTGTATATTTATAATTCGCTTCTTTGAACCCGGAATTCCATACGTGGTAGTCAACGTGCTTACCTGTAATACTGTCTTAATATAAAGTGCTCCTTATCAGACACATGAAGCTTGCCTCCGAAGCGTTACCTCCTGGGATATAAATTATCTTTCTTGGTGCTTAATTCATGTTTATTTTTGACTCAGGATTCCTTCATTGCTTGTAAGCGTAATGAAAGGTTTAGTAGAGCCTGACACTCTTTAGCGACTAAGCACGGACGTATAATTCCTGGAAGTTTGTGCGTGCTACCTTTGACTTTTCATAGTTCATCGGCTACCATGCCTTTTGCATAATCCTGCCATAATCATGCAATAATCTGTCTGGCCCTATTCCTCGAATAAGTCTCAGTTGGCCCAAGAACAGATAAGACTTTACATACTGGATGCTTATTTGGAAGGGCGGCATCGACTCACCCTGTCAGTGGTGTAGTTGCGGTCTTATGGTTTTTGTAATTCATTGGTTCCTGTAGCATTTACTACATAGCCATCTTTATCCACTTCACCACTTGCTTCTTGTACGAGGTGCTTATTCAATATGTTCGCAACTAATTCCACTTTGAGCCGTGTCACTATCCGCAACTTAAGACCCGTCCAATAGCTGGCAGCTCAGCTTCCTCGGATGTCCCAATTCCGCGGCCTAGAGGCCCTATGCTCCGCTAGCAGTTAAGCGGATAGAAGTAGAAGAACGCGCTTACCGCTGCAGTCACACTAACCCAAAATATTCCTTACAGATATACTAAACATGTAACATCATGATTTAAATATTAATTCAACATGATTTCAAATCAACATTTTTGCATGGTTATTTAACGTTGATATTTTTTTCGGTGTGTAATACATTTAAGATATTTTAAGCTTTTTAAAGCATCTAATAAAGCCTCTACATTACAATTATAAATAATAATGCCGGATTTCTCACCAGCTTTCCATTGTTAATTTCATATCTTCAAAATAGTTGATATGTTGAAAATATTTGCTTTTAATTGCTTTTCAAATTCCACCCTGAACAATCAAATCTTAATAACAATCTTTTAGATATTTTACAAATTAATCTTTCGTTTAATGTTTTCATAAATCTTTGTTGCTACCACGCAATTCTTTAAGTTACATTTCAATTTCCCACAACCATGCCTCACATTAATAAATGAATTTGAGCTATAAATACAAATTTCGAGTGTATTGTATAAATAAATCTTTTCAAGTACATACTGCAGTTTAAGGTAATAATTCAAACCTGCACAAGTCTCATATTTCACATACGCAAAAAATAAAAATAAAAATTGTGTATAAAAAGTGACCTCGTAATAGTCAAGATTAATGGTCATTGCTGAAAATTAAACAAGAACTTATAAACGCAAAAGCTAAATAAATTAATATATTGTGTTCATTGGACTAAAAAAAAAGAGAAGGAAAAGAAAGCCAGCAAGGAGATATATAATCGTATATTACAATGTTGCACAGTGGTTGAAAAGGTATTTATTTTGCTATAGAATTTTATAATATTTAAGAAGTGGCTTGTAGTATGGAGCAGTTTAAAAAAAAACCTTTTGAGTATCTAATTGTAGAAATACTGCTAATGTGACAAGACAAGTCCTCCGGGTAGACTATAAAATATTAATGAAAGATTGCAGTGATCAAAACTTGCACTTAAATAAAAAATTATTTATTTAGTATAATTGTCGTAGAGTCCTGGGTTTGATTCCTACCAGTTAGTGTTCTGCAGATAAGCCAAAGAAGCTCCACTGTTTCAGTTTCTTACTAGCAAAAAAAAAAGCAAATTTTTTACTGATACCAGATTCTTAAGGAAATACAAAACGAAAATATTGTCCCATAATCACAAAAAAAAAGACAAAAAGTGTCTTAGAACATCCGGCTATAGCTATGCTGCTTAGCTATATAAAACAAACTTATTATGTTAAATAACAATGCAATAAAACTTTATTATATAGTGATGTCAAATTATTCTCAAATACTTCAAAACTTTTGCATTTATTTCCCATTTTTTTCTTTTCTAGCGGTGAATGATTACATTAATGTATTATTTGTGGAAGCTGGGGGCTTTCAGCCGGCTTACAGCCAATCGGCGTCTTTCTATGGTTTGTGTTCATGTGCAAAAACAATACAAAAACCAACTGAACAATGCTTCTCATTGTTGTTGTAATCTGGTTTTAAGTACAGAGAATTCAAACCAAAAATAAATTTATTACTGTAATAGTGTCGATTAATTTTCTTACAAAAATCACGTCCTAGCTCCAGTGTCGTGAAATAAACAGCATAGCTATAAAAAAAAAGTTCAAGCAACATCATTTTGAAACTAAATTTTTTGACGAAAATCGATGACATACAATTGCCGCTCTAACCACTGTCTACTGCCACATCAAGGACATAATTCATTTTGTTTCTGTTGCTGGCTGGTTAGTCGTTTGGTTCTTTATACACTTAGTCCAATTTTAGTACTGTTAGCCTGTGAAAATAAATGGCTTGTAGCTGTTTATGTGCAGCGTTAATCGAAAAGCGTATAGGAATTTCTTGTAAGAAAACTAATAAAAACAGAAAGTAAATGTACGAAATTAATATGTATTGAACATGGCATACGTAGTTGGATGGTGTATAGTAGTAGTGTGCTTTCAGTACATAAGCCTTACAGTAGTATGGCTAAAGGAAAAGTACAACAGCAGCAGAGGATACAGAGAAGACTTATGAACTTGTTAGAGATGATAAAACAAACAGGAAGAGTGTATAAAATACAAGATTATAAATCTATTTTAGAACACTTAACTTAGTTTTTGGTAATAAAGAAATAAAATACTAACCGGGCGCGTTATTATTGCGTGTGTAATCCACTGCCACAGAGTAAATGAGCTATAAATTAGTGATAAAAAAAAACAGAAAACAAACCGAAGTAGTAAGAAGCAATGGTATTATATCACAATTCTGATCATTCAAAAGAAATATTTCAGGCATTAGTTAAGATATTTTGCCGGCTGTGTGGTATGTTTAATCGTTTAATTGTAAAGACGTTATTATACAGTTTGGACAGAATTTATTTCGTGAATATATTTATATCTATATCGTTACCTTAAAATTGAAAGGCCTTAACTCATTGGTTGCTTTTTAATCCAGATTTTCGCATTTTTTTATACATTAGATGATCTTATATCAAAATATACAAAAAAAAACCCGATTTCAAAAGATAATGAGTTAGGACAGTTTTATACTTTTAACCAAAACATTTGTAAGGCTGTACAAAGTTTTCTCATTCACTGTGTCATTTCTACAATATATATAGGACCCCATAAATTATATTCATTCTGGGACCTTATGAGTAGAGAAGTCGCATAAGCGATGCACGTCTGTCCGTTTTTCTGAACCTTAAATCGGTTTTTCGAAGCTTTCAAAATATCAAGAGGCCTCAGTATTGGACGGCTTTTTCATGATTTGTCTCAGCTCGATTGGTATTGGAAATCAGCAAAATCAAAAAAAACGGTTCCAGGGTTGGAAAACTGATTTTTTGTATATAAAAGTAACTTAGAATATTTCATATTTTAAAAAGATAATTTTTGGTATTGACAGTCAAAAAAATTACAGAGACAGTTCGATCGAGTGCTGGAAAATTGAAGCAATTTTTTTGAACATCAAAGTAATAGTACATTTCTACTGTGAGCAAAACAAGTTGTTTTTCGCAGAACACTTCGAATTGTTTCCATTATCCTCTTTTGTGTTTTGGTATACGAATTTTCGAAATCAATTTGATTTTATAATCAAGGCCACAAACCTTATTATTTAGATTAGTTAATTTTTCACTCATTTACATATAAACAACAAATAAATACAACTGATGTGGTTTGTGGAATTGCTTAAACAATTTATTATTCTGTATAAGTGCTATCTTTTATCAGAATATTGTGGCTTTTTTTGAAGTTTCAGACAGCAACACAGTGTTGCACTGAAAATTTGTTCCATGTTTTGGAGGAAAACAATTTATTTGAGGTTTTTGCTGATATGAAAAATTTATGGGAAAACATGTAACAAAACATTAGTTTTGACATATTCCATTTCTACTAAACAAAAACGAATAATTCTGTGGTAATAAAAAGTTTACCTTATAACGCGATAAAAATTAACGTGCAACAGCAACAAACAATGGTTTGTTTGTATTGAGACATTAAAAAGTAGTGTAATATTCAATTTGATTAAATACCGGAATATGTTCTTATTTCAAATAGAAATATGGTTTTTGAACATCATATGTTAGCAACAAAATTACAATTGCATCAACTTTTCCACCCTTGCCACAGTGTGTGTTGCCATAGAGAATTTAGTCAGGGGAAATTATAGCATTCGATACCCATCGAAATTTCTATGCAAATATGTACGTCTAAAATTTTATAAAAATTTGTTCGATATCGAATGCCGTAATTTGTTCACAGATTTTACATACATCAGTTATTGTTGTTCAAATGATGATTTTATGATTATAAAGTAAAACACAAGTATAAAAGAGTTCTACCTCTCTTTCTTTATCTGTACCTCTCCCTCTATGTCCCTCTGTTTCTGTCTCACACACAACATCAAAACGGCGCACTATGAGTCATTTTATTAATTTTTCGAAGTCGATTTTAAAACAGTATGGATTTGGAAAAACTTTTAACTTATATATCGAATAGAATAGTGGCAGAATAATTTGCCATCGGAAAGGGATAAAGTTATTCCTTTTTCTTCATTTATTTTAAGAGTACAAAATATTAATATTTTAACAATTCTTTTATGCAGAGTACACTGAAAGAATTTTCGGCATAAATTCTATGAATTTCGACATTAATCTAATGAAAAATTCATTAAAATTTAGCCAATGTCACGCTTCGATGGATTAATGAAACCAGTTTCGTCAAAATTATTTTATTGAAAACTTCATCAAATCTATTTAACAGTGTAATTAATGCAGTGCTATAACTTTATCGAAGCAATAAAATAATTTCATGAAAAGAATGAAATAACTTAAATATTGTTGTCATAAATCCAATAAAATATTTCTACGAAACTAGAATACCAACGAAGCAATTCCAATGAAATTCTTCCACAATATTCATGAAATTTTCATTGGATTTGTGAAATTATCATTAGATTTGTGAAAAAATTTTTAATGAAATTCTTTCATTAGACTTATGAATCAAAATTATTTCGGTGTATATAAAACAGATTCAACTTCTCCTGGATATATAATAATACTTTCGAGTATTAATATTGTTTATCTATATTAAATCAAAAATTTTAGACAGAATATGTTGGACAATGGAAAAAGCTAGGCCTTAAAACTTTTTCAGTTTCTTTCAAAACTCCAGCCCCTTACAACACTTCTTGCAGCATACATTATAAGAAAACTTTTGTTTAAGCAAGTCAAGCTTTTTAACTTTTACTTCGACCATGCCCTGCTAATGATTTTATAAGAGTTGAAAATAATACGCCAACAAATGACAGTTTAAATTATAACTTTTCATAGAGAATGTCTATTAGAGGATCTTAATTCTAATTAATAAATATCAAGTTAGATTAGGTTGAAAAGAGCAGCAATCAATATTGACACAATTCGTTTTGGATTGCACTTATGCTTTTATAGCATGTTGTGCACTCTTAAGAGAAATATTTGGATGGTCAAGTTATCGAGAGTAGACTGTATTGCTCATTAAATATGCTATTGTTCTTTCGTTTAATATTTTTAACGTCTGACCTGACGTTTAAAAAGAAAAATATACGCATACCTATACACACACACTCAAAATGTTCTAAATTACTTCTGCCATTAACAACTTAAATGATTAACTTTCTGTTTTGCCTTTTTCACTTTTTAAATTAACTCTAAATACAATTTGCTTGCGATATACACATGTGTGTGTAAACGATTTTGCTAAAAGTGCATTTAAGCCTTCACGATTCATGAGAATTATATATCGTTTTTTTACGTGTAAACAAAACTCAACCTTGAGTTATACAAACTAAATACATACTACACTTTTTGTGAAACTGTGTATAATTCACAAACCCCAATAATAATCTACTCATAGTATCCTTAATGACCATTTAAGAGTGTGGATAACAACAATACAACAGAAACTATAACGAATATACATAAATGAAAATAAAAATGTATAATCATCGCCAACGTCATCGCCATCGCCATCATCAGGAACCAGCAGCAGCGTCATCCATGTAAGCATTCATAAGTGAAATAAAACAAAATCAGCATTTTTAGAGAATTTCATTGAAATACTCATATACTCGTATGTACATATGTACGTGCTTACGTATGTTGTTTGTATGCTGAAAATTTTATGTAGGTTTAGAAGAATAAGAATAATGACCACTTTGGCATCTCGTGGCAAATAACCATTCATCAATTTGTCCAAATTACAGACATTTTGCAGCGCTTGTTTTTTTTTTTTTTTGGTTTTCTCTTACTGTTCGCTGTATATTTTCGTTTTCTTTAAATTCGTTTACACCAATTTTACGGATGGTGGCATAACATGCTTTTGCCATACAAGAGAAGTGTATTTTGAAAAACAGATTCTTAGTATTAATATTATACAATACTTGTGTTGTTTAAGTGGCACTATAAACTTTGAAGGAAAGCATTAAAAACATTTAAAAAAAATATATATCAGTTATGTGCAACATATGCCACAGGGGAGCGTACCATCCAGCCAATAGTTAATAGCGGAAATCACTATTCGTTGCAAGCTGATGTTGCAAATCTTGCAGATATTGCAAGTATAGCAGAAATAAATTTTTTAAATAAATGTACATACATAAATTTAAACAAAAAAACCTTATAAAACAAGTAAGAGTACCGACGTATGTATATGTAGTATATACATATTTGTTATGTAAGCAAATTTATCTTTTTTTTCAAGTGCAATTTTTAATAAGTGACCTAGCAATATTTTCGACTAAAGAACTTGATTCAAATATTTTATTTTCGATATTAGCAATAGTTGAATATTTTATTCTGCACTCTCTATTTAAGAAATATTTTAAATTCACCCTTATTCCAGTTGTCAACATCGACGTCTTGTCAATACAATACCAAAACATTGGAGCTCGAGATGTTCAAAATATAACTGCGCTGAGAGCATAATAAGCAACTGGGCACAAATCTTCATTTATACTTGAATTAGATATCCATATAAAAATGTAATATATACAAAAAAAAAACCTTGAGTAAAGATATTCCTACAAAATGAAAAAAAAAATATTTTTGCTTATTTCTTTACAAAAATTTTTTTTGTGATTTCCAACCCTGGAACCATAATTTTAATTTTTCTGGTTTTTAATACTAATTAATTTTTTTTTTTTGAAAACAAAGAACTTATTTAATTAGCAAAGAAATAATGATTTTAATTAAATTAGTTTTACATGCCATCAAAAGTTTAAGTTTTCCAGGCCTGAAGTTATATTTTTATACCAAACTATTTCTTTCTAAAACAGAAAGTATAATGAATTTGTAAGCAAAAAGAAACAATTTATTTGACCTAGTTAATTTTATATACAAAAAAAGTTTTCCAGCCCTGGAATGATACCAATCTAGCTCTTAAAAAATAAAGAAAAACTGTTAAGTGAACAAAGAAAACATGGAAGGAATTATAAAAAAAACTAGTATTATTTAGTTACTTTAATATTAAAAAAAAAAAATTTAATTTTCCAGCTCTGGAGCAGTAGTTTTTATTTTTTCTAAATTTTTATAACAAACTTTTCCTTTCAAAACATAAAATATATATTAATTTATAGACTAGTTACTTTTATCTATCAAAAAATGTTAAAGTTTCCCAACCCTGGAATCATTGTTTCGGATTTTTCTTTTTTCTTGCAACAATCTAGCTCTTTTAAGAATATAACATACACATGTTTAATGTATAGAGATGCAGGAAAAATTAGTTTTATTTAACAAAAGAGTTAAAGTTTTCCAACCCTGTAAACGTTTTTTTTATTATGAATACCAATTTTATTCGTACTGAAGTATAAAATAAGTTTATTTAACAAACAAAATTAGTTTTAACTAGTTACCTTTATATGGCAAAATAAAGTTCAAGTTTTCCAGCTCTGAAACCATCTGCTCGATTTTGCTGATTTTCAATAACAATCTATTTCGTACTATTTCACCAGTCCAAGACCGAAGTTTCTGGCTTTTCTGGGAGCTTTGGAGAACCGATTTCACCTACAGACAGACGGACAACCCTTATTCGTCCTCCCTATGAATAAAGGACCCGGAATATACATATGTATATACTTTATGGGTCGCATACCTATGAATATTGTGGAAATTATACACGGAATGACAAACTTATAATAAGAGTGCACTAAATATTTGTCTAGGTGCCTTTTATTGCACAGCTCAGCTCTCAATTATTGTACAGCACAGAAATACTTCACAGTCTTTAGTGGTGGCAAAAATTGCCTTTCGTGTAAATCATTTGGAAATTTATGGTTAAATCGAACTAATCATTTAGCCAAAGACAACAACTGTATTTTAAATATGTTGCGCGGCTGTCTGCGTGCAAATAGTTAATAAACTTTAAAAGACTGATATATTGAAAAAAGTTTTTATTTGATGTAATCAGTGAAATCGTTTATAATTTTCAGAAAATCGATCATAAAAATACTGATAGATATTTTGAATTTAATTTATATCTACTATTAAGATAATATAAATACTGAGCGCAATTTCACTTTTATGTTCACTTCACATTTTGGAGTTTCACTTCACAATTTGGAGTTTGTTGGTTGGCACATCATTAAAAAATCAAAGCATGTACTCTTCGCTCAAGCCTTCATTCAGACAGCAAATAATTGATCATTTGTGTAACTAATTGGATTGGTTTTACCTTTCTCAACACAACACAGCAACCCAAAATTTTTTGATTTTGATTTTGATTTTAAGTTCAAAATCATTTAAGCGAATTAGTCACACCGTCATTATTTCTTACTTCTCTTTTTTTTCTTTTTTCTTTCATAACCACATGACAGGCTGTCATGACAAGTCATCATTTTGATTTGGGTCGTTATAAATGTTGCCTTAAGCGTTGATGTTTAAACAAATTACTGCAGTCTTTATTTGTTACGCTTTTATGAACAAACGAATGTATTTGACCAAAACGAACGAACGTCAGGCAGGCAGGCAGGCAGGCATCTGATAAGTTGTTAATGCTTCATCATATCGGCATTATTGTGTTGCCTTGTGAATGAATGGCTTTCGTAACTGGCTGGCTGGCTGTCTTTCTGTCTGTCTACTTTTTAATTTGCCACTTGTCTTACGCAATGGAATTATTTTTTTTTGTTATTTGGTATTTTGATTGTAATTGTTTATGATCTCAACTAACTAATATTATGTGTTTGTGTAGCAAACTTATTGTCCCCTTTAAGGCAAAAATAAATTAGTAAGTGAATTTACAAAAAGTCCTTTTAAGAAGTCTTTCTATGATGAGATACAATTAAAATATTTTTTTTTTTATTGAATGAAATAATGGCAGATTTTTTACTATATATGTATGTAAGTTTTTTTTAAGTATTTTAAATGAAATATAAATTTAAAGTAACAAAATTTTTCAAATATGTGGTAATAGTGCGACATGGGTATTATACAAATTGTGTCTATGGAAGGATGTGTCGCAATCACGCATTAAGCGAAAAAAAGTTGTACAGTTTGGTTTGAAGTGATTGATGTTGACAAGTCTAAACAAGCATAACAAATTTTAATAATAAGCCATCAGCTGCTTTATCAAGTAGTTCTTATTTTACGTTATCAAATGACTTCTTCATTGATAAAAAAAAATCAAATATCAGAGCACACGACAAACAAAGTAAAGTCAAGCTAGAAAGGAAGCACAGCTAAATGCTACCGGGCTTGTCCACAGCGTGCGGATAGTAGAAAGCTACATAGATATCCGAAGCAGCTGCTAAGGTAATAGCGGATTATCAGAGGGTTCCTAGAGTCTCAGAGAGTTTCCGAGTGGCGCAGGACTCTTAAAAAATGCTGAATGCCTACGACACTTAGAACGTCAAGGCGAGTGATTGGCGCTTTCAAATAACCAATATCCATCAACTGCCAAAGAACTCTTCCTCATGTTAAAGGCGACTAGCAAGCGTCGGATCTTGAAACAAGAGTTTCGCTATACAAAAGTGATATGGGGCCTCTAAGCCAGCCCGTCTGGAGGCCACCCTGGCAGCCTCAGTTCCAGGCTTGGATGCGGAAGCCCAATCAGCTACTCAGTAATCCAAGATCGAAGGTCGATATTAATGCCCTAATTCAGTAAGAAGATTTAGGACGTTTTTGTTTGAAAATGCTTCCGAGTTCTTGTCTTTGAAATCTCTAAATAATTTTTCTTCAAAAATGGTTGTTGTCTTTGACAATGAAAAATATAAATATTATTGCCATGTTTTTAAAACATAAAAATTCAATTAAATCATTATACAATAGTTTGAAAAATATATGAAAAAATATGTATTGGATATAATGTTTACAACAAAATCATAATGCAAATACACGAACCTTTTAGCATAGACAATAAATAATAATCGTTTTTAAGAATCAAAACTGCTTATATTTTTAGTCCATAGAGAAGACGATACATTCGTCGAACAGAACTAGGGCATAAATTCGTGCACTAAAAATTAGAAAAAATTAAAATTTCATTTCAAAATTCTACAAAGGATCTTTTTTTAAAACATTATTTTTACCCAACTGAGTGTAAAAAATTTAATTTTACTAATTTTTGTAATTTACACATTTTTCTTCGTTTAATTTAAGCTACCCAGCTAGCCTTTTCAGTCGCAGAAGAATCTATTGTGAATCGTATGCAGAGCATTCTCAATAGCAGAAGAGCTCATATTCTAATTGTAGAAGATGCTTCGCATGGGAGAAACTATTATCTGTAGACGATTTATATAAAAGAAGAATATTGAGAATCGTATGAGGCTCTTCAACGTAAATCTTATATGAGCCATTGGGGAAGTTCTAAAAAAAAAAGTTCGATAATGATTTGGGGAATTGTATAGCACTCAGTATGCTTTTTAGTTTGCGAAATTAAATTTTTTTTAGTAATTATTAATAAAAAAAACTTTTTATTTATTGATTAAAGCCTAATTTAAAAACGGAAATTTAGAATTCTTCCTCAACGGAAAATAATTTCAAAACTCACAAAATTAAAGACAAGCAAATACAAAATAAATTCTAAATATAATAATTACTATGCTGAATTTAGCTTTTTTAGACGTCTTTCGATTCCATCTTTGGCGTACACAAAATAGTGCTACATTGCAAGAACTTTGAATAGCACAGATCTATAAAAAAATTCAATTAACGGAAATAATTAGATTGTTTTAAAAGCTGTTTACGAGAAATAAGGAAAAATCACAGTAAACACGAAAACGAAAATCAAGTCCTAACTCCTGTATCGCGCAATAAATAGCATAGCTTTAATAATCTTCAGAGGATTAATTTAGGAGTTGTATATTAAACAGCTCCTGGCTAGCTGGGAGGTAACATAACTGTGACGAACGACAAATTTCATGCACGGCGATGAATTCGTAGATAAGCATTCGCTAAATAAATTCGTCGTGTGAAGCACAATAACAGCTCTTATAATTGATAAAGTTGATTATTGTTTGTGCAAAGAGAGAGAAAATTATTTTTTCGTCGTTTATCGGCGTAAAAATAGAAATAAATCTATCAGAGTGCTCAACACACACGACGAATTCCGTTCGACGGTGGTATTGTGTTAATTTACATATGCATGCATAAATGTGCTTAATTTCTGATGACGAAAGTTCGCAACGAATAATTTGTCGATCGTCCCCGTTGTGTTCCTAGCAGTACGTTTAATATTATATATTTTTTGGTGTCTCTTTCTTTGTCTCTATCTCTATATTTAGTGTGGTATAATTTTCATTGTTAATTTACTTCAACATCATCTTATATTTTGGCAATTTAGTTCACAACTGAACACCAGCTCTAACATTGTTATAACGAAGAGCTTTTTAAATGCTACAGTCCTTAATCCGTTATGAAACAAGTGTAAAAAAAACTTTTAGTGTGAAAGCTACACCGCAACATTTACTACTGTACAGCAGTGAAGTAGTGTGTATATCAGTGATCCGCAAAATGAAATATGTTTGTAGTGCTGCGAGAATAAAATAAATTTACACTTGAAGAAAAGTTTTGTAATTTAAATCACATAATGTGGCTATTAATTTTTTTAATATGCTTTCTAAATAAGCAATTTAATAAAAACTTAAGAAAAAAGTAAAAATCTAATAATTAACTTAACAATGTAATGTATAAATTTCACATTAAATTTATTTACAGCTCTGTGAAAACTATTCAAATGTCTATTTAAGCTATCTCTCCTATTATTTTTAAATGTTTCATAGCATAAAATGCATTGCATATTGCCAAAAGCATTTTTTATCACGAAATATTTCTTAGCTTCTATATTTATTATTTTCTCTTTTTTTGCTGTACAAATTTATTAAATTTAAACTTTAATTTCATTCCATGTGCTCAAAAAAACTAAGCAAATAAGCAGGAAAAATTTTGTACATGCGTGCACCACTTCATTCATCGCTTTCTCAGTGGCGACTAAATGAAAGAGCATAAGCATGTATGTATGTGATTTTCTTGTCCACAATTGTGGTATGTCGTGTAGTTTACAGGTTTAAGAAATTCATAATAATAATTTTTTCTCTAAAATGGATTCAAATTAAAATTTTTATTTGCTTGGAATTATTTGCTCTATTCCTAAAATATTTCCCATTTTAACCCACTGTAAAGTATAACTAACATATCCTAACTTAAATACTTTGATGTTCATACGTATTCAGATCTTCGTAGTCATAATTTGTAATTTTCGAAAATTATTTTCCCACTCACTAAAACCAACAAATTAATCTACAAAATGTTACTTTTAAATTATGTTTCTGACATGACTTGAAAATTTAAACTTCAAACATTTCACAATTTCATATCAAAACACTCACTCACCATGATTGTAACAAAGTTAAACCTCTTTTGGTAAGACAGCTTCATTCATTCATGTTCATTATGTATTTGCAACAAAAGCAGAATAAAGACGCAGAAGAAGAATAAATGTGTAAACATGTAATGAACCTAGACTAAAACTATCAAACTTTTGAATGTAAAACAGCAAATGAAGAAGAAATTAAAATTAAAGTTACTAGCCTTCTAAATAAATATTGGTTGAATGTTTCAAACACTGAGAGAAAAAATTTGGTGTATTAATATAATGAAACAAACACAAGCTTTTAATCTTATAATAGAGAAAAACTGTAAGTCCTTCTGCAAGTTTAACTTGATACTTGTATGTCCAATAGCAAAAGCACTTTATATTGTTTAATGTGGTTCCTAGTTTTGTTCAGTATAATCTCAAATATGCTTGTGCCTGTTAAATTTTAGAGTAAATACGATTTATATCATGACAGCAAACAGACTGACTTGTATGCAAATTCATGTGCCCATCCATCTCAACCAAAGCTGCCAAGAATATTGTAGAAAATAGGTCCACATACAGCATGATGTGAGGTGAAAAGGAAATCATGAAGTTGTGCGGTCAAAAACAATAGGTATACCCATTTAGCAATATTTATGCATGTCTGCACACATACACATACAGTTCATGAGAAGGAAGAAAATGTATTAACGCATGTCCTAAAACTAGCTAAAATTGGAGAACCAGAGACTGAGAGTCGATTGCATACCATAGTTATACATACAACTGAAGATTACATTATTTGTTTGGTATGTTTTGACTGGCTGACAGACAAGTAGACAGGAAAATAGTTTAACCATCTGCAGATGGATGACACAAGCAAGAAAATTTTAAATACTAAAGCTGGGAAATGATGTACAAGGAGGAGGTCAGCAGTCAACTTTGTCTGTCAGTTAGTTGTAAAGACAAGCTGGCATACATACAATGCTTATAGAAAACTGCTGGCATAGGATGGTAAACCTTATTTATTTACTCTCAAAAAAACTGATAGATCATTCTCTACTTAGACAACAATTTAAAATACAAAATTCTAAAAAATTACTTGTGATTCATATCTACTCAGATTTGTATTTAGCTTTAGGTGTTTTGTTTCAATTTGAGGTTATTTAAGCAGTTTATTTTCATAATTTTTAATTTGCATGGTGGCCTTTGGCTGTTGACTGGCCACAACTTTGTATTCAATTTCAAATATGTTGAAGAGTTTGGCTCATTTGCTCTGTTTTGAGCTGGTAAATGCAAAAAGAATTTTATATTTAAACTGTGATTACAGAATTTATCATGAAATCTAGTATGTACGCCCACAAGTTAATCAATTTCTTATTGCAATATTCCAACGCTAAGTTTCTATTCGAAAGACAAGGTTCGTATCCTGGGGAAGCTAAGAGCACATGTGATGATTTTTTAATTAACAATATTATAAAAGAATATTTAAATAATAGACAAACACTAGCAAAGAAAGCAACAACATGATGTTTTCGAAGGCATCTACAACTTCAGCATCATCGTCTAGAGCTCATATTAATCCCACTCTACGGCACTGCTGTCGGCGGCCAGAGAAATGAAATGTATCAAAGATCTTTCCCCTGAGCTAGTTCTTCAGGTTTGTGAAGAAGAAATAGTTACTCAGGGAAATTTTATTTTTCAAATCCTCATTAAATTGATTTCATAAGTTGGCATAATAGTCGCTATTGATTGGTTGACTGTTTCAAAGGTATTCAATGTGGATTATATCACTTGCATCCCAGAAGAAGGGACTTTACTAACTTACAAACCCATTTTGGAGCTCTTCACCCCGAGAATCCTAATTTTTTGACTGCTATTTCTTCTCTGATGTGTTGTGGTGGATCCACGTTCTATCCAGGTTGCGAAAGCTCGTTCGTATTGCGGTTGCAGAACGTCAAAGAATCCTGCGAGGTTGCCATGATTTCGTTCCTGGTGAGAACACGTGGCACGAATCTTGCATCGCCTAAAAAGCAAACTAAGATCTTCGAAAGACCGAGTTCAATCGCTAAGAAAACCTATTTATATCAACATTGGCCCTTCTTCGCCAATATTTGTAGCACTAAATCGTCGACGAAGACAAACAACTAATAAAATTTCTATATATCTTAAAATAATACACTCACTCAACACCAGAGGCGCTGCGACATGCTCTAAAAGTTAACAACACCCAGAATTGCAGAGTTATAAAAATTAATAAATGAATTAAGCTCCTCCTCTTTCCATCTACCTATCACTTTATCACCTGTGCACTATAGTTTTCTTACTCTCAGGTAACATAAACGCACACAGAACAAAACCGCCATGTAATATCAACATGCAAAAATGTTGATTGGAAATCATATAAAATTTATTAGAATTAATATATCAGTAAAAAAAGGGCCTCCAAGAAATTCAATAAGATCCTGAGCTTGTGATCCGGATGCAGTGCAAATTAAGATAACTTCTAATAATTTTTACAAAGGATTCTCATTGCAAGAAGTTCTTTTTTTTTAATCCGTATTCAGTGGATCCGATATCATGTTCATGATGCTGAGAAAATTAATTTCTTTGAAATCAATATATTTTTTATAAATAAAAATCTAATACTTCTTAACATTACTTTTATTTTCCTTAAGTAATTGAGAAAACTACGAATTATCTCAAATTTTGCATTAGTGAAATAGCTTCCTAATTAATTATTTGTATGTTGTTAATAATCCATTCCCACCCATATTGATGTTGTTTCATTAGACGAAAAGTAGTTTCTCTACGATGTTGTTTTGATGTTCGTGTTGTGTAAATACCCGACAAGGCATGCATTACCTGCGAAAACTTCCTGATGCTGTCTAGTAGGCAGTGTACTAGCCTTGTAGCCAAGGAGTCGCGAGTTCGATTGCTGCTGGAGACTCTAGTTGTTTTTTCAGACAATCTCAAATTGTGACTAAATAACACTTGAAGTTCATTTAATTTTTTTTTTTTTGATACACCGTATTATAACTTTATATTCCAATAATATTTATGTTATACCATCAATTAACACCCTGTTTCCATAAGTCAGGCAGACGACTCGTCAAGAGCACTTGTATGGAACTCACTCAAAAATATGAGTGTTTTTCATAAAAATATTCTACTCAAGTTAATCGCCCGTCATGATGGTACATTTTTATTGTGTATCTAAAGATTATTTTAGGTTAATATGGCAGTACCTTGACTACCGCGTGATGAATTCGAGTTCAAAGCTTGGCCGGGGAGGCCAACTAGACATACAACACACACACAATTTTCCTGCTACCTAATCAAATAAAACCGACTACACTTAATTAAATTTCAGGTTGTTTCAACTTTATATAATTTTGATTCAAAATGGCTCTTTGTGTTATGTCAGTATCAAATTCGCGTTGTTTCAGCTCGAAATAACTTTGATTCAACATGACTCTTTTTAACAGTACTGGCATGATATTAAATCAACATGAAATAAATTTATTTCAAAAAGAAATTTTTTTCTGAAGGCTGCTATAAATCATGTTGAACTAACATGAAACACATATAAAGAAAAACCAGTACTAAAAAAATTTAAATTAACGTTGCTTTAAAATATAAAATTTTTTAATGTGAATGGGTCTGATATTTGGGACCTAAGTGATCTGAAAATTGACTTTATCTTCTCAGCAATCTATCAACTGTAACCCAAGCTAAAAGTTGTAAGCAGAGTAAAATTAATTGACATACGTGCACTGAAAACATATTTACTCGTGAACGCATTGTATAATTCACGTTGACTGCATACAACTTTATAGTAAATCCTGTGCATATCAAAACCTATTTATTTCACTTGAAAGTATTGATTAATTTATTGTGCTGAAATCCTTTAACTATTTCCTTAAAAATAGTCCTATCAACTGCAGACTTTCTCATGAATTTCATACTCGTATCTTTAGCTGCAGCTTAACATATTTCCATTGCATGGCTGGCTTAAGCCATTAATTTTTCCTCTTTCTAAGATTTCTATTTAAAAGTTGTTGTTTTTTTAATCTTTTGTTTTTTTTTTTTTGTGCTTTTCAAAAGAGGATGAATAGTTTATGGCATAGTATGTCTAGAACTTAAAATATAAGAAAAGGAAAAACTACGTATAGATATATTTGCCAGCGACAGCAAGACGTTAATCACGTTGAGTTATGTGACAGTATTATGTGTGGAATGAGTATTTTTTCCTTAACACCTCCACAATTCTCATGCAGCAGTATTAAGAGACAAAACATATCACCATGATTTCATTTGTAATGTTATTGTTTTCTGTTGGCGATTGCTACCATTTACCATTTCTCTGTCACTTTGAGACGACAACGATGAAAACATACAAACAGACATGCTCGTTTTATGTTGCTGCTGCTGCTGCTGTTGCTGTTGCTGGTTTTGTTGTATATATACATATACAGTAAGGGACAAAATTGTTCACAGAAAAAAGGAAAATATATTCTATACAAAAAATATTTGTTCATTATACATTTGTCAACTCTTAAAATTGTACATATTGAGTGGCATGTTGTTTAATGTTGTATGACATATCTGTTCCGGAAATACCGTTATGTTTGTATTTATTATAAAGTTAAAAAGAAAACACGTGTGTGAACAATTTTGTCCCTTATAAAATAAGGTATACATAAAATTAGTAACTTTTTAATTACTCTTAATTGATTTTCTGTGGATTTGGTCTTAAGTAAATAAAATATGTCTAAAATTGTTTTTAAACTAAATCTTAAATAATAGTGTGCTTAGATTTAAAATTTTTATAATGCCAATCCCTGTGAAAGCTTCTTTGAAGAAAAATATTGTCAAATATTTAACTGAAGGGTTCACATATCATACAACTGCCCAAAATTATAAAATTTTAATTGGATTAGTAAATAAAATAGAAAAATAAAGTGATTTCAATATCTTAAGCAACAAAGCAGGTCGCCCAAAGAAACTTTCACCTGCTGGTATCTGCGTAGCTAAGCGAATGATCACAACAGGAGCGGGTAATACAGCTGTTGAGGAAAAAAAAATCTTCAAGAAGAGTATTATATAGATGTTAGCGCTAAAAAAGTTCGGAGGAATTTTTAAGTGAAAAAAATCGAAAAAAAGATTAGCCTTTGCAAAAAATATGAAAATTTTACTGTAGAAGACTGGAAACGCGTTACGTGGTCAGATGAGTTCAAAATCAACAAAATAGGATCAGACGGACGGCAGTGGACATGGGTAGATAAAAGTGTTGATGTTAAAGAGCGCAACATATGCAGCACATTAAAAATTGGAGGTGGTTCAATGATATCTTGGGGTTGTTTTCGTGGTAATGAGCTTGAAATTCTTCGACGAATAAAAGGTAAAACTTGTGCTACTGACTACACAACCATTCCGAAAGATTCATATCTCTCAAGTCTGGATATATTTGGTTTGGGACCTGGTCAGAGCGACATCTTTATGCAAGATAACGACCCTAAGCACACAGCTAAAATTACTAAGGAGTGGCTTGTTAGCAATGGGATTAAGACTTTAGATTGGCCTCCTCAATCGCTTGATTTGAACACGATTGAACACCTGTGGTCAATATTAAAGAGGAGAATATTTTCTAAAAAAGAACCACCTAGTACTTTGGATGAGCTTTGTGATCACGCCATTGAAGCTTGGGAAGATATTGTTAAAGCTGTTCTTACAAATCTTGTGGAAAGTATGCCCAGAAGGATAAACACTGTTGAAGCCGCTCGTGGTAAACATACAAAGTATTAACAGCTAAATTAGTATGTTGCTTCTACGAGAGTCATAATTGTTCACACCTACACTCCAAAAAAAAAATTTTTTTTTATTTTTTATGAAATAAAATATTTTTAAGTTAAAGTGTTTTCTATCATATCATTGCCTATGAATTAGAAAAAGTATATAATATTCAAATAAAATATGTAGATATTATATAATATAATTCAACATATTCTTAATAACTACTATTCTGTGAACAATTTTGTCCCTTACTGTATATTGTTGCCTTGCTTTGAAAAGTTCTTTTATATATGTCACATTCATTTGTTTCATATGTTCATAGGAGTTTTAGTGTATGATTTTGTTTGCTCTTATCCTTTATTTTATTTCTATTTTTTTTTCAATTTGTTAAATCCTATTGCTGCTGTGTGTTGTCTGTGTGTGAGCGTATGTGTATGTGTGTGTGTTTATGGTAGTGCAACTTGTATGGCTTATATGTGTGTGTATCTTTTATTTTGTTAAATGCACCCGAGTATGCTGTTGACATGCGAATGAATTACTTTAAATTTCTTTTTTATTGTTTCTGCATTCCATGTTAAGTTAGTTGCAATTCTGGGCTTGATTAATATCCATTGTTGTTATATTTTTGTTGTGTTTATTTATTTATTGCAATCGTGGTATTAAAAAATAATTTGCAACATATTACTTGAGATAATTGGGGCTCAAATTGCCTCATAATAATTAAGAACATTAGTTTAATTTTTGAGTTAAGGAAATCAAAATAAAATTAATAAAGTAATTGTAAAATAAGAGTTTCTTGTTTTAAAAAGAAAAAATTTAAAATGTTTCATAGAAATCATGCAAGGAAATTAGTTATGCAAAAAATTTGGTTCATGGATGTGATACTGGTTCATGAATGTGCTACTGCCCATATTCATGCCTCATTACATTTGAATCGCAGAGACTCAAAAGCTAGCTGTTGGGAGTAAGTCATGAGCAAATGTTGCCTTTATTAAATATGGTGATCAGCTCAAGCTAGTTCAGTCAAAATCCAAGAGAGTTCAGATGATAATTATGACACGTTTGATATTGATTCAAACACCATCACTGTTGATTTCTCCAGTCTTTCGGAATCATTGTAAATCTACGTCTCTGCACACAGAAACATTTCATATAAAAATCTGGCTGATTGGTATAAATTCAACCCTCAGTCTAGATCAGAGCCCCCCAAACATGACTGAGCGCTTTTATGCGCATGTGTATGTTCTTTCTGTTTTTTATGTGTGTTTGTTGTTCTTTTTGCAGTTCGAGTCATCATCATCACACACACTTTGTCCGAAGTAGCTGACGTACAGCAACGAAACAGCCAAACACACAACATCACACATACTTCGTACGAAGTATACGTGTGTCACCATAACGTCGACTGCGCAAGCCCATGGGCTTGCAAATGAAATTTTGAGTAGCTATGGTCTAGATTGTAAGCTTTTTTTTATACAAGTCGCTTTTGAAACCTATATGGTGCTACGGAATTCATCTATGGGGCACTGCTTCAGCTTTAAGTGTAGAGAAAATCCAACGAAGGCAAAACAAAATTTTACGATTAATAACATCGGCTTAAATCTTAAAAAACTAAAATTTGGCACCAGTGACTGAAGAAATAGCAAAATGCGCAGCCAAATATCTAAACAAAACTCGAGTCTCATCCTAACCCGCTTGCTTGTAATATTTTGAACTTTACAGGACACATCCGCTTAAAAAAGGGGGACACAAGGGCTCTAATACAGATGAAACTGCTTGAAAATATTTGTTTTGCTTATCACGACTTATTTATTATAAGTAACTATCACTAAGTTTATTTTCGGTACTGGTCGGGCCTAATAATTATATTTTCTTATACTTATTGTTAATTCATATTTGAAGATACACTAAATAAATATATGTATTAAATAAAAAAATATATATAAAAATCTAGGACAACAAGGCTTATTTAAAATTGTTTGGCAATGATTTGATTTCACATGTGTTTCATGTTAATTCAACATGATTTACAGTAATCTTCAACGAAAATGTTTCTCTTTGAAATAAGTTTATTTAAGATTCCAGCAGTGTTAAATCAAAATTAAGCATCATGTTGAATCAAAGTTATTTCAAGTTAAGGCAACGTGAACTTATTTTAACGTAACAACTTTATTTTATTAATTGCATAAAAATTAAATTTACTTGTTTATCAATTTACTTTGGACTTTTAGCAGCCTGATTTCTTTTAATTTTTTTAAATTTTTTAAAATACAAAAAACCATATTTTTATGACCGTTCAATATATTGTTTTTTTCAGATTAAAAAACATTTCAGACTTCTGATAATTTTTTTTTTTTTGCCATGAAACCCCATATTTATTTAGTGTTTTGCTCAAATCCATAAATGAACAAAATTTATTTTTTAAGTAGAAAAGCGAAACGAAACAAACTATAACAGTAAAATCTACTTAGTGAAAGAGAGAGAAAAAAAAACAGACCAGTTTATACAATTCACAATTTAACAAACTAATAAATATTACTTTTACTTACCTTCCTGCAAAAGGATGTTGGCGGATGCATAAAACCTGCATTTTGCCATTTCCACTCTGCCGCACATTCATATTTATATAAGCACTAACTAATACACATAAACCAGCATCTAAGGCTGATAGCGCAAAAGGAGAAGGTGCTCAACTCGTTTTTTATACCCTTTACCAACAAAAATGGTAAAAGGGTATATATAGGTTTGTCATTCCGTTTGTAATTTCTATAATATCAATAAGCGACACATAAAATATATATATTCTGGATCCTTATGCATAGGGAAGACGAACAAGCGATGTCCGTCTGTCCGTCTGTCCGTCTGTCCGTCTGTCCGTCTGTCCGTCTGTCTGTACGCGAAATCGGTTTTCCGAAGCTCCCAGAAAAGCTAGAGACTTCGTTCTTGGACTGGTGTATCAGAAATTTTCCAAAATAGATTGGTATTGAAATTCAGCAAAATCGGACAGACGATTGCAGAGCTGGAAAACGTAAACTTCATTTTGCCATATAAAAGTAACTACCGAAACAAATTTTTATTTTTTTTAATAAATAAACTTATTTTACACATCAGTACGATTACAACTGGTATTTTAAATTAAAAAAATATAAAAAAATTAAAAAGACGTTTCCAGGGTTGGAAAACTGTAACTTTTTGTGTTATGTAAAATTAACTATGTCTAAAACTATATTAGTATTTTCTCGAGAACCGTACGAGCTACAGACCTGAAATTTGGACACAGTGTGTAGACCTTTGGCCGCTACAACAACAAATACATGAGAATTGGAAATTAAAGGGTGTTCCAAAACGAGCAACGAAAAATGTTAAAATCCCATGTAATATACATACAATTATATGTATATACACTTTTTATACAGACTACAAAAATTAACACTAAAATTTCCAAAAATTTAAATTAAAGGGTGTTCCATCAGTTAATGCACTTTTGACTATGCAATTTTGACAACTGCTGTATCTTGGAAACCATAAGAGCAAAACTCTTGAAATTTTCAAAAACGGTAAAACTAAAAAATCAAAAAATTACAAAATCGCCAAACTGAAAAAAATCGCCAAAAACAAAAAAAAATCGCCAAAACGAAAAAAAGCACCAAATTAAAAAAAATTTCTAAGACTAAAATAAATCGCATAAAACGGAAAAATTGCTAAAATGAAAAAAAATCGCCAAAATGAAAAAAAAAATCGCCAAAATGAAAAAAAAAATCGCCAAAATGAAAAAAAATCGCCAAAATAAAAAAATAATGCCAAAACGAAAAAAAAACCTAAAAAACAGAAAAAATCGCCAAAATGAAAAAAAAATCGCCAAAATGAAAAAAATCGCCAAAATGAAAAAAATCGCCAAAATGAAAAAAACCCCAAAAAACAGAAAAAAATCGCCAAAATAAAAAAAAAACCAAAAAAAAATCGCCAAACTGAAAAAAAATCTTCAAACTGAAAAAAAATCTCCAAAATGAAGAAAAGCCCAAAAACAGAAAAAAATCGCCAAAAAGAAAAAAAAACCTCCAAAAACAGAAAAAAATCGCCGAAACGAGAAAAAAGCGACAACACTGAAAAAATCGTTTTAACTGAAAAAATCTTCGAAAAAGCAAAATAGCCTGCCTTTCGTGCGCGATTCAAAGTCGCACTTTACTGAATTTTTTAATATTAAAGGAATTAAATGAAACTAAGTTTTTCCTTATTTCGTTTTTGCTTTGTTCACTTAACATATTTTATGTATTTTTTAAAGAACTAGATTGGTATCAATAATCAGAAAAATCCAAAATTATGACTCCAGGGTTGGAAAACTCACACTTTTTGTGTTATGTAAAATTAAATAGGTCTAAAATTTTTTTTCGTTTTCTTTATAAATTGAATATATTTTATGCTTCTGAAAGAAAAGTTTAGCGTATGAAATTTGAAAAATTAAAATTAAAGCTCCCAAGATGAAAACAAATATGTATGTATGTGTCTGTATACTATATATATGTATGTACGTACGTTGGTAAAGGGTATATAAGATTCGGCACAGCCGAATTAGCACTCTTACTTGTTTTATTTGCTGTTGTTTGTTTATAAAGCTGCAATTGTTTGCTAGTATTGGTTAATATAAATCCTTGTAGTCTTGTTTCTTTGCTGTTTTGTGTCTCAATTTATTATTCTACAACACTAACAACAAAATCTTTTAAGCATTTTTTACTTTTAACAACATTGAAATTTATGTGTTCACTTGCTGTGAGTCAAGAAAATTGTACAATGAAAATAGAGAGATTCTTTTAGCTGGCAAAATAAATCAAAGGTCCTCACAACACTATTTCTTCACACACAAGTTTTCAGATTGCGACATATACCGGCGTAAGTGGAAATGTTTGGTGCCTATGCGAGTTTAATTTAGCTTTTTTTTAGCGATATGACTGCAGGATAATATGTCCGCATTTCCTTGTAACAGTGACGTCGAGAACTGTAAAAAAGGAGAAATAAGTTTTAAAAGAAGTTTATTTTTAAAAACATTCTGGCTTAATAGTAAAAGGTGTCTTCTCCAAATGTTTGAGCAGAAGTAATTTTATTGGAGCAATATTTCAATTAAATTCTAATGTAAATGCATATTTAAATTATCCCCCATTTTATTCAAACCTGCGGCGCAGGCAAACTTTTTTGTGGCGGCAGCAATTTTAAAACAGAGAACGATCTTGGTTGATGCAAAAACTGTTTAAAATACATACAGAGAGAAAGAGAGAGAGAGAGAGAGAAAGAAAAATAGATAGCCAGACACTTTTGGGTACGGCTGTATTCCAGCAGAAATACCCCTTTTAGACACGGAAAGTTTACTTTGCAAAGTCTTAATTCAGCTGGGTGAAAGACAGAAACAGATAGTATTGCTCCCTCTGTCTTTCACGCAGCTGAATTAAGACTTTGCAAAGAAAACTTGCCCTGTCTAAAAGGGATAAAACGAAAACACGCAGCATTGCCCATGAATTGTAATAGGAGTTATGCATTTATAACAAGAATGCTATGGCAATTCCGAACGATTTCATTTCAGGTGCAATACAGACCGAATATTATAAACCTCCTACGAGGTTGACAGACATGAAGAATTACATATTAGTTGACAAGATGACATCTCCGATCTCCGGCTTTGTGCTTAACTACTTTTAATAACAACTAATAAGGTTCTAGGATGAACTATACGGTGAACACTATTGTCATCATGGACATCAATATGAAATTGAAAGCATGGTGTCTTAAAGAACACAAGGGCTACATACTTTTTTAATAAAATCTAGAAGATTTCAATTAAGCTCTTTATTAAACTCTATTCCGTTTATACCAAGTTTATTTTGACATTTATCCAAAACAAAAACCAGTAACTGAAATTTTTCTAATTCACACACCTCTTTTAATACATCCTTTTTTAGTATAATTTTTTAAAAGACCATACTTAGATCAATAAGTACTACTTGATTTTAAGTATATTTTGACAAAAACTATTTTTCATGGGAAATCTACTCTATTTTGTACAATTCAAAAGCACTATTGCCACATTTTCACTAGATTTCGACAATATCTATTGTAGAAATAGATTTTAGTTTGTATGAGAAAACTACTCGAAATATAACAGATTTTGCTTGAAATCTCGTAAGTACTAGATTTTGTTTAGAGGTAAACGCATTATTGGGCAATTCAAAAACAAACACTATATGACATTTTCAAACAAAAACGTCCTAAGTCTTTTTACTGAATTAGGGCATTAATGCAACACGATGGCTTAAAAATTTTTTTTTATTATATTTGTATACTACTCGTGTCGTAGGATGTTTGGATCTGAATGGGACCTAAACCCCAAAAATTTTTAAATCGATGTATACAGCAATTGTGCGTCCAACACTGACTTATGGCTCTGTAGAATGCTGGCCTGCCACAAGTAAGAAATACGTGGTAGATCAACTTTATAAAATACAGAGATCAGCTTGCATAGAGATAACAGGATGTTAATGTACTAGTCTTTCGGAAGCTCTGAATGCTATACTAAACCTTATTCCCATCGACCATCATATATTGGCGGTATCCTCAAGTAGTGCGGCAAGATTAGCGGCTTATGGACGGTGGATATCAAGGTCCTATGGCCATACCAGAATCCTGGATCAACTACACCTTACGCTGAAGAAATATACTAATCACATGGTGCCACATCTGGACTTTGGAAAGATATTTAAAGTTCTGATTCCATCCAGACCGAAGTGGAAGGGAGTCACAATAGTAAGATAATATGACGTCAGAATATACTATGATGAATCGAGAATGATCTGCGGTGTCGGCTCTGGAGTCTTTTCAGACGATCTTTGTATGGAATGTTCTTTCGTCTATTTAACGAAACCACTGTATTTCAAGCCGAAATGTTGGCGATAAGGGAAGCGGCTAGCGTTCTAATTGCTAGGAAGGTACAGGGTAAAGTCGGTATCTCTGTCGACAGCCAAGCAGAGCTTCTATCTAGAATTCGTGGCCACATTGACGTCACCCTTATCTGGGTTCCAACACATACTAACTTTTTATGTAACAAACGGGCGGATGAGCTGGCTGCCGCCAATGCCGAATCGGAAGCCATGCCATTTGGTAGTATCAGAAGCGGTATATTCAAGCACTATCTCTATAACGCTCCATGCAGATTATGCAATATAGGCACGTGTGAGGTTGCTAAGAAAATGTGGCCTTGCTACAATAATGGGCGGCACTGGACGGTCGGCAGATATGCTAGTAGGACAGATCTGTCCTATAAGGAGTTCTGCCGAAGTTGTCGAGGAAGAAACAATCTTCCACTTTCTTTCTCTCGAGACACAAGTTCTTAGGGAGTAATATGCTAGACGATCTTTCAGATTGATCCGAGATTGGGTTGAGTGACCTTATCAGATATCTCAACGCGACGGGTTGGATCTAGTACCTATCACCGTATCCGTATGCTTAGATACGGTTCTACATAGGTTGACACCGGCGAGTGGAGTGCTCTTTCGAAAAGCAATCATCTAGATTATACTTGAATGTCTACGTGTAGCAGGCAGCCACGTTAACCAATCAACCAACAAACATTTGTGAAATAACTTGTAAATATTTTAGGATCTCGTAATAATATTCCAAAAAAATATAGATGTTTTTTTTTGCTAAAGAACATCACTTCGTTAAAAATTTATTACATTTCTCTTAAAAGAATCATTTTAAAATCACAAGATTTCCAGCACATATCTCGGTACACCTCAAAGGATTTGTAAATTACCTACAACTCTGTTTTGCCATCTTCCCAAATTGCTTTCACTGGAACACTACAAAAAAAAAAAAAAAAAAAAAAGAACACGTTCCCATTTAACTTTCATTTCTTTTACTCTTCGCTTTTTTAAGTATTAAAACTTGACATAGGGATCATGGCTGGATAACATTATGGCTAATTTTCTCTATTCGAAGAAATAGTTGTTGCTATATTTTGTTTTCTACTGAAATTAATACATACATTTTTATCTATATCTTGTAAGGATAACTTTTTGCCGGAGTTTATTTTTATTTTGTTTGTAAAGAAAAAATTTTAAATCCCTTTTCGTTCTTAGTATGGGGAAGTAGTACAGTGGAACTTCTTTTGAAGTTCCAAACAAAACCAAAGCGGCGAAATATAATGAAAACTCTGTTTTCAAAAGTTTGGCTTATAAAATCAGTAACTTCCTTTAGGAGAGAGTTAAAGAAAATGTAGGCTATGATATTAACCAAATAAATATTTAAAAACTTGAAGATCTTTTATTTAAACTGCAAACTAAATGCATTCCCCTTTGCTTTACAATTTTTTAAGTGCAACAGTTGTGTAGCTCTAATGGTCATTAAGTTTTGCTTTTACTCTTTTAGCTACAGCTCTCTGTTTAATACTACAAGTACAGCTGCTGCCATCTGTGGGATGGTCTTTGACATAAATTGCTTTAACTGACTATACTACCTATCGCCAATAAGGCTAACAAATACCAAAACTAAAAATTACAAGTGTATTTAAAAAAAAACTCCTTTGCTGCAGTTTATTCGATTCCTATCTGTCTTCGGGGATTTCAGACAATATTTTGTTGTAAGCAGCAACAAAACAAGCAGCAGCAAAAGCACAAAATTGTTATTGAACTATCAGTGGATGTAGTAAATAGTAGATTGGTTGCTAGTATCTAGTGCTATGTTGATAAGTAGATACATTCATGCACACGCAGTAATAAGATTTTAAATTGTCGACTTCGCAGTGGCTGTGAATCTCTAAAGAAAAAAAAATTAATATTAAAATGGAAGAGCATGCCAGGGCAAAGGACACTTCCAATCTATTTACGCTTTAAGGCATTTCATTTTGTACTCTTGTTTTCTTGCTTAAATTATGCATTATACAGTCGAGGTAAATGGTTAAATGTTGCATATTAATCATACGCAGGTTTATATGAGATTTGTAATGCTCGTAATTCCAATCGCAGCTTTCGATAACGGGTTGATTCGATAACGTTTCTTTAGTTTGAGATTATGACATTCGATAACGAACCATACTATTACATTGTTCGATAGCGAATGCCATAATCTCTAGCTAAAAAAACGTGATCGTATCAGCTCGTTATCGAAAGCGACCATTGACCATTAGACCCCAGGAATGAATCTGGGGTCTAATCGTCGCTTTCATCACATTTTTTCAGTTTGAGATTATGGCATTCGCTCTCGAACAATATAATTATATGGTTCGCTATCGTATGCCATAATCTCAAACTGAAAAAACGTAATCGAATGAGCTCGCTAACGAAAGCGACGATTAGAACCCTGTTCTAAGCTATTTTTTATATATTGAAAATATACATGTATCCAAAATAAACTCACCCATTTTTTGAGACAGAATAAATAATGTTTTCTACTTCTAAAATATTTATCACACTGCACTAAAAAGAATTTTACTTGAAGCGAATTGGTAAATTCAGCTTTAAGTCTCCAATTTTTCTATATACGCTCTTAGCTTTTACCAATTTAATTTTTGTGGCTGTCTACTGGAGAAGAGTATATTCTACTTTATTTTCAAATAACAACTTTAACGCTCCTTAGTGTTAGTTCGAAATGGGAGCATGTGTTTGTGCCAGTAATGTAACTGTCAGGCTGGTGTAACATTTTGACAATGAAATATTCTAACTGCTGTCATTTAAAATTTCTTTCTCCTTTTTTTATCTTTTCAATATACAGTAAATTCTAGTGAAGAAAAAAAAAATAAGCCAGAAAAGCAGCAAAGAACAAGAAAAACTTGAAACTGTGTGCATAAATGTACGAAGTGTGAAATGTGTTGAAAGGTGTGAAAATTAAAATTTACTCGATTACATTCATAATTATTTGCAGTTAAAAGAGATTTATGTAAAATCATTTGCATTTTTAAAAGGAGTTAAACACACATATTGCTACACGTGGAACAAATGTCATACAAATGATTATACGATTGTATATTATCACCGGTTTTTCTTTGTAAAGAGAAGTCTTCGGTGTTAACTGCTTCAGGAAAAAGATAGTGTTAGAGAAGACAGAACAGGACGAAGGAAGACATAGGGGAAAGCTTAATTTTTTACAACTGAGCTTTTTTGCTAATTTTTTCAGGCATCTTTGCGTTTTTGATGTGAATTTTTATTGATTATTTTACTTCTTACTTTTGCTATAATATAACATTACGATTAGTGTCCGCTGAACCCGTTATGACCATGCAGACTATTGTTTTTTTTTTTTTTTTTATATATAAAAAAAAGAGAAGTAACACTCAGGCAATTAATGCCTACTACTATTAATAGGTGTTACCTTCTTTAGGAAAGGGATAGTGATAGAGAAGACAGGTGGTGAAGGCAGAGATAAAGGAAAGCTTCATTCTTTTACAAACTCTGCTTTTTTGCACGTTTTTGATAATGCAGTGTTGCTGCGCCATCTGGTGTCAAATGAGGCGTATTAAATTTTTGAAGCTGTGTTTTGTAGCCATTTTATTGATTATTTTACTTCGCCGATGATTTCGCTACACAACGAAGGAGGGCGCTCCGATATTACATTAGGACTAGTATCTGCTGAAGTCGGTATAGTTCAGTGACCAGTGACTATGCCTTCATCACTTGAACTTTCCTACAACAACTGATACAAAGGGACACTAATGCACATCAGAAAAATGCGTGGTGTTGTTATTCAATGACTGTTTGACACAGGGATTGAACCCAGGACCTTCGGTTTTGTAGTCAACGTGCTAACTACTTCAGCCAACGCCACCTTCAACAACGCCACCTTACAACAAAAATAAAATTCGTTAGACTAACAAAAGTTTTTTTTCAGGCTTGTCGTCAATTGAAGCACAGCCGCGAATAACGTTGTAAAAGACATTTTTTATGAAACCAGTTTTTCACAGATTACCATTAACATAACTCTCTTGCGTTGTTCAAACACCAAACCATCCAAAGTTATGCATCTTATTCCCGTCAAAATACAATTACAATCAGTCAGTCGATGGAAAACTTTGTAAGTAACTAATAAAATCCTGCAAACGAAATTGTCGAAAATAATTGATAAATGTAGCAGAGATACAAAAAGAAAAGTTAATGCTAGTTATGATTATTTTCGATAAGCTAAAAAAAAATTTAACGAAAAAACCAATCTTGTTTTAAAATACGTTTTTTGGCTCTCCTGAACAATTGTTATTTTGTCACTTAAAACGTTATTCGCGGCTAACCTTCAATTGTATACCCAGAAAGTGGTTAATTTTATTGTGTTTTTAATCATAAAACGTATTTCAACAAAAAATCTATTTGACGACAAATTTAGAAATAAAATTAATTAATAATTTAGATTAAATGTAAGCGTAGTTAATCTTAATCTAAAAAATATGTTAGCTTGGTTTTTTTAACTGTGCATCCCAGTTAATTTAACAAAGAAAATTGTAAATTTGTGATGTGCTGCTTGAGCAGATTCCGTATCATGAAATTAACCAGACTCATTATAAAGCTAATAATACGTTGCAGTTCCACCCTGACAACTTCAGGAATTTCTCTGAACTCAAGAGCACCCATGGTAAGCATTCTCGTTCCTGCTTATGCAGGACTAAAACATAAAATATGTTCTACGCCTTCTTCTTTGTCATAATCTTGGCAACTGTGGTAAAAGTTACTGCATTCAACGCTGAACAATTGCACATGCCTGCCTATGAGTTGTTATCTGGCCAACACAAACTCTCAAGGCCAATATGTTTTTCCTAGTTCTTGAAATCAAAGAAACCATAAATTTCTAATATGATAATGGAATTTTTCTTGTTTCCCATTTCCTATTTGTTTCTTCCTCAGTCTTGCGTGTAAGACTGACTTTGCAGCAGAGGTAGGGTAAATCTTGAGGGTGGTATTAGCTGATGTTGTTGGCACGTTGAGTACACAACCGAAGGTACTGGGTCACCGCTCACCGACAAAATCATTAAATACCAAGAAAAACAACAATAAATAACAACACCAGCCATTTTCCTGATGTGAGTTAGTGTCCCTTTGTATCAGTTGTTGTAGGAAAAATCAGGTGATGAAGGCACAGTAACTGGTCACTGAACCACAGTGGCCTCAGCAGATACTAATAGTAATGTAACATCATAGCGCCCTCCTTTGCCGTTATTGTGCAGCAAAACCATCGGTAAAGTAAAATAACCAATAAAATGACTACTAAATACAGCTTCAAAAATTTCATATGCTTAATTGCCACCAGAGGCGCTGCAACACTGCCTTCTTAAAAACGTGCCAAAAAAGAGCAGAGTTATCAAAGATTGATATTTTCCTCTATCGCTTCCTTCACCACTTGTTCTTTTTATCACTATCCCTTTCATAAAAAAGTTAACACCAAGTAGTAGTAGGTACTCATTTTTAAGTGTTAGCTTCTTTTTTTTAAGGACATACAAATTCCATATCTAGCGGAACCTGTTAAGTTATCTCAATTCTTGCAAACTAGAGTTTTTTTCATAATTTCTACGCCCTTAGTAGACCTTAGTACTCAACTGACCTAGCGGTTAAAGATTGCGGCAATGGAGGGATTGTTCTTAGAATCAAAGATTCTAGGACTATAATAGTGACTCGACTATAATTTTATATGCGAATTATATGCAATCTCCTTGATAGCAAGGATTTCTGCATTTAAGCAATGCAGTGCTCAACAACTTGCTTGGCAGTACGAAGAGCTAATGTTCCTGAGCAAACTCCGTAACTCACACCTATTTGGGATTTGGAGCCATTCTTAAAAAGTTAAACAAATAAAATAATTGCAAAAATAATAATTTACTGTAACTCATCTGTACATTATTATTTTTAACTTATCAACAACAAAAATTGCAAATCTGAACCAGGACTAAAAAATTCAAATTAGTTACTTTAACCGGAAAAAAAATGTTTATCTAAATCGGGAAGCAATTTGCACTTAAAATAATATAACAAATAATTGGTAAGATTAACCAATAAAAATTGTATTAATTGATAAGAGTTTTTTAACATAAATTTACTTTAAATGTTAGCTTGAAAACTTAAACCAGTTCTATTAATATACGAGATGTTTTTCTATGTATTTTAAGAATATGTTGCAGTTTGAATACTCATAGCAGCTGAACACAGTGCCAAAGATCCCACATGTGAGCGATGATATGAGAGATGAGTCGATTGCTTATGAAACAGAAAGGCCAGACATATTCTTGTCTGGCCTGTGCGTTTAAATTTTTGTTGCAGTCAATACTGAATTAAAGTTACGCTACATAGACCAAGCTTCAGTACAGATGTTTTATGTGTTCTACGAGAGCTTCTATTTATGTTTCGTGAACTGGCAACACTAATGTAAATAGCTAAAATCTGGCAACACCATAATAAAATTTTTCATATTTTATCATAAACGTATTCACAGCGTTTTGAGGTGCAAGTGCTTTTTTTTTGTTTACAGTGAGTGAGAGAAAATCAATTTGGCAAAAACATTAAAATTTCAAGAGAAGGTTTTCGTTGGATTATTTTTCGCAACTTATGAGGTGGATTATCTCAACAAGAATGTGTCGATGAACTCGGTTTTTTGTACGACTATGGCGATAAAGCACTTCGATAGTGCGCTTAATATACCGCTGGTATAGTAAATTCAATCGTGGTCGTAGTTCCGTCACCGACGAATTCCATGAAGGACGTCAAAATTGGTTGCAGTGCCCCAAACCATCGATGCAGTGCGTAAAATGATAATGCAAGATCGTCATGTGACATATTGTGAGATAGAAGCATCCTTGCACATTAGTTCCGCTTCAATACATTTGATTTTGCATGAACACTTAGTTGTAAACAAAAATTTGTTCTCGTTGGATACCCGTTAATTTATAAACCGCTTAAAAAAGGCTCGCATACAGTGGTGCAAGGAAATGATTTCAACCATGGTGCTTCAAAAGATGTGTACAAAAATGTGACAGGTGACGACTCATGGATATATGTATGCTTATGAGCCGGGAAATAAAACAGCAATTGTCCGTGTGGGTATTCCAAGACGAGCTAAATCCAATAAAAGTTGTTCGTGGAAGAAGAACAGCGATGCAAATGGTCGCCTGCATTTTTCGCTTGAGCAACTTAGAACAGTCAATTCTTAGTGGTACACGAGCATTTGTTTGCCGGAAGTCTTCCAGGAAATTCGTAAGACTAACCCCCGAAGAGGAATCATTCTCTATCATGACAAAGCGAGCTCTCACACATATCGTCAAACAAGTCAGCATTTAAAAATGTTTGTTATTATTTGCTATTCCCGAAATATAAGTAGTAGCCCTCGTACCCTACCCACATGCTAGAAGTTTAGACTAAAAAAGAATTTTTTTTATTTTTACTTTAATAAATTGACCTTGGTTTGCATTTATAAACTACTAAAACCAATAATTTTTTAATCCTTCTACTGCAATGTGCACCATACTTAAATCCAATTCCTTAAATTAAGATTTTAAAAATTAATTTTTCATATATTCATTTCTTTTATTTACTTGATATTATATTTTGCAAAACGGAAACAAACAATAAACTACATTTTCCGGTTACTTGTCATTTTGTATACAATACAATGTTAGCTAAATCCTGGAAAAATGGAAATGCCTGTCAACATGCACACGCACACGCACATTTCATGTTTAGTTTTATTTAGTGTTTTACTGGTCTGTCGCATTTCTTTGTGTGTATGTGTGTGTGTGTGTGTGTGTGTGTGTATGTATGTTATGCAGTTAAACTTCCTTGATGACATGATGGGTTGTAACCCCAAATATATACACAAATATAAATTTTTATTTTCTTCTAGCTGTTCAAAGTTCATATTATTATTGCTGTTGTTATAGCATGGGATAAACGCAACAAAACGTCTTAGCAATTGCCAACAATGGAAAGGCAAAAACAAAATGTTATTGTTGTTATTTGTTATTGTGTGTTTGGCTTAAGTCATGTTGACAATGGCTTTGGCTTTGCTTTTGACACTTGGTAAATGGTACCGCCCGCTGTGCATTTTCACTCACTAACTTGGCAGCATCAACATCAGCACTAGCAACAACAACAACAACTACAACAACTGCATAATCTGTAGCAGCAAGGCACCAAGAGCAGTAGAAACAAAGTGAATTTCAAAAACACTATCGCCAGCAATGGCTGTAGCAGAAACACCATTAAATCTGGTAGTAGTGTGAATGGCACTTGGCAGAAAATGGAAGAATTGTTAGCTTTTCTATACACATTACACAGGCAGCAGTATTTTGTTTATCTGTGTGTGTGTGTGTGTGTATGAACTGCATTTTTAAGCTGGCAATGACTTATGCAATTTTTTTTAGAATATATGCACACTAAAGTTGTATTCAACACCCAAAGAACAAATTTTGAACTGCTTAACAATACGGATGTTAAGTGTCATCAGTGTTCTACTGCAGCGCTGTTATTAAGTATGTAAGTATGTCAATTTATTTGCTCTTCTGATTGTCGTTTCATTTATTTGTCCGTCTGTCTGTTTATCATACTTCTTTCTGTGTTTCCGGTACTATCGATTTGTTGTGCCACAAATAACAAGCACTTCAGAATGCACTGCTAACTGTAAGAGTCGAAACATTGTATACGAGGGAAGTATGAACAGTTTTCAAAAACAAAAATTAAGCAAAAATAAAATATTCTTAAGCTGAAGGTTCATACCATCCGTTCAATGCGTAGTTGCGTTTTATGCATGTGTCAAAAAGTATAATCAAGTTAATTGTATGTGGCAAGTTACTGAACAAAACGCAAAGGACGTATAGACGCATAGGACTGATAAAGTAGGTTTACTTTCTACTTTTGTATTCGTCGCATGCATCATGCTCTCTTTTATAGCCAAATGTTCGTGTGATGAATTTAAATTTTTTCTCTTTTTGCGTTAAAACAACAAAAATACTTGCGCATAAGACGTATTGCATGTAACTTGAATTTAGAATCGGAGAGAATGTACAGAAACGCATACCACGCATATGCAAAGAACGGATGGTATGGACCTTCGGCTTTAGTCATATTGCTGAGCTGATTAGTTGGTAGAAGAGAGAGATGAGGGGAACATAAAAGTTTATTTTCCCTCGTCTCTCTTTCCTAAAAAACTAATCAGCCTAGCAATAAGACTTGCTGAGTGTAAATTAGGACTTAGTGCTGTTTAGTCTATGCAAATTTCTAATAATTTAAATTATCACCACAGATCGCTAATACGATTATGAGCTTTCCTTCATAATCTTTTCGGAGAAAACTCTAAAAAAAATTCTCCCTCCACCTCAAACATATTTTGAATACCTACTTTTGTCCCAGGATGGGAAAAACGAAAAACTCCCGGGGAATTTTTATTCATAATTGGGCTGAAAGATATTTAAGGTTAATGGCAAAAAACTCTTGAACAAGATTGACAAGACTTAAAGGGTCTTGCAATAGGGACTTCAGAACTTTGACAGTTGATAGTTGCCACATTGTTGAAACTTCATATGTCGAATAGCAGTTATTTAGTCTGGCTTGCCAGATCACCATTTCTGTATATAACGTTCACATTCACGTTAAAATTATAAAATAGTTGTATCAAAACAGGTTTTCCGTTCGGGCAACTCTTCGCCCTTTCCGTCAATCTTACGGGCGCGAGCGCTTTTGGCCAAAATTAAATGATACACGCAGGTAACAACGGTATGTGGTTTCAGCAAAACAGCGTTACGTACCACACAGCTCATGCCACGTTAAACATTCTACAGAAGCCATTAGAGAGCATGGTTATATCAAGTTAACTGGATATTTCCAATGCTCGCCACTCAGCGAAGCCATGTCAGACAGTAGCACGATGTTATATTCTATACATAATGACATTGATAAGCTTTTCAAACGAATAAACAATTATCTCACCACAACTTTGTTTTATATAATTTGCAAGATAGAAAGCGCTTAATCAAAGATCCTTTACTATAGCCCTGTAAAACATGTTGGATTATTTGAAAAATCCAGGATGAAGTTCTTGGAGTGACTAAGAAATTTCACTGATATAAAATGAAGTTTTCTGGAAATCCAATTTCGATCGGTTTAATTTTTTGATATGGCATAAAGATGTTTTCTTTTGGACACGTAGAACTTTATATTGAATTTAATTACAAATAAATGTTGTTACTTGATAAGAGTTTTGCTCTATTTGAAAAGTGAACCCTTGACACTTTTCTTTAAATGAGATTTCCTTCCTATGACAACCTCATAAAAAAAATTATTGAATTGCACATTCAATATTTTTTTTTTTTTGGCTGAAGTAGCTAGCACGTTATACACAAAACCGTAGGTCCTGGGTTCGAGCCCGATCTACGGTTTCTTATAGTCATGATATAACACCAGCATTTGTTATTCTGATGTATATAAGTGTCCCTTTGTATCAGTTGTTGTAGGAAAGTTCAAGTGATGAAAACATAGTCACTAGCCATTGAACTATACCACTTCAGCGGATACTAGTCCTAATGTTATATCAGAGCGCCCTCCTTGGTCGGTATTGTGTAGCAGAATCATTGGCAAAGTTAAATAACCAATAAAATGGCTACTAAGCATAGCTTCAAAAATGTAATACGCCTCATTGACACCAGAGGCGCTGCAACACTCCCTTTAAAAAAGATGTGAAAAAAAGCAAAGTTGTAAAAGAATGAAACTTTCCTCTATCTCTTTCTTCACCACCTGTCTTCTCTTTCACTATCCTTTTCCTAAAAAAAGGTAACACCTACTACTAATAGTATGCATTCATAGCCTGAGTTTTTTTTTATTATTAATAAACAAACACAACCCGCGAAGCGATTAGCTTGTCTGCAGAAAATTCCCAGTGTCTATGGCGGGAATCGAACCCACGACCTCTGGACTGAAAGGCTGGCATCGCTACCACTCAGCGACAGGGGCACCCTACTTCTCTTTAAAAAAAAAATTGAGGCCGTATGGCCGTGATGATGAGGCAAATGCTGGCTTATCAGCATATACAAGAGACGTTACATAAGCGCTGTGACGTGTCATTAATTTGGAAGCCAATTTATGGATTCGTTACGTGACTTTTTAATTTATTTAAAAAATATACTGCGCCACGTGCATTTTACACTCCATATAAAGGACATTCAATTGTGGTACAAAAACGTTGGTTTATGTGGCTGTCTTTTTCGCATATGGATTCAAGTTGAATCAAGATGATTTCTTTTTGAGACAACAAACAAATGTTAGTTTTTGTGCCATTGTAACACTTTGGCTGGCCCAGGACACACGCCGGCCAAACAGTGAATTTTTCGTGATGCACCTATGTTACAACAATGGCTGCAGAACTCTGTTTAGTACAAATAAGACAGCTTTAACCATTGGCGTATCCGTTCAAGCAAAAATTTAAGAAAAGATGATTCTTCCGAAATTCGGGATCAACAAAAATTGTACCATTCACTGAACAAATAAATACGTGTATAACCCACTAGCCATTAATCTCACTGATGACAATGGCTGTGCTCAGTATAAGATAACAAGCGTCCCTTGAAGTCCATAAAACTTGTTCGAAAATCTTCCTGCAAATCAAACACCCAGACACATAATGCAACATCATATTGATCGGATTAAAAAAATATTGTTGAGTGTAGTTTTTAATAATATTGATCTAGTGAGTATAGGATTAATTGGAATCTTAATTTTGTACAGAAATATGTATTGGCTTTTGAGTGGAAACGAATTCCTTATTTAATAGTTTTCTAGACATACATATTTATTTTAAGTACCAAAGCTCCTTAAATCATCCTTAGTTAATCTGCCTATTCATGACACAAGGCTGATCCAAATAGCAGCAATGCCATAGTTATACGAGGTCTCAGGAAGTGTTATTAATTTTTAAAAATCACATAAATTTCTAAATTACGGCCCTATGCTCCTTGTAGGAGTTATGTAGGAGCTATGTATGTATATATATATATGTATATAGTTAATGTGGAGATTAGAAATTGCATAAATCATGAATACAGTATAAATATTATAAAAACACAATGCAATTAATACTATAATAATAGTACGCTGCTGTGTACTGTGGGCATCATTATCAGTTAATAGATGTTAGACAATCAAGTTAAGCTTGCCTTATATCATCTAGGAGGTTTTCTTTTATTTAATCCGTACATATTCTTTAATAAAAAAAATTCATATATTTACAAAACACTTTTGAGATGTCCCACGTATACAATCATTTAGAATGCAATCATGCATTAGTAGGAATACCAACTAACATATACATGAGCATTGGAAAATGTATCACCCCCTGCCGTTTAAAACACCAGTGTTGCCAAAAAAAAAAGTTATGATGAGAGAATGCTAAGTCAGTCCAATTATTTCTGTTAAAATACTCTAGAGAAAAAATTAACAATAACAGATTTTAAATTTACATAAAGAGGTTGTCTTAGCAGTTTTTTGGAAAACTTGTTTACTTTTTTACGCCAAAGTTATGCTAAATCTAACAATAAAAATTCTAAAATGGCAACAATGTATAGCACATAAACTCTCTTTTTACCTCTCACTCTCTCTTTACATCATGCTCTCTATCACTACACTCGTTTTGAACACAAGTGTTTTATGTGCGTTTATCTTGCATTTCCGGTTTGTTGGTTTGTCTCTTAAAATTTATGTGCGTCTTTATGTATGTATGAGTGGCATTACAAACAGCTCTATGTATATATAACACACTATAGTCTATAGTGTATAATTTATGTTATGTACGAGTTACATTGCTCTAGTATTAAATTACATTCTCTAGCACTGTCATTTAAAATCTGTTGTGTAGTACCAGTTGCAATAGTGGCAGTAGTCATTTCTATTTAAAATGTGCCAAAGTGCAAAGTCCAAAGTTACAAAAGGATGCATCCTTTCATTTGTACTTCTGAGTACTGCTTGCTGTCACGTGAATTTGAGATAAAATGGTATTCCATTTGAAGGCATGAAGCGCACTTGGTGTTATGTAGTTCATAGTGAAAAACAAACAAATAACTTAAGTGTTGTCATTATTTTTGGGTTAAAATATGTACTTACATATCGTCACCTAAAATTCAAAATAGACTTTTTGATTGATTATGATGTGATTAACCAAAATACATATTTTCTTAAAATTGTACTCACATATGTTAAAAAATACCGATTTTATTCATTATTCAATTTGGCACCTTACATATAAATAGTCTTAAATTTATGAAGTCTCTTGCTTCTCCTGTAAAATAGTAAAAAGTGTACTTGCGGCTTTTTGGATTTTAGGTGACGATATACATAAATGCTATTTACTCGCATGTTTGAAAAAAATATGTTTATGCATGTAAATCATTTTTAGAAGTGAAAAAGAAAATTCATTTGATCTGAGACCTCAGATACATTTTGCAGTTAATTCAAAATAATAAATAAGAATTTGCAGAGAAAATTCTTGTTAACAAACAAATAATTCAGCTTCCTAATAAAAACTAGAATATAATAACTAGAATATAGCTTCAGCACTACTCTGTGCTTATAGGTCGTTTGTTTTATATCGCTTATCAGCCAATTTGAAGAGACGTTTTATCTTTCGAGTTTGAAAGAAATCAGTGCAAACAAACATGCTTATTATTAATATTGCCAGCACTTGCACCTAATTCTGGCATCATGCAACAAGATTTTTTCAAATATTTTATTTTTTGCGCTATAAGGATATGTCTATCTCTCATATATCCTTTGTCGTAAAAACTTAATTCCAGCTAAACTTTTGATAATACTAGTTATATAACTATACAATTTAGCATTGTGAATAATTACATGGCAATTGGTATTAAGATGAGCCTAAGCTCCATATATCCTTTATATCCAAAATAAAATTTAGCTACAATAAAAGCAGAATACTTTAAAAATTAATATTTTTTTGTTGTTAAATATTCAACTCATTTTAGTAATAGTAAGGACGTTTACATCTCCCATACATCTTTAGTATTAAAAAGTAAATTTCATTTAGCACAAATATGATCAGCAGTGATAAGAAATTACATAAATGGACATCATTGTGAATTTCAACACAATCAATGCAAGTACATTGAAATTTCTCATATATCCTTGATAATTCCAGTTGCAATTTATACTAAGCTGTAATGAAGACTTGTAACAATTTATAAAATTGTGTAAATTAACTTTCTATAAAATATTATTGCAATTGATGTTAAAATGAGACCTGCCATATATCCTTTATTTTAAGAAAATTTTTTCACAAGTATTATTAGCAGAATGTACTCATTATTGATAAATGAAAGTGGAAGAATTACATAATTTAAATCTTTGAAAAATTGTATTTCAATTGTCGCAAGCATCCTTAGCGTCCTTCCGTCCGGAAAAATTTTGTTACAATCAGTGTTACGATAAGTCTGCCTCCCATACATCCTTAATAAATAAATATTTTTTTTGATGCAATAAAAGTCAAATATAACGAAAATTAATATGTAATTAGTTACAGGATCACACTGTTTATATGAAAGATTTTATATCAATTGGCGCAAGGACATATTTCCCTGCCCATAATTCCTTGGTTGCGATAAAGATTTTTTAGTCACAATTATGATCACATGTTATGATCACATGTCATTAAAACTTATGAATCTATTTTTCCTTGTAAATTTAAGCCCATTTTATGCAAGGAAATGTCTAGTTCTCATATATTCCTGATATTAAAAATTTAGTTTCAGCTAAAATTTTTAGCAGAATCTAATAAAAAACTTATAACAACTTATAGAATTATTGAGATTAACTTCCTGCAAAGTTTCGTTGAAATTGGAGTTAATATGACCCGTACTCCCATATATCCTTTATTTTCAAAATTTAAGTTTTGTTGTTATATTTGCAAAATGTAAATAAAATTAATAATTAGCCATTGCATAAAACTGTTAGTAGTGTATATGCAACATTTTGCTTCAATTGGCGCAAGGACATATTCTCATTTCTATATATTCTTCCTTCTAAGAGAGAACTTTAAGTTACAATTATTATCACTAGTAATAAGAAATTATACAAGTAGGTTATCTGGTTAATTGAAGCTAGATATAAAATTGCAATAAGTTTTAAAATAACAATTTTAATTATGTAATATATGAAAAGTTTTACTTCAATTAGGACATAGTCCCATAACTATACGTCCGTAGTTATAAGAATGAGGTTTTAGTTACCATTATGATCAGATGTTATTAAAACTAGTACAGCTAGCCTCTGAGGTAAATTTTAATTAATTCGGTGCATGGACATGCCAACTTTTCATGCATTCCTAATCTTAAAATTTTAATTGTAGCTACAAGATTTAATATAAACTTGTAATAACTTATAGGATTATAGAAGTAAACTTCCTACAAAGTTTCGTTGCAATTGGTGTTAAAATGAGATGTCCTCCCATATATCCTTTATTTTCAAAGTTTAAATTTTTGATGTAATATTTGTAAAATTTAACGAAAATTAATAATTAGCTACCCGTATAAACGTATATATGTAATACATACATTTTTGTAGAATGTAAAGGTAGATTAAAAATTACCTATCAATTAACACTGTTAGTTTTGTATAGAAATATTTTACATCAACTGCTTCAAGGATATCTTGTCATTCCTATACGTCCTTCTTTCTAAGAATGCAATTTTCGTAACAATTATGATCAGTTGTTATTAAAACAGGAATAGATAGCCATTAAGGTATATTTAATTTAATTCGGTGTAAGGACATTAGACATGTCTTGTCTCATATACATACATATGTATGTGTACATGATCTTAACAGCTACACTCTTTATCAAGAGGTCATATAAACTTGTAATAACTTATAGTATTACTCAAGTTAACTTCCTACAAAATGTCGTTGCATTTGGTGTCAAGATGAGACGTCCTCACATATATCCTTTATTTTAAAAAATTAAATTTTTGATGTAATATTTGTAAAATTTAACGAAATTTAATAATTAGCTACTCGCATAAAATAGTTCAAGAAATTGTGCTAACAAAAAATTTTATTTTCATTGGCGCAAGGACATATAGCCCTCCCATATGTCCTTAATACAAAAAAAAAATAGTTTTAGCTACATTTCACTTCAACAATTATGCACGTAGATTTTTAGGTAAATTTACAGAAACTACTTTACTAAATATCATATATCCTTGATATTAAATATTTAATTTTGGCTGCAGTTTTGAAAAACTTCTAATGAAAACTTGTAACTATTTGTAAAATCATATAATTAGGTTTTATGAAAAGTTGTATTGCAATTCGCATTTAGATGAGCCCGCCTCCCATATATCCTTTATTCGAAATATTGAATTTTAGATGTTAGATGATCTATGGCAAACTTAATTCAATTTGACATGTCTCTCATCTCTCCTCAAGGCCAATAATGATTGAAATGCAGCAGAAATTTAAAAAGGTTTTTCAAACTAAATAGCACAACTGGTTAAAATATATATAAGTATGTATATAACAAATCTTAGTTATCAAAAAGTAATTTATATTACTTAAATATGTTATTAGTATGGGTCTGTTTGCTACGTACATCATAAATCATTTTCTTTACAAACGAAAGAAATCTCAACAAATGACCAACATGAACTTGTAACCTTACAATCAATTACTACCAAATACTTTGGTTACAATTGTATCATCAATTTCAGCTGATTAATTTACCAACACATGGATACATTAAACTTTCACCAAAAGAAACTTTTTACATAAATAACAAAAATCTAACAAGAAAATTTACCACATAAAATGTCAAAATAAAATAGCAAGAACCCTTATGAGGGATTTATTAGAGATGCTGGCAAACAGTATGAGCCCAAATGTGTGATAAATGGATTTAAGTGGTAGTGCACACACACACATACACACACATAAAAAGTAGACTTGGCAGGCAAGATAAAAAAGAAAAAGAGTGAACATTTGTCAGAGCTTGTGTAGCAATTTTATTGCTACTTCCTGAATTGATCTTTGCCGTCAAGGATTAATAGGAATTGTTCAACACTATTAGTCCCTGGAATCTCGAGTTGTTCTACCATCGGAGACTCCGAAAATTTTCTGTAGATTAAGACAAGGAGTTTTAGCAGTAATGTGTGTGTTTTTAAATGAACATTGCCGGGCAGGGAGGAATTTGTTTTATTTACTTTTTAAGGATATGCAAAGAAATTATTAAAAGAGCTTGAATTTTCTCAAAAGAATAATTATATATCAAACATTTTCTATTTTAAGAAAAAACTTGTTTTAATATACCATATCAGGAATGTAATAACCAAATCATCACACACTCTTCCCTTGAACAAAAAAAAATATCAGCGAAATAAATAAAAGAAAGTTTTCTTACACTCATAGATCATGTTAAAGGGCCAAAGCAAAGAAACAAAAAAAAAAGATGCAGCAAACAATACAAAATGATTAATGACTTTTCAAGTGACTTGCCAGAAAAATAATTCAACGTTTTACACAAACACACACACACACACATACACACTTTTAAGAAAACTCACTCACATACACTTACATTTATCTCTGACTAAAGCGCCATATCGCAAAACAAGAAAACCAACCAAGCAACCAACCCAGCAACCAACCCAGCAACCAACAACAACAATGCGAAAATCCCATTAAGTTAAAAAAATATAAGGATAAATCGAAGAAGAGTAAAGTTTATATACATAAGACGTGAAATTAGTAATAACATACGACCTCAAGTCACTAAAACATGGTTGGCATGTCGCAAGAGAGCTCCAGATTAAGAAAAATAAAGAATGTATATAAATAAAAGTAAAAAGTTTAAGAACTCGACACAAACGACCAAAACAATAGCAATAACAAGAACAACGCAAACGTGTGGGGTCAGGAAAATTAATGACTTGAATGACTTGCGAATGAAATGATGAAAAAGCAACAACTAAATAAAAAATATATGCGAGCAACACCCATCATGCTGCAGAGTAGGGTGCATTGCGAGTACAGAAAAAAAACTGACAGCTCAGAAAAAAAAACAAGGATACTTTCGCATAGTTTTCTTTCACACAGCAGTAACTTGAAAGAATTATTTGATTTCTATGTTTGTGAATTGAATAGTTACATTAACTTTGGTTTTAATACAAAAATGTATCATGTTATCCTTTAAAAATTTACGATGTCCTGATGAACTTATGGGATCTAATAAAAATTTGTACAAAAAAAGCTTTGAAAGATCTTTTGTTATACGAGGCTGTAAAACAACTCGCCGATTTGTGCGACGTACATATATATGGGGAGAAATTCTACTCACACAAGTTGCATACCCTGATCATACGTGTATGAGCGCTTTTAGTGTTCAAATTTACTATTTCAGCATGCATTCAATGTGAGTAATGATATAATATTTAAAATATTGTCCAACCGATCAGTGGTCTTCGTTTTCGGTATTGGCCAAAAATTGTCATGGTATTAATTTTGTGTTTGATGATAATTGAATGTCTTAAAAACCCAACATGATTTTTATAAGTTAATTAATTTTCCATTTTTTTTTTTAATTTATTGGCTTCAAAAATTTTAAAGTTATTTCTAATACGAGTATTATTTTAACGGTTTGACATTGAACTTACGCACCGACTTCAGTCCAACATTAATTTAAAAATAAAACACTCGCAAAAAAGTTGTTTGTCTCCCTCTCTCCTCCTCTTACACACTATATATATATATATATATATCTTACTGTATATATATCTTCCTCTTTATTAATCTCTATCTCTTACTCTATATACATAAATATATATATCTCTCTGCCTCTCTTCCCTGTGTTCTTTCCTATAATCGTTCACAAGCGCCACCTTGACACCTCTATTTGAATCATTAACTGCTACTTGTTGATGGTCCTTCGAACCTCATTGCAGTAACTATTATAACTGGTTGCAGTACTAGCAGCACTACTAAGTTAGTAAAGCTCAAGTTTGGGAATAATACAAGTTATATTTTATTATTTCCTGTGCACACAGGAAAAATTACCAATGTAAAATCACCTTCAGCAAAATTTTTATTGGAAATCATATTAAAATTATATTAAGTAATATGTTGTTCAAGTGTGCTGGTATTGTTTGTAAATAGTGGAACAGCTTTGCATGACCAGCGAAAATTTCCTGTCGCTGGCTAATATGCAGTATACTAGTGCTGTAATTGGAGTGTACCAGATCCGATTTAGACTTCGATCAAACTCGTTTAGTAGCTCGTTTTTGACACAAATCTATGATCAAACCTATGGGTATGATCATTGGTTTGTGTCATAAATGAGCTACTGAAAGAGTTTGATACAAGTCTAATCCGCTTCCCAGCAGAGACTCTTTAAATTGTATGTTAAAAGATCAATTAAATATTGTTCGATTAAATTTTAATTCATTATTATTATTTGTTTGGTTTGTTCTAAAGAAAATTTAAGTTGTCGTGGCTACAGCGATAATTACGTTGACTACAACGCGTTGAGTTCAAGTTAACATCCTGGCCAGGAAAGTCAACATACAAAGAAAGTCAATACATACAATACACACACATTTCCCTAATGTGAAAGAAGACACTTAATCACTTAAGTTAAATTAAATTCATGTTGTTTTAACTTAAATAACTTTGAATAAACATGATTTTTCATGTTATTTCAATATTAAATTCACATTGTTTCAACATGAAATAACTTTGATTTAACATGATTCTTCGTTTTGATATAAAAGTACTGTACGAATATTAAATCAACATGAAATAAAGTTATTTCAAAAGGTAAAATTTTTTTGAGGGCTACTATGAATCATGTTAAATCAACATGAAACTCACATGAAGCAAAATCATTGCCGAAAAATGTTAAAATAGCCTTGTTTTCTTTCTCACCAGTATATTTTAGTAAGAAAGAATGCTACAGTTGGTATCCTTGTTGAGTACAGGCATAAAAATTCAAATAGTATAGAGAGGAATATATTGCAAAATTATTCTCTTGATATTAGAGAGAACGTTTTGAAGCCGGTGTTTTCACAAGATCAACAGAACTCTTATTATTATAACTATTGGCTGCGTTTATTCTATCATAAAATAGAAATTGCATTATCTTGCATCAGATTTAGGCTGACTTCCAAAACGCTAATTGCTTTGTTTTCGAAGAAAGTCTACTTACTGCTTCGCTGCGCCGCGATACAAAACGTTAACAATACACATCTTTCAAAATGTATCGATTTCACAGCTGCTGCTCTTGGTTAGGCCCCTTTCAGATTAGCCAACTTTACTTGAGCAAGTCTTGTATTTGTGGGTGTGAGAGGAAAGGTCGGGTTGAACGGGAAAGAATTGCCGAGACTTGAGTACAGACTTGCTTGTACTTGGCAATTCTGTACTTGTACCTGGCAATTATGTATATTCAAGTATATCTTTAACTAAATTATATTTTTCTTCAACTTCCATTGTATAGACCAAATTTCAAATCACTTTCACAATTACAATGAATACAGAAATGAAACAAAACGTCAACAAATTAAGAAAATTCGAGCATAAGAAAATTAAACTTGCTCAACAAAGTTGCTGAATGTGAACATAAAAGCAAGTTCAAAAGAAAATAAATAAAAATTACAATTATACTTGCGCAATTAAAGTTGCCTAATCTGAAAGGGGCCTTACAATGCTTAGCAACTTTGTATCTATGCACTATATGCGAGGGAAGGTCAATAAGTCCGAGACTTTTCAATTTAATTATTGGTTTGTATATAAAAAATTCGTTTCATAAAAAAACATTTTATAAAAATATAATAAGTCCGAAACCTCGTACTAAATACGCCTCATAAGAACTGTATGTAAGTTATGTTTTAATACAATTTACAAGTCATTCGTAATATTTTTAATTTCTTTATATGATCAGCTGAAATTGAAAACCACGTAACTACCGAACAATTCATAATCGCATTTTTATTTAATTAGTGGTTAAAAAAATTAACTTAACTTCAGTGTTTTGACAACTTTTATTTAGTCCTTTCTGTCTGCTATAAAATTTAAAAAATGTAGTTACATCATTTTGCATTTCAGTTAGCGAGAGATAACATTTTTCAAGGCTAACCTGAAAGAAAAGGATTCATTGAAATATGTTGTTATAATAAATACCAAAATAACCAGCAATTTTCTTTTCATTGATTTGATCTCCTATAAGTTTCAATGTCTAAACTCTTCTTCAATTTAAAGATCCTTACAATAGGGAATTCCAGATTTTGCCAATTGATATCTCTCACACGCACTTTGTTTTATTTCATTTTAAAGACAGGAAGTGCTTAATGAGAGACTCATATAGATAGTAGGAAAACCCAAACATGCTTTTTAAATTGTATATTGCTGACTTCAGCAGTTTTGTCTGAACGATAACGAATCTATCAACTCTCATTTAAAAGCAAAAACAAAAACTTTGTGTTAATCTAATTAAATGCGGTAAGGCATGCACATTATATTATAAGTGATCCTTCCATTGGTTCCTCTGTGGGACACCGCATTGTTGTTATACAATACTTATAACTTGGTGGTTATAGAATATTTATAACTTCATATTAAATATACCCGTACTATATAAGGAGAACTAAGATACACTTGAGCTAATTCATTGACCATCACGGGTTTATATACTCCTCATTTTTTTTTAAAGAGAAGTAACACTTAGCAATGAATGCCTATTACTATTGCTAGATGTTACCTTTTTAAGGAAAGGGCTAGTGATAAAGAAGACAGGTGGTGAAGGAAGAGATAGAGGAAAGCAATTTCCTTTTAGAACTCTGCTTTTTGCACATTTTAATAATGCAGTGCTGCAGCGCCTCTAGTGTCAATGAGGTTTATTAAATTTTCAAATGTCATTTTATTGGTTGTTTTACTTTGTCGATGATTGTGCTATACAATACCGACGAAGGACGGCGCTCTGATGTCACATTAGTATTAGTATCCGCTAAAGCAGGAGTAGTTCAGTGACCAATGTCTATGCCTTCACCACTTGTACTTTCCTTAAACAAAGAACACAAAGGAGCACTACGGCACATTAGGAAAATACGTGGTGTTATTATTTAATGACTGTGAGAACCGGGCTCGAACCCAGAAACTTCGGTTTTATACTCAACGTGCTAACTACTTCAGCGAACGCCATCCTCGTTGTTGTTTGATAAAATAATCCAATAACTACACAAAAAACAAAATATTTCTCCAAACAACAGCCTTTAATTGAAAAAAGGAAAAATTCATTAAACATTTTATTTTTTTTAATTGTGTCATATTTAAGTAATTAAATTTTCAAAGAAAAGTTTGAATTAAACTTTTCATCAATTAAATTTTTAAATAAAAGTTTAATTGACTCAATTAAAATTTTTATTGTTTATTTGTATTTTGTTTTCAATTAAAGGTATTAATTGGAGACAAAAAAATTTATATATTTTATTGATATTTTTTCGTAATAAAATAATTCTTTTATGCAATGAATTCATTACTTTCAATAATGCTTCTCTCATTGGTATGTGTGAATAGAGTAAAAGTATTTATGGCTGTTGGTTGTGTGTTCCTTTTGTTGAATGTGTGTGATTTGTTATCCTTAACTTGCGTGTTAATTGCAGCAAACGTCAAAAGTCGACAGTGTAGAATGACTGACTGACATGATGTTGATGGTTCTGTTGATGATGTTGATAATGATGGCAATGACGAACGAAGACATGTTTCAACTACATCACCAAATGGAGGAAAAACCAAACTCAACAAAAAATAAATAAAAACACAAGATATGAGAAAATAAAACATATAAAAAAACCCAACCACATCAGTGATATAAAGCACACGATTGTCATGATGTTGATACTCTTGCTGCCGCTGATGATGACGATAATAATGTTGATGATGATGTTGATGTTGATGTTGATGTTGATGTTGATGTTGCTGATGCCATCAACTGCCAGAATGTTTTATATAAATATAAATATATGTATGTATAGTTAAGGAAAAATGAGAGGTATATAGAGAGAGAGAGAGAGAGAAAACCCCAGCATCAACATCAGTCAAGTTTTACAAAATGCGTTTGTAAGCTGACAGTTGTGCTGCCAACTGTTGGTTGTGTAGTCAACATTTTGATATGTAACAGCAGCAAGAGCAGCGGCAGTCAGCCACATAACCATCAACCAATATATTTTCTACTTACAAATCTTCATGAAAATACACAATGCTTTACTATTTTCCTGACATCCGCAACGTTTAAGCAGCAGCAATGAAGCAAGTAACCAACTAAGATTGATGTTTTAACGTAAAATAAATGATGATGGTGATTATTTTTCATTGAATGTTACTAAAAGTTTGTAAACATTCATCTACATCTTACGTTAAGCCGAAAACACAACAACAAACATTGATTCAAAATCAAGTTGTAATACGAGGTCGTGGCCAAAAAGTGCTTTAAATGTTTATTTTTTTATGAGATTGTGTATTTTCAGTTTGAAGTCTAGCAGGAGCTAAATATCATAGCCAATGTTTTGAGGAAAATTATCATATACCAAAAGTTCGTATTATTTCGTAGATAAGATTCGTTTCTTATACATATGTTCACAAAAGTGTTGCTAGATAATGTATCGGTGGTATGTGCTAAATTTTTACTATAGGGTAATAAATATGGAAACTTGTGCAACTAATAAAAATGAGTAGAACTTTACTGAATTCAAGAGAAAACTAAGGGTGGTGCGTTGGCTGAAGTATTTAGCACGTTTACTACAAAATAGAAGGTACTGGGTTCGAGCCCGGTATCCAACAGTGATTAAATAGCAACACCTTGCATTTTTCTGATGTACATGAGTATCCCTTTGTAGCAGTTGTTGTACGAAAGTTCAAGTGATGAAGGCATAGTCACTGGTCGTCTTCAGTGGATAATAATCCTAATGTAACATCAGAGCGCTTTCCTTCGTTGTGTAACGAAATCATCGGAGAAGTAAAATAACCAACAAAATGGCCACTAAACACAGCTTCAAAAAAAAAATTTAATACGCCTCATTTAACACCAGAGGCGCTGCAACACTGCATTATTAAAAAACGTGCAAAAAGCAGAGTTGTAAAGGAATGAAGTTTTCCTCTATATCTTCCTTCCAAAATGGCGGAAGCTCATCTGCCAGCAGATGCATCGACCGTTTTTATACTTCACACCGGTGATGCAAAATGTGGCACAATTGGGCCATTTGTGGCACTTTTGGATGTTTGATGGCCCTGTGATACAATCTAGGCTATTTTTGCCCTTTCAACTCAAAATTCAACTAATTCCTTCAAATTTTTGAGTACACTTTTTAAATGAGTTTTCTCCATTTTAAAAACTATTTTTTTTGGAGATTTTTATTTAAACTGATTTCCGAAATCTGTGCTAGATCATGTTTTGAGTGGGGATGCCAATAGTATTGTGCCATTTGCTATTAAAATTTTTCAAAAGGAAACAGAACAACCAAATAATGAACAAAGGGCAGTATCGCAAGTTCCAGAATTTAAAAAGCTCAAGATTTCTACCATTAAAAATCGTTTAGGTAAACCTTTGCATACCAATTTATTCAGAAAATTAAATTTTGTGTGTATTTAATTTAATTTAACCAAAAATACTTTAAAAACTTTACATTTTTGTCGCTTATTTCTGATTTTGCTCTAAACAAAATAAATCACATGTATTATATTATTAATACATACTTTTGTTTTTATTTAAATTAAAAGATTATAGTCAAGTACATTAAAAAACTTTTTTGGCCCTATCAAAGGTATTGTAGCCCTTTTAAATCGTTTATTTGGCCCTAAATCAAAAAACTCAAAATGCATCACTGCTTCACACAAGCCTTCCAGAATGTGACAGCAGCGTCTAGACAATCTCAGCAGCATTTTCAGCGCTTGTTTACTCTTAGGTTAACTATGTACTTACGTGTGTATATATGAATTACCACGTATGTGTATCTTCTTAAGAAACAGAAGTTGTTCTTTAATGATAATTCGTTTTGTTTACAAAATGTTTTCTTAATAAAAACATTTGCATTGTATTTCTCAACAACCCAAACTAAGACATTACAAGATTGAAATTTTTTTAGTAGAAGTAATTGAAAAAGCCGAGCCAACGCTTTTAAATTCAACATTGTGTCACTACAACAACTCGAGGTGTATTATAATTAATAAAGATTTATAGAAATGGCTTACCTACTTTTGAAAACGAAAACTTTTTTTAAGAAAATTATGGCTTTCATGATGAACTTTAAAAAAAAATTAACTTTGAACCACATCTAAAAGACATTTACGTTTGCCCTCGCACAATAAGAAAAAAATTTGTTTAATATTACAACAATCCTGTTTGTAAAATAAATTTTTTTTCATTCATTTCGTTTTATTAATCTATTCCAGCCAAAAGTAATCATCCATTCATCCATCTATCCATCTTCAACTTTTAGTCATTCATCTACCAAACATTCATCCATCAGTCAATCTCTAAAACATTTGCGCCTTGTTATATATACTTGTGTATACTACTTTTGTATGTGTCAGTATATGAAAACTGACTGAAATATAGCCAATATAATGATAAAGTAACGTAATAAATTATAAGCAATAGTAATTGTAACCCATTATATTTGTTGTGGTCTTATGATAGTTGTAATCAAAAATTTGTTACCAAATTTCAATTACCATTTTTCACATCAACTCAGGTATAATACACAAACATGAAGTAGATAATAATGCAAGGATTATAAAACATGTGGGAAGTATTTCAAGCGCTTCCAAAGAGTAAGTATATGATATTTAATTAAGGTGTGTTTTTTATTTCCTTTTCCTTTCCTAATGGTGAGTGTAAGAAAGAGGGAGACATGAACTTAGTTGCAAGAGTCAGCTTGTTAGATAAGAAAAAATTCTGATCTAGGAATTAAGTGTAGCAATTGATATTACAAAATTTTTTACTAACTTATTTGACGAGCATAGCAATAAACACCTCAAGTCGTTGTAGTGAAGCAGACCAAACAAAGTTTTTGTTGGGAATCGACCTCCCTATCTTTAGACTCATAGACTAGCACACTCCCCAGCCCACGTGATATATTTTGGACTAGTCGACACGTTTTTTCTTCTTACTAAATCGCTTTAAGTAGTAATGTTTTTACACATTAACTCGTTTCGTCCTTAGGACGCTAATCTAATACTAATAATAATAATGACCAAGTGCTTAATTCGATTTAAGCCAAAATTTAAGGAAAAGTAGCTAAGCTTTTCTCTATAGTTTTTCGGGGCAGGTGATTCAAGGTTTTTACTGTAAGTTTGAATGCCGCAAGATTCAAATCGAATATCCACAGGCAGGACTTCCAATATCATTCTCCTCCATAACATATTTTCCTGCTTCTAACACACACTTCTAGCACTTGTAGGAAACATTATATTGACTTGTAAGTTAACCCAAATAAAACTTAAGTTAACTCAAATACATTCTTTTGATTGGCAGAAATTCAACACTCAGCCTAGACTGCAAACTTTTACTATACAAGTCGCTTTTGAAGCCAATATGGTGCTACGGAATTCAGTTATGGGGCGTTGCTTCAGCTTCAAATATTGAGAAAATCCAGCGAAGGCAATACAAAATCTTACGTTTGATAAAATCGGGCTCCATGGTACATTAAAACTTCAAATTTACATCGTGATTTAAGTAGAAGAAATTGGAAAATACGCAGGCAAATATTTAATAAAACTCGAATCTCAATGCTCTGGCTCGTAATATCTTGAATCTTGTCCGCTTAAAAAAGAGGGACACTATGGTTCTAATTCACAATACCGCAGATGAAACTTTTTAAGAATAATTTTGAACATCAGTCTTGTATTAATAATTACTATCACTAAATTTGTGTTCGGTATAGGTCGGGCCCATTAATTATATATAGACCTAAGATTTGTTTACTTATTGTTAGTTCATTTATTTTGAAAATACAATAAATATATATATAGTAGTAAAAAAAAAACTTCTAGCTTGTAATCAATAAAGTTATTTATTATTTGAGATGTAAGTGAATTTTCATTTCAAAATTAATGAAATAAAATAATTCTTAATTTTTTAAATAAAATTAGATTAATACAAAACTAAAATCAAATAAAAACTTCTTTTAGAGAGCACTGTTCTACGATATTTCCAATTAGTTTTAATAAAAATAATAAATTATTAAATGTTCATTTTAATTACTAATTAATTACTGTTCAATACTTATAATCAAGAATAATAAAAAATTGGTAACATAGTTTAAGAGCCGTTGCTATAAACCTTTATAGTGCATATTAGTTTCTTTCATAGCATACCTTGAGGCTCAAAAATATTATTCAATGTTATTGTGTATTCTATGTTATTTGCAGTTGGAGAACCTTTGTTGATGTCTATGAATAAGCACAGACAAGTACCAGTCTTGTATCTACCTAACACTAGCTGGCGCTCTGTTATCACTTTAGGATTGCACATGATTTCTATTCATATTAACAGCCTGTTTTTCGAAAACATAATACTATGTTTAGACGGTACGTGCTTCGCTCTCTATTCATGCTTCACGCCCCAATCATGACCGAATCCACTTGCTTCGCCATACAAAATTATGAGAGCGAATCAAGTAGATTCAATATGAATCTACTTGCGAAGCACGTAAAATTGGTATCTTCTCTAACTTTTATCGCAGTTAATCGCCACTTTATCTGAACTAGCTATCAAAACAAAATAGGTATATGTGTATGTGTGTGGTTGTAAACAAATAAAAACAAACCAAAAAACATAGATATAAATAAATTTAATTAAGTTATGAATAATATAAAAAGGAAAAATAAGAAGAAAATATAGAGATGCCTTCAAAAACACGATTTCGCATGAGTGGAATCTATGTAAAGTATGTATGCTTATGTGTATGCATGTATATACGTGCGTATGATACGTATGTTTGTGTGAATATACATAAAAAAAATGCCACGCGAACAGTGATGCCAACTTTTTCAGAGCTAAAACCACTGTGTGTTCATAAAAAAGCACTAAATGAAATAAGTACTCGTATATATGTATGTACATATGTATGTATGTACATAAATACATTTTTATTTATATTTTTATATTTATCTATTTATTTGCAATACAGAGAAAGCCCATATGGCTAATTATAAATGTATTGAATTAGTAAAAATTAAAAATTTAAGTTAACTACAATTTTAAATTTACTACATTTCATAGGTTTTTGTAATAATTTCAATTATATTTCGAGCCATATTTCGATTTTGCTTATAAGTAGAATATGAGTAGGAAAATAATTGAAGTTCATTTGGGAAGACACTCCAATTATGGTGTACTATTTTAACAAAAGATGATCAACGAGAACTATACTCCTCGTTTCAAGAAATGCGGTTTCAAATTTTTCCTCTGGCCATAAAACTGTTTTAATAAAACAATTAGATTTTTAGGTGTTTCGTCTGAATTAATTTTTACATGAACATGGTTCAGTATGTTACATTCTGAACAACATAAGCCTTTTCTTTTTAGACCGTACTTTATATGAATGAAACAATTTGATTTATAAAGTCATTATTGTATTTCTAACTTACTTTTAAAATATTTATAAGCGCTAAAAGTCATTTCTACTACAACATTTGAACATGGTAATGTTAATAGTCTTAGAGAAAATATTGACAGTATTAGAAATGGATTATGATTAGTTAAATTTCTATAATTATAAACTTCACTCCAAAATTGCTCAGTTTTGAGCAAATTTTTCCATTTATGTATCCTTAAATTTCTGATACTTCGTTCTATTTCTTCAATTTCACCATCCCAGCAAAAATTACCGCTTCCCAGAAGAGTTTTTGTAAGCCAGCTAGAAGCAATGCATTCAGTTTCCAAAAAGCCGTTCATTTTTTGCTTTACTAATTCGTTTTACAGAAGCAATAATGTGTAGTTTTTGTGTACTCAGATGCAAAAGTTACTGGTGTAAATTTTTTTACTTTTGTCCACTTTGTTAGAGAGCCTTACGTTAGTATTTTTCAGAAGCATTTTTGGAAGCTTTCGTTATCAAGAAAGCAATACATTGCTTCCCTCAGTGGTTAGTAATTAGGTTATTGTAATTAAGTTATTTTATAACGTGTATGGTATCCTCTGTAATTTCTAGAAATATATTCTTTTTTCTCACTATGAAAGATAAAGTTTTTCTTCCTTCATATTTCACCAAGCTGAATTAACAAACTTTGCATGTCTAAAAGGGGTGAAAGCAGATAGTTTTTGAAAGTGGAAATAAAGCCACCACACTTAAACAAATTAATATTTAGTAGATTTGTAAAACGCACTAAAATCAAAGGTGAAAAGCACCAAAAAAACGCACTAATTTCTTTTTAAAGCAACAATTTGAAAAATTCCGCACTGTTATGAATTAAAAAACTCTAAATCTAGTACGAAAAGCACTAAATTGGCACGATGCACACGAAGCACGAATGCGTAGTCTAAACAGCATGATTCATAAACATGATTCAGAGAGCGAAGCAGGTGATTCAACTCGTCGTCTAAACATAGCATAAGCCCTTTCGTTTTTATGTTTCATTTATAAACGATAACGTTTAAAATTTGATTTTTATAAAACATTTTCTAAAGCTTTAGCTTTGACATAAAAAGAGCTTTTTAGTTATAACCAAAAATATAAACTCAAAAAATTAATACAGTGAAAGAATAAAAAAAATAAAATCTATTAAACAAATTCGATGAAAAATTTTAAATAAAATTCATTTTAAATTTATTTTAAATTTTATGAAAAAGTCATTCACATTTTCTCGTTAATTTAATTTTTTTGTAACTTAAAGAAAAAAAATATGTTTACCGATTATTAATTAATTTTACATAAGAAATTTTATGAAATTTTTTCGAAAATGAATAAGTGTATACGTTCGTTAAAATAACGAATGAAATCATGTTTACGTTTTGGTAGCATTTATTAATTTTCATGTGAGTCAGAACAAAAGAGCTTTCAGTTTTACACACTCATAAAATTTCTTATGTAAAATTAATTAATAATCGGTCTACATATTTTTTTTCTTTAAGTTACAAAAAAATTAAATTAACGAGAAAATGTGAATGACTTTTTCATAAAATTTAAAATGAATTTAAAATGAATTTTATTTAAAATTTTTCATCGACTTAGTTTAATAGATTTTATTTTTTTTATTCTTTCACTGTAATAATTTTTTGAGTTTATATTTTTGGTTATAACTAAAAAGCTCTTTTTATGTCAAAACTAAAGCTTTAGAAAATGTTTTATAAAAATCAAATTTTAAACGTTATCGTTTATAAATGAAACATAAAAACGAAAGGGCTTATGTTTTCGAAAAACAGGCTGTAAATGTCCTTACAGAATTGTAATTTTCATATCACTTCATTTGCATGCTTTCAGTTTTAGCTTTTTTCCTTTGTGTTGCCATTTGAGCTTTTTTGCAGTTAAATTTATTTTATTTTTTTAATTTAGCTGCAAATATTTTATTTTTTTACTTAGTATTATTTTTAACATTTGTCAATTATTAATTTAGCATTATTGAACCTAAAATGTTGAAACAAATTTTTATTTTATCTCATGCATAGAAATGCATTTTATTACAAAGCCTGCTTACGTACCTATAGTTTTGCTTAGTAAAAAAAAAATCATGTTTTTCATATTGTTAATGGTTCGTCTATAGACAAGTGATTGAAGCCATATTGAAAATACTTTAACTAATTTACTTTAGCCAAAGCAATTTGTAAGATTATATAAATCTTATAAATCTTATGTACGCACGTAGAAATTTTTAGACATTTCTTAATCAACGTAAAAAAAAAATAATAAAGATAATTAAAGCACATGAGTATGAAAGAAAAACTAAAAAAATAATTAATTAAGTTTTTTCTTTTAAATTAACTTGCAAATTTAATATATGACTTAGACCACTTTCATGGTTATGGGCACATATGTATGTATAGGGAAAATTTTAACTACAAAAAACTATGTGGAATATATTATTTTGGTAAGATTATATTTTGTAATTTAACGGCATTCGGCTAAAGCTGTTTAAATTAAAATATTTCCTGCAGCGTACCTACATACATATGTATGTATATATTTAAAACTAAAAGGCACTTATATATGTACATATAAAATATAACCTTTAAATCCGATCTTCGGTCATATCACCTGCAGATTGAAAACAATGTCAACGAGTTTGCTAATCATAAATATAACAATGTCTATATTTTTTACATACTTTACAAAAAAAAATTACATTCATATACATATTCATTCACACATATGTAAAATAACTTAAATAAGAAAATATGACTCACACAATCCAAAATAATTCGATCCAAAATCCGGAGAACGCGATCCAGGATATAGATCACGCGATCCAAAATCCAGATCATGCTATCTAAAATCCGGATCACGAGAGCAATGGATCATACATATTGATACACACATATGCAAAAATAAATTAAATAAGAAAATATGAATCACACAATCCAAAATAAGGATGATGCGATCCAAAATCCGGATAACGCGATCTTAAATATGGATCACGGGCTCCAACAAATACATCAAGCGAATAAGATGTGGATGACATGCTCCCAGCAATGGAGGATAGCTCGATCCAAAGTCCAGGTCAAGCGATCTAAGATCTCGATCACGCGATCTAAGATATTGATCATGCTATCCAAAATGTGGATCACGTCATTTAGGATTTGAATTACGCGATCCAGGATATGGATCACACGATCCAAGATACGCATCACGTGATCCAAAATCGAAATCATTCGTACCAAAATCCAAATCATGCGATCCAAAATATGGATCACGGGAGCCAACAAATACATTATGCGAATAAGATATGGATCACGAGCTCAAAAATGTAGATCAGGTGATCCAAAATCCAGGTTTAGGATCGCGCGATCCAAGATATTGATCGCGCTATCCAAAATGTGGATCACGTGATCTGTGATATAGATTATCCGATCCAGTATATGGATCACTCGATCCATGATATGAATCACGTGATCCAGGATATGGATTACGCAATCCAAAATACGGATCACGTGATCGAAGCAAGCAAAAATGTATTTGAAATAACGCTTAAGTACAAGAAAATTCTATTTCAATATTTTACTTATTTAACATAATATGTGCATACATATGTGTGTGTACAAAATATGTACAAATACAGCCAAGGAAATTATCGCTGACTTCAAATATATTAAAAAAAAATTTTACTAATTGCCATAAACTACCAAGAAATGCTTATTTGCATTAAAATTGCACAAGCAAAACTGACTGCAAACAGCAACAGCGAAAATCTAAGTACAAGGAAACTTTCATTTCCTTAAAGAAACACAACCAGTAATTCTTTCACTTCAAATTTAACATACAGGTGTAAATGATATCCTGGGGTTAAGTTTTAACGAATTACTACAGCAAGTGATAATTGCATATTTCTCGTTATATCTCAAAAGTAACTACAATAAGAGGAAAATATTTTAGCAAATCTCAATTATGAACAGTAATTAAAATGAAATATTTCATTTCCATAATAATTACACTGTTTTTTTATCCAAGTATGTCTCTTATTTACGATCGCTGGCAGTCAAAAAAGTCAAGTGCTTCATAATGATAATAATAAGGCCTGCCACACGAAGACAGGCCAAGAAAATATAAATAAAAAGTTGCAAAAATTGTTATTAAGCTGATAATGGAAATCATATCGAAAAGTTCAGCAAATAGTTTGCTTTAGAAATTGGTAACAATTTCAAGCAAATACACACACACATACAACCAGCTATCGAAATCTAAACTGGGTCAAATTGTGGCATTATTGGTTTAGTAGAACGAATAGTAAAAATGACTCGATTTAGTTTGGCAACAACTTGAGCATTTTCTTTAACTGTGCCAAATTTAATGAAAAATTTTTTGAGGAATGAAGAAAAACTTAAAAAAAAAACCTTAAATTATGACTGTTAAATCAAGCATTTTAACTATCCGAAGCATAGACAACTTTAAAACAATTTCGTTTTTCTTTTCACAATTCAATTGAATCCAAGTTTATTGAATCTAAGTACTGTACATTCATAATGCGAATCAAGAGGAAGTTTGAACATTGAATGAGAAGCGCATTGCATAGATGAAAAACAAAATTAAAAATATATAAAAACATAAAATTATTACTTACGAGCAACATGCAACATGGTTAGCGAAATCGAAGACAAATATAAACACTAAAAAAAAACTTTAAAGCAAAAGTTTTCGGATTTTTTTTTTGCCATTGAATGATTATTTCCATCTTTATGGAAACTACAACACCTGACATTGTGTAAATTAGGCATAAGCCCTTTTCTAAATTACCAGCCTACCTCTTGCTGTGTATCTAGTATGACTGATCACTAGATCTAGCATTGGATCCACTCCTTTTTTCATAGGCTAGGACTCGGACGATTAGAACGGAATCTCAAGATTCTACTTGATTACTTATAGGTTGCAAGCAACCACGTAGAGCAGCCTTTTGTTTAAGGATCAACCAACATCAGTGTATCGTAACCGAAAAACTTTCCAGGATAAATTGTGTTAAAAATTAAATACACTGTAGGTCTAATTATGTTTTTCATAAGCGCATATTAAACCAGTCTTGTCATTCCATTACAACTTTGCCTGGTCCTTCGCGCCGTTCAAATGCCTTGGGCGCATTCTGTATAATATCGAATTTTCATTACGAAATTGTTCATGAAATTTGTTGCACAAAACTTTTTCTTTTTGTGAATAACAATTCGCATACATATAAATATTAGTGTACATACATATAAGCCACAAAAGTTCAAAGCAGCGCCTAAAAAGAGAGTGATATAGGAGAGTACTTCAGCGGACACTAATCCTAATGTAACACCAGAGGGGACTCCTTCGTCGGTTTTGTGTAGCAGAATCATCGGCGAAGTAAAATAACCAATAAAATGGCTACTAAGCACGGCTTCGAAAAAGTTAATACGCCTCATTGACACCAGAGGCGCTGCAACACACCTTGTAATAGTAATAGGCATTCATGACCAAAGTGTTACTTCTCTTAAAAAAAAATACTATGTGAATCTCTGAAGCATTTTTGGTATTTGCTGCTCCAGGCAGTATAAATAAATTTGGTATAAGTTGCCTACCTGTAAGATTATATGAAAAATAATAAGCTTATGTATTGAGCATCTTCCACAAATTTTATTTTCTGCATGTACTGAACAATATGACGAATAAACAAAAATAAACCAAGTCATCATAACTTACAAGAACTTATAATAATTCAATGGTATTTGTTAAAAGTTGCAACAACAATCGTTGTTGCAACATCATGTAACTCCACTGTACACAACGGCAAAAACAATAATAATCTATGAACAAAACCACAACCTACCACTTACAAATAATATCTAATACAACAAGAATTTTTGTTGTTTTACCGCTGCCTACTCAATAATCCCAACTGACTGACAATATAACAACAAGAAGAAACCACAATAACAGCAACTAATACAAAACAAAAAAGAAACAACAACAACAAAAGCAATATGCTATAATAATAACAAAACGCCCAACCATGGACCAACAACACGGTAGTCAATTTTCCTCTGCAGAGCTGTGCAATGTTTTGTGGGTGTTGTGTAGTACAACTGGGACCACCAGCAATGAAAAAATAGAATTTTTAGTACACCTATTGGATATTAAGTAGGCTTGCGTATCGAATAAAATTTCAACACGTATCGAATGGATTGATTACAACACTCGATTTATCTAAATTTTAAGAAGTGTGCAAGGTTTCCGTTAAAATTTCGTTTGCAAACGTTTAAAATTTGTATGAAAAATAACGAGAACTCGTTTCAATATATATTTTTATCCATACAAATTTCGTTTGCTTTTACCAAATCTACTTTTTAAATGAATAGGTGATGTACATCAGCACAAAATCTAGCATTTTTTGATTAAAATCTTTATGGAAATCTATACCGTTTACACCAGGTTTTTTTGACATTAAATGAATTTTATCAAGATTTTTTTCATCCAAAACAAAACTCATCAACTGATATGTTAAGAAAACTACAACTAAAGAACAAAATTGTAGCCAATTCAAACACTTTTTTAAGCAGACCGTAGCTAATTCACTCACTTTTTTTTTGTACAGGGTAGTAAAGAATAAATAAAAACATTGGATTTTTATTACATTTCCTACAAATCTACTGAAAAATTCGATTTCATTTTGTATGGGAAATCTGGAAAAAAATTAGCTTGACTTAGCTCGAAATCTCGAAAGTACTAGATTTCGAGTTGAATCAAGCTGCTTTTTTCAAGATTTCCCATACAAAACGAAATCTAATTTTTCAGTAGATTTGTAGGAAATCTAATAAAAATCTAAGGTTTTTATTTATTCTTTACTACCCTGTACAACAAAAGGTGAGTGAATTAGCTACGGTCTGCTTAAACAAGTGTGTGAATTGGCTACAATGCAGTTGTTTGGTTGTAGTTTTGGAAACAAATCAGTTGATGGGTTTTGTTTTGGATAAAAAATATCTTGATAAATGTCAAAAAAAGCTGGTGTAAACGGTATAGATTTTCATAAAGATTTTAATCAAAAAATGCTAGATTTTGTGCATGTGTAAATGCCCTATAAGGAAGCATTTTGTTTCTTTCAGCTAGTGCAACAACCCAAGTCGATTCGAACACCGTATAAAGGTTGCCATGTTTTTTTTTTTGGAGAACAAACGTAATAAAAGCGAATCAAAATTTTCCTATCTTATTTTATTGCCGGTAGAGCTTTTCAATATACAATTTTATTAATATTAGTAGTACTCGTACAATACAACTATAGTTTTATTTGACTGGTTCAAGCATTAAATATATTTATAAACTTTAACTTTTATGTACATATCGCACACTAAATCATAAACAGTCACAATTCAAAATGATCAAACTGGTTTTGTTTTGTTATAAACCCGTTAGTTGAAGAAATCTCTAACAACCGCAACAATTTCTTTTACATTACAGTCTTCTTGAAGAGTATAAAATACCGTTATGCTTTTTTTTATGTTATATACTTGCTTCACTTGTGCGGTATCAATAGCTGTTGCAAGTACTCACCATCTGAAATTTTTTGAGTTGTGACTCTTTATGATTTAGTGTGCGATATCGTTATCTTACGGCCTGTCCCACGATGTCCCAGAATTCGTTTGATCGAATACTTATGAAAACAGCAACAAATTTTCTAATGTTATTGTTGTTTGCAATACAACTTGTCGATCGAACGATTGCTTGTGACATCGTCGGACAGGCCGTTAATATCCCTGCAGAAAACTTGGTGACAATTGAACCAAGCGCACTCGTCGTAGGACTTGACAAAATGGTAGTGTTAAAACAAGTAGGGCGTAGTGTATGGCGAAAAGAAGATATATCGTGTAAATTGTTACATATTCATCATTTTTGTGATGTAGATATATTGAAAAATTACAAAATGTCGAATTCAAAAAAAAAATTATTTAGGTGGTGTCTATATATGCAGGCAACTATGTTGTTTAATATTTTCTGAAAATGTCCAACCAAATTCTTGAAAAAAAATTGGAATTATATAAAATTTACCATAAAGTAATGGAGAATTAATGGGACTCGTTCTAGTATTGTAGCTGAGTCCAGGATCTATTAAATAATATAAACGTATGTTTTTTTTTCTTTGGATTTTATTCACATTGGAAGCTGAAAGCGGGACTTGATCCATCAAAAACTGGGATTTAAAAATAAATATCTTTTAGAAAGCGGGATGTGTAATATTCACATATACAGTTTTGTATGTACTTAAGATACACAGTTTTTACATAGAATTTTTAAATTTCAATTTAAATTTATTTGCTGGTGGTAAAGCATTGTCTATATATTTCATTGGTTCTTAGCCAAATTATGAGGGGCCTAATTCCCGCATTCGATTGCGAGCGAGTAATCACACAAAAGTGCGAGTTTTTGGATTTTCTCATTCGAATTCGAATAACACATCGAAATTTCTAATGACAGCAATCGATAACGAGCAGCCATTCGAAGACAACCGTTCGAATTATTCCTCGCAAGCAAAAAAGCAATCGAAATATTATTTAACATAGAAAAAGCCAATTAAAAGATAATGTAGGTTCAATATTTTACTTATTTATTTATATATGTATGAATAAAAAAAAAATATGCAAATATCAAGAATTTCTAGTTCACTTTAAATATAACAAAACACACTGATTTGGCAAATTACGTTTTGCCAAAAGCAAAGTACCATATAAATTGAGGGAAAAGTTTCCACTATTTAATTTAATTTTTATAATATTTGCGATTTAACAAGACATCCGTTTAATTTCGAAAAAAGCTGTGTTGTGCTCTTTAAGTTCGTGGATATCGTTTGTTATTAAATCTGAACAGCTTTTCAAAAGATTTTTTTAATGACTATAAAATTGTTAAATGTTGTCTGTTAAGGCATCCATCGTCTGTGGCATATCGTTGTAGACCAGAGACTCTTCACAGCCCCGCGAAAATTTTAATTTTACATTCTTCTTTCAATTAGCCAATTTCGGCACGCGCTGTGTGCACTTGGCAAAAACCTTGGATGATTGATAGACAATATATTTGCATTATATATTTATATTTTTATTCCCATCTTGACAAACTTTTGATCTACGACTAAGGAAAATAGGAATTTTACAAAATCCATTAATTTGAAGGTCTTCCAGAATCTCTGGCAAAAGAAGCAAGAACAGAAGGCCTGCTCCGCAATGACAACGTGTGTAAAAAAGATATGAGTACGGAATGGAGCGATCAGGCCTTCTACATACAAAAGAATGCGTACAGAGGCCTTCTAGAAGGCATCCTTACTCCTTCTTGTTCCCGCTGGGGTTAATTGTCAATGAATTTCTTTTTAATTGATTTCACACAAACACTGAAATGCTGATGAAGTACTAAAACAAATATTAGAAAAAATAGTAATTTTTTGTGAAGCTAATTTTCCCCTTTACGAAATCAATTTCTTCTAACGGAAAAAATAAAAACAATTTTTGTATAAATTTGAAAAAAATTGTTTATTTTTTAAAAAGTCTTATTAAAAAATCAATATATTTTTATTTTAAGAAAACGTTAATACACATTCAGTTAACTTAAATCGTACTGCAATAAAAATTCTATAATATTAAAATTAAAAAAATAATTATTATACTATAAACTTATATTCCCTGCAGAAAATTTGGTGACAATTGATCCAAACGTACTCGTCCTATAACTGGAGAAAATGTGGGTGTTATCAAAACGTAGTAGTGTATGGTGAAAAAAGTCATATCGTTTAAATGGTCACATATTGACAATTTTCGTGATGTATCGTCTTGATCTTGAGCCAATTTAATTCGGACTCGGTCTAGTATTGTAGTAAACTGCACTGAACATGTTCGATGTGGTCGAATACAGGACCTATCAAATAGTGTAAATATAATGTTAATTGCTCCCTTCAATGTGACTCTAGAACCAGTCCTGTAACTATACTTAGATATTAACCTAAGCTTAAATGGTATTTATACTTTTGAAGTATGAGTGGCCCTGTGGTCGTGTGGGTAGTGTGCCAGCCTGGCATGCACGAGGTTGTCGGTTCGAATCTCAAAAAATTTTCAGATTAAAAATAAAATGTCATTGCATTTGTAACAATAAAAAAATTTATAAGCGTTAATTGTTACAGTTAAATGTGGAAATTACATTTATAAATAATTTATATTTATATTATTATACATCGAATAGGTCAATATGGGATAGTTCAGTGACAAGTCACAAGGTGCATACAAAGTATCAATTAACCCCATCCTAGGCCATCCCCATGTAAAAGTGACTGGTCCGCTTCATAGGAAGTGTTAGAACTCGGACTGGTCCCTATCACTTGGGGACCGGTCACGTGACTAGTCTTGTGTCAGTTCCATTTCCTGCAGGGATAGAAAAGCCCTAACTCATTATTTTTTTTTTGAAATCGAGATTTTTAAATTTTTTTATACTTTAGATGTTCTTCTATCGAAATATATAAAAAAAACACTAGGTTTAAAAAAAAATCAGTTTGGCCTTTCTATATTAAGGTAACGATATGTATCTACATATCGGCCTATCGTATTGTGTATACGATACGCAGTTACCTATCCAATAAAAATTCGATTGACGCATGTATATCTTTACTTACTCGATGTCGAATGATATATCCAACTCCAAGTAAATATTTGAACATATTATTTTTATGGTTTCACCGAGTTCGTTTAAGCCAAAAATTACATTATTCTTAAAAATAAATTATCCGAACCATCTAACATTCCTTCAAGTTTTTTTTAAAGACATTTAAGCTTTATTATTAAATGGAAGTTGCAATTTTTTATATGTCTGGTACCCTTTGTCTGCCATCCCAGCTCTAAACTAGATACAATGTTAAAACTAATTTTTAACTTATTTTTTTGCACTTTTCTTCGTTGTTTGTTTCCTCATGTTTTAACTCGTTGCAGTTTACAAATAACTTCAAACTTCCCATTAAAGATGTATAGAAAATCACAGTGTTTCCTTGCCAAACATAAAATGATAACAATTATGGAAGCTTGAAACTAGAACGAGGACTTTCATGCAAAACTGCCCCACTTTTGCAGAGACAAACTCAATGAAGCAAGTTTTTGGTACAACTACTTTTTTAACATTTATGCTAATTAAGCTGAGAAACTCACAATATCAAACAATTAAAAAATGTTTTCAAAATTATAACTTTACTATCCTTGTTTGAAAACACTGTGCCGCAGTTCTTTGCAGGCAAAACAAATAGAGATTAGTTTAATGAAAAAAATTGTAGAAATAAAATTTGCTGCTGACTTGTTCATGTTTATCAATTTTAATAAATAAAAATTTTATTCAGACTGAGATGATGAAGAAATTTCACAACGAAAAGTAGCGAAAAAAGCAATTTTACAAAAATATTATGTGTATTACAAAGTGATTTCTATCTTAAGCAAATTTAATAAGAAATACAAGTTCCCAGTCGTTGTTATAGTTATATATATTTTTTTTGGT